>BTPG01000003.1:147720921-148320921 GCA_036245525.1 Semisulcospira habei
ACGCTACGTACAAGCTTTGTTATGGTTCAAAAAGATTAGACAACGAGAATCCAGTTCAACACACGTCGTCTTAATATCAAACACCCAGTTCCATAAATACAACGCTATCTGTACGAGCAACAGCTAAGAATAGATTGACGCGCTAATGGTTGTTCGCAATAAACAAGTGTGATGTGAGTTGGCTACGTGTCCAGATTGCCGTAGAAGTTCGTCAGGTGTGTCGGCCAGGCATAACAAACACAAATGGCGCTGACATTTATTTTCAGATTGACGGGTAATGGTACTTTAACCCATTCAGCCCGGCGCACGTATTTCCCAAATTTTGGAGGCGTCATTTAACGACTATGCACCTGTTGCAGGAGATGGATCGACTATGATAATTCGACAGACGCCAATCTAATCTGGCATTACCCTTGAATTATCATGGTCGACCCATCTCCTGCTGTAGTGCGTCAGGGCTGAATGGGTTAAATTAGCCTATCCGTGCCACACGGTGCGCTATCGCCACGGGGTAATAAGGGTGGAGCTACCGTTACGTCAATGATTCTTAGCTGGATTCAGGCTTTTAATAAATTTACAGCGGCGGAAATGGAAATGAACGTTTGGTTTCGAATACAAGTCAGTATTAACCCCATTACTGTCCGTTGACGCAGACTGTATTTCTTTCTTAATCCCTTCACTTCCAGCGTGCGCAGATCGCGCTTTTGAAATCATTGTAAATTCAACATCAAAGATCCACTGTCGTCAAAGGACTATGGGTACAATGTGGTTTCAGCAAGAGGCATAGATCCTCATGAGCCCCCGCGAATGCAGGGGCTCATGAGGATCTATGTCTCTTGCAGATGGATCATCTTCATTTTTTTCCCTAGGCAGTGATTGGGTAAATTCAACGCCAGAATGCCCCGGCTGTCACCCAGGAACATGGATACAATGTGGTGCCCTCAAAGAGGCATTGACAATCATGAAGCGGGTCCTCATCTGCGGGGACTCGTTAGGTTCTATGTCTCTTGCAATTGGGTGGTGTTCGCCTTTTTTTCATTTATGCACTGAAGGGGGTTAATAATGTGCACTTTGTGTGGTTTCTGATGCCCACCGGATGGTTCCAAAATAAGACAGTCAATGAGGTGTCTTAAACTGAGAAAATTACCCAATGACGCAGTATGTCGATATCTCAATTTCAGAAAACGTAATGGCGATGGCAGTTTTATGCCAGTTTTCCGTGTACAGTCTCTACGTGAACTTCGTCCATCCATCCATCCATCCATCCATCCATCCATCCATCCATCCATCCATCCATCCATCCATCCATCCATCCATCCATCCATCCATCCATCCATCCATCCATCCATCCATCCAATAATTACATATCTTCAATAGCACATTTGTTTCCTATGGGCCCTTTATTACCAGTAGAAATAATAGAGAGATCAACGCCATGACAGTATCTTACGGAGCTAAATCAAAGGCGCTCGACTACAAGCCCGTAACTTGTGTTGTATCACGCCCTGTGCGCATACCGTCTCACTGTAGATGTTTACTGACGAGCGAAAGAACTGCGGCATCATTCGAGTTATTCAGTGTTTCCGATGACTCGAATGATGTCGCATTTCTTTTGCTCGTCAGTATAAGCATGATTATTTATACAGAAACGGTGTGCACACCAGGTGTGATATAGACCAGAAGTCGAGCGCCTGTGTACTGATGAACTGTATGGGTGCGCTAGTACTGGATTCTGGGCCTCGCGATTCAGTGTCTTTCTGCTGAGTCAGTTATACACTGTGTGATGATGGTCTTTGCTTGTCGACGGGGACATGCTGGAGAAGAGAGCATCCCAACGAAGAAAGAAGCACCCTCAGAAAAGACAGTTACAACGCAATTTGTTAATATATTCTGAAGGTATGACCTCATACCTTTAGTTGCATCTTCCCATCACGAAAAAAACACACCACGTTTTAAATTGTTTATTTTGTTTGTATGTCTATTTGGAAGAGAGAAAAAAAGCGGAAATTAATAAATTGTGCCCTGTTGTAAATGGTGCTGTATCTGTCTTTTCTAAGCGTGTGCCTTACTCCGTTGCTAAGTTCTTTGCGTTTTATATGCGTGTCAGTCATTTTTTTTTTTTTTTTTTTTTTTTTTTTGGGGGGGGGGGGGGGGGGGGGGGGGTCTGGAGTTCAGGACTAGCTAAAGCCTTTGCCGTCCATTGTCACAGACCGCCACGACACTGCTTAGTCTGCAGTCGATGTAAACTCTGCTTTTAATTTTGGGTTATGCCTATATTATGCGAGTGCTGTTCTGTGATATTGGACCTTACGGCCTTTGGCCGTAAGGTCCAACATCACAGAACAGCACTCACGTTCCTCTGCTTGTCAATTCGACCGCCGCTTTTAATTTTAAACATGAGGCGAAGTCAGACCTATTTAACAGCTGTCATTGCAAAACACAGGGAACTGGGTGGTGCTATTTGCTCAAGTCGTCTGATGTCAATCCCAACCATCGAACCGACATTCAGATCTCGCCCACAACTCAAAAGCCGCTTTTCAAACAAAGATTCCGCCGTGTATGCTGATGCGTTTTATTAATGTGGAAGACTAACCCCTTTTAACTGCACGTGGCGTTCAATAAACCCTTTCATTGCCAGTAGCCGTGAGGGTAGACCGACATGTAAGCCATCCTTGTGGCTGCAGACGGATATTATACAGGGTTAGTGAGTAGGAGGGGAGGGGGAGGAGGCAACGTGTCTGACATGTTATTTTCCACCCTTCAAACAAATCACACAACACGTGGGGGGGGGGGGGAGTGGAGGAGCGGGGGGATGGGGAGGGGGAGGAGGGGGGAGGGGAGTTGTGGGAAGCAACAGTCCCACCTCAAACCAAGCAGAACAATTTGTAAAACTCTCTCGGGGTTTTTTCTCCAACTTTTTCTTTCCAACATTTTTTTTTAAAATACAGTCTTACGATTGCCCCCCCCCCCCCCCCCCCCCGCCTCCCGCACACACACACACACACACACACACACACACACACACACACACACACACACACACACACACACACACACACAAAGATAAATAAATAATTACAGTAAAATAAATTGTCTCCGAACGTACTGAGGGAAAGGGGGGGGGGGGGAGTGGTAGGGCCCCCGGTTGCAAGTAACTTTTCCAGGCCAGTAACTGCCAACCAGCTGTACGTAGGCTACCTGTGTGTTGCAGCGAGAGTTTTGCGTGGGGCGTAAAATAACTCAAAACAAAGCCATTAGAAATATGGCAGGCCAGTACTGGCTATTAAATTACCTGCAACTCAACCCTGGTTCCCCCGAGGAAAAAAATATATATATTTTGGGGGGCGGGCTTGGGGGTGGGGGTAGGGGAGTACGGAGGGGGGATGCCCCCCCCCCCTCCCCGCAGCCCTTCCTCCTCTCCTCCCGACCGTTCCTACACCATTGCCTATCCGCTGAAGTAAGCGTCATGGAGAAATGCAAGAGGTTTGCACAGACGTGCAAAGCTAACCTCCTTACTTTGAACTAAATGTATAGTCCGGTCGTAGGTAGGGTCTACCTTGCATTGTCGGAAGTACAAAATGCTTTAATGGATCCTGAATGATTTTGGGGTGCTGAATTGGAATACGTTGCGGCGGCCACGCTGTAAATATTGAGCGTCTTTCTGTATAAGACGACATGGCCCTTGTGCGCCTACCCCAAAAAGAAAACAGTCTGGCTGAGTACTTTGCACAGATAGCAGTATTAGAGTCATGGTGCAAAGACAGTTTTCCGGAAATGAATGTACAGAAAACCAAGGAACTCGTCATTGATGACAGGAAAGTTGATGACATTTTTGTACCTGTCTCAATTAATAATCAACCTGTAGAGGTGGTCAGGATATGGCGAAGTAACTCCATCAGCTTCACCATCAAGTACAGGCTTTACAAGTCCCTCGTAGTGTCTATTCTACTCTACGGCTGTGAGACTTGGACACTGCTTGCAGACTCAGAAAAGAAAATCCAGGCCTTTGAGAACAAGTGCCTGAGGAAGTTGCTCCGCATCTCGTACCGCGAGCACAAGACCAACGAATATGTACGGAGCATCGTCACTTCCCTGGTGGGCCCACATGAACCCCTTCTGGCAATCGTGAAACGGCGCAAGCTTGCTTGGTTTGGCCACGTGACCCGACACAACACCTTGTCCAAGACTATCCTCCAAGGCACTCTCGAAGGAAGTCGTCGGCGAGGTCGTCAGAGAAAGAGTTGGGTCGCAAACATAAAAGAATGGACCGAACTCGAGATGCCAGACTTGCTTGCCACCGCCCAAAATAGAACTCAGTGGAGAGCACTGTCTGTTGCTGCTGCCTTTCAGTCCCCCCAACGCCCAGTTCGGGCAAGGGACTGATGATGATGATGAGAGGTGGTCACTGAATTTAAATACCTTGGCACAGTCGTGGATAGTGGGCTGTCCTTTACTGGAAACACCGATCTGATTGTGAAAAAAGCAAACCAGCGTCTGTACCTTCTTAGGAAACTCAGGAGTTTTGATGTCAGTTCCAGGGTTTTAGAATCCGTTTATAGAAGCCTGATCGAAAGCATACTGACTTTTAACATCACTGCTTGGTATGGCAACCTCAGTATGAAAAACAGGGGCAGACTGTCACGTATCGTCAGAACAGCTGAGAAGATCATTGGCCTAGGACAGTAACCAGTAGATGATCAGTACCATAGAGCTGTCCGAAGGATAGTTGCTAGCATTGTCAATGATCCTCGTCACCCACTATCTGATCAGTTTCAAATGCTACCATCAGGCAGACGTTTCAACATGCCACTTGCCAAAAAGAATGTTTTTAAGAAGTCTTTTATTCCAACTGCTGTCTCGATTTTGAACTCTCGTTTATAACGCCGCGATAAGTATGATCTACTTAACATTATCTCCCATCTTGTGACAGATTGCTTGTGATAGATTGCTGCAATGATATTTTTTCATGATATGTTCTTGTAGCGTTTGTTAATGTCTTATATTGTTTCATGACGAGTCGAAAGGCAAATTTCTGTCGTCCTTTGACTCGAACAGACAATAAAGTTGAATTGTATTGTATTGTATTGTATTGTATTGTATTGTATTGTATTGTATTGTATTGTATTGTATTGTATTGTATTGTATTGTATAAAGCAAAATCCAAGATGGACGCCAGGAAAAATACTAATTCTCATTCCGGCATAAAAATTATGTAATAACAATTCAGACACGAAACCTCTTTTGAAATGGCCCATTTTGTTAGATTATGTCCAAAACAATTTAGTAAATATATAATTTTCTACATCAAATCAAGGGCGGATCGGGGGGGGGGGGGGGCAGAGGTTCCGAACTCCGAACCTCTCACCCGTTCGCTTAGAAAAAAAAAAAACTCTGAGGTAAGAGAGTTTGCCTCTTGTCTTGCTAGTGTGGACATCCCCCCTTTGAGATACTGCCCACGCCCCCCCCCCTTCCTACCCCCACCCCGCCCCCACCCCATCCGCCCCCTCTCCCACCCGTACGTTTATTTTTATTTTTCGGTCCGTGTTTTTTTGTTTGTTTGTTTGTTTGTTTTTTGGTTTGAGATGCTGAGTGCTCGGATAATCATATTTCTCCTCTGGGCGCTTTTTTTTTTAATAAAGTCCTAAACAAAAAACGTTGCCCCCACTCCAACCCCCACCCCCACCCACCCACCCCCCAAAGCCCCCCCCCCCCCCAACCCTCCTCTTTCCCTTCACGACGAAGCGTATCCACCCCTTCAAGTGTAAAAGTGGCTTTATATGGATGGTTTTTTTTTATCGTGAACGCTTACAGTCTTCTGTTGTGAATGACGGCTTTTGCTGTGTATTAATTCACATTTACTTCACTCTGATTCCTTGACACCTAGTCAGGGATTACGACTGTGAACGGGTTATTGATGCTTCACACTATTTGCACGTGCAGAACTTGGTGCAGGTCAGGTAAAGCCCGCCACATAGCCTTGCATATGCCATATGCCTTGTATACCTTGTCTAGGTAACAATAGAGCTGGAACTCGTCTTGCAGCTGCAGTCCATGAGGTTCAAAACTGACTGAATCGGCTGCAACCTAATTTTGCATTGTACATGTATTTGGATTATTGCATCTTAACTCCACATTCAAACTAGGACGGATGTCTTATATGGAGATGGAGAGCTTGCCACGTTCCAAAACACACATGATGGTGAGCACGTAGTGGTCTTCAAATCTGGGCTCTGCATCCTGCTGTCTTCCGATATGAAGATATTTTCCCTCATACTCAGCCAAGCGTGTGCTGTGCTCCTGGTCTTAGAGTAAATATTTCTTGCTTCGTGGCAGTTGTGTCTGTCCAATTCCAGACCGCGGCCATCAAAGGACTGAAGCTTGTTGGAGGCTGTTGGCTGACAATGTTGTGTCACAACTCGTCACAAAGTGTGCAGCGAGTATATTGGACTTGACCTGGCTTTGCATGATATTTTACATCATCCATGCTGTTAAGTTGTTCTTCAGCACAGATCTGGAGATTTTTCGCATTGATCTTCGGCATTGACTGAACAGAACTGTGGCGAGTGCCAGCTCATGTGAAGAAAGAGTCTTCAAGGAAACAGCGTCAGTGATGATGCAACGATCTCTAGCACCCGTATATAAGTGTATAAATGACCGCAGCGTCCATACTTTGATCATCTCCATTGCTAGGCTCTGAAGCTGTTATCTACGCAGATGACATGTTCTTAACTTTCTGATCATTATGATCTTGCTATGAAAATCTGCAGACCACTGTTTCTTACACTGCAGTGTCATTCATTACACACCCGGAGCAGATGTTGACCAGTCTTGATGTAGTTGGGTTGCTTGTCACAAAGACATCCATGCGGATGGGAAGCATCTCTCTTATCTTGGCCCTGTTTTCAGCATCTTCCTTGACATGGCTTCTTGTCAGTGCTTCAGGGCCTCAGACGTCACCCATGATTTGTGAGCAGGTGCTGTGGGAGTATCTCCATACGGCAAACGTGGACTCTTTCAGAGTGGAGCCAGTCATGCCTGACGGGCCATGACGTTAACACATGAATGTTGTTTCATTGTACTAGTCTAATCACATGCCATTTCAAAGGCCTTATTGGTACCACATGACATACAGTTTTGTACCCACAGTTTTGAAGTCTTGCTCTAGTGTATTAACAACATGTTGCAGCAGCGGCTGGCTGTTTGTGAACACAGTCCATTTCAGGTCGGTCTTGTCTGTAATTACATATGGTCCAGAGAACCGACAGATAAACTACGAAAGTACATGGACACCAATCCTGGTAGGCTTACTGAAGATAAAAATGCGAAGTACTGACTGAATGAGTAATCTACGGTTACTTTAGTCTGTGTGCTACTGTATGTCGAAAGCACACACACACACACACACACACACACACACACACACACACACACACACACACACACACACACACACACACACAAAAACACAAACACAAACACAAACACACACACACACACACACACACACTCACTCACTCACTCATGCACACCCTAGCGTATATGCTATAAGCAGAGAGAGGGGGGGGGGCAGAGAGAGAGAGAGAGAGACTGGAGAGAAAGTTGTAGGGGTTAGGGGAAGAACTGCAATTTTCAAACTTTTCGACAAAAAACAAAGTGGCTCTCTTCATATTGGATGGCTAACGGCCTAGTATAGCCGGAGAATATATACAATAAACGTCGAATATAACAAATCGCCAGGGGACCCAACGTTTTTTTTGTCACGTTATTCAGAAGTTTGTTATAAGCAAAGTAATTTACAGTACCTAGAGTGCTGTCGGGACCTTCGGAAAATGTGTTGTATCCGACTTTTCGTTTTATCCGACCTCAAGTTGTTATATGCGAAGTTGACTGTATTGCGTACGTTCTTTAACTCATTCTACCCCATCACCGAAATCCCCAAATTTTGCCGTTGTTCTCTGAAGACTGCATTGCAGTGCAGGACACCGATCGACCATGATAGTTCAAGGGTGATGCCAGAATAGCTTGGCGCCTATGGGCGCCAAGCTATTCTGGCATCACCCTTGAACTATTATGGTCGATCTTTATCTTGCTGTGGCGTGTCTGGGGTAGAATGAGTTAAAGCCAGTCCTTGTCAAGTGCAGACAATGTTTACGTAGCATTGTCTGATATAATCATCATCCAGTTGTTGTAAATGACCTGTCAGCGCGAATAGCGGGGTTAGACAAGGCCTGTTATTGTTTGGGGGGGGGGGGGGGGGACTTCCTCGACTAGTCCACTAGCCGCCCGACAGGTAAGCTGACCGCCACACTGAGCATATAGCTTAGGTTGCAGATGGGTTATCCTCAATTACGTCACCCCTCAGCTGAAAATGGACTAAGCGGGCTGAGCTAAATTTACTCGCCGGGTTGGGGCAAAATTGTGATACGCACACCTCAACTTTCGATGGCTGTACAGAAAAACGCTCAAGTTTTTGCGAGTGGCATACATCGGATACGTAACTAAGGGGTGTTGGACAACAATATTCCACTAAAACATTTTGTACTTCCAACAAAACACACTTCGGTATATTTTACATAGATCCCCACGCCCGGACTAGTATCAAGATCCAGTCGAATACAATGATCCTATACTGACGGGCACAGATGATTCTAAAAATGTCGCATTTCTTTTCTCGTCAGTATATACCATACTTAGATTCAGTCGTAGCCTAGATGAACTCCATCAATCCACGGTGCATCGTAGCCCTTGGGATACCCACCGTAAAACATGCTTGTTCAATAGCTTGTTAGTGGCCCGGTTTTTCGGTACGCTTGTTTTTGATTGCCGCGTTGTTTCAAACCTTTAACTGGCACGTGCGGGGGCTTGACGATTGTAATTCGTTTGACTGCATGCCGCAAAAAGTTAACACAACCATGTTCAAGAGGCATAGATCCTCATGAGCTCCCCGCAAATTGCGTGGGCTCATGAGGATCTATGGCTCTTGTTGTGGGCCCCATTTTTTGGCACCACTAATTGACTCCCGTTTCACTGACTCCAATTCAAATTTGGATTGCGTGCCTAGCTGAAGCCGAGTAAAAAAAAAAGTGTGACACAAGTGCGTTGAAGAGGCAATTTTCATGAGCCCCCCCGCTGCCCGCGGGGGCCCATGAGGATCTATGCCACTTGGGGGTCCCATTTATAGACCCCAATTGACCGACTCGTAGTTTCACTTGCTCCAGGTACTGTGAACCAAATTACGGAACTGTTTACAGAACAGGTGATGATGATAGGGCCTACGTGTCGTTTGTGTACGGAATACAACTCAACAGATGAGGCGTTGCCATTACCTGTGTCTTTGATATTATCTTAGCGAGACGTCAGCTGAAACATTTGACAGTTTTCAGCATTCAAGACGTGTGGGAGTTGGTAGAAATATTGTACCGAAGGTACTGTGGCCCACTGAGGCCTTTTTGCATCACACGGACACGAAGGCCTGTGTTTGTTATGACAGTTGAACAAACTAATCGTTTTCTAAGTGGGTTGCCCCATAGAGTAATACGAAAATGTGTACAAGGATGCACAATACAAGATATAAAATTTGTAAAAATAAGAATACTGTACTGTCCACACACAAAATCAGTGTAAAATTGCTTTATGGGTTTCTCAAATGAATATATACAAAGGTAAAATATCATTTATATGGCTGCACGCTCGTCTGTTATTTTGATCGTTACGACTATACACCGTACTACTACTAATAATAATAAAGGTAATTTGTATAGCGCCTAATCATCAAGGTTCTCTAGGCGCTTTACAATAACAATAATGAAACACAATGCAAAATACAAAAACAAACACATACAACAACAACCAAAATGCATTGATTACAAGGAGCAGAAAACACACACACACACACACACACACACACACACACACACACACACACACACACACACACACATTCACACACACACATGATGAGCCGGCAGACATAATGGTCTTTAAGTATATGCAAAAGAGAAAAGGTGTGTTTTAAGCTTGGATTTGAAAATGGAGAGAGATGATAAGTGACGCACATCAGCTGGGAGTGCGTTACATGTAATGGGACCAAAATACAAAAATGCACGTACTGTCCCAAATCACAAACCAAAACAGTTTTTACAAATAATATCAGACTCACTGATTTACAGCTTCTCGCGCTGGGTGAGGCCGTGGCCCGGAGAGTTCAGCGTGCAGTGCTGGGTAGGCTGTAAGCCGTTCAGTGCCGAGAAAATCTGAACACCATCCAGCTGCAAGAGGTATAGATCCTCATGAGCCCCGCAGTTGCGGGGTCTCATGAGGGTCTATGCCTCTTGCACAGCTTTGAATTCATGTTCCTAGCCGGGAAAGCTAGGCCATCTTGAAGCTGATTTAAAGGCCCTAAGCGCTCCTGCCGCAGCATTCTCAACATTGCGTAAAACTGTTTGACACCTGATATAAAACGTGTTGCCTCCAATCGAGTGGATACGGTTGTTATTTCGTTTATAACTGCGTGATCGCATCACTTTGTGTCCGTTTTATCCTTGAAGCGTATGCGCCGCTCAACTCCCGGACCAAGCGTCAGAGCCGAGGCAAAAGCTATTTATAGCTCCAAACTCCAACTCCTCGAGCAAAACAGAAAGTAGCTGGCGATCTCATAAAACGGCCTTTGCCGCGGGGTTATATCACTAGTCAGTACTAGGTGTCTTAGTTAATCTGTCCGTGAGTAAAACACTATGCAGTTATGCCCGGAAATCAATGCGACAGGTTTGTACGGTCAACGCGGAAGTTTTAACAAAGAAATCAGAAACACAATTTGCGTCAGCATGCACTGAACAGGGTTAAGCCAGTTCGATATCATTATTCCCTGGTGTGTGTTTAACCGGAAAACTACAATTTGTGCGAGATAACTGGACCGTGAAATGATTATTCACTACTGCTTTACGCCACGTCTGTGTAGGTGTCACATTAACTCCTTCATTTAATTCCTAGCAGAGAAAAGTGAACACACAAGAGGCATAGATCCTCACGAGCCCCCGCTTTTTGTAAGAAAAGCGAGATTGGTATTGTAATGCAATGCCAATCTCGCTTTTCACACACACAAAATTGTTCATCCTAGCTTTTGCCAGATCAGGGTGGAATTGCGGGTACGACAACGGAAGAGCCTAAGAAAAGCTAAGAGTGTATTATGCAAGACGGCAACGCTATACGACGCTTGCGCAGCTATTGATGCGGGACGCCTTGATCGAGTGGACGCCTTCAGTACTGCGAGTGAACCCGTGTGTGCTGGCCATGCCGGCACGGCTCTGTGTCACAAATTTTGACGGGCCATAATAAACTGCAGTAGAAATAGCTTTATTCTGTCGTGTGCTTTTAAGCCCTATCATTCGGAATACACCTGCGTGTGAAACATGTTTGACTAAAATAGTTCAAGGGTGGTGCCAAAATAGCTTGGCGCCTATAGGCGCCAAGCTATTCTGGCACCACCCTTGAACTAAAGGCATTGCCGGTCTATTTCCTTATCTGTAAGTACTATAATGTACCTTGCATATGGCAGTGGACACATTTAACTGAAGCATTTAGCCTCAGTATGATATGGGTTAATCTGATCTGGACCCCCCCCCTTCTCCCGACCCCCCCCCCACCCCCCCCCCCCATCCCCCCCCCACCCCGACACACACACACACACACACACACACATACACACACACACACACACACACACACACACACACACACACACACACACACACACACACACACACCTCCTTTCGCGGGACCTAGATCTGAATTTCCAAGCATCAAATGGCTTAGCCAGAAAGCCAGTGTATATGTGATACGCCCCCTTTTGACGGGGGGTGGGGTGGGGGGGGGGGGTGGGGGGGAGGGAGGTTGAGGGGGCTTCCATGTTCATTGCTCCCAGTCACTTATTTAGCGCCACTTTTCTATCCCTTTTTGTGCTTTGACCAAAGTAGATCTCTGATCATTGGTCGATAATGCACAATTCGCTCCCCTGATAGTGCTTTTCCTACTTACTTTGTAGTTGTTTTTTTGTTTTTTTTGTTTTTTTTCTTTTCTAAATTACTTGGTCTCGTTTATTGATTTTACCATAAGTCTGCAAAAATACAACAGATTGCAGAATGTCATTTGCAAACAGCGGCATTCTCTAATAGGTGCGCTTGATATGGCCTGTAAATTTCACAAACAATACATGCATGGCTTTGGCTTTCCTTCCTTTACGAATGATCATTGTTCCAAAACCGCCATAGCCTAATCATCACGTCACGTGCCAAAGATCTTTTAATGACATTTCAGTTAGCAATAACCTTGTCATGAAACTGCAATAAAGATATCTTTGAACGTCGTAAAATCATTGACGAGTTTTATCCTTTATGTAATTATGCGTGCTGGTTTGAAATTTTGAACTTAAGGTTCAAAATTCAAATCAGCACGCTTTCACGGAGACGCGAGAAAATTTGTTTTTGCAATGTTGAAACATTACTGTCACGTGGCAAGTTTGTTTTTTTCAAAGAAGGACCTTTTCATTGTGTGCTGGTCTGTGACTTTGGGCCTTATTCTTTAGGCCCAAAGTCACAGTGAGGTCCAAAATCACAGACCAGCACACGCATCGTCATTAAAGCAACTTACTCCAGGCAGCAAAGGGTTTAACCCATACCATACTGAGGCTAAACGCTTCAAATTTGTACACTGCCATGCGCAAGCTACATTATAGTACTTAAAGATACGGATATAGACAAATGGCTTTAGTTCAAGGGTGGTGCCAGAATAGCTTGGCGCCTAGAGGCGCCAAGCTATTCTGGCACTACCCTTAAACTATTTTAGTCAAACTTATTTCACACACTGGTGTATTCCGAATGATAAGGGTTTAACAGACCGCAATATCTCCTGTATTAATCTTCTCAGTATATCGTACAATAATGTTAGACAAAAAGGGCACACATGGGGACGTAGCCTGTGGATAAGACACTGCGCTGCCAGTCGTAAGATCCCGGGTTCAAATCCCCTGGTGGGCAGGAATGGAATGTGGACTTTTCGTCATTCCCATCGAGTCAAATTTACGTACAGACTCGGCTTACGGTTGCCTGTCAGTCTCGCCTTCGTGTGTACAGCACGCATAATCATCAAGTGCGCACGTTAAACATCCCATTACCACTATTCGAAAAGAGAAGGCCCGGTTGGGCCGGTGAAATGGAAACAGAAATATATCACATGCACCGAAGTTAATAGTAGGGTGGAGGTTTGCACATAAAGTAGCGCTTAGTAGCAGCAGGCTTTCAAAGCTTCAGCTTCCATCCCTACGGCGCCTTGAGCATCTTTAATTAGATGGATATGTGCGCCTCGGAGACACCATACCGTACCATACCATACCATACCATACCATACCACCACTTAAAATTCATGAAGCCTGAATGTCGTAAAATGAAAGATTTTTCTGCTCTTCTTCTCTTCTGTACGCAGGAGAGTTCCTTCCGTTACGCTCAAAAGGCAGCCGGAAACCTCTGGTATGTGTGCCTGCTCACATGGATTGTGAAACAAAAGGTATACTGAGCAGCAAACGAAATGCTAAAGTGTTTCCGATACTAAAGTGTTTCTGATGATTTTAAAAATGTCGTATGCTGAGGATCAAAATGAAATGCGACATATCTGGAATCATCGGAAACACTAAAGACGATTCCAGAAATGTCGCATTTCTTTTGCTTCTCAGTATAGAAAACTCTTAGTTGAGGCAAGACTTCTTTTTCCGGGAATCGATGCGACAAAAAGCACTACCGACAGACCAACGGCTGGGTTTTCCATCAATGTTATCCGAACACGAAAGGGTTACCACCATGTTTTTGTTAGCTTACAGTCATCAACCCGTTGAGACCTGAAAGGTATGCGTTTGAAATCAGCAAATTTGAAGATGTTCTTTAAAACCTGCATCACAGTTTAGGTGACAAAGCGACCACGACAGCTCAAGGGTGGTGCCATAATTTATTGATGCCTATGTACAGAGAAATTTACCCTTTCAGCGTTCGTGTTCTTGTCCGCGTGAATGCCCCGTTCATAGTTTTTGTCTTATTTCATGCGGAAATCTAAAATGATCGTGAAATAATTAGCTCAGCTGCTATGATCCTGTTCTTTACGAGTGGATTTAATTTTTTGACTGGCCGTAGGCTTTTTTCTACGGATTCAGTGTTTCGCCGTAGGCTCGTTTGCTACGGATTCAATTTTGGCCGTAGCAAACTAACCGCAGGCACGTTCGCTACTAAAAAAAAATAAAATATTCTACTATTCGAAAAGAGAAGGCCCGTTAGGGCCGGTGGAATGGGAAACAGAAATATATGGCATGCACCGAAGTTAATAGCAGGGTGAAGGTTTGGCGATAAAGTAGCGCTTAGTAGCAGCAGGATTTCAAAGCTCCAGTTTCCGTGCCTGCGGCGCCATCAGCATCTTGAAATAGATGGACACTTGTGCGCCTCGGAGACACCATACCATACCATGCCAAAAAAATTAATCCGCTCGTATCTTATTGTTTGGTTAACGACTAGATATATTATAGCAGTTAACCCTTTGAGTGTCGGTAGCGGTCTTTTTAGTCGCGATGATTCCTGCAGGAATCATCGCGACTAAAAATCCGCTACCGACACTCAAAGGGTTAAGCTCTGTATAGGCTTTGTCCACTGACAGTAAAGGGGTTAATTCACGCAGTGAATGAATGCGTAAAGTCTCTTCGTGGAGTTTAACCCCATCACTGCCAGTGCGGGACGCAGACCGTGTTTATAAAACCTTTGCTCACGAGCCCCAGCCGTCCAAGGAACTTGCATTCAAAATGATGTCAGCAAGACGCGTAGATCCCTTTTTGTGATGTCAGCAAGACGCGTAGATCCCTATAAGTGATGTCAGCAAGACGCGTAGATCCCTATAAGTGATGTCAGCAACACGCGTAGATCCCTATATGTGATGTCAGCAAGACGCGTAGATCCCTATATGTGATGTCAGCAAGACGCGTAGATCCCTATAAGTGATGTCAGCAAGACGCGTAGATCCCTATAAGTGATGTCAGCAAGACGCGTAGATCCCTATAAGTGATGTCAGCAAGACGCGTAGATCCCTATAAGTGATGTCAGCAAGACGCGTAGATCCCCATAAGTGATGTCAGCAAGACGCGTAGATCCCTATGAAGCCCCCCCCCCCCCCTCTACCCCCGCCCTTCCCCTTCCCAACACTTCAACCGCTGGGGTTCATGAGGATCTATACGTCTCTTGCAGTTGGATCGCGTTCTTTTTAAATGTTTCGGCAGCGGAGAGTTTGAATTGTGCGCTATGTGAAAATGGACACCAGGTCAGATTGAATTAGCTGAATGAAAGCGTAGGCCGACTTAACTTCTTTACTGCCGGTGCGAGGCCCATCTGCAAGAGACATAAATCCTCATAAGCCCCCGCTTTCGCGGGGGCTTATGAGGATTTATGTCTCTTGTTAGTCTTATGTTATTCATGCCTATTTTTGGTGATCACTAACAGTGTGTGGCGACTTAATTGTCACCTATTTTTCCACGGATGTCTTGTTACACCAAGACACACTTTCTGCCCGTAATGCATCTGTCGTTGTTTTTTTTTGTTTTTTTTTTGTTTTTTTTTTTTTCTTCCCCGGACGGGAAGTGATGAATTCACTGCAAACGGCAGGCAAAATGTTGTCCAGGAACAATTATCTTTCCAAATGACCGCCCAGATCTAACACGTCACTGTCATTTCAAAGAACAACACTTTTACATCCGAGAGAAAGGTGATGCACGTGTGAGATACATCAAACAATAATGTCACCGGTAGTGCCTTAATGCCTTGGCGATGCTAAAAAGTAGTGATAATAATAATATATTATTATTATTATTATTATTATTATTATTATTATTATTATTATTATTATTATTATTATTATTATTATTATATGTCAATGTATCATGCACAATTCTCTTCCTTATCAGTCAGTGTTTTATCCTGCTTACTTGTTAGTTCGGGCGGTCCACCTGGGTGATAATGGACGACCCTAGCGGGCGGGTTATGGGGGACAGGGACAACTATTACCTATGGAATACGACCTGAACACTGATCAATTCCGTCGCACTGCGACTGTTCCTCTTTGATTTACCAGGACCTTATAACGAAAATGTTATCTGAACAAGCTCGCCGTCGTTTTGCCTGGACAACCTACGTACTTGGTACGTTTTCCTGATTATAAGCGCTGGCAGTAGTAACCACCTCTTGGTTTCGTTCATATATCGCGCCTGACCTCCTAATTAGCTGACTAAAGGGAATGGAAATAACATGTATAATCAGCATGTAACGTAATATCAACGTTGTGCCTGCAACGCGCAGGGGTAGTGCCTCGTTACCTTGGCCGTTACCTCTCTAAGCGCCATGCTAATTGGGAGCTGCCTTCAGCTGCAAGTAGACGAGAGTGCATCGTTCGTACCAGGAGCCAGTTGCATGAGTGAGCTTAGTCCTGAGCTGAGTCCTGTGCCAGCCACTAAGCAAGGTGCTCCGCTATAGCGGAGCACCTTGCTTAGTGGCTGGCGCAGGACTAAGCTCACCCATGCAACTGTCACCAGGTCTTCTCGGCTTCACAGCGTTAATATTCCTTTTTCAGTGGATCGTTACAGACACTATTTCAAACAAATTTAAGTGTACCGATCGAGGAGCGCTTTCGTCTGTAGTACAAAGGGTCCCCTATTTAAGGAAATAATCGGTAGATGTCGCAACAAATAGTTTGTGTCTGCTAATACGCTGACATATTTTTTTTGTTTTTTTTTTTTTTGTTGTTGTTTCCAGACCGCCAAATTTAGCTATCAGGCTCCACGTTTAGCTTGCAAACGTTCATTTAAAACCTTTGCTTTCGTTAGCGTCGTGGGTTGGTTTTTTGTGTGTGTTTTTGGGGGTGTGTTTTGTTTGTTTGTTTGGGGTTTTTTTGGGTTTTTTTGGGGGGGTGGCCGGGGGGCGGGGAGGAGGGAGAGGGGGGGGGGGGTCCGCGATGATTTTTGTAGGAATCATCGCGACAAAAAGCGCTACCGACAGCCAAAGGGTTAAACTGATCTAGGAAAAGACAGTACTATTAGAAAGTACTCGTCGTCTGTTGTGAAGAAATTAAAGGGCGTTAAAACTCGTTTACAAATCCTCGGGGCAGTATCTTTAACACCTTAAAGATCGGGGTAAGGCGAACGCCACCCATCTGCAAGAGACATAAACCTTCAAATGAGGACATAAAGAACCATAGGGGCTCGCTGACGGTAGCTTTGACTAATGCAAATCCACTGCGCCACCGCGTGCGCGCCAGCGCCTGTAATAAGCTCAAGAAACATTTTGTCTCAAGACAAAATGTTTCTTGAGCTTATTATAGGCGGTGGCGCGCACGCGGTGGCGCAGTGAATTTGCATTAGTCAATGCTACTGTCATCGAGCCCCTATGTAAAGAACATAGGACTAACAAGAGATATAAACCCTCATGCGGTTGCGGAAGGGGGGGGGGGGGAGCTCACGAGGGTTATGTCTCTTGTTAGTCTTATGTTCTTAATGTCATAATGAAGTTCTGTTCACACCTACATCTGTTTCTGATCGCGGAAGTCGGTGTTACGTTTGTGGTTGTGTTATTCTTTTTATGGCGTGCGTGTGTTGATCATAGAAAAGATCATATTTTCGCTACATTGTACCAAAGTCTGACCTGCATTAGACTGGAAGGTTCGGGAAGGGTCGCGACCGTTCTAATGACCTCAAATATGACGTCATGTTGGATACATTTAGCAACATTTATGGTATTCGCCTAGATATTCGTGTAAGACTTAGATAGATATTGAGTGTTCCTTTTTATGAATATTATTGAGTTTTGGTTACGTTTTGTTTTTTGACTGGTTGAGTTGTGTAATTTGCTCGATTGTTCTGAAAATCTGTAATAGTTTTAAAGAGCGTGTTAGGAAATATGTGTGTGCATTGTTTGGGAGACGCAGTGTATCAGAATTGTGGACTGCATTGTATGAGACAGTGTACCAACGTGTGGATGCGTTTGTGGAGTGGACGCATTGTGCTGAGAGTGCATCGTGAGAATAAAGTACTGTTGGAATGTGGTCCAATGTGGTCTACAACTGACCTTATGCCACGTGTGACGAGTTGCAGCTGAGTGAAGTTTCTACAAGAACCAAACGTGTGTGTCTCCGGTGTGATTGCATCATACTACGACAAGCACTACCACGTAACAGTTGGTCAGCGCCGGTGCAGCCGTTTCAGACGCAAAATTTGTGATCACTGGCATCAAAGGGGGTTAAAGCTAGGTTAACTCATTCAGCCCGACGCATGTAATTCCCAAATTTTGGAGGCGTCTTCTAACGACTATGCACCTGTTGCAGGAGATGAATCGACCATGATAATTCAAGGGTAGTGCCAGATTAGCTTGGCGCCGGCAGGCGCCAAGATAATCTGGCACTACCCTTGAATTATCATGGTCGACCCATCTCCTGCTGTAGTGCGTCAGGGATGAATGAGTTAATTTGACATTCTACACTCTCGTAAAACGGCAATCATGCCAGCATTACAGGGGATTGTGAATTCTGTGAATGCGATTAGTCTGACTATATCATAGTGACGAGCAAAAGAAATGCGACATTTTTGGAATCATCGAAAAATGTCGAATTTCTTTTGCTCGTCAGTATAGTTGGACAGGAACAAGGGAAAACAGGGTGTTAATATCAAAGATAAAATCCGAGGATGTTTATTATGATCACTTTTCATCGACGGAACAAACTGGCCCCCGCTCAAAGAACCACCCTTTCCGTGTCCTGTCAAGCCCTGTGTGTACATGTGATGCGAAATATTTTGCCGAAGGATTATCGGGTGGGAGTTGGTGAGATGTGGGGAAAGTGGGGAGGGCAGGGGGCAGGGGGGTTGCCTGACCGTACCTGAATTCTGGAGCGCAGTTCAAGCTTGTACGCGTTTCTTTTCACCATCTAATTTGCATTTCCCCTTTGAGTGTCAGTAGCGCTTGTTGTTCTCCGGTGATGCCTGCAGGAGTCAAAACGCAATAAAAAGTGGAGACAATCGACAGCCAAAATGTTTTATATACAGATCTAACAGACCATGTACGAGGTTCACACACGCAGCATCAGCACCATAATGTCTCAAAGAGGTATGGGAACAGCATTGCCATGGTTCAGGCCTAACGACTTTCCTGAACATGTTCCCAGCCACTTTCATCGCAGATTCACTACTATTTAGCTCAGTCTGAAGGAAAGTTATATGATTCATGCCAGCAAGAGGCATAGATCCTCATGAGCCCCGCATATGAGGGGGCCCATGAGTATCTATGCATCTTACATTTATATGCTGTTGTGGATGTGCTCCGGTGGTTAAACTATGGATTGCGGCTTTTCTTCATAAAAAGTTTGACATTTCAAGTTTCAATTTCACTAATGCATCACTAAGTTTAGCTAACAACCGTTTGTTTGTGTGTGTGTGAGAGATGAGAGAGAGAGAGAGAGAGAGAGAGAGAGAGAGAGAGAGAGAGAGAGAGAGAGAGAGAGAGAGAGAGAGAGAGAGAATTCAGTCAGCTGCAGAAAAAATAATGGTTATATGAGTAGAACTATACTAGTATAGAAGCTAAAGTCCTAAACCTTTAAGACCCATATAATTATTAGTTGCAGGTTTAAGTGCCCATTTAGTTCGTTGCTGTAACTTGTTTTTCTTTTAAACATATCATACGCAAATGACAGCTGTGTGTCGTCTGCGATGCTGAAAAATATCATATTTTTCATTTGACAGATCATGTGTGTGCCGACCTGTGGTTCTGGGACTTACGGCCTGGAGCGGTAAGGTCCATAATCACTGACCAGCACACTTCTTAAGACCTATATTTCAAATGAAACCTGATCAAAGTTGAAGTCGGAGACAGAAAAATGTGTGCCTCGGGTGACCGGCAATTACGTCGGGGGTTCTTTCTCCGGGTACTCCGGTTCTTCCACCCCCCCCCCCCCCCCACACACACACACTTTGGTACCGGTCTCAGGCCACTTTACAAATTTCAAATACAAGCGATCAAAAATCTCTGTAACTTCAGTAGCTGACTGGCCCTTCGTTTGTCTTGTACTGTGTTTGTCTTAAATGGCGTAAATCCGTGTCTGTTTCGTGAGTGTGTGTGTTGGGTTTCAGGCGCGGCGCTTTGAGTCGATTTCCCCAAAAATTGAGAAAAAGCGCCTATATAATAACGGTATTATTATTATTTTTAGTATTATTAATTGAACACAGTTCTTTCGAGCTGTTCATGGTGGACTACGTGACCCGACACAACACCTTGTCCAAGACTATCCTCCAAGGCACTCTCGAAGGAAGTCGTCGGCGAGGTCGTCAGAGAAAGAGTTGGGTCGCAAACATAAAAGAATGGACCGAACTCGAGATGTCAGACTTGCTTGCCACCGCCCAAAATAGAACTCAGTGGAGAGCACTGTCTGTTGCTGCTGCCTTTCAGTCCCCCCAACGCCCAGTTCGGGCAAGGGACTGATGATGATGATGATGATACCTCGGACCCTTCGTCCCTTCACTGCCGAGAAAAATGAAACACCACCGATCTGCAAGAGGCATAGAGCCTCATGAGCTCCCGCAATTGCGGGAGCTCATGTGGATCTATGCCTCTTGCTGAAACCACTTTGCATCCATTTTCTTTTAGTTTAATTTTATGTTGAATGTTGTCCGTTTCAGTACAATTCTTTCAAAAACACGGTCTGCGTGGACTAGCAGCCAGTCCCATTCACAGGGGCCTGACGATGGTGATTTGACTAAATGCAGATCCGATGCGCCACCGCGTGCGCGCTATCGCATCCAGCTCAATTTATAATACTGAATTGAGCTAGATGTGCTAGCGCGCACACGGTGGCGCAGCGGATTTGCATTTAGTCAGGCAAAGCACTATCGTCAGACCTCTACGAACTCATTCAAGGAAGACCGCGTCCGAAGTTGCAAAAGCATCGTATAATGTTGCCGCCGGCAACTTTATACGACGGTTCCGTAACTATTGATGCGGGGCCCGCTGAAAGAGTTAAACTACCCGGTTCGTGTCATGGGAAAAGGTCCGCGCATGCTTCGCGCCATTAACACTTTATCTGCCATTTCACAAAAGGATTTCGTTTCTGAAATCTGTGTTCACTGAACAACCATCAGCCACAGCTGTCCCAAAAACATGGTCACAAAGAGGTCTCAGCAAGAGGCGTAGATCCTCATGAGCCCCCGCAGTCGCGGGGGCTCATGAGGATCTATGCCTCTTGCTGTTAGATCGCGTCCTCTTTTTCTCGGCAGTGAGGGGGTTAACGTTTTCTCTGCCGTCTCACAAGAACAGTCATACTTCGCGCCTTGAAACGCCCTCCATCTCTCCATGGCATAAGAATGGTCGACTTCTGAAACCTACCCACCCCCACCCCCTCCCCCCCCCCCCTTCCCCGCTCGGTCTCAAAGAAATGCCCGAGAAATAAAGAAAGGCGCTTAGACAGGGTGTGGACTTGTCCTTTCTACGCTCTTTCTAAACGTGTTTCTTTCTTGTCCTTGTCCCTTTCCTAGCGTGTTCCTTTCTTTCTTGTGTGTTTCCTTGCATTTTACTCGCTTGGAAGTTACCTTGTTGTTGTTGGTCTTGCTCTCCCGGGTCTCAGTCTGTCATTCCGGGCTAGTTGCATGAGTGAGCTGAGTCCTGCGCCAGCCACTAAGCAAGGTGCTCCGCTATAACGGAGCACCTTGCTTAGTGGCTGGCGCAGGACTCGACTCACTCGTGCAGGTCAGTGACGCGACTGACGTAGGCATGTGAATTGTGACCATTGGCGACTGGCAGACAGTTATTCGAAGTTCCACACTAGCAGCCTAATTTGATTATTCACTCCCTCAGTCAAATGATTCACACCATAAACCGTCCACAAAAAAACACATTAGTCGCGACAAATGGATTGACTGCTAAATCGGTACTTGCCTTTAGCGATGGGGCAAGAGTATTATTAAAAGTTTGTAAATAATAATAATAATAATAATAATAATAATAATAATAATAATAATAATAATAATAATAAATCATAAAATATTTTTAAAATTATTTTTAAAAATAAAATAAAATAAGATACTACACACAAGTCCCTGAAGCAGTTTTGGAAGTAGGGTTTTTGACAACTGATATTTTCTTGGAACAACGCCTGCCGTCAAAATCGGTAAACTCAAATCAGTTCATTGTATATTCCGATATTCATAAACATTTTTTTCAGTATCCGTACCTCCGCAATCGGTATAATTATATCTCTCTCTAATCTGCACCGTCTACCGGCTGTTACTTTCGGCTTTCCGGTATTTGCCTTAAAAACCTAAATACCGAAAATTACCGAAATGCCTAAAATACCGGTTAAGGCAAACACTGCGAAAGTGCATCGATTGCGATATCGCCATAGTAGTGCCTAATACGTTTTGGTGCCTCACTGCCAAAGAACGCCTACAGGCGCCAAACGTATCAGACGCTACTCTACCGATATGCCAGGATCCTATTTGCTGACTTCTCCTCTGCCTTTAATACCATGCAGCCACACCTGTTAGCCCAGAGATTACTGTCTAATTTCAACCTTCACCCACAGCTTGTTTTGTGGATTACAGATTTCCTAGTCGGTAGACCACAACGTGTTTTGGTTAATGGTCGCTTCTCTAGTACTACCGTCACGTGCACCGGGTCCCCCCAGGGGTGCTGCTTATCTCCACTACTTTACATCCTGTACACTGACGATTGTAGGAGTTGTAATGCTGACAATTACATTGTCAAGTTTTCGGATGACGGCGCCTTACTTTCCCTTCAGAGAGGGTCATCTGATGAACATGGTGCGATGATTCTTTTTTAGAGCTTAACGTGGGTAAGACATGTGACCTTATTGTTGATTTTAGGATGAACAGGCAGGATCACAGTAAGACTATTATACATGATAAGGAAGTTGCCATTGTCCAGAAGTATAAATACTTAGGCACCATCTTCGATGATAAACTGAATTGGGATGACAATACTGAAACTGTTGTGAAGAAAGGCCAACAGAGATTTATTTTCTGAGAAAGCTGAACTCTTTCTCTGTTGACAGGACCATTTTAACTTTGTTTTACATATCTTTCTTAGAAAGCGTCCTGACTTGTTCGTTCATTTGCTGGTTCCCAAATCTTAGTGTTAAAAACAAAAACAGTCTTCAGAGAATTGTTCATCTCAGCTCCAAGATCATTGGGGAAGAACAGAGAAGTTTAGCCGTGTTCTGCGATCGTCATATTGTAAGAAAAGCTACTTCCATCCTGGCTAGTGATGCTCACGTGATGAAAGACCTCTTTGAAAAATTGCTCCCGTCTGGCCGCCGATACAGACAACCATCATGTAAAACCAACCGCTGAGGAAACTGTCTTTCATCCCTGTTGCCGTCCGACTGTTAAATATTTTGTAAATCTACACAGCTGTTAAAAGTGTGTGTGTGTGTGTGTGTGTGTGTGTGTGTGTGTGTGTGTGTGTGTGTGCGTGCGTGCGTGCGTGCGTGCGTGCGTGCGTGCGTGCGTGTGTGTGTGTGTGTGTGTGTGTGTGTGTGTGTGTGCGAGCGGCGGTGCGTGTGCGTGCGTGAATGTGTGTCTGTGTTTGTTTGTGCGAGTGCGTGCGTGCGTGCGTGTCTGTGTGGATGTGTGTGTGTGTGTGTGTGTGTGTGTGTGTGTGTGTGTGTCCGTTTATGTGTATTTGCAACCATTTGTGTGTGTGTAACCCATTGTGTGTTTATATATGCACACGTGAGCGCTATCGTCTATGTGCACGTGCGGCAAATATGTGCGAATTTGATACGTCATTACAACAGAACTATCGACCACACGAAGCACTTTACACCAAACCCCTACTCCACACTGGTTGTCTCCCTCGATTCGCTACCGCCGAAAGCGGTAGCGAATCGAGGGAGACAACCAGTGTGATACTGACCTCCCTTTGCCCGACCCACTCACCTAACAGTACTTCAGTACAGACATGGAGATGCCGGCGGCCAGTGAAAGGACTAACGCGCTCCTCAAACCGCCCACTATCCAAATACAGTCTATTGAATGGCTCTCCCGTCCTTCTGTAGTTGTATAAAGGACCCTTAGGTATTGTCACCATCGAGCTTTTAAGCATCTCTCTTTCGCCTACAGAAAACCGCAAGAAGTAAAGCAAATAGCACAATGTTCACTGCACGGTAGCTTGCTTAACTCTCTGTTCGCCCTAAAATTTTCGACGACCGGTATTTTTAACAACAGGTATTTTCTTGTGTTGCGTACTTGGTCAAAGTACCGCCCACTGTCAGAATCGGCCCTGACGAGAGGCGGTCGGTTCCACTGAAGTTATGCCTCACTAGCGTCGGAAAGAGTGGGGATGGAAGAGGAAACGAAGGGGGGGGGGGGGGGATGCGGGCGGGGTGAAGGAGAGGCACACAGAGAAATTACCTCTCAAGTTTCTTTTTCATTCCAGTTTCTTTTTCATATATTTTTGGTCTTCCTGCCTCCACTCACTGCACTTCTCAAATATAAACGGTATCATATACTGCTCCTTACGAGAATTACGGGTCAGAGCGAACAATGTTAAGTGTATGGGCGAGTCCCAAAGATTCAGTGAATCCAACATGCTATGTACAAAACGTTCAAGGGTGGTGCCAGAACAGCTTGACCCCTTCAGGCGTCAAGCTGTCATTCTCGCAACACCCTTGAACTATCACGGTCGACCTGTCTCCTAAACTGATAACGACCAAATTATTCCTCTCGCTTTCGGTAGCGGTTTTTGTCGCACTGGGATTCCTGCAAGAATCGCCGCCCCTCCATCCCCCGTCCCCCCCGTCCTCCCCCCCCCCCCCCCCCCCGCTCCCCCCCTCCCACCCACCTCTCCCCCCCCCCCCCCTCCAAAAAAAAAAAATGCGCTACCGACAGAAAAAGGGTTAAGAAATGTCTGTCTGACGGTTTAACTCATTCGCGGCCAGCTGCATCCGGGTGCGCGGCATAAGCCGCGCATCCGGATGCGGCTGGCTGCGAATGAGCTTATGTGTCAATATTGTTTCCATCAGATTAAAGCACTCTTTTGAGAGTAACCGAAAAGTACATTTCTTGTGAAAAGCGGTGTTTTTTTAAAAAATTGTATTTCAACAGCAATTTCAACAGCAATTTCGATTTTCACTGAACGTCTTTTGCCTTCCAGAGCCCAGGTGGTAGAGTGTTCGACCTTCGTCCGAAAGATTCGCGGGTTCCTCGCGAAACCCAGCTAGGTTCAAGCTTTGTTCAGACCCATTTGATCTTTTTTGTCATATTTATTTGTTTGTACACTTACACGATCGAAAAACATAAATAAAATTCCATTATCACACACGCAGAGCTTTGTTCAGACCCTGCTCGGTGCCCCGTCTTTGAAATTACCTTCATGGTGGACAAAACAAGCGAAGCCTCAATGTTTTAACGTTTACTCTCAGACACAAAAATACTCCCAATGTTGCGAAGGCCGTTATTACAAGTGAACGCCAAATCAAACACTGGTTGTTTCCCTCGATTTCACACTGCTGCCGCTTCAGCGGCAGCGAATCGAGGGAGACAACCAGTATGGTCTTGGAGGGTTTTTTTTAGTCCGTGTAGCGCGGTAGTAATTCCAGACCGCAAATACTTCCAGCTTTTCCTGCACCCTCCGTTGAGCAACGCCACCTAACTGGCCATCGCTTTAGCGTGAAAAGTGGTTTCCAAGTCTTTGGTCGCGACAAATGGTTTCTCAAACCAACTGGAAACTTGTTTGAAGACGATGATGTGGCTGTTTCGCTCAATAAAACCCCACGCTTTGACCAGACATCTCAATACGGCCTCGAAAACTCGTACACTCTGTGGCAAGATGCAGTCGATTTTCTTGTTAACAAAGTCGGACGTAACAAGGGTTGGATCTAGAAGAAAAAGTCGGACATTTTCATAGATCCTTAAGACGTTGTTTGGTTGTTGTTTTTGTTGGGCTTTTTATGCAAATTACTTCGCTTATAGTTATAACAAATTTTGGATATACAACAAACTAAGTTGGGTAATCTAACTTTTTTTCTCTGTTTTCTTTTTTCTTTTTTTTTTTTTTTCTTTTTTTATTGATGGCTTAACTTTCCAGCCGAGAAAAAGTGAACACGATCAAACTTCAAGAGACAGAGTTTCAATTGCCTACGCAGATGCAGGGGCTCATGAGGATCTATATCTCTTACTGACGCCACTTGTATCCATGTTCCTGGGACGGATGGTACTCTTTGCGTTGAATTGACAACAGGGGCGGATCAGTTACCTACATATGGGGGGTGAGAGGCGGGGAGTGGGGGGGGGGGGGGAAGGAGTTCAACTTTTTGATTGGGACCTTCAACCTGACACAAAAGCCTCCCGACGCTAGACCTTGCTTCCAGTGGCTTGCGTCAGGACTTTCACCAGTCGCCGAAATATCAAACAACGGGGGAGGAAGGAGGGGGGAGAGGGATTTCGAAACTCCCCCAAAATGGACTTTATTATAGAATTTTTGGTCGGGGTCGGGGGTCGATTTCGGGGGTCGGGGTCCGGAACCTCTACCCCCTCCCCCACCCCCCGCCCCCCCCCCCTCCCCCACCCTCCGATCCGCCCCATAACAAAGATTTCAAGAGCACGGTCTGCCTCTACTTGAGGAGTCAAGTGTTTCATGTTGACCGAGTCTTTTGAATGAATGAAGGCACGGCAGAATGCCAATGATCGTGGTGTTTCACTGATGCTTCATAAGATCAAACTTACAAGAGAGACGTGTTCACTGTCAGATGACAAGAAGTGATCTCAGATTTTCATATGACTTGTCTTGGTGTCGTTACTCATCCTCTCCGCAAACTTAGTTTTCACCTACCTGCACTGCGATTAAGTGAAGTTATATACCACTACGCGAAAATGAAAGATCGAAGAGCATGAAAAAATATGTTGAAAATATTTTTTTAAGACAGAGTTAGTTAGTTAGTTAGTTAGTTAGTTAGTTAGTTATTGGTGTTTAACGCCGAGCAGGCGACTAAGGCCATCTCACGGCGGTTTAAAGACAGAGTATTAAAAAAGATCGTTTATTGTAACGCACGCAGACTTGCCCCAGTCGCACGTACAGACTCTCGCACAACAGACGCATACACCGCCACTGACTCAGTCGAGCGCATTCACGCGGTAAAACTCAACACACTAGCTCTCTTTCTCCTGTGGGTCTTTATGAAAGTAAGCAATAAAAAAAAAAACCACTCAAAAGATTATGTACACCACACCTTCCCACTACAAGCACATCAACACCGCATACACATATACAATGTAAATGCCAGGCTAGGTAATTGTCTCTCACAATCCAACCTGTTTTACTGGTGTTCTCGCTTGGTAACGTTCCGTCCTCCCACGTCTAAGCGTGTAGGCCTTTCGTCGCACGCTTCCGAGTCGTCCCGTTTCTCGTACCGTGGACGTCCTCCTGACTCGCTCCGTAGCGCAGTCTCTGCTGACCCGGGTGTCTTGGCACCGGTCGCTCACTCCCTGAGTGAAGAAATGACCTCGCAGTATGTCCCTCGGCGGTAGCCTCTGTTGACTGACGTCTCGGCGTCACGTCGCTCCGCTCCAAACAAGAACTCTGTACAATAAAGTCCTAATATCATAACACATGCTAAACACACACATATTGGATAACATGAGATACATTACGTAACCTGGCTGATACAAGTAACTCACACGTTCATTCACACACATGTGCTTCAAACACGAACTACTTCGCAACATACCATAACTCTGTCACTACATTGAAACAAACTATAACCTGACACTCTCGGCATACATTATCCCATACACTGGAAAAGACTATACTTAACCACGTCCTACCTTCATAACGACTTAGGCATACACACCTCACATTCTTTAGTTATCCATCTCGGTAAATAACTACATAGAAAATCACTGGTTATCTCAACGAATTCCAAACCAACATAACTGAACCCAATCAACGCTACGGAACCGAATTAACTCTTACGAACGCATACTATCTTTAACTAAGCAGCTGTCAATAATACATATAAAACATACCTGAATTCTAGGTTTCAGAGTTGGAATACGGCTAGTGTATCTGACATACAGCCGTCCACAATGACAGCCTAGCCCGTACTGAATTCCCTACAGATCTGTTCGCCTGAACTCTCGCTAAAATCCCGTGCAAAACTCTGTCCCTATGATTGCACGTGGCCTCGTGCCCACACGGGATATTTGTCACAAGACAAACCGCTGACAAAACCGTACCATACAAAAAACCTTTGTGTGAACCCAATGCGTGAGCATAGAGTTTCATCACATTTAAAAATCCGTCAGCCTTCGATCAAGTTTTCAAATGTTGAAGGTGTTCTCGACGACCATTTCAGAAAGATGGATCGACGGCGCCAAGTTAACATGGCACTGCACTTGAGCTGTCATGGTCGATCTCCCGCTGAGGAACGTGAGGACATGGAAAGCGCCGAGTTAACATGGCACTGCACTTGAACTATCATGGTCGAGCCATCTCACACAGAAGAACGTGAGAACTGACTCGTCCACACCGCTATACATGACACAAACATACCACAAATATGCGTCTGGTGAGCAGGTCTGAAAATAGTATCAACGTTATGAAACACGTAGATCAAATGACAACAAAAGAAACAATAACGAAAACGACCGTTTAAACATGGGGTCTTGGATGATTTTGTTTTTCCGACTTAACCCTTTCACTACCATTGGGCACGAACCATCCCGGGTGTACTCTCCAGACAGAACTACTCAGGGAGTACGCCTCAAATGCACTTCCGTTCAAATGAGATGCTAAAGCACATCATTTGAACGGAAGTGCACTTGTGGCGTTCACGCATCTCACTAGAACGGAAGTGCACTTGTGGCGTTCACGCATCTCACTAGAACGGAAGTGTACTTGTGGCGTTCACGCATCTCACTAGAACGGAAGTGCACTTGTGGCGTTCACGCATCTCACTAGAACGGAAGTGTACTTGTGGCGTTCAAGCATCTCACTAGAACGGAAATGTACTTGTGGCGTTCTCCCCTAGTAGCAAAACGTCTCCGGTAATCACGACGACCGCAGTGGGCCCTCGCACAGCCATGCGCGGCCCCACTGATGCCGTCTTGGACCCAATGTCCTTTGCTGACTGGGTCCCCGAGTGGTTTTATCTGGGGTTTGCTGCAGCAAAAGGGACGGGATATTCATTAAAGCTTCACATACTGCAACGTTTTGCGCGGAAACCTTAGAGAAGAATGAAACCAGGCAAGAGGCATAGATCATCATGATTCCCCCGAGGTTTATGTGGATCTAAGACTTGCGGTTTGCTGGTCGTTCCTGTGGCTCGGGCAGGTAAGGGGTCAAGACAGACACAATTGTAAACGTAGTCTATCACGCCCTCCTTCCATGCTGAATATCTCAAACTGAGCTTTACACGGCTCTGCCCCGTGAACTCAAACGGACAGAAAGTCCATTTTTTGTGAAAAGCAAGATTTTCACATTAACTCATTCGAGACGTGCCGCCTCCGGATACGCGGCATACGCCACGTATCCGGAGGCGGCACGTCTCGAATGAGTTAAATTGTAATAAAGAAATGAAGTTACTGTCTTTTTGGCCGAATTGGTCTTCAGATTCAATGTCAGTGATGTTCTACTTGTGTTCGGCCAAAAACCATTGTCATGAGTAACACGCCACCGCGACGCCTTACGGAGACTTTTGCATGACACACCAGAATGACCCCGACGCTACGCTAGATCGACCCGGGGTTGCTTTGGCGTAGCCGGGGGGGGGGGGGGGGGAGATTTTAACGCCAAGGCAACCCCAGGTCAAGCTAGCGTAGCCTAAGTGTGAGGGGGGATTTTAACGCCATAGCAACCCCAGGTCGATCTAGCGTAGCCTAAGTGAGAAAGGGGGGGGGGGGGCATTTTAGCGCCATAACAACCTCGGGTCCATCTAGCGTGGGGGGGGGGGAGGGGGGGTTAACGCCAAAGAAATCCCGGGTCTACCTAACGTAGCCTGGAAGACCAAGACATTACGGAAGACCAAGGCATTCTGAAGAGATGGACAGAGTACTGCTCAGATTTGTACAAACACCGAGCTACAGGGGACCCAGGCATACTTGTCACCCCACCAGTGACCAACAGTGTCAACTATCCCATCCTCAGAGAAGAAGTAGAGGCTGTTGTGAAGTCGCTGAAAAAAGAGAAGGCAGCAGGAGCAGACAACATCCCTGCAGAACTAGTCCAAGAAGGGGGAGAAGACATGATAAGCGCCTTACTAACTATCTGCAATAAGATCTGGCAGTCGGGGGAATGGCCCACACCATGGACCAGTCGCTTATAATAACTCTCCCGAAAAAAGGCGACTTACAACAATGCCAGAATTATCGCACAATCAGTCTTATATGCCAGGTATATCAAGCAAAGTTAGGTTAAAGATCCTACTAAACAGGCTGAAGCCACAGGCAGAGGAAATCATAGCTGAGGAACAGGCAGGCTTCAGACCAGGGCGCAGCACAACTGAGCAGATCTTCAACCTGAGAGTTCTATATGAGAGGTACCTCCAGCACCAGCAAGACCTCTATCATGTCTTTGTGGATTTTAAGAAGGCGTTTGACGGGGTGTGGCATGCAGCCCTTTGGTTCACCATGAAGCTGTACAACATCAAAGCCAACCTGATCAAAGTAATCGAAAACCTTTACAACAAGGCCACTAGGACAGTCTACTTCAACGGCAAAACAGTACATTGGTTTAGGATAACAGTCGGAGTCAGACAAGGCTGCTTGCTCTCACCTACTCTTTTCAACATCTTCCTGTCCTGGAATGAATCATGACGGACGCTCTGAAAAATCATGAAAGAACTGTCAGTATTGGAGGCAGAACAATCAAGAACTTGCGCTTTGCGGACGACATTGATGGCCTAGCAAGAACAGAGGAGGAGCTAGCTCAGCTGGTGGTAAATCTGGACAGTACAGCCATTGCGTTTGGGATGGAAATCAGCGCAGAGAAGACCAAACTGATGACCAATAACGCCAGTGGCATTGGCATTGAAATGATTGTTGCAGGCCAAAAACTGGAAACAGTTAAGAAATTCAAATACTTAGGAGCCATTGTGATAGATGAGGGATCAAAACCAGAAATACTGTCCAGGATTGTGCAGACAACAACAGTACTGACAAGACTGAAGACCCTATGGAAGGACAGAAACATCACACTCTGCTCCAAGATCAGACTGATGCTCTCCTTAGTCATCACAGTGTTCTTATGTGCATGTGAGTCATGGACCCTCACAGCAGACCTCGAAAGGAGGATACAAGCCACTGAAATGAGATCGAAGACTGCTTGGCATTTCGTACAGAGATCACATCACGAACGAGGAAGTGGGAAGCAGAATCAGGCAAGCCATCGGGCCCTATGAAGACCTATTAGCCATTGTGAAAAAACGCAGACTAAAGTGGTATGGGCACGTCACGCGATCAGCAGGGCTTGCCAAGACAGTCCTGCAAAGCACTGTGGAAGGAGGGCGAAGGAGAGGAAGAGAAAAACATGGGAGGACAATATCTCAGAGTGAACAGGAATGAAGCTGAGCGACACACTAAGAATGGCAGAGAACAGAATGGAATGGAGGGAGCTGGTTGCCAAGTCATCAGTGGTGCCCCAACGGTCGGCAAGACTACGGGATAGATAGAGATAGATAGATAGGAGGGGGGGGGGGGATTTTAACGCCACAATAACCTCGGGTCCATCTAGTGTAACCTGCGAGGGGGGGGGGAGGGGGCTCATTTTAACGCCAAGGCGACCCCGGGTCGATCTATCGTAGCGTAGGGTGGACAGGGGCCATTTTTGGGACGTTACACCGGGAACTGTTTTGTACTGAATTGCGGAAATATAGGCTCTTTCCACAGAAAAATCTGTGGCTGAAAAGTGTTGTTAGATCAGATGACAATTTTCTCCCCATCTCCGTCATACATCTAGTCATTTCTGCCCCTCTGGCGAAACACAGATACACATGTATAATGATGGGGCTGATGCTTGCAAGCCGCTTTGAGATGACCTTAGTCGCCTGCTCGGCGTTAAACCCAATTAACTAACTGATGTTGCGAGGGAGAGGAACCGATATAATATTTTCATTAGGCTCTTAGCTTTTGCAGGGCCAGTTTAGCACCGGAGGAGTTGCACTCTGTGCCCCAGTGTACAAAAGATGTTCGCGCCGACGTCAGCCGCTGTTGGCTCGCTGAACTTTTGCGCACTTGGGGCCCTCGACACGTAATTAGCCCACAAAGCACTGGCATACTACGACAGGATGTGGATCGACCATGATAGTTCAAGGATGGTGTCAAAATAGTGAGGCGCCTATGGACGCCAAGGTATTCCGATTCCACCCTTGAACTATCATAGTCAATCTGTCTCCAGAACTGTGACGTACACCTCAAAGGATGTCTAAAAAGAAAAAGATAATTCATTGATACTTCATCCTCAGGATGTAATAGACTAAGCGAGGATTAATACACAGAGGCAGTTTACCGGCCCGTGAGCCCTGCCAACAAAAGATTGTCCAAGAAGCGTGAATCTTACGAGCGGGCCTTGTAGCTCTGAACCATAAGGAGATGGGAGAAGATTGAGGTCGCTGCCCAGTAAGCGAATGTCCTCGGGCCTTCGACGGCCGCAGTGGGCCCGCGCACGGCTAGGCGCGGGCCCACTGCGGCCGTCGAGGGCCCGACGATGTGTTGCTACTGATGCGCGCACCAGTAGGTGCTGAGGCCCATGAGGATATTTGCCTCTTGCCCGTGGTGCAGATTTGCATTTGTCCTCCGTGGGATGAAGAAAGCAAGCGACATATCAGATCATTTACGCTGGGTCCTTGTCGCGCAGCGTCAAAATTACCAATTACGTCTCGGCAGCTGTGACATTTTGGCTTGGCTTGGCTTGGCTTCGACCCCTTTACTGCTAGCGGCCGCAGATTGTCCGCCAAGGTGAAAGCAAAAGACTGACTCCATTTATGTGAAAATCAGGATTTCCATTGTGATACAATAAAAATCTCGCTTTTTACAAAAATCGACTTGCTGTCGTCTCTCTTTTTACTTCTCTCTCTTCAAAAGACAGTTATGCTCTCGACCTAATGTCAAAATTCAGCGCCAAATAACCTCACTCTCCCAAGGAACGCTGATGTCAATGAGACCGGCTAGAGGCAAAGAACATCTTGAGCCAACGCATATGCGAGGGCTCATGAGGTTCTTTGCCTCTTGCAGTTGAGTGGTGTTCGCGTTTCTTTGCGGCAAAAGTGTTCGTTTAGATGGGGCTAGCAGAAACAATGTCAAGGATACGGGAATTGGGGGAGGGGTCGGGGGCTGGTGGTGGGGAGGGCGAAGAATGAGGAGGGAGAGGCAATTTGGTGAGTGGGTTGGTGGGTGGGTAAAATGCGTTGTTAAATGTAACAGACTAATTAAATAAGTCTAAAGCTGTTGTTTGTTTGTTTGTTTTTGTATGGGTGGACAGGTTACCGCCTTCTCTCTCTCTCTCTCTCTCTCTCTCTCTCTCTCTCTCTCTCTCTCTCTCTCTCTCTCTCTCTCTCTCTCTCTCTCTCTCTCTCGTGAAAACAAGAACATGTTTGAACAGCTTGTTACAGCTACCATAGTTGGTTAGTTCGGGTTTAACGTCCACAGCACCGAGGTGATCATGGACGGCCCTGACGGGCGGGTTATGGGGGACAGGGTAATCTATTGCCTATGGAGTACGACCTGAACACTGATGAACTCAGGCGCACTCCAACTCTGCCACTTTGATTTACCAGGACCTTTCAACGGACATGCTATTGAACAAATCCGTTTTTTCCCCCTGGATTGTGAGTCCAGCTACCGGGGCCGGGACGGGATTCGAACCCACGACCCGGCGATTCCCTTCGCTCTCCTGCTCCGACGTATAACCGCCTGAGCTATTTCGGACTCGACAGCTACCATAGACCAGGATATATATATATGTTACAGTGAATGTGTGAAGTCAGCGATTTCACGAAATCACTAAATGGTTTAGTGATTTCATGAAATCATTGGGGGACACAGGGATTTCATGAAATCACTAAAATATTCAGTGATTTCCTGAAATCACTGAATACGGCCCTCGGGGATTTCATGGAATCACTAAATCATTGTATTCATTGCTGTTTTAAAAATTTCTCTCACACGCACACCACAATTTCTCTCTCACACACACACACCACACCACACCACACACACACACACACACACACACCGTCACACACACACACACACACACACCGTCACACACACACACACACACACACACACACACACACACACAAAAACCACAAAAATGCGTAAATTTTATTTCTAAAACGATTTAAAACAGATATGCATTAAATATGGCTCTTGGAATTACCAAGAATACAATGTTGATACTTGTTTCGACAAAAAGTAGACACGTGGCAGCGACTGTTACATTTAATTCCTGCCTTGAAACATTTACACCTGTTGTTTTTACATTGACCAGGACCAGGTACACAATTACACTTTTTGAATCCCTGTCCCCCACATTTTGAGATTCCTGTAACGGCCGATCTCAAACTAACTTCGATGCCTCCAGCAGTTGCAAGATTTTCTGGCAAAAGTCTTTCAGTAATCATGTCAAATTGGTCTCTGCTAAAATGCCCTTTGAGCGGGCCAGCTTCCCATGTCAGCTTGTACTGGTCTTTTTCACTGTCATGACTGCAGACAATTGCGAGAAGATTTATCGGATCACCTTCCCTTATATTTTTTCGCCGCTAACTTACTAAGTGTGAGACGTGGCGGATTGTGTGACAGTTGTGTAGCGCCAACACATGGTCTATGTAAGCACGGCAGCAACAATTGGTTACAGGGGGGGATTTATGTGAGGGCAGAGGTCCCCAGACACGGGGCTATGTATGGGATGCTCCCAGAGCTACAGGCGATGTTGGTAGAGGGCGTAGGTGATGTGTGAATGTAGTAGCGAGTGTGGTGGGTCCCGCAAGCGAGCGTGTCTAGGTGTGAGCTGCGCGAGCGGGGAGCCGCGGGCGCAGCGAGGCGTTAGCTATCTAAGCGGGACTCTGTGTGTCTGTAGACTCTTATCCTGATCTGATCTCACGTCGCTATAGTGCACAACTCACTATGCGGAGGCGTTTCTCTAATACTTACATCTTTCACTACTCTATATAATCGAAGCATTGATGGGAGCGATGATTGCCACGAGCAGACACTCCGAGAGCGCACGACACACATCAAGCTGTGCACGTGAGAAGTGCGACTGCGCGCAACCGTGATGACATGAGACGTGAGATCTGACACGCGACACCTGCGCTCCTCGCTCTCAAGAAACGCGAACACGCGATTCACGACAAACACACTCTACAACTCATAACCGCGAACATCTGCGCTCAAATTCTCGCGCACAGAAACAGCGACTGCCAATCACAAATATCAGCGAAATGCACTAGCCTAGAGCTCAAGACAAACTATACAGTCAGACAGATTAAAATCTCTCCAAGAATAATTAAACGCATATGCATTGACGGGTTTATAATCACAGCACACGCCAGCGGCGAGTATGGTTCTGAAGCGCGTGACATTGGGCACAGGGCGTTTAACGGAGTCTTGACCGACGAGAATAAAGTTGTCAAATACGCATCTCTGCTCACGCGACACACTCAGCGCACATAGATCTCTCTCACTCGCGAGCAACAAGCGCACCCACACCGTCCTATCTAGCCTGACGACCAGATTAAAACATAGCGAAACCTATCTTAAGACACCTCAGCACTAATGATTCGCACAGCTACTCTCTACCAGAGATCAGAGTATATAACACACTCATCGAAGTATACGACGAGCGATCATGTATTGACGGCAATGATCTATAGAGCGATCACGCAAGAGGCGCTCCGCGCGTATAAATATCGAGTGCATGAGCTATGAAGCAGTATCTCAGGTCGGTATAACTGTAAGAGAGCGCGAATTAATGGATTTATTAAGCCGAGACTTGGCTGAAACCGGTTATCACATGTGAGTGAAGCTCTCGGTGTACACGAGTGCGTCAGACATGTCGGTGGATCTCTGTAGAGTGGAAGTATGGGAGGGTGTCTTCTGTAGAGCTTCAGGTCGCTAGGGTCTGATAACACACGTATGACTCTCCCTAGCGGCGAGGAGCATATGAGGGACTTTCTAAGTGTAGAGCGTACATACTACGTGTATACGGCACATGACTGATGAGTAGCGATAGTGACAGTCTGGTCTGGACTAGGAGAGGCTTTTCTGTATTCATAGATTCGGAGCAGAGTGTGCTGAAGTTACTACACACACTACGTTATATGAGGTTGCTAGTGCACGCGGTCTGTTTTGATGTCAGAAACATATGGTGCGAGAATGCACGTACATGTCATAATCATTCACGAATATGTTCTATTGAGCCATTAGAGATTTATGTGTACAATACGATACTATCTCTCTCTGCGGAACACTGACAGATATAGACTTCAGAGCACGACTAGTTAGCTTTATATTGTAGTATCACACTGGTAAGGCTCAGAGGAGACACTCGGAGACATAGCGTCACTCACAGGCGTTAGATTCACAGAGAGAGAGCTGTAGGTTTGCTTAACACGTCACATGAGGTCAGTGACAGTATAATATAGATGCGGACAGTAGTAGATGGTGAATCTACCACATGGCGTGGTACTACTCACGCTAATAGTCTGGAGCTACATATTACAGAGAGGGGCTCACTAATCCGGTACAACATATGACAGGCAGTCAGCTAAGAGAGCGGGAGACGAGCATGAGAGATTCTGATGCATGCGGACACGAACAGAAGTTATATGGGCATGGGGTTGGCATATAGTGGGGTGGTAAATCTAGACAACAATAGCGTAAAACGTAGGGGGGGAAGGTAAGGAGCAGGGGTGTGGAGGTGAATGGCGGAGAGGGTACTACTCTAGGGTGTCTCTTGTTAGCACATACATCAATACGGGCGGGACGGGGGGGTGATGTGAGGGATTGTGGTTGTTAGGAGGTAAACTGGAGTGAGTTTAGTGAGTTGTATTTGGGAGATAGAGGTGAATTACAATGTCTCATATACATACACATTTGGGAGTATGGTACATTTGTATTTGGGAGGACGAGCATAGACATTAGGGATTCTAGAGGTGTGGGTACTGGGGACACAGAGACACATAGATAGTTGTATCTTTTCGTGACAGAGGAGTTGGACATGTATGACACTAGGAAGTCTCTTATGGTGTTGGACTAGCATAGGGTTTGTGTCAGATGGGTCACCTAGATCAGTCATAGACATGCAACAGTGACATATGCTCTACAAAGATGAGCGTGTATAGATGTGAGCTGGAGGAGAATGAGTGTTGATTGACTGGGTGACAGGAGTGGTCAGATCTCCTTGCGGTTGGTTAACAGCCAGTAGATGGGAGGCGGTCACAGAGAGTGTAGATGTAGGCGAGAGTGCGGGCAGGAGATAGTGGGGAGATCCAGAAGGACACTGGTCTAATACACACGGGAAGCACTAGAGTGTATAGCGACATGAGACTATTAGAGTTGAGTTAGTTGATAATAGTCAAAGGTCAAGTGAGCACTTCAGCACAGTCTTAAGAGGAGATGGTGCGAGTGTGATATTAGAGGTATGAAGACAGAATAACTTGCGTCGATAGGTAGATCTCAAGACCTAGGAGGAGGAATAGAGGCATATGCTGGACTGAGTGCATTTCTACGGATGAGTACGGATTTAGGGGAGATTATTTGAGAGAGATATTGGTGGGACTGGAGGAGTATAGTGAGATGTATTAAAATGAGTGACAGAGCGTGGGAACAATTGATAATGGGATTGTGGGGGGGGTGAGGGATTTTTTTGGGGGTGGGGTTATATTTGTTTATAGGGGAATGTGAAATATGGTGCTGTGTGTTTTTAATGGTGTGGTGTTGTTGTTGGTTGTGTGGGGGGGGGGGTGTTTTTTGTGTGTGTTGTTGGTGTTGTGTTGTGTTGGTGTTGGTGGTTGGTGTGTGGTTGGGGTTGGTGTTTTGAGGGTGGGGAGTTGTTGAGAGTTGTATGTGGATAGTACTCAGGGGAGGGGTTGTATGCGGAGGAAGGTTGTTATGGTTTGGTTGTTTTTTATTACGAGTCACATCTGGATTATATTTTTTGTTGTTATTGTTGTTGTTGTTTTGGTTTGTGGGAGGGAAGATATATTATATTATATTGGATATATTGGGTTAGATGGGGAGTGGTAGATGGTGAGGTATTTGATAGTTAGATAAATAGATAAATATATTTTTTAATATGTAGATAGGAGGAGATTGGGATGTTGTTTGTTGTATGTGTGGTTTGTATTTGTGTTAATTTGTTTGAGGTTGTGGGGTGGGGGGGGTTGTTGATTATTTGGGTAGGTAGGAGGGTTATGGGTTGTAGGGGGAGGGTAGGGGGTTTTATTTAGAGGGGTAGGGAAGAATGGGGGGGGGGGAATGTGGATTTAAGATTATAATAAGTATTTATAGATTGGAATAGGTGTTTATGATTTTGGGGTTGATGGGTGAATGTGGATATGTGGGTAGGGGGGAAGAGTTGAAGGTTATAAGTGGTTTAGATGGTGTTGTGTTGAATATGGGTGAATGTGGAAAATGGGTAGGGGTGGGGTAGAGATATGTGGATTGTGGGTAGTTTTGGTCAATCAGTGAATCTGTGTAGTACGTGTCGCAATATTTTAGTTATTTCATGAAATCACTTAAAATTTTAGTGATTTCGTGAAATCCCTGTGTCCCCCAGTGATTTCATGAAATCACTAAACCATTTAGTGATTTCGTGAAATCACTGACTTCACACATTCACTGTAACATATATATATAGTAGGCGATGCTGATGACAATGCAAGCTTACCAGCCTGGAATTCCATGGCATTAGCGTAGAAGAGCATTCTCAGATTTTAATGAAAAATATATATATATATATATATATATATATATATATATATATATATATATATATATATATATATATATATATATATATATAAAACACACCAGCCTTTCGTTCTCAGATGCCAAAGCTTGGAACTTACTACCACCCCAACTTAAATCCATTTCTGAGTTTAGTACCTTTAAAACTCGTTTGTATAACATCTAGTTACAGTAACTTTATACTAATTGAAAGGCCTACAAAAAAATGAGTTTTATTATTGGGTGTTATTGTTAGTGTGAGCATTATTTGCATTGCTTTTGTATAAATTTTCAGTTTATCTTTATTTTCGATATATTATTTTTGTTTTACGCTTTGTTCTTCTGTTCAAATGAGAGAGGCGTTTCACCTAAAACTTTATCCTGTAAATAAAACATTTTATCATCTCGCCCTCTGTCCCTCTGTCGTCTGCTAGGTTCTAACTAAACGTAGGGATGGATTGGTGTGCCAGTGATAGCTGTCAAATACGTAGTGTCTGCTTCCCTTTTGCATAAACCGTAACCTTTATTTTGTACCACCAATTCCTGTCAGATGTGACCATTAATACCAGCCTATGTACCTATAGTAGCAGCCTTGTGCCAGTACAGAAGAAAAGTCCTCGTCTGCCCTGATTTGTAATACAATGAAAATCTCGCTTTGCACAAAAAATGAACTTACTCTCTTCACGGGGCAGATGTAATGTGAAGTTGCTGTACTCCTCAGTCGGACTGCAGAGGCTCATAACAATTTAAGCTGCTTGCAAATGATTATTCAAAACAGACAAACAAACAAGTATACAATTCGCTACTTATCTTGAAGATACAAGATAAGTAGCTAGTTGTAACTTGTAGCTTCTTCACACTGACAAAATAAGTAGCGAGCTGTATACTTGTTGTAGCTTCTTCACACTGACAAAATAAGTAGCGAGTTGTATACTTGTTGTAGCTTCTTCACACTGACCAAATAAGTAGCATGTTGTATACTTTTGTAGCTTCTTCACACTCACAAAATAAGTAGCGAGTTGTATACTTCTTGTAGCTTCTTTACACTGACAAGGTAAGTAGCGAGTTGTATACTTGATGTAACTTCTACACACTGACAAGGTAAGTAGCAGTATACTTGTTGTAGCGTCTTCACACTGACAAGATAAGTAGCCAGTTGTATATTTGTTTGTTTGTCTATTTTGAAATGTCCAACATTTTCACAAATTATGTTGTAACTGTCTTTTCTAAACACGTTTCTTTCTTTGGGTTATTCTCTACATTTTACACGCTTTTCAGTCAACGTTTCTTGGTGTGCAATGTGCTTGCAGATGAGAAGGTATAATGAACGAATGTCTGCAGTCTGAGTGTGTACAATGAGTGCATACACTGTAAGATAAACTGCCTTTGTAATGAAAAGCACAAGTGCGTCAGGAGCACAATAAATGCAGATAAATCAATGTGACGTTCATGAAAGCAAAATCTCTCTATTTGATTACAGTGTTAGTTTAAGCTATTTTCAGACTGGTAGTTTTAGAATATAAATGTAAACCAAATTGATATCTCTGCTTTTTGTGAATGGGCGGACATCATTACGCAATACATATATCAATGTTTGTGATATTAAAACTCACACGCCCGCACGCCCGCACGCCCGCACGCGCACACACAGAGGCGCGATTAAATTTATCTCATATATATATATATATATATATATATATGTATATTTGTATATATGTATATATTCAAATAACAAAAAGGCGAGAAAGAGGAAGGCAAAAGGCCCACTTCCGCCATAACTGTTCAGAGATGCCCTTCTGTAATAGATGGTTACGAAACGCTACACACAGGTCTAGTTATGGTTCATTTAAATCCAGTTCAGTACATGTCGTCTTAATATCATGTAATCTGACAATGACTCCACTCCGTTCTCTAAATACAATGCTATCAGTACGAGAAATAGCTAAAAATAAATTGACACGCTAACTGCAGCGCAGAATAAATAAGTACGATTACGCGTGTGCTTTTGCTGCATGTCCCAACTGCTGTTAAAGTTCGTTAGGTGTGTCGACAAGACAGCAAGGCATAACAAATACAAATGGTGCTGAAATGTGTCTTCAAATTTACGCGTAATGGTACTTTAACCCTTTGGCTGTCGGTAGCGCTGTTAGTCACGATGATTCCTACAGGAATCATCGCGACTAAAAGCGCTACCGACAACCGAAGGCTTAATACGACTTGTACGAAGACAATCGTGCATGTTTACGGCCGTACGCGATTCCATGGACTATAATCACGCGATGGCAGATGTCTGTAACGGAGTGGTCGGCAAATAAGAAGCTGTCGTCCTAGTACTCGACAGACAGGTGCCTCCCATCACCGTGATGGGAGGAATACGGCTGTAAATAGGGCCGACAAGAGGCATAGATCCTCATGAACCCCCGCAGTTTGCGGGGGCTCACGAGGATCTATGCCTCTTGCAGACATAGGCGGTGCATTCGCTGTGTGAGTGTGCACCGCCGATTTTCATTACGTTTCAGCTTTGATTTTGTCGTATAGTACCAGAACAAACGAAAAAAAAAAAAAAATGAAACCGTGAGTGCTGACCACCAAACAGTCTTTCTCTTTGAGATCTAGCCAGTGTATCTGGGCAGTCACTCCTGACTCGCTGTAGCAGAAAACCGTTCTGGCACCACCCTTGAATTATCATAATCAATTCATCTCCTGCTGTAGGGCGTTGGGGTAAGTGGGTTAAGACAAACATGCTGCGTTATACCCAAGATAAGTACTTTAAAAAAGAAAAGAAAAAAGAACAACACCGTTAAGACGAAGATCAATAAATGGCATTGCCAACGAGAACGGTGAGGTTATTTTCTTGATTTCAGTTGTCAACGTCTGATTTTGACGGATGATAAGCAGAATCTCAAGCAAAACTGAGAGGATAAATTTGTACAATTTGCGTTATTTTCGTTTTGGCCGGATAAGTCGCTCATATTCTCTCTCTCTCTCTCTCTCTCTCTCTCTCTCTCTCTCTCTCTCTCTCTCTCTCTCTCTCTCTCTCTCTCTCTCTCTCTCTCTCTCTCAATCTTGTTGTGATTGTCTTTTCTAAGCGTTTTTGTCTACCGTATTGAAAATACGGTAGACTTTGAGGTGGATCTGATCGGTGACCTTTCAATAGCATGCAAATGACATAACAGGCAGGCGGGACTCAGTCTGGTAAAATGTAGCAAGAAAAAAATGACGTCACGTCTGGCTACTCCAACCTTGCTGCGAAGCGCCGTGTGTGTGTGTGTGTGTGTGTGTGTGTGTGTGTGTGTGTGTGTGTGTGTGTGTGTGTGTGTGTGTGCGTGTTTCACGGTGACTACAAACGCAATATACTGTCGCGTTACGTGATGAATAGGATAAACCACACGCTCCACGAGATGACGACGAACTCGCATTCAAGTGTGTGTTCGTAGACGCAGAGAGGTGTGGATGTCTCATTATCTGACAACTATCAACAACGTTCGATCCCTCTAGAAGGGATTCTGTTTACAGTCATTTATTAATGAGCCCCGAACGCACAAGTACGTGCCTCGTTTCAGTTGTTTTTTTTACCGACGCACTATTTAAACAACGTCAACCGAATCGCTCGTTATTTCGTGTGGAATATTGTGTGTGTGTGTGTGTGTGTGTGTGTGTGTGTGTGTGTGTGTGTGTGTGTGTGTGTGTGTGTGTGTGTGTGTGTGTGTGTGATGGTGTGTGTGTGTGTGTGTGCTGGTCTGTGATTTTGGACCTTACGACCTTTAGGCCGTAATATCCAAAATCACAGACCAGCACACAGCTCTTATGTAATCGGCAAGACAGCAACCGCCCCTCAACCTTTTAACGTTCTCTCAACAGACAGACATACGTAACAAAAAGTTGTTTCGCGAACCGAACAATCTTTAGATCTCGATTTTTATTAGATACAAATTTACCTCTGTTTTCCGTACGCGGAGGGTGGGTGCTTGGTTTTGCAGGATAGATCGGTTTCATCTAACGTTTTCCGATGACAAACTGATAAGCCATTGTTTGGGGCACTCGATCCCCGCGCTTGATAAACTGAACGCGGGTATTTGTTGATCGCCATCTCGTGTTTGTGATAGAAGGTCGCACACAGTTAGAGTCCCTACTCGATAACGATGGGGAGATAGATAATGCGAGCCGCTCCGTGATTGTGGACCGTACCGCTCGAGAGCCCTAAGGTCCTGGTTCACGGACCAGCAAAAACTGACTGGTCCGAAATCGCAGACCAGTGTAATTATTTTAACCCCTTCCACTGTCGAAAAAACACAACCCAAATGCAACAAAACACTACCCAACTGCAATAGACATAGATCCTCATGAGCCCCCGCATTTGCGGGGGCTTATGAGGATCGATGCCTCTTGCTGTAAAAGATTTTAGAAATGCAACCTGCGTCCTCAGGCAATGGGGGGTTAATTTAGTGACGGTTTGGTGTGCTATGCAGAACGTTGGTTTGGACTAAACCGTTAGAGGATAATTTGACACCGTCTTTGCTTATACCGCTGTCAAAATGGTTGTCAATGTTCTGAATTTATGAATTAAATATATATTTCTTGACGCAGTCAAGCAATCAAGCAAGCAAGCACTCTAACGCACGGACACACACACACACACACACACACACACACACACACACACACACACACACAGAGAGAGAGAGAGGGACAGAGACGTCATCATGGCTAAATTGCTACACGTTTGTATCCAAAAGAGAGAAATCTCTCTCTCTCTCTCTCTCTCTCTCTCTCTCTCTCTCTCTCTCTCTCTCTCTCTCTCTCTCTCTCTCTCTCTCTCTCTCTCTCTCTCTCTCTCTCTCTCTCTCTCTCTCATTAAAGCTAACTCAGAACAGCGAATAACAGGGCAGTCATTCTGTTCGCGTGCCATAAACATTTGCAATATATGCGTAATTACATGACAGGGCCCGGCTCTACCCTCGTGGTTATCTGGTCATCATGCTGAATCTCATGGACCTGAGCCGAAAGGGCATTTACTCTTCCATGGCGTTTACAGAATGTTCCCTAGCGTCGTCTCCACTTAACGCATTCGTTTAAGCCGCGTATCCGGAGGCTTTACGTCTCGAATGAGTTAACCCTCCTCACTGCCGGTTACTGCGAAAAACACGCACGATCCTCATGAGCCTGCAGATTCTGGAGCTCGTGGGAATGTCTGCCTCTTGCTGGGGGCCAACTTTTATTTTATTCCCGAAAAAAGGAAACAGGCTTAGAAAAGACAGTTACAACACAGCTGTGTTGTAACTGTCTTTTCTAAGCGTGTTTCTTTCTTCGTTGAGTTATTCTCTGCATTTTACACGCTTGGCAGTCACCTTTTTGGCCAAATCACATTTTGCCCCCGTGAATAACCCATCTAGAAAAGAAACACACTTAGAGAAGACAGTTACAACACAGTTGTGTTGTAACTGTCTTTTCTAAGCGTGTTTCTTTCTTCGTTGAGATATTATCTGTATTTTACACGCTTGGCAGTCAACTTTTTTTGGCCAAATTTCATTTTACTACCGTGAATAACCCAGCTAGAAAAGAAGCACGCTTAGAAAAGACTCCACTTAACGCATTCGAAACACACTTAAAAAAGACAGTTACAACGCAGTTGTGTTGTAACTGTCTTTTTTAAAGCGTGTTTCTTTCTTCGTTGAGTTATTATCTGCATTTTACACGCTTGGCAGTCAACGTTTTTGGCCAAATTTTATTTTACTCCGTTTTTTCACGAAGACGGCGAGCGGGTAGTCTCCCTACTTGTGGGTCAAAACAACAGGCGTATAATGTTACGGGCACGCACTTTCAAAACGGCGACAAAACAAAGGTGTCAATGACACACAAAACTGTAAATTCTGTCTCAAGCTCAAACAGATTTTGTTTTCTTTCTTTCAGGTTAACCCATTCAGCCCTGACGCACTACAAGCAGGAGATGGATCGACCATGATAATTCAAGGGTAGTGCCAGATTAGCTTCAACAGGGGCATAGTCGTTGGATGACGCCTCCAAAATTTGGGAAATACGTGTGTCGGACTGAATGAGTTAAACAGAAATAATCAGCAACTCTCCATCTGTCTGATTGAAATGAATAAATACGTCACCATATATGGTTTATCAAAATAGACGATTTCCGAAGATACAAAGTAGGTCAAAATTGCAAGTGTTTTGAGGAAAACAGTGGATTAAAGAGGCACGGACAAACACGCGATATCGCATGTTTGTCTGGGCTTTTCATCCAATGTTGTTGTCGAAACACGTGCAACTTTGACCTACATCTGATTTCCGAACAGCGTCTATTGTTACATTGTTACAGTGCTTGACTAGCAACATAATATATATATATATATATATATATATATATATATATATATATATATATATATATATATATATATATATATATATATATATATATATATATATATATCGTTCAGCCCTGACGCACTACAGCAGGAGATGGGTCGACCATGATGATTCAAGGGTAGTGCCAGATTAGCTTGGCGCCGACAATTATCATGGTCGATCCATCTCCTGCAACAGGTGGATAGTCGTTAAATGACGCCTCTAAAATTTGGGAAATACATGCGCCGGGCTGAATGAGATATATAATTCAGGGTTCATTTTTGAAGCGCGCCCTGCGCCATTGACGCATAATTGCCCATAACATTTTGAGCTGAGGGGTCAATGACCCATATCTACTTTCCACATGTTCCTAGAGACCCACCCTTCTTTTCCTCTCCCCCTCCTCACCCCCCCCCCCCCCCCCCTAAGCCCCAGCTTTTCGACCCACCCATCTTTTCCTCTCCCCCTCCTCAACCCCCCCCACCCCCCAGCCCCAGCTTTTCGATATTTCTGCGGCTGACGAAAGGTGCCGAATACCCCCCGCCGCCGTCCCCCCCCCCCCCCCCCCCCCCCTCTTTTCGATATTTCGGCAGTTGTGGGGTGCTCACACACGTTTAAAATGACCCACTGGATTTGTTCTCTGCTGGCCAATGACCCATGTGCGTAAATTTTCAAAATGAACCCTGTATAATACGTGCCTGATCTATCCATCCATTCATCAAGTAGTGAATCTACGATGGCTCCGGAAACATAATCTTTTCCAGCTGCTTTACACCCGGTGAAGGGTTAACCAAGTTGACACCACGAGTAATTAGTGATTCATTTTAGGGGCACTTTGGCATTGCAAGCAGGGATAGCATTGGCGCTGCGGGCAGGATCATACGGACATTAATATCGCGCCGGGGGACTCATTGAAATTCCCTATCGCGCAATAACGAGCGACGTCTTGTCTGGCCGAGACCCACGTGAGACCTAGGATGAGTTCCTAGAGGGGGCTGACCCCAGTAGCAAAACGTCTTCGGGCCAACAACAGAGCGCGTGCCCACTGACTGGGGCCGTCGTGGGCCAGATGGCATTTGCTTACCGGGGTCATCCCGTTGTGGGCTGGGATACTTGTCAAACGAGTCGGGCAATTTCTTCAGTGTGGTTGGTCCCTCCAGCCAGGCCTGTCTCATCTGCAAGAGGCACAAATTCACAGATGCCTCTTGCTGGACAATATATCAAGAAATATAACCAACTCCTCTTTGCCGTTTACTGGAAAATATATCAAACAAATAAAATTATAAGCAACTCCGGCAGTGTCCTGGATTATTGGCTGTTTGGTGGCCATATACTTCAATTTGTAGTTTTTAGATTCAAGCTCTAGGCATGACAAATTGGTAGGTGTTTTTTTTTTTTTCTTGCTGTTTGTGACCTTCGTCATTTTTGTAAACTAGTAATAATAAATAATAATAATAATATATAACCCTTCTATAGCATATACTAATATATAACTCCTCTTATATTTGAATAATAAATCAAATCTATGATCAACTTTAAATATCCACCCCAACTCCTGAATCGTGTAAAAGGCCTGATACATTGACGGACACAAGCGGTCGGCGCACTCTCTCTCTCTCTCTTTCTCTCTCTCTCTCTCTCTCTCTCTCTCTCTCTCTCTCTCTCTCTCTCTCTCTCTCTCTCTCTCTCTCTCTCTCTCTCTCTCTCTCTCTCTCTCTGTATCTATATATCTTGATTATTGTTTATTCTTATAAAAGATGTTGTTATAGTTATTTATTTTTTATCATAGAGGCAATGTTACCTAAAACCTCATCTTAATAAACTTTGCATCACCATCATCATCATCATCTCTCTCTCCTCTCTCTCTCTCTCTCTCTCTCTCTCTCTCTCTCTCTCTCTCTCTCTCTCTCTCTCTCTCTCTAACAGGAGTAGTCTATCTGGATTTTAAGAATGCTTTTGATCTGATTAACCATACTATTCTGACTGCTAAGCTTCACACATACCTCAATAACGGAGACGCAGTTGTGTTTTTCACATCTTACCTTACTAAAAGAAAACAAAAGGTTCTTGTTCATGGCTCATACTCCTCTCTCAAAGATGTAAGCTTCGGTGTGCCCCAAGGGTCTGTACTGGGCCCTCTACTGTTTTGCTTATTTATCAATGATTTGCCTCTACATATTACTTGCCAAAAAGATGTACAATGCGACCTTTTTGCTGACGACACCTCAGTTCATACTACTAGTAAAGATATACAGGTAATTTCCGACAACCTACAACAAAGAAAAACAGAAGATAGTGGTAGAAAACCCTTTAAAATAGAAACAAAAACGACGTTTCGGATCAAAGATCCTTCCTCAGGTGACATGGAAACAAACGTAGAACAGAAAAGAACACGACAGAAAGAATAGACGTCATCCTGTATAGAGAGAATTTAGAATGACGTAAAAAAAAAAAAAAAAAAAAAAAAAAATTTTAGAATGACGTAAAAAAAAAAAAAAAAAAAAAAAAAAAAAAAAAAAAAAAAAAAAAAAGCCCACACACACGTACACATAATGACGCAAATACACATGCACAAAACACGTAGCACACAAACAAAACTTACGTCTATATACATACACGTCACTGCATACATTCGCATTCACTCGTGCCTGCTGCAGCTCGCGCACATGCACACACACACACACACACACACACACACACACACACACACACACACACACACACACACACACACACACACACACACACACACACACTCAAAGGTAGCATCCAGTATCAACAGTGAGGTCAAGTCTGGCACCAACTACCCATCAGGCCGAGCATACATCCCTAGGGGCGAATGTTCAAGCCGCGCGGATGGTAAGTGCCAAGCCTGTCCGCGAAAAAGGATTCTGTCATTTTGCGGCGGATGAAGTGGGATGTATTTTGCCAAAGGATGCGTATGCTGAAATGTGTGAGGCTATGAGGAGGTTCGTTGAAATGACGTCCAACCTGGTTGTTGTATCCGAGGCGGATCGAACGAACATGCTCCTCGCAGCGTTCAGGGAGTGTACGGTATGTCTCCCCCACATACAACATCTTTGGGCAGTGAGAACATGAGATGACATAGACAATATCCGATGACTGGCATGTGAATGATCGGTGGACATGAAAAGATGACAGGGGTCCGGTGATGACGGGGGATGTGTTGATGTACGGACATGCTTTGCAGTGTGGTTGCTGACAAGGGTGTGTGCCAGGTGGTAAGGTGTTAGATGCGCGAAGTGAACTGTGAACCTACAACAAAGTCTTCATAAAGTATCAGCTTGGTGTATAAACAATTCTATGGTTGTTCATCCAGCCAAAACGAAATCGATGGTAGTCGCCACGCGCCAAAAACAGCAGATTAATGCCTCTATTACTTAACCTTTCACTTAAAGGTAGTCAGGTAGAACAGGTAAATGAACATCGAGTACTGGGGATTACAATCGACAGTCAGCTAAAATGGCAAGCTCATACAGACGCCGTATGCAAAATAGTCGCCAAAAATCTCTTTATGTTATCAAAACTGAAATATTATACTGATTCAGATACCCGTAAACTATTTTATAACGCTCACATACGTTCTTATATCGATTACGCGTCATCGGTATGGGATGGGTGTAGTGAGGTCCATTTAAAGAGACTCAATTCCCTACACAGACGAGCGGCCAAAATAATCTGCCCTGATCCACACCTAAGCACTGAAGAAAAGCTCTCAAAAGCAGGTCTCCTGCCACTTCAAGGTCATTTTAATATAACAAAGCAATCTTTATGTTCAAAGTGTGGAAACGCAAAACACCTGAGTACATCTCCACTTTGTTCCGTAAGTCTGAGTCCAAGCTTGGAAACATCAGAAAGCTTGTCGTAGTCCCAAAACCAAGGATCGATCTATATAAAACTAGCTTATCCTTCTCAGGGGCACTTATCTGGAATGCTCTTCCCGACCATGTAAAATCTGTCTCCTCGCTAGCCTGTTTTAAAAAGGGTCTCTGCAAATATTTTGTGGATCACTCGTAGGGATGACTTAACCACTTGTATTATATGTTTCTTTTTATGCTGGGTCCAATTTATTCCCAATTAAGTCTGTTATCCTTTTCATTTATCATTTGGACTACTTAGCTCTGTCAATGTGTGAAGGGGGGTGGGTGGGGTGGGGGGGTGTTTGTGAGTCTATGAGTATGTCTGTCTATGTGAACAGTGTTGTCATCTCTTTGCAAGTATTATGTTTACTTATATGTATGTATATTTGTAGTCAGTCTTGTAGTTGTTAGCAACGGCAGGTTTGTAAAATGGCTGTGTCGATGACGATGTCAATGCCTAAACCGTTGTAAAATAAAGTTTCATTGATTCATTGATTCATTGATTCATTGATTCTCTCTCTCTCTCTCTCCTCTCTCTCTCTCTCTCTCTCTCTCTCTCTCTCTCTCTCTCTCTCTCTCTCTCTCTCTCTCTCTCTCTCTCTCTCTCTCTCTCTCTCTCTCTCTCTCTCTCTCTGTAAATTAAGCCATCATCGCGTAAATAAAATTGAAGAAGCGTTTCAAGTTTCAAATTCGTCTCTCAAACTGTGCATTTATTTCATGATTCGTCGCTGTCAGAAACCTTCTTTTAAAAAAAAGTGTCCTTTCTGACCTCAGAGAACCCATTCTGCGCGACCTGATCCTCAAGGGCGTAACAAGCATCTTGAGAGACAAATACTCCGTCAACAGGAGTTTATCAGATCAACGTCAGCAAATAACACGGCCTGTTGGAGACAATTATTGAACCACACGGCCAATAATTAGTGGCTTGGAAAGCTTTCCTGTGTCTTTTTGAAACGAAGTATTTGTTTTCAAGACGTGTGTGCTGGTCTGTGATTTTGTATCGCCTATAAACGCCGCATGGTCCGAAATCGCATACCAGCAAACATATTGATTTATGTTTGGGCGAAGACTGCCCAACATTGTTTTCGGTGTTTCCATAGTCTTGTTTTTAAAATGTAAATGGACAATTTTAAAGAAAACTGAGCGATGTTTTCTTTGTTTTGAGAAAATAGATTTCGGTTGAATTTCGTGTTGGCGACGCCACATTTTGAACAAATCTATATTTTTTTTTTTTAAATGACGGATCAGGCGTTTTGTATGTGTGTGGGGTATTTTTCTTTTGTTTCGCCAAATGAGAAAAAAACGAGGCAAGCGAACAAACATGAATCGTTATGAATAAATAACCAACATTATTTCAATTTTGCGGTATTTCTTGATTTCCTTTTACCGAATTGTAATTATATTGATGAAAAATTCAAAATAACCAACATGAGCATTGCTAATTGATCATTTCTTTTTCCTTAACGCCACTGACAATTCTTTTCCGGCTCATAAGCGATCCTGCCGCCCCTTACCACAAAAAAACTCCCAAAGGACGGCATTATTATGAAGCCAAGCAACAAAACCACAAAAGGACAATTATTTTAAAATGAATTAAAGAAAACATTTCTGTTCAAAATTTTCACGAACATTAACAAATCTTCAAGAGGTATAGATCCTCATAAGCCCCCGCATTTGCGGGGGCTCATGTGGATCTATGGCTCTCGTTGACAGGTTTGATTGATATGGTATATATATATATATATATATATATATATATATATATATATATATATATATATATATATAATATATATATATATATATATATATATATATATATATATATATATTATATATATATATATTTATATATATATTGAGTACTTGTATAGCGCCTAACCTCAGATTAGAGCTCTAGGCGCTTAACAAAAACTAATTGTACAAAAATAATTAATTACAAAAACGCAATTTACGCTTTTAAACGCATGTGTGTGTGTGTGTGTGTGTGTGTGTGTGTGTGTGTGTGTGTGTGTGTGTGTGTGTGTGTGTGTGTGTGTGTGTGTGTGTGTGTGTGTGTGTGTGTGATAAGTGTGGGAGGTTGCGCGTCATTAGGCACTCGTTATATCGTTGTGAGGTGGGTGAAATTTTCCAACTGGACTTTCGTTGACATTCCTATCGATTTGGGAGTTGCAACTGACCCCTGGGGTCCGGTTGAAACACACACAAGGGACTCGCCAAAGGTTCCAGTAAGTAAACGTTCCTCGGGCTAACGTCGGGTTTAACTAGCCCGGACACGGGCCAGCCAAGACTTATGTCTGCCCCAGGCACCAGTTGCATGAGTGAGCTGAGTCCTGCGCCAGCCACTAAGCAAGGTGCTCCGCTATAGCGGAGCCCCTTGCTTAGTGGTTGGCGCAGGACTAAACTCACCCATGCAAATTGCCCAAGGACCGTTTGTTCACGAGGGGCGCGTCAAGATTGAAGGATGGTGGGTGGAGGCGGTGATGGGTTGGGGTGGGTGTGAGAATGGGAAGGGGTGGAAAATGGTTGAGTGGACAGAAAGAGGGGGAAGGGGGGTTGTGTCGATAATGCCAGTAATCTCCTAATTTAAACTGAATCCGCACTGGTAAAATGAAAACGAAAATACGAGAAAACAGACAAACTTACTTTCAACAGTGAGTGTTCCATTCGATTCCTCAGCATGCAAAAAATATAACACTAAGTGGAATAATGGTGGTGGTGGTGAGCGGGGAGGGGGGGGTGTCGATGACGTCAATAATCTCCCAATTGAAACTGAATCCGCACTGGTAAAATGGAAAGGAAAATACGAGAAAATAGACAAACTTATTTTCAGCAGTATTTCATTCGGTTCTTCAGCATGCAAGAACATAAAATATAGATTACAGAACACAACCAGCTGATTATCAGCTCATGGAAATGTTCTCAGTGACAATACTTTTAACCCATTCAGCCCTGACGCACTACAGCAGGAGATGGGTCGACCAAGATAATTCAAGGGTAGTGCCAGATTAGCTTGGCGCCTGTCGGCGCCAAGCTAATCTGGCACTGCCCTTGAATTATCAAGGTCGATCCATCTCCTGCAACTGGTGCATAGTCATTAGATGACGCCTCCAAAATTTGGGAAAACGGCCATCGGACTGAATGAGTTAAAGGAAAGTATGCAGTGGTGACGGTGGAGACGTTTGAAATGCAGCAGGATAATGAATACATCTACAACAGATAAGCAGACGAAACTTCTGCAAAACAATCAACAACAGAAAAACGAATAAGAGAAGAATGGAAATAGGAAAATGTTTATGTGTGGAATTTCATACAGCGATCTGTTTCATTTTCATCCCCTGGATTGCCAGTGGACGCGGATTTCGCGCCGGAAGCCACTGCACATTGACCGACAATAGCGCGAAGAACACCGTAACAAAACGGGACCAAACGTGGGCGGCACAGAGAACACAGGAGTGACAAGAGACATAAATCCTCATGAGCCCCCGCGACTGCGGGGGCTCATGAGGATTTATGTCTCTTGCAGAAGGGCAGCGGGTAAAGGGGTTAATCTTGAAATATGCTCCCTCAAACAGAACCGAAAAGTCAGCCAGCGTCGTCTACTTGCCAGAGGCATACATTCTCATGAGCCCCCGTGTTGTCGCATCTATACCATTTGCTAGTACGACCACTACAAGTCCCAGTTACTTCATCGACTGAGTTAAGGCGCAGATCCACGGTCTGTTCGTGTCGTGCGACTGTGCGCGATCTGATGGGTTTCCAGGGCAACCATCAGATTTCTGACGTCACCATCGGATCGCGCGGGCTGCGGGACGAGTAGAGGCTGGCGCTCATCCCGCAGAGTCTGACGGCTGGCACCGGATGACCAATCACATTGCGAGTTTCGCGCACACCCCTCTCTTTTGAAAAATGGCTCTGCTGCCATGTGAATCCGCCATTGTTTACCGAAGCAGAGACCTTGACTCCGTCTGGAATTTCCAGCAGGTAGCGGGTCGGGCTATGCGGGAACGTGGAGCGCTCCATCCCGTCAGACATCCGATCAGGCGGCCGACCGTCCCGGACAGTTGCACGACACGAACGGACCGTGGATCTGCGCCTTTAGCCACACCGGAGTTCTTAAAAACGAACGTGCATGATCTACCACCTGGCTATCCTCGAGTTCGGTTTCTGTATTGAAGTTCAGTCCCAAAAGGTGACTTGCAAAGCGTGTAAAATGCGAAGAATTTTCCGACAGTGAAAGAAACACGCTTAGAAAAGACAAATTCAACACAGTTTGATATATAAACTGTTGTGCTTTTCTTTGTAAGCGTGTTTCTTATAAAGAAGTACACAACGGAGAAAGAAACACGCTTAGAAAAGACGGGTACTGACACAATTTATTAATATTTCGGGTAAATACCCTTTGTCAAAATAGACAAACAAACAAACAGAGAGATTAGCCGCTACTTATATTCATTCGCAGAAGGAATGTGGTCTGGATTGTGTTTCTTATAGTGTTGGGTATTTTTTTGCATTCTTGTATAGTACGCTATAATCTGTTGTCTTACACAGTACCTTTGGTTGGTATGGGTCAGCACGAGTGTACACTGACGAGCAAAAGAAATGCGACATTTTTATTTCCCAAAATATCGCATTTCTTTTGCTCGTCAGTATTTGTATATTATTATGCTTGATTTTTTTTTTTAATTTGATTTTTTTTTAATTTGATTTTTTTTATTATTTTATTTGGTAGACATTAAATTAAGTCTGACCTCCGGTTAGCTGAAGCTCGCATTTTATCGGTCAAACTGAAGACTCGTGATTTATTTTGTGTAACCGGAGGTCAGGCGTAATTTAATTTATGTATACAACAACTTTCTGAAAGGGTTTTGACATATTCTTTTCTCTCTCACGTGTTGCGGTGCCACAGTTGGATCGCTCTTACTTTACCCCGCCCTCAGTATCTGGTCGTTATGTGGCACTGCAAGGAAACAAGTACGGCGGGGATTGCACAACGCGTATCACAACACGTGAGTTGATGCGGCCTTGTAACAAACGATCGCGAAAAGCGTGTGTGGAAGCATACAATTAGAATGACCTGGGATATCACATCAGCTTCAATTACATATTGACAGATGATGTATACGTTTGTTGTTTGCATAAGATAAGATGATTCGCGGACACCCATTATAGAAGTGTACCACACCTGTGCCGTAAAGGTTAGCGGAGAGTCATGACATATGCACCGTCATCGATACTCGATGATAAATCCAATTTTTGTCATAATCGGGGATGCTGTAGGATCGTGAGTGGCGTACGTGACGTGTATCAGTTACACAACGGGTTATGCTTGATGTTATGACGATGCATCCACAGCGCAGTGATTAGTCTCACACGTCGTATTGCCATCCATCAAAGCGGTGATGCACTATAAAGGCAAAACACAGCAAGTCTATTAATTTTGTTGTGAAAAGCGAGATTGTCATCGTATTACAATGAAAATCATGCTTTTCAACAAAATGGACTTACGGTCTTTTGCCTTTAACTCATTTGAGACGAATGGCTTCCGGATACGCGGCATAATGCCGCGTATTCGGATGCCATTCGTCTCGAATGAGTTAAAGGGCAAAGTGTTACCTTCCACGAAACACATTTATAATGTGCACGAAGGATTTCTCGATTCGACATATGATATATAAGTTCATGATAAGCGGCATTTACTGGGAATTATCGGTTGGGTTGAGGGGGGTCAACGTGGCTATATTTGAGGCGTAAATCTACCCAGCTTGAATCTAACAAACAAAAATCTACCCGAGCGTGAATATACCCAGTAAAATTTTGCGGTGACTTGATTTCACTCATATTTAATTGTAAACCAGCTCAGTTTGAAGCTAAAAGTCAGGAATCTACACCAGCTTGAGTCCACCAGGAATCTATACAGGCTTCAATGCACCAGGAATCTACACAGGCTTGAATCCACCAGAAATCTACACAGGCTTGAATCCACCCAACTGAGAAATCCGGATGAAACAGTGGCAGCACCTGTCGGGTCCCAACCTCGGCTTCGACCCAACCTCGGCCGGAGTGACAAATAATGCTAAAAAAAATAGTAAGATACAATAACTTTTCAGCTTGACCAAGAGCACCAAATCTACTCTGGGTAGATTGACGCCTTTGGTTGATTCACACTAGGTAGATATTTGCGACTAATAAGTGTAAAAACGCGTAAATAAATCTAGTGGAGTTGACCTCTTCAGCATCACCCGTTAAGAAACAGAACGTAAGTGTGTCTACTGTTACACCCCAAGCTGTGGCACGCACCAGCCCGTACACAGAGGGTCTTCCGGTCTCGAATTAATCTAGTGGCCAGTGGAAATACTAGAACTTTGGGTGTCACGATGTGCAGACTTAGGGACTGATTGCTTACTGCAAAATGTTTTTAAAACATATGATGCAGATTTGACCGTTTGAAAGATCAGTTTGTTTGAAATAAGCAGAAAAGTGCCCACGTCATGTTTTGTCGTTATGAAGTCATGTCGGATTTTCAGAATGTGCGCCCTTTCCGGATTTTTCACTGCTTACCGCTAAATTGAGACAGCTTTCTATAACTAAGGTCCATTAAAACGTCATTTAAGTTTCCAGATCTAGATCAATATCTGTACAAGTCAGTTTGTAAATGGCGCCGTCCCAAATGATCAACAAATCACCAAGGGGCATGTCTCCATTACGAGACTACTCGAGACCGGAAAGGTTCTTGTTTACTGGTTGGGGCGTGCCACAGATTAGGGTGTAACACCTACAATTACTTTAGCCCAGTATGAAAAAAGGTCATTGGGCCGACTTCGGACGCATTCGGCCAGCGCACAGCAGTGCGCTGGCCGAATGCTGCCGATGTCGGCCAGATGGCCTTTTGTTTACTGGGATATTTTTCACACGCCGGGAATCACCGAAATAAAGCTCTTCCGGGTGCTTATGGTTGCATTTTTGTAAATAAATAATGATGCTGAATCAGCTGAATCTACGTTTTAAACGCAGGCGCCGATTCCCGGCCACACTCCGGTGCCGTCGACGTTAAACTGGAACTAACCAACCGTGAGGTAACCGCCGGTCAGGGGATCTAATTGTTTGCTTTTTCAGAGCCGAGTGGTTTCCCTTGGCATGTGTACTGTAATTACTTGGAAGAACTGTCTTGTTTCGGCGCCATCGAGCGTGATTGCGTAAGGGCGGTACCGGATCAGCATCGCGTGAATGTTTTCTTTTCTTATTTCTTTCAGGACGACTGAATTGCAGGAAATGAATTTACCTTTGATAGTTCAAGGAAGCTTCGTGATTAGCTTTGCAGTTCGAGAAATTGTGCCGCTAAACAGGGCTTAGCGCAAACTGAATAGAATAGACCCGGGTTTGGGGGAATGAAGTTTGTATTCTTGTAAACCGAAAAATGGGCAAAGTGGTGCTGCGGGAACTTCCGCACGAAACGATTGGACGTGAGGATACGTCACGTGACCCAAAGAAGAAGATCGGTTGGGTAATCCAATTCCTCCCTATTCAACAGAAAATGTTGTCTCAATGATTGGTTTCTAAATGAAGCAGTGGACCGTCTTTCAAGGAACCGCCAGACCAACTCGGCCTTGTGAAGGCAAAAGACAGTAAGCCCATTTTTGTGAAAAGCGAGATTTTCATTGTATTACAATGACGATTTCGCTTTTCACAAAAATGGACTTACTTCCTTTTCTAATTCTTTTCTAGGGAGACGAAAGAGAAAGTACTTTGAGTCCTATTACACTACGCCGAGATATGGATCGGCCATGATAATGCAAGGGTGGTGCCAAAACAGCATGGCGCCGAGGCATATAATAACGGTATTGTTATTATTATTATGTTCTGGCACCACCCTTGAATTATCATGGTCGTTGTGTCTGCTAAACTCGATGTGTGTTGATACGCCAAAGATAAAAAAGAGAGAAATGAGCGAGTACTGACGCAGGTCGATGTGCTGTGACGTGGAATCATAGCCGTCCTAACGAAGCAGACGATCCTGTATTCACTTTCTCTCTTTCTTCGCTCCCAACCACTTGCCTTGCCTTGTTTCGTCTCATCTCGTCTTGTCTCGTCTCGTCTCGACTTGACTCGACTCGACACGACTCTACTCGACTCGACTATACTCGACTCGTCTCGTCTTTTTATTATTATTTTTTTTTTAATTTAAAGGGGGATAGTGTGTGTGTGTGTGTGTGTGTGTGTGTGTGTGTGTGTGTGTGTGTGTGTGTGTGTGTGTGTGTGTGTGTGTGTGTGTGTGTGTGTGTGTGTGTGTGTGTGTGGTTTGGGGGTAGGTAGGGGGTAGCTACTGCTACTATTAACCTCGGAGCACAAAGCACGGACGAGACCTTGATTTATGACAGGCGTGTGTATGTCCTAATCTTTCTAAATGTCTTCGTCCAAACATCACAGAAGTTGCTGATGTACTTATCTTAAATAGAAGACCTCAACAAAGCTACTTTTCATCTGGGATTATTATTCGTTATCAGTACATCTATGTTCTGTGTTATTTTACTATACTGGTTTGGTTAGTCGATGTGTTGGGTAGTTCCTCTCAGAATGACCCCTCCTCTCCTTTGCAATTGGTTTTTTACCTTTCCTTGATTCACTGCCAAAAAAGTAAAACACCAACCAGCTGCAAGAGGCATAGATCCTCATAAGCCCCCGAAGTTGATGGGGCTCATAAGGATCTATGCTTCTTCCTGAACCACTTTGAATCCATGTTTCTTTGACGGATGGGGATCTTTGACATTCATAGGTTGTTGTTTTTAAGTCCCTTCTATTTATAGAAGGGACTTTTTAGGAGGGGTCGCCGCGGTGGGGCGAATTTAATAGCATGTCCATGATGTCAAAGGGCGGGCACGCTAAACTTGATTTTTAATAATTGAAGTAACAAGATAAAAATTACGTCATGTCTAGTTACGCTAACATCGCTGCTGAACGTACATTTGGCTCAAAGCGCCGTATGTGCGTATGTACGTGTGTGCGTATGTATGAAAACAAGAGAATCTCCGATATTTCTGTACACACAAGCTTGAAACTTGGCGAAATATTTTCTTAAGTGTTTGGCTAAGAGAGCCTCCGAGCATATTATAATTGAATGTATCTTTGAAGACATAAACAACCGTTTTTAGGAAGTCGGTTGACCCAGATTAGAGTCCGTAATTTTTGTCATATTTACTTGAACTTTTGCATATAGCTAGTCTGGAGAAAGATATTGGATGAGTTTGTTAGCCAGCTTTGTATCTTTTCAACTTCTTGAGTAAAAATTAATTATTTTCAAAAAATAATTAAAACACTAAAAAAACTTTACCTCAATAGAAAGTCAGACAGTGGCGGTGACGTAAAAGAAGCAACTCCGTCACCACGCAGACACTGACAATAATCTAATATGACGTCATTCTCTCTCGCGCGCACGGCTCTCTCTCTCTCTCTCTCTCTCTCTCTCTCTCTCTCTCTCTCTCTCTCTCTCTCTCACACACACACACACACACACACGCACACACACACACAAACATGCGCGCATATCCAGGAGGAATAGATCCTCATGCGCCCTCCAGGCGCATAAGGATCTATGCCTCTTGGAGATGTTTGGAGCACGCCCGCACGCACAAACACATCGACGCGATTTCAGAAGAGCATGCAGGTGACCCGTGTACAGAGTATATCATGGAGCTAGTTAAAGTCAACCTGCTTTCACACAAATTATAGCAAGACTGAAATTGTACCTTGAAGTTCTAGTTTTGTCACCATTTTCTCAAGCATATGAAGCGAAAGTGAAATTCATATCAGGTAAAATATAAAATTACGTAAAAACTAAACCTTACGTCATGACAAATGACGTTTGACAAATCAATGACGCGTATGTCCTGCGCCCCTTATAGAACTCACTGACGCATTGGCAGATCTGAGAGACTTTTTCAATAGGAGATAAGTCATCATCAGAATCAGGTCAAAGACAAAAGGTAGAGACCATTGCAGCGAGGGCAGCTTTCATATGGAAGGGACTTTGTGGGTTATGTTGTTTGTTTGTTTGGTTGGTTGGTTGTTGGTTTTTTTTTTTTTTTTTTTTTTTTTTTTTTTTTAAATTCAGAAACATAACCTGCGTTTAGTAGCAGTGGAGGATTTAAAGGGGAAACTGCAAGAGGAAAATCGTTAACATTATCATCTGTCGTTTCAGGGTACCATGGCCATGCTGCCGAGGGTGACAACGATCTCCTGTATTCTCCTGCTCTCCTCTCTCACTCCCGACTACTGCCTCACTCAGCCAGGTATGCACGCATAGTTTATCACGGTCATGGCGTGCCACGTGTGTGCCGCGTATCCGGATGCGGCACGTCTCGAACGATTTAACGCCTTTACTGCCGAAGAAAAGCGAACACAATCCAACCGCAAGAGGCAGAGATCCTCAGGAACCTCCGCAGTTGCGGGGCTCCTGAGGATCTATGCCTCTTGCTGACACCGATTAATTTTGCATCCATGTTCCTTTTGCATCCATGTTCCTTTTGCATCCATGTTCCTTTGGCATCCGTGTTCCTTTGGCGTCCGTGTTCCTTTGGCATCCATGCTCCTTTGGCATCCATGTTCCTTAGGCATCCATGCTCCTTTGGCATCCATGTTCTTTTGGCATCCCTGTTCATTCGGCATCCATGTTCTTTTGGCATCCATGTTCCTTCAGTTCCGTGTTGAATTAACGAAGATCTCATAAACGCGATCTGCGTCCACTGGCAGCGAATGGGTTAACGCAACTTCGGAGGCTCACGAGGATCCATGTCTCTTGCAGTTGGATCGTATTCACTTTATTCGACAGTGAAGGTGTTAAAAACTCACCCGTTAAAGATTTTCCAACGGCCCCCCTCCTCTCTTGAAGATATCAACTTAGATGGCATCTCACCGCACCGTCTACCTATCTATCAGACATTTTTTGCTTCGCCAGTAATGACCTCTGACGGAGTGTATCCACCCAAATATACCCAATTAAGTGGAAAATAGTGGGTCCGTAGTGGAAGATATAAAAAGTGCAAGGTGATTCATACGCCTCCTTGGAACATTTCTCTGTCTGCTTCTTCCTTTCATCTCATACTTGTGACGCACAAAGACAATCAGTCCACTTTTGTGACAAGCGAGATTTTCATTGTATTGCAATGAAAATCTCGCTTTTCACAAAAACGAACTTGCTGTCTTTTGCCTCCACACGGCAGCATTGCCCATAGTATTGATAGAGGAGCCATTTAGGGCGTGTAGCTATCTCGCGGACGTCAGCTGATGACTGCAGAAAGGCTGAAGTGGTCACTGTAGTATACTTTTTCGGACACTGTACTCCGTGTGTGAACTCCAGTGTTTAACTGTACCGCGTGTACACTGTCCAGTGTTAACCCTGTGCGTGTCGGTAGTTGTTTATGTCGCGATGATTCCTGTAGGAATCATCGCGACTAAAACCGCTACCTACACGCTAAAGGGTTGAACTGTCCAAGACTTTTCGAGTCTCGGGCGAGAGGTCACGTGAATAACGATCGCGACATTTGCATCAGTACTAAACTGAATCTCATTCTACGGGAAAAACGTTCGGCAATTTGCGAATGGGAAAATTATTGAAGAGTTTAAAGAGTATAATTTCATAGACTACCGCTAGACCGCAAAACGGATGTCGAGCTTTACGGCACATTGAGCGACATTCTCGTAGGAAGCGAGACTTCAAAAGTCTTGGACAGTCTAACACCGGACAGTGTACACGGTGTACAGTTCATGACACGGAGCACGGTGTCTGAAAAAGTATACTATAGTGACCACTTCAGCTCCAGTAAGCAAAAGGCAGATGTCGGCCGCAGTCGGCTGTGCGCGGGCCAACTTCGGCTGATGTCGGCACGATGACATTTTGCGTGCTGGGAACTGCATATTCATCGTTCATGGTAGACGGTTTTCTCTGTCTCCGTAAAATTATACCATGATACGTGATCTAAATGCAGGACCGGCGACTTAATTTTGTGGTTCTCGTCATGTAACCCCGTGACCGCTGAGAAAAATTCAATTCCACTCAACTGCAAGAGGTATAGATCCTCATGAGCCCCCGCAATTGCGGGGGCTCATGAGGATCTATGCCTCTTGCTGAGATCAGTTGGTATTCACGATCCTTGGTAGTTGCTTTTGGGTCGATCAATGAACAAAGATTTCAGAAACAAAAAATAGTGGCTTAACCCTTATCACTCGGAATACTCCAGTGTGTGAAATAAGTTTGACTAAAATGGTTCAAAGGTAGTGCCAGAATAGCTTGGCGCATCTAGGTGCCAAGCTATTCTGGCACCAACCTTGAACTAAAACCATTAGTGTATATACTTATCTGTAAGTACTATAATGTAGCTTGCAAATGGCAGTGTACAAATTTTAAGCTTTTAGCATCAGTATGATATGGGTTAAGTCGATTGAAAAGTACATTGGGTCTACTTTAGCGAAAATAATTCTACTTGTTAACGCAAATTCTGCTTATCAACGTCAGTTTCACAGACCACGGACATAAGCCACAGACCTAGGCTAAAATTAGACGTAAAGAAATCATACAAAGGCACGTCTATTTAGGGAAATGGGCGCATAAAGTAGGAAAGTGTGTATAGATCTATATTCAAGCGAGACGTCAGGCTTTTAATTATATAGAACCTTTCAATACCACTTTTACATAGATAGCATCCCCACACTATGTGTGGTAGTCTTACCGTGCTAAGTTGTCTGGGATATCATGGTGAACCTGTAGGCAGTTCCGGCGCAAGCTAGAGTGTGTGACTGTTCGCATAAAAAAAAAACACATAGTCCACATTTGAATGGCTTAAGCTCATTTCTTACACTCTAAAAGGCTACGAACAGTCCGAAAATATACTCATTTTCCCATTATTTATTTCGAAAAAAGAAGCTTAGATCGCAAATCGTACGTAAAAAGTCTACATACCGAAATATCACAAGAAAGCGAGAAATAACATAGAAATGCAAGAATGTTAGTAACAAGGGAAACAAATTCACATTTGCATTGTAATGTAAATTTCAGTTTATAGATACTGAGTTCAAAATAGTTTCGTATTACACTTTGTTGTTTCATATCTTGCAAGTTAAACTGTACCCACCCACCCACCCCCCACTCCTCCCACCCCCACCCCACCCCGAAACCTCACACTTTGGTACCGGTTTCAGGCCACTTTACAAATTTCAAATACAAGCGATCAAAAATCTCTGTAACTTCAGTAGCTGAACTGGCCCTTCGTCTGTCTTGTACTGTGTTTGTCTTAAATGGCGTACATCCATGTCTGTTACGTGAGTGTGCGTGTTGGGTTTCAGTTCGCGGCGCTTTGAGTCGATTCGCCCAAAAATTGAGAAAAAGCGCCTATATAATAACGGTATTATTATTATTATTATTATTATTATTATTATTATTATTGTGCAAAATAGACATGTGTTACGAATTTTTTTATTTGTTGATTCACCTGTTGAGTTGGACTTATGCAGTTCTAACTCAGACTTCGAAAAGCCTAATCATTTTGATTCGATGGAATGTGAGCGCGCGCTATTCTCGGTCACTGTCCCCTTTTTCCAGCAGAGCGGTTTGTTTATAATTGCTGTCATCGCGTCTAATACACTATGGAAGGCAGTCACTGAATCAGCTCGCGCAGTTTCTTTTATGTAAGGACCAGCATAATGATAGAGGCAGGCAAGAGTCAGGATTCTCATTAGCTTTCGTATCTGCGGGCGCCATGAGGATCTATGTTTATTCCAGACAGGAGGTGTTTATCATTGAGTGTATCTCGGACAGTGTGATAGTGGTCCTATCTACATATGAGAAAAGGCATAGATCCTCAAGAGTCCGCCATGCAAGTTACAGGACCGTGACCCATGAGAATCTGTGCCTAAGGTTTGCTTTTTCAGTTCACACAATTTTAATTTCCAGGCTGAGTGGGGGAAAGGGAGAGAGATGCGCTATTGTGGTTTGCAGTGAGTTTAAGCCGTTTCTTTTGTTTTTCAGTAACCGTACATCAATGTCCATATAAATGAACACACTTCCCCCCCCCCCCCCCCCTCTTTTGTTCTGGTAAAGACAGAGTCAGGTTCACTACGGAATATACTTGAATCTGCTGAGGCACATATACTTCTGAAAACTCAGAAATTTAAAAGCCAGGTTACAAATTTAAAATATATACTGACACAGTTCTAACTCAGACTCCCCCAAAATTAAAAGCCTAATCAGCCTAATCATTTTTATTCGATGGAATGTGAGCTCGACTGTTTCTGTCCCCTTTTTCCAGCAGAGCGGTTTGTTTATAATTGCTGTCAACGCGTCTAATACACGTGAAGGCAGTCAGTGAATCAGCTCGCGTAGCTTCTTTTATGTAATGACCAGCATAATGATAGAGGCAGGCAAGAGGCATGATTCTCATTAGCTTTCGCATCTGCGGGCGCTATGAGGATCTATGTTTATTCCAGACAGAAGGTGCGTATCAGTGAGTGTATATAATTCAGTGTGATAGTGGTCCTTTCTACTGATGAGAAAAGGCATAGATCCTCAGGAGTCTGTCATGGAAGTTACAGGACCGTGACCCATGAGAATCTGTGCCTAAGGTTTGCTTTTTCAGTTCACACACTTTCCAGGCTGAGTGGGGGAGGGGGAGGGAGATGCGCTTATTGTGGTTTGCAGTGAGTTTCAGCAGTTCCTTTTGTTTTTCAGTAACCGTACATCAATGACCATATAAATGAACACACTCACCCCCCCCCCCCCCCCCCCCCCCCGCCCCTCTCTTTCGTTCTGGTAAAGACAGTCGGGTTCACTACGGAATATATCTTGGATCTGCTGAGGCACATATACGGGCAGAATTACAAATTAAAAATATAAATTATACTGAAATGGGCTTGGTTAGGGCTGTTATTTGGTTGAGGGCTGGGGACAGTAGGACAAGGCTAGAGCCAGCCTTGGAAGGCCGCTTTCATCGGAACAGCCGTCAGATGGTACGGCAGAAGGTTCTCTGTTCCGTCTGATGTGCACAGAGACAAATGAACCTATGAAGAAACATTCATTCCACCGTTACCGCATACTTTCACGAGGATAATATATTCTTGTTTTTACATCAGACGGATGGCATTCACTGTTTAGCAATGTTCGCCTATAACCATAGACAAAACTCCCCAAGAGGCATAGATCTTCACGAGTTCCGCGCAGAGTGCGGGGGCTTGTGAGAAGCTAATGTATTGTATGTATTTTGGTGGCTAGTGTTGCCTCTATGCTGCTATGTTTGCGCAGCCGGGATAAAATCGCGACCACCGAGCCCAAAACAAAACACCCATGGCTGTCAACACCCGCGATTCGACGACCGTCCCAGCTCTACGGCGTAGAATAGCGCGATCCTCATGCTCCCTTTAGGTTCACGGCAGTGCAAACTCGAGTCTGGAGACTAACTGTATGGTACTACTATTTACGAAAATAAGTGCGTCGCTCCAGTTCAAAAGATGGCTTTGACCCACATCGCTGTTCTGCGGTTGTGACAGATTCAACAACGCATAGAAGTGAAGTATTCGTATACTATTACTTCTAGACAGGCCTCGCGGCTGACACTTCTGCAACTGTTTGATCCATAGTCACCGAGCGCGGAACGCGGAACGCGCTCGGTGACTATGGATCAAACAGTTGCGGAAGTGTCAGCAGCGAGGTCCGTCTAGAAATTATATATATATATATATATATATATATATATATATATATATATATATATATATATATATATATATATATATATATATATATATATATATATATATATATATATATATATATATATACTTTATTTTTAACAAAGGCGTCGCCCAAAGCCAAAAAATGCACTCAGTCAGATCAGATTAGCTCCAAGGGACGTAATTTTTCATTGAATTCCGAGAATGCTGTGCTAAAGCCATGGAATTCCAGGCTGGAAAGCTTGCATTGTGTCATCAGGACATCAGCTGCCCTTTTGCTCTGTGTAATAGGTGTTCAGTGGACGGCTCAAAAGATCTTGTGAGCGATGCAGTCATAAAAAGCGCAGCTGATGTCCTGATGACACAATGCAAGCTTACCAGCCTGGAATTCCATGGCTTTAGCACAGCATTCTCGGAATTTAATGAATATATATATATATATATATATATATATATATATATAAAGAATAATTGTAAAGAATAATTGTACCACAAAATTGCCTAGGTGTTGCCTTTTCAAAATTAGTATATCTTCTTCCACTGCAACACCTCATAAAGCTTTAGGGATGCAATTCACTTTGTACAAGTGGTGCTACAGAGATAGATAAGTAGACAGGTGATGGACACCCCTCCCCCAATCTATAGATTTATTTGATCCTCTCCGTATTTAGACAAACCCACTCGACCAATTACCACCAATACCTTTATTACCTATCCATTTTAGTTCCACTCCAGAAATCATTCAAGCTACGTTTTTTGATCAGCTACCAACCTGCGATTATTAAGCCAGATCCCCCACCCAACCTAAATTATTAATGCTGTCATTGACTTCTTTAAGCAAAATTATTATATTATATTATAAAATGAATCAAGACGAATTACTTCTTTTAAGTGATATTTGTGCTGTAGAAAACAAAGACTTAGACTTTAAAAAACAGCGTCTTTTGTCTGTGATTGTATCGGGCAAATCAAAGACTTATCTGGGTAGACAATATATGATAGAGGATATTGAATCTCTAAGCTCTGACGAGCTAATCAAGCTTCATTCAAAATATGAAAATCACATTGCCTCACTAATGACTTGTGATTTAAGTCGATCTCTTGTCTGCCTATATACAAAAGCTGTAAGTCACTTCCTACCTGTTGATAGTGAAAACCTTTCATACGACCTTGAAAGTAATCCTATTGTTTCAAGTTCAATTGGCAAATTAGCATGTGTCATGTTTTACAAGTTTGGGAATTACCTTGCACCTGCTGTAACCTTACTTGTTACTAGTAGTCATATTGATTTTTCTAAAATAAATTTTAAATTAGAAGAAAATGGACGAGACGACTCCACAACAGAGCCATGTCTTGACACAGGTTCAAACAGTGACTAAGACTAAAAGCCCAGGTAGAATAGAGGCTGGAAAAAGATTAGCTGAATATAACAGACAAAAGAAATTACAGCTTCAAGCATTAACAGAAAAGACTAACACACCATCACCACTTCCACCAGAACCAACACAACCACCCAAAAGTGAGAAAAAACCAACTACAAAATATATAGTTGCTGGATTTGTTGTCGGATTTGGTTACGTATGTTACCAATTATATAAAAAATACAAACCAAACACTCGAACAGTGTCCAAAAAATCAAACACTCCAAAAACAAAAGAAGAAGTCTCCACATTACCAGCAGTTCCAAAACCTTTGGACCCATTTTACATGCAGTAAATAAATTTATTATTTTAATTTTTATGGTATAAGAAAATGAGCGACACAAAGAACTTAATGAACCTTGTCTATCACTCTGCTGTAATAAGTGGACTAGCAGTAGCATATTCTATGTTGGGAAAAAGTCTACTCAAAATGAAATCAGCAGACCTTAGTAAATTAGACTTTGAAGACAGTGCTAAGCTAGTAGTTGTTATAACAGCATCGATTGCAACAAAAGATTTTCTAGTCAAGCAAGGAATTATTCCAGAAAATATTTCTATGTAAATAAAAATATGGCAACTATAGCTGTTATGATTGGCGGTGCAGTTATTAACGCATTAGCTTTTAGTGGATCAAACTATTTCTTTTCAAAAGTTAGTAAAGAAGAATCAGCAGAAGAAATGAAGCGACACAATGAGGCATCTGAAAAACTAGCTCAAGCTCAGCAAGATTATGAGAAGCAAAGAATTGAAAAACTTGATTTTATTAATGAAAAACTAAAACTTGAGGGTCATGCACAGCATACATTTTCAAACGTTGATGACGCTATCAAAGAATACTATCTTGTTACTGGTGAAGACATATCTATTCCACAACCAAAACTTAGTGACTACTACCAACCAAGCCTAGAACAAAGAAATGGAGAAATAATATTTGTTTTAGTAGGAATGACATTAGTATATTTTACAGGAGTTTATATTGCTAGAAAAAATGGCAGACGCTAAACTATCAAAAATATATTACTCTCCAATTGGCTACTGGAAAGGGAATACTGCAGTAAAAAAATTACATGCTGCTGTGGGTGGAGATGTCAACCAAATAAAACAGTGGCTTAAAAAACAGGCAATTTGGCAAATATATCTTCCTGCTCCAAGAAAAATAACAAGACCCCATTTTGAAAACACTACCCCAAATGACACACACCAAATGGACCTCCTGTTTCTTCCGCATGACACAATAAGAAAGAAACGATACAAGTATGCATTAACTGTTGTTGACATAGCTTCAAGGTATAAGGATGCAGAACCCATAACTGACAAAAAAGCTGTAACAGTGGCCACTGCATTATCAAAAATATATAGTCGAGGTCCTTTAAAATACCCTAGGCTTGTGCAGGTTGATGATGGGAGTGAATTTAAAGGTGCTGTTAATCAGTTATTTGCAAAGCATGGAGTGCTAGTGCGGCGAGGCATACCGGGCTTGCATAGATCACAGGCTATTGTAGAAAACTTTAACAAGCAATTATCAGAGAGACTTTTTAGCTATCAGTATTCTAAGGAACTCATGCATGACACACGTAACACTGAGTGGGTTAAAAGATTACCGTCTGTAATAAAAGCAATGAATAATGAGGGTCACCCTAAACCTGTTGATGCTATTAAATTGAAAACAATACCGTCAGAAATAAAAACAACAACAACACCTCCAGACACTAGCTTGTTTACAAAACAGGTAAGATATTTGTATCAACCAGGTGAAGCTGAGAATGACGTTAGACGTAGGGCAACTGATCCAATTTGGTCTACATCTGTTCATAATATAAAAAAAATAGTTCCTTCAGCTAATGCAACAATATATTATCTGTATGAGCCTGCACCCCAGAGGGCATTTGTTAGAGAAGAATTACAGATTATTCCCACAGACACTGTTACTCATTTTTAACAATTTCAATTCATCAATTAGTTTATCAAACAGTTCATCAGCTATTTTTTCAGATAACTTGAGCCTGTAATGACCTGGTGCATAAGCTTTTTCCTTAGTGTGAAACACTCTTTTTGTATCCCCAACTGCTAGAGACTTTTTATATGTTTGAATCATTTCAATATTATGTTTGTTTGATCTTAGTGTCTTGTTTGGATAATCAGGCATTAATGCACCATCTAACACTTGCTTGTAATGTTCATGTCGAATGTCTTTATTTTTTATTGCTGTTTTCTTGATACCTTTGGCTTTCGACTGACTACCTTTCTGATGCAGTATAGAATACATTTTGGATCTCAGTCCAACGTACTCAACTATTGGCACACCATTCAGTTCATCTTTAAACTTACCAGGCACTTTCTTGTTTTGTGTGCTAAACAATGGGTGATCTTTAGGATAATCAGACGTGTCATACATGTGTAACTCGGTTTTCATGTCTTCATAAAAGTCTTCAGTACACACATCTATGATCATAGAGTCAGTGTCAGTGTATAACAATCGACACTCAGGATACTTTGGTTTAAAGTAATCATAATAAAATTCAAGCATTAATAATTTTGACAACTCAAGAATAGCCATACCTATAAATACTGGCTTGTCCAGTTTAACAATCTTTTTTTTGAGTGACACTGCATACAATGATGAATGAAATTCTTTGTACCCTGTGTACTGTGGCTTGCCTGTAAGTTTAATTGCACCCGATTCAGTTGTAACCAGTCTCACATCTTTTCTGTGATGAGGATTTTCCATTGTCTTACCAAAACAGGCATTGTTCATAAGCTTAAAGAAGTCTTTGTCAAATGCAGTGTTGCCGTCTCTCGCACGAAGGGTTGTGTTTTTCATTATGTAATCTTTCATAAAAGCACTCTGATCAAATTGAATACCTCTGTGAACTTTCTTTAGTACTAACCCATGTCTGATGTAAAACTGTAACAAGCGATAGTGACAAACGTAATTGAATTTGTCGTTCAAATTTGGTACAAGTTTGGTGTCTTCTTTTTTCCCCGTCATACTTATTTTCTCAACTGCTAATGGATAATCATTATGGTAATCGTGTAGGTGGTGTGGATACTCAAGGTCGACTTCAAAGATCCAACCCTTTTCATCATTTTGACCTCGATCCATAATATATTTTGTTAATTTTTTTATACCATACTGTGACAAATCATACAAACAAAAGTTTTTTAATGGCAACATTTCACACATTGCAAATCCATACAAATTATTAGCATCTAAGTACGTAATAAATGACCTTGACATTGAGGGGTCAAAGTCGTCAAGATATTTATTATTTGCCTTTGCATAATTGTTTGCTGCTAGACTAATTCCTCCCCTCAATCCACGTTCCACCATTTCACCCATCGTACGATCAGACAACAGGTCTATAAATATCTTACTGGATTTCAAAAATGCATCCCATGTCATGCCAGGACTAGTTATGTAACAAGCAGGGTCAAGCTTGTAGTGTAATAGACCCTTTTCACGGTAACTTTCAAATACGTCTGCTAGCAAGCAAACATCGGCCTTTAAGTATTGGTCATGGTAGCCACCAATAGTTTTGCACCCTAGTTTTTCCCATGCATTAAGTGCGTGTTGGTATTCAGAGTCAGAAATGCCTTTTCCAGTTAGTGTAGAATAAAATTTCTCTTTTGGTGGCAGTCTTGTTTCCTCAAACACAACCCACTCACTGATGTACTCATACGGATACACACCTTTCTTAATCAAGTCTGGTTCAAAATATTTACTCGTTATTGGATACTCAGTCAGTCCTTCTGCCAGACTAGCAAGACCTAAAGACAAATGTTGCATGGAGTCATAAAATGCTAATTTATCTAACCTAAAAGTCAAGTATTTCTCAGTTGTCTGGGCAATACAACTAATTTTTTTGTACGACTCGTCTACAGCCTGCATGATAATGTGTGAATCATATCCCTTCAGATTGTGAAAAAAGATTGGTAACTTGTATGTCTTAGGATCTATTTTTAATAACAAGTTACAATTATTATGTGCAGCTCCTCTGTAACGCCCAGTTATGTGATCATGGTCACGAACTTTATCACCCCCTAAAGGTTGTTCACAAATCCAACACATCTCAGCTGTATCAAAATTATGTTTGTCTTCTTCTGTCATAACCAAAGTCTTTTGACAATTTTTCAAATAATCAAATACCTTGTTATACAGTTGTCTCATTTCTGACAAAAACATAGCTGATGCATTTTTTCCCCTGTAAATAACAGGTTCTGAATGCTGACCGTCTGACATAACAAAAATATACCCGAAAGAACACACTACTTGATCACTCAACTTTATTGTCTTTGGTAATGAATCTGGAACAGGGCCATCATACGGAACAACCAGTGATTCAAAATCAGCATACACTACAAACGGTAGCTTTTGCTGATTTTTATAGTTACAAAAATGTACTTTAGTACCAGGCTCTGGATACTTAAGTACTGTTTGTACGTCATCAACAGACCTACAATTTAAAACATGTTTATTTGCTACTGCAATAGAAGAAAACCTTTGTAAACATTTTTTACAAAATTCCTGTTTACCATCATGTTTTGTTGTATGATGAATTAGTCTTGACATACTTCTGATAATTGTGTAGTGAAAGTTATCACCAGAGCTTATTAGTAACATGTCAACATGCTTATCTTCTGACTGTCCGTAGGTTGGGGCAATTGGTGACACTCTAATTGGTTGTAACTTGTTCTCAGAGTCATTATCCCATATATACACGTTTACAGATATACCAGGATTTAGGTTTTCAAACAAGTCTATGTCCTCCACCTTAACAGGGAACTCAATGCCACTGAAGTTTAGTTCATTTACAAATTTGGTATAGTTAGATACACGATCAGGTTTTGTTTTTATAAAATGCAGTTTGGCAAGCACACACCACATAAAACATAAATTATCATTGTTTTGAATATTGACGACAGCCTTTTTGTTTGCAACCTCTGTTGGTAGTGGTATCCATGATTTGCCTAAAATAGGATGATATCTTGACTGCTTTAGTTGAAGTTCAAGTACATAACCTTCATGCCAACCAGATCCACTTATTTTTGCCCTATCAATTGCTTCAAGGAAGTCAGGCAACAATCTTTCTCTAAACACTCTTTCTAATTCTCTTCTCGAATTAACTGTGTGTTGTCTCGTTGAAATATATGAAATAATAACTTGTCCAGATTCCCTTCTAAATTCTATTTTCGCAACAATCTGAATCTTTATACTACCAGAAAGAAGATTTTCTTGTATTACGGCAAAAGATCTTTGTATCGATTCATATACATTAAAATAATTAGATATAGGTAAGTCAATTGTGTGAAACACGTTTCTTAATCTTTGATGGTTGTCCATCTTTTTTATTTGTCCGACAAAAAAATAAATAGAAAATTATATAATGAAAATGGCACTTTATTGACTAAAATCTATATAATAGACAAAATTAATCACCAACTAATAAGCCACTTCATTGATATGTCTTCTGTTGTATCATGTTCAAGCTTTTGCATGTGTAATATCGTTTTACTGACAGTAATAAATTTAACATTTTTATTTTCTTTTTTTATTTGATAGTATATGTTTAAACACATAATCTTAAACCAGTCAGATTTAGCATCATAAACTAAAAAATTTGCTGTGCTATTATTATAAAGTGGAAAAGTATTAGAATATCCAAGATAAAAACTATATGTCATGTACATCTTCATCGGTGATGGGAGTTCTGAAAAAGGGCATCTAACTTGTGTTTTTAAGTCACTAATAAGCATAAAATCCCTGAAACTCGATGTAATATCCATGAATTTACCAATAGGCCAATTTTGATCCTCTTGTCCGTCCATCATTTTTTATAGACAAACCAAAAAGATAAATTAATTTACTAACCCATACCCTGTGGGCTGATCTGTCTTTAAAATGAGCTTTAGATGCTTAGTTGATTTCAGTTTATTTTTTACATCATCACGTTCATGCTTATTTGGAATGACATCGTTTTCTCTGAGACAGTCTTCGAAGCTGTCACGATCCTTACAGTAAAATAAACATATAAACTTTAACTGTTCTCGAAAATCTTTCAGTACAGCATTATATTTCTGAGTGAGAATCCAAACACTGATGTTTGCATGTCTACCACTGAAGGCAAGTTCTGCTAAAGTATTTCTCTTTTTGACAATGTCTTTCTCTGCAGAGCAATCATCAACAATAAATAAAGTTGACTGTCCTTCAAATTTCTTGTAAAAATATTGTAGGTAGTCATTCAGTTTTTTCTCAGGGTCAACTAAGTATATGTTGTTGTCAGTCCAAATAAAAAAACGGTTGTGATAAGCTTTGTTGTGTTTTATTGTTGGACAAAATATTACAATGTTTTCAAAATGGTGTATGTATCTTGTTTGTAATAAGTCAAGTACAAATTCAGTTTTACCACACCCTGTCGCACCACAAAATAAGCCACAGTGTGGGTCAAGGGTCATTAGGTTCATTTTAATACACAATATAATTTTAATATATGTGTCCACTCAGTCTGCTTTCTGCAATATTGAGTTGTGCGTCATAAATTAGATACAAATATATGTTTATGGCTGCAGCAGTTTCAACCTTCTTTTGTATCTGAATTGTTATTCCATCACTACCATTCTCAACAGTTCGTCCTGACCCATGAAGATAGTCATCATCTGTACTACGAAGGTCTAACCACAGTGCATACTTGTTTGTCAGGTATTGACCAATCCTAACGTCATACAGATGTAGATCTTTGCACGCAATGTTTGCTGGTTTATCTCTAATCCTTCCACCCGCAAAATACTTTGTGATCTCATCGTAGTGTTGATAAGGCAGCATTCCAGATGCGTACACTTGATTAGGACGGCCTTCGATTGTGCAGGACAAATGTGTAATCTTAGGATTGTAGAATTTTTCTGAATCCCGTTTGTATGGACTCACAGGTTCAACAAACAACATAAGAATACCTTTCAATGACCTGGCAGGTGTGTTCAAGTTTATGTTCCACATTGGGTCGCTCTTGTCTTTTTGCATTAAACTGTGTCTAATCACCCTGTCATAATAAATTGGAAGTCTTGACTGGTACTGATTTTGTATGAGTCTGGCTAGTTCAGTATGTGTGACAATTTCGTATTCCAAGGAAATGTTAGAGATCTTGTATGTTGCATCTGTGGCAGATGATTTTATAACTTTGGAGTAGTCATTGAAAGTTAGTTCAAAGCTCAGACGGTCATTCAGTGCCCCTTGATAATAAGGCAAATGAGCTGTTAGGATTTCAAACTCAAGTGGAATGTAGAATCTGGATCCATATGTTTCGGCCATTATAACATCCATGGCTGTATTAGTTACTTTATCTCCGGCGTCGATTCGAAGTTTACCAACATTATCTGGCTGTATGCCTTGGTAAATACGGTCTTCTCGTTCTTCTCTTGTTAGCCAAAGGTCTTTGTAACAGTAGAACACATCTGAGTCATCAAGACTAAACACTTCCTGTCCTTCAAGTTTTACTTTAATAGTTCTAACAATTGCTCTACCAAGATTGTTAACTAGTGTTCTGTTCACGTCTGCGTCTGATGATAGTTCAATATTAAAAGCAAGGCGTGCAGTGCCAGGAACAATAACGTCACTGGGTCCTAGGTTTGGAAACTTGACTGTAAGTGTTTGGTTCTGGTCTATGGTACTTGGATTGTTCGTGATGACTATTGTTTGTCGAATGCCCTTAACACCCAGGGGCTCACGTAGTTTTCTAAATGGGTCTAACTTTGATCCGTAAGACTGTGTCATTTTTATTATGCACAATAAAAAATAATAAATTAATAAAACAATGGCAGCGGGAGGATTTAATCATGAAGATTTTGAAATGGATGACATGAATGACTATGATACCAGTATCACAGATATGTCTGGAATGGTAACTAGTAGTAGTAGTATGCATCATGAACTGTTAAAAGACAAAGTTAATTCGTTTTATGATAGTCTTCGTGAACGACCAGACAACATAGATCCTAATCAGTTTGAATATGATAAAGGTCATTTATATTTAAATACTGTTGACAAAGGAAAAATACGATTGACTAACAAAAGAGACCCCAGTAGGTTTAAAGCTTTAAGTACAATCAGAGGTGAAGGAGGTGTTGGCGCCTTGCGTCAACTTGGTATTGGTGAAAGAAGGATACCACCTAGAGTTGCTAGCGCTCTAAATGATGCGCAATCAAAATTACCGACTGGGCAAGAGATTGATATGGCTGATAACACAAAACTACCAGAAATAGCAAACACGGTAAATCAAGAAACATCATTTATAAATGATGCTATAAAAACAATTAATGACCCTCCTTTACAAATAGGTGAATCTTCTTTTACATTGCGTGAGATAGCTGCGTTGGATAAAGCACTACAGTCAACAAGGGGTGAGATGGTAAATAATGTAGTCAAACTTAGTGAACTTGGTAAACAAATAGAAATGGAAAAAAAAAAACTTGATACAGCTGACAATGAAAATTATGACATTGAAATAAAAGAAAGAATACAGCGTAGATTAAAAGATTTGTATATAGAAAGAGATGCTAGGTTAGAATTAGTTGATAATGGTAGACAAAAACTGAAAACACAGGTCAACAGAATTAGAGAAACTATTAAAAAAATACTTAATGAAGACACTACTCTGTCTGAGAGATTAAAAACACTTTTTAGAGAACAGGGTATCACAATTGCAAGTTTAATTACAGCTCTGGGATTTATTATTAGTACAGTTGTGTTGGCTGTAACGGGTGGTGGTTCTCCACCTCCAGCACCACCAACCCCAGTCCCCACAGATCCAAAAGATTTACAGTCGTGGGTAAAAAAACAGTTGTCTCATTTATCAGACTTGCTTAAAAAATTAGCTGTAAAAGCAGCAGGTGCTTTGCCAGGTATTATAGGTAGTGTTGTAAGTTGGCTGATTAGTACAGCGGCAAAGGCAGTAGGGTTTATGGCAGAACATGTGTGGGTCTTTTTGGTGACAGTAGGAGGGTTAATAGTGGGTTATTTAATGAAACAGGTAAAGAAGTAATACCCCTAATCCAGTGAGACCTATTACCAATGCTGTTCTCTCTGACTCATGGGTGTCAAGGATTGGTGTTGGTGTTGGTGTTGGGACCGGGGTTGTTATTGTCTGTACGGGTGATGACGTTACTGGTGCTGGTGTCATTAATGGTTTTAATGTCTGTACATGTGTGGTTGTGGCCCCCAAGTTTACAGATTGATTGAGACCGAGTTTTTGACCAACACCTGCAACAATGATTTCATTATTATAATTTGTTATTGTCCCCATTTGGAGTTGAAGGTCAGATGGTAACATGTATAACCCGATGCCAACTACAAAGTCAACTTTTGATCTGGCATATCTGAGAACGTCTTGGTAGCGTTGTATGCTTGATGGGAGATCAACTACTGAATTTACTGAATCTTCAAGATTAGCGAGAAACTGTTTTTGTGCTTCAAATTTACCACTTCCATTCAAAATGTTTGATTTTGTTAGTGATTGTGCACCTAGTATACACCAGACATATGTTCTGATAGACTCATTGACGCGCTCGACTCCTGCTTGAGTAAACCCGTCAGATTTATCTAAGACAAATGTGGTCCAGGCATTAGACTGTTTCTGTTCTATTGATCCTAACCAGACTTGTGATTTTGATGAGAATGAAGTGTAACCAGGGTAGTAATCTTGTGGGTATTGTCTGTGACTCATAGCATAATACAATGTTCCCAGGCCTTTGTGATCATCAAGTTTTTGTGTAAAGTCATACTTTGTACTGATGTTAAACTCATTACAGATGCGTTCAAATGCTTTCATATCCATGGGATTATTAAACTGATTAAAACTGGATTCAGTTGGTAATGGTGTATGCAGTTCTGACAGTATACGTCTAAGCTGGTAATAAACATGAAAACGATACACAGACCTAATCAGTTTGTTTGAGTGATTCAAGTGATCTGTGAATGAAACACCACAGCCTGTAGTTGAACACAGTATAGCAAAGTTAAGTTGGTTTTGAAACATCTGTAGTGGGCTTGATGACCACCTTTTTGCAGTTGAGTCATCTGTTATTGGAGGGTTTAGGTAATGGTCAAATGGATTTGGTACTTTTACTTGAAATAAATCTCCTTCAGACAAAGCTATATCAAGCTGATTTAGTTGAATTATTTTTTGTTCATAGGTTGGTGCAACATTGTATTTGGCATCCACATTAAATTGGTATGCATTTGTAGTGGTAATGGTTGGTGATTTAAATTCCATCCTTTTTTTTATGTGATAATAAAAATGTTCATTACCTTAACAAATCTTGACACAAGCAAACCAGTGTGGTTAACTAATGGAATCGATAATCGAGATGGTAACAAGGCTGTGGCTATCCATGAAATGTTTTATACAGTAAAGTGGTTTAATGTAACGGATAATACAAGTTTTTATATGAGTTATGTTAATGCTGGTAATAGTGGCTTGGACACTAATACACACTTTATACCATCTGGGTATTATGACTTTTGTACTTTAGCTACATGGTTTCAAAATAATTTAAAAATTAAAGCAACTTTAAATCAGGCTAACTTGTTTGTTGAATTAGAAATTCCTACAGGCACTATACCTTTATTTTCAACGGAACTTGCATATTTACTTGGTTTAATAGACAGAAATACAATGCCTGTAAATTGGGTAATGGGTTTTTCAGTTAATGGTACTAGTGGATGGTATTATACACCAGTTGTAACTAAAATAACTGGAACATATCCTGTTCATTTGTCAGTACACACATTTCTAAATGTTTATTTAAAAGAACTAAACACGACTGAAAATGTACACAATGGAAAACCATCAACTTTGTTGAGATGCTTACCTACTGGAACTGCTCCGTATTGTGAAAGTGTGGTTGTTAGATTTCCTAATTTACAGTTTAAGAAATTAGGTTCTAGTTTCTTTGAATCACTGAGTATATCTGTAACTAATCAGGATGGTAAACCAGTTCTTATGCATGATTTTAGTGTTGTGTTAGAAATTAAATAATTTTATTTTTGTTTATAAAAAATGAGTGGTCTTGGTCCAAAGCCTAGAATCATACCAGTTGCATGTCCAGTAACAGAGTTAAAAGATTTGGCAGACGTGCAGGATTTTGAGAAGGAAGGGGAAATTGGAGAAATATATGGTTTTGAACTTGATTCAAATGGCATGTACAAAAGGAAAGTAATTGTTGACATGAAAGATGGTGAAAAACAGATTCCTAAACTTGGTCAGCTGCGTGATGTTACTGTACCTACTCCACCTGTAAATAATGCGCCTTACAACTTAATACATGTGGGAAATAAGTGGGTTGTTTCACCTGTACCGGCACCACCACCCACAATTGACTGGGACATAAAGATTGAATTTATTAGTCCTTATGTATACACTGATGACGAAGGTGCCTTAGTGTTTAGGAAGGTTGTTAATTCTGGGCCGCTTATTGTAAGCCTTGTTCCAAGTTTTGCCCCAGACAACAATAGCAGAGAAAAACTGAAAGTTGAAAATTATGAGAGACGGAGATATCTTCTTACAACTAGAAAGGGTAGATCAGATACTTCTGTTGTGTTTATGCCAGCAAGCTTAGTCGTGGCTAGAGAAGCGACAATAGTATTTGAAATTATCATGAAATCTGTTGCTTCTGCTAAAGAGGCTCAAATTGCACAAGGAATTAAACTTACATGGAATGAAACAGTAACAGAATCATCAAAGGTCTTTATTGCCATTACAAAAAATAATGATGTTATTAATGTTTCAAGCAGTATTCCCACTGTCAAGGTGGTGGTTGACAAAACAACTTTTGTTCGTCTAACTTACATAAACCTTGAACACATTGATCTTGTTGCATTTTATTATGCCAGCAAATTGTATACTTTTGAAGAGTTGCAAAATGTAATTGCTGATTAAAAAAATATTTGTAAATAAAAAATGGTGAACTTGTATCCACAAATACCACCTGAGCAGCTTGAGCCTATTGAGCGTGATAAAACATTAAAGGCAGATTCATTCCGTTTAATGAATATTACAGAAGCGTTGAAGTATTTGGAAGAAGAACAAGCAAAATACTCGAGGTGTAAACGTCGTTACAATACGGTTTTCAATTCTGTACACAACACATCAATGGCCATGGGGGTGGTTTCGGCCGGATTATCTGTAGGAGGTATAACTCTGTTTGCAACGGGGGTGGGAAGTGTTATAGGAATTGCTGTTGAAGGTATTGGTCTTGTCACAAGTCTAGCATGCTTTGGTATGGAAGCTATTAACAAAAGATTTTATATGAAGTTGCAGAAGCATGAAGCATTAAGTACGCTCGCAGCAGCTAAGCTGACGAGTATGAAACTTATTATTAGTAAGGCTTTGGAAAATAATGAAATTGACGATAACGAATTTAAGAGAGTCCAGGATGATTTAGCAAATTACAAGCAACAGAAGTCTGAAATACAGAATAAGATGCGTAGTCAACCCGCGAATGTTGAAGAGCTAAAGCAATCTTTTTTAGAGGAAGGAAAGAAAATAGGCGTAGAAGAAACTATGAAAAAAGTTTACGGACTGTTAGGCAAGTAAAGATCAGTTTTGGTAATCATTCATTAATTCTGAAATACTCTTCACAAAGAGATGTCATGCCTTTTATGCCTGCTCATTTGACGCCATCAGCCCCACCACCAGAGTACTACTGAGAAAAAAAAGTTTTCTTGTTGTCCTTGTAACTTGGAAATTCTGTCCAAGTAAGTTGTGACTTGGTTCAATAACTTACAAGATCTTATGATTAGGTTCTTGTAAGAACTTGTTTTAAGTCACTTATCAGAACTTGCACCAACTAACTTCAAAGTTACCTGTAAAGTTAGTTAGCGGTTGTAGGTGACTTTGGAAATTTGTTAACAAGTGTCTGTAGGTAACTTAAATTTGTATCAAGTGTATATAAGAATGTTTTGTGTGTGTGGTTATTATTAAATAACTGTGTTTTGGGGTATTGACGTAGAGTCAATGGTATAAATGTTCTTGAAATTATCATATCTCTAACACTAACTATATATACACATGCATAAATACACGCACAGACGCACACAAACACTCGCACACATACATACACGCATGCACATGCATACATACTAGCATGCACACGCATACATACATGCACTCACACAATGACAAACACTCATACACACAAACACTCGCACGCATACATACATACATGCACTCACACTGACAGACAAACACACTCACACACTGACAGACAAACACACTCATACACACTCACACATACCTACAAACACACACAAGCACTCACACACAGACAGACAGACAGACACAAAATCTTTATTCAGCATGTAGACTCCAGTCCGAAGAAAACTTCACCGCATTTCAGTTGTATGACACGATATAGACGCGGCGACTGTGTACTTAGTCACGTTACTAAGTCCCTATGTCAGTGTTTACGTTAAAAACCGCGCTGACGGCGTTAGCGGCAAGGGTGTCATTAGAAGATTAAATACTTTGTATTAAGAGTCATTTAACTCTGTGTTCTGTCTATGTTTTTGCTTGCTACAGAGCTACAGGTCGCTAAATCAACTTCCACATTGCAGCTAGTGACGTATTTGTCTGCACGCTGTACTCAAATGAAACTGTCTGCACGCCGCGCGCCAGCGATGTTTGCTACGTAAAATCTATTTTAAAACCGCGCTGACAGCGTTAGCGGCAAGGGTGTCATTAGAATTTTGAAGACTTTATGTTAAGAGTCATTTAACTCTGTGTTCTGTCTATGTTTTTGCTTGCTACAGAGCTACAGGTCGCTGAGCCCACGCCGCGCTATTTACCACCAGCGATGTTTGCTACGTAAAATCTATTTTAAAACCGCGCTGACGGCGTTAGCGGCAAGGGTGTCATTAGAATTTTGAAGACTTTATGTTAAGAGTCATTTAACTCTGTGTTCTGTCTCTGTACTCAACTGAATGACACTGTCTGCAGTCCGCGCTGACGGCGTTAACGGCAAGGTGGTAAACAGAATTTTGAAGACTTTATGTTAAGAGTCATTTAACTCTGTGTTCTGTCTCTGTCCTCGCTGTACTCAACTGAATGACACTGTCTGCAGTCCGCGCTGACGGCGTTAACGGCAAGGTGGTAAACAGAATATTTAAGACTTTATGTTAAGAGTCATTTAACTCTGTGTTCTACTCTCATTTCTTAGTTGTTTACGAGACGGAAGTAATAGCAAATGACTCTGTTTTAGTAGGCTCAATCTTCTGTTTTGCCCCTCAACACATGCTTACTGCGCCGTTAGCGGTCCCCGTGTGTGACTGCACACCTAAATTCGATAGAAATCGACATAGGTCTGTAAACGTGACACTGCCTAGATAAATTAAACAACCTGACGAGAATAAATGTCCTATTACATAGAGACCCGCATGCTTTTGCGTACGGTACAACCAATAAACTAAAACCGCGGTTTTTCACTCACAGCCGTGTTTAAAGTAAAACGCAATACTGAACCCGGTTGTACTCGACACTCCGCAATTTAACAGTAAGTTTTCTTTAGTCTCGGCTCACTAACCTTTTTGTTGTTTCAACATAACGCACAATAGTAATATTCTACAAGATGTATCACTGCACTGAATATCAAAGTCCGGAATTTGTAATATTTCCAATGGCTACCACAAATAACACATCTTCTCACAGCAACAGAAATCCTTGAAATGTCTCAACGACGCAATACTTGATCACGAGACTAGGGTCACGAGTTGACACGTAGCGTTGTTATTGGCAACATTGACGTCACTTACTTTTGGGTTGGGTGTTGTGGAAATTATGCCTAATGGGAATTCCCACAATGGCGCAAGTAGTCATTTCCCGAAAACAGCTGATAGTAGTCAATGGCAGCATTAATAATTTAGGTTGGGTGGGGTATCTGCCTTAATACTCGCGGGTTGGCAGTTGATCAAAAAACGTAGCTTGAATGATTTCTGGAGTGGAACTAAAATGGCTAGGTAATAAAGGTATTGGTGGTAATTGGTCGAGTGGGTTTGTCTAAATACGGAGAGGATCAAATAAATCTATAGATTGGGGGAGGGGTGTCCATCACCTGTCTACTTATCTATCTCTGCTACCAGTAAATTCTGGAGGCGGCTTCTTGTACATGCGTTGTGTTTGCAATTTCAGGTTACGCCGTATGCCTACCAGAAGAGCCCCCGCTTGGGGCGAAACCGGTCGTAGGCGACAAAAACTTTAAATCTACTCAGCAGGTCCAAAATCTGTTTGGGAATATTTTCAATCTTCCCCCCTCGGGGGGAGGACTGGATATTCTCCAGCCGATAGCGGGGCGCATGGGGGTAGTCCCTATTGCTTTATGTAATAGGTGTTCAGTGAAAGGCTCAAAAGATCTAATAAGCGATGCAGTCATAAAAGGGCAGCTGATGTCCTGATGACACAATACAAGCTTACCAGCCTGGAATCTCATGGCATCAGCACAGCATTCTCAGAATTTAATGAAAAATTACGTCCCTTGGAGCTACTCTGATTGAGTGCATTTTTTTGGCTTTGGGCGACGCCTTTGTTTATATATATATATATATATATATATATATATATATATATATATATATATATATATATATATATATATATATATATATATATATATATATATATATATATATATATATATATATATATATATATATATATATACGAACACTCCACGTCTATGCTGTAATGGTATTTCCAAGCTTCTTTTGTATCACTTGCAAAGCAATGACTGTTACGTGGTGGAGTTGTAGTCGAAGTATGATAAACACACCAGACACACACACGTAGAGTTCTTTAAAATAAACCTCGTTCAGCTGCAATCCGCCACACGTGGTTTAAGGATGTAGACAATACTGGAGTAACAGTTCCAACAATATTTAATTCAGCGATGCGATATCCACACAATAATGCACTTTCAAATGCACAAACTACTGATACAAAGTCTCTTCTGCTATGTCCACACTACGACACAAAGTTTCTCATACACAGCGTCTCTCGCAATAAACTACGTGTCTCTACAACTGACAAAGCAAGACAATGTACTAACGGGCTTTCCCAGCGCCCTCCTTATATACACTATCAAAATCTAGAATCTTCTACGGAAATCACGAACTCAAACAATCAGAACGAAACACGCAGCCGAAGCTCATTAACATAAACTTTCCAGAAACAATATATCAGGCTACAAAAACACGGCTGCTCACTTCAGCTCTAAATTAGCGTATAATAAAGACACATAAAAGTATAGTATCCCTATCTATGATAGCTCAAAAAGGTACGAGAACATTCACCAAACGAAATAAAGGCTGCTCGATACACGCGCACAGGAAAACAAAAAGTATCGAAAATGTTGCGATGTCAACAAACCGACGTGACACTTACGAGGCCACCAGACAGTGCGACCTGTCTACAACGTTCCGGACTAAACTTAACAAAACGAAATCGGCTCTACTCACGAACAAAAGAAAATCTTACTAAAAAAAACACACGTGAAACGTAACCGTGATAGCTCAAATAAACATCGGGTCGTTACCTACGATCAACACATGTACGCTCTCACAGGATAACACAACCACAATCGTAACATTACCCCCCTCTTAAGAATGAAATTTCACAAAAATTTCTTCTCAGATTCAAAAATACGGTTGTGGCTGTGTAAACCTACACAAAACCCTAAACAAATATAATTTCACATCAAAAATCAAATTAAAATTAACGTCTTACAGTTTCTGTAAACAGTCCTGAGAATCGAAATGTTTCATACAAATGTTCTGGACACAGAAATGTTCATTTAAACTGCTCTGCTCAGGTAATCTGCTCCAAGATTCTGCGAACCCTTGATAGACTGTAGTTTAATGTCAAAATTCTGCAAAAACATCGCCCATCTCATAACACGAGAATTTGTAAACTTTGCAGAGTTTAGATAGTTCAAGGGCTGATGATCTGTTTGGAGAACAAATGGCACTCCCAGAAGGTACAGTTCGAATCGCCTTACTCCCCGGATGATGGCTAGGCACTCCTTCTCAATGGTCGAGTAGTTTCTCTCAGCTCTGGTCAACTTTTTGCTGGCGTAGCTCACTGGGTGGAGTTTTCCGTTATCTTCTTGCATCAAGACTGCACCTACTCCTTCGTTGGAGGCGTCTGTTCTCAGGAAGAACGTTTTCAACGGGTCAGGAAGGTGTAGAATAGGCTTCTCGGTTAGGATGTCTCGAACCGCCTGGAATGCTCGCTCTTGGGCATCTTCCCACTTCACTATGTTAGGTTGTCCTTTCCTCAGCAAATCAGTCAAGGGTGCTGTGACTGCCGCAAAGTTTGGTATGAACTCCCGGTAGTAGTTCGCCAAGCCCATAAATGAGCGGACTTGCGTCTTGGTCGTAGGTCGCGGGGCATCCCTGATCTTCTGCACGTTGGCGTCGTGCAGTTCCTTTAAACCTTCGCTCAATTTATGTCCAATGAAGTCTATGTTGTCAGCTCCAAGAATACACTTGCTTGGACGGATGGTGAAATTCGCATCTGACAGTCCTTGGAACAGTTCTCGGAGGACTTTGAGGTGGTCCCCCCAAGTTTTGGTATGGATTAAAATGTCGTCCCAGTAAAAAACCACATTTTGCACATCTTCTATGATCTTTTTCAGTCCTCTCTTCAATGTGGCACCACTATTCCCATACCAAAAGGCATCTTCAGGAACTCCCAATGACCGTCGAGTGTGACGAACGCTGTCTTGGGGATATCTTTTTCTGCAACCTTGATTTGCCAATACCCTTTGCTTAGGTCAATTTTGGAGAAAAATCGGTCTCCACTGACCTTCTGGGAAAGTTCTTCCGCTGTGGGCATAGGCTCTGGATCAAAGATTGTTAGTTTATTGAGTCTGCGATAGTCCACACACACTCGGTTGGATCCATCTGGTTTCTTCACGATGACAACTGGGGACGCATATGGTGACTTGGACTCTCTGATGACATTCAGACTCAGCATTTCCTTGATATTCTTTTTCAATTCTTCTCTCGTGTTATGAGGAAGACGATAAGGTTTGCTGCAAACTGGCTCGTTTGACGTCAGGTTTACCTCGTGCAGGATGGTGTCTGTTGTACCTGGGTCAGGTGTAAACCGATGCTCGAACTCTTGAGTCAGGACGCGCAGTTCTTCACGTTGAGTCTGGGTCAGATTCTGACCGAACTGGATATCTTCTACATCCTCTTTGTGTCGGAGTTCATTAAGGTCAAATAGGTTCTCGTCGTCTAGTCTTTCGTCATCAGCAAGACGCACCGATTCCGCCAATTTTGGTTTGTCTTGACCTCTCTGTAGCTCCACCAGCCTTTCTTTATTCACCATTGCTGCTTTCGTGTTGTCCGCCACTTTTAGAGGGATGGTCTGGTGACTCTTCTCTGCTTGACGTCTCGTGGTAACAGAACATATTTCAGGTCTCCACTCTGGATCTGGATCGTCTGCGTTTCTGGCACCATCAATATTTCCGATGATGAGATCGTAGACTGGCGTCTTCACGCACAACGCCTTCACCTCTCCTGTCAAGTATGGGGTGTCGACACTGACTTTGGCAAGGGGGATAATCCTTACAGTTCCGTCAGCCAAAATGAGGGTGGTCCACTCCTGTAGCTTCTGGTCTTCAGCTACTAGGTCCTCTCTCACAATGATGCAGCTACAACCAGTGTCTCTCAACACTCTCACTGGTGTGTCGCCGACGAATCCTGACACCACCGGCATGTTCGGCACTTCATTCTCAGGCAGCGCGATGTTTGAGACTGGTAAAAATGTAGTCCCATCTCCTACTGGGATGCGTCCATTCTTTCTGAAAGATTCGATCAGTTCTGGTGTAACTCGCTTTTCTCTGGATTCAATGTCATTGGATGACGTCACATCATTGGCTAATACAGCGGCAGCTCTGTGTTGAGACGTGGTACTGCTTCTGCCTGCTATCCCACGATCTTGGTTGAATCTTCTGATGTTGTCGCCTCGGGGAACATCTTTAGAAAGACACCATATCGCTTTGTGACCTTTCTTTCCACAGAGAAAACATGTCAGGTTCTCCACCGGCTTGTATCTCGAGGTGTCTCTGACATTGTGGATTTCCTCTGCTGGTGCAGACACACGTTGTAGCTTACTGGACCCGAACTTCATGTTGTGAGCGTCAAGGTATCTTTGAGCGAAGTCGGCCAGAGCCTTTAGTGACTGGTCTTTTTGCTCTCTAAGGTGGGCGGCCAGGCCCTTAGAACATGCGCTGAAAACTTGTTCTTTGATGATGAGATCGCACAGATCTTGGTACTCTCTGTTTAGGCCAGCCAGCTCTATCCATTTCTCCAGGTAGCTTCTGATTCTTTCAATGAATAGGCCAGATGTTTCTCCTTCTTCAGGCTTGCAGTTCCGAAATCGTCGCCTGTAACCTTCTTCAGTGAAGTCGTACTGTCTCAACAGGGCGGCTTTCAACTGAGTATAATCTTCGGCTTCTTCTCTTGGCAAACGGGTGTAAAATTCAAGCGCTTTGCCAGTTAGAAGTGCGCTCAGTTTAATAGGCCAAGTCTCTTGTTTCCAATTGTTGCTAATTGCGAAGCGCTCGAATCGCTCCAAATAAGCGTCCATACTTATCTGAATTTTCAATGAAAGGTGGAAGTTTTGGCGCACGAGCTGTTTGTTCTCTGCTCGCTAATGCTGTTGCTTCATTAGTTCTCCGCTGGCTCTGTGCCTCTATCTCCGTCTGCTTTAGATGAATTTCGTGTTGACGTTGCCTCTCCGCCTCTTCTCGCTCCTCTTCTCGTTGTTTCTCTGCTTCTCTTCGCTGTTTCTCTGCTTCTTCTGCTTGGATTTCGAGTCTCCTGATTTCACGTTCTTTGGCTCTTTCTTCTCTTTCCAGTCTCTCCTTTTCTTCTAGTTTCTCTCGTTTCTTTTCTTCTTTCTCTTCTCTCTCCAGTCTCTCCTTTTCTTCTCTCTCTCGTCTCTTTTCTTCTTTCTCCTCTCTCTCCTTTACAAACTCGAGGAGTTGAGCTCCTTCGAGTCCACATTCCTTTCCAATTTTCAGGAATATCTCCATCTCCGATGTCGCCATCTCTGCTTTTCACTGCTGGCTGTTTTCTCCTGCTACCCTTTCCACTGAACCAACTGAAGAGGTCTCGTCGGGGTCGCCAAAATGTTACGTGGTGGAGTTGTAGTCGAAGTATGATAAACACACCAGACACACACAAGTAGAGTTCTTTAAAATAAACCTCGTTCAGCTGCAATCCGTCACACGTGGCTTAAGGATGTAGACAATACTGGAGTAACAGTTCCAACAATATTTAATTCAGCGATGCGATATCCACACAGTAATGCACTTTCAAATGCACAAACTACTGATACAAAGTCTCTTCTGCTATGTCCACACTATGACACAAAGTTTCTCATACACAGCGTCTCTCGCAATAAACTACATGTCTCTACAACTGACAAAGCAAGACAATGTACTAACGGGCTTTCCCAGCGCCCTCCTTATATACACTATCAAAATCTAGAATCTTCTACGGAAATCACGAATTCAAACAACCAGAACGAAACACGCAGCCGAAGCTCATTAACATAAACTTTCCAGAAACAATATATCAGGCTACAAAAACACGGCTGCTCACTTCAGCTCTAAATTAGCGTATAATAAAGACACATAAAAGTATAGTAACCCTATCTATGATAGCTCAAAAAGGTACGAGAACATTCACCAAACGAAATAAAGGCTGCTCGATACACGCGCACAGGAAAACAAAAAGTAGCGAAAATGTTGCGATGTCAACTAACCGACGTGACACTTACGAGGCCACCAGACAGTGCGACCTGTCTACAACGTTCCGGACTAAACCGTTAACAAAACGAAATCGGCTCTACTCACGAACAAAAGAAAATCTTACTAAAAAAAAACAACACGTGAAACGTAACCGTGATAGCTCAAATAAACATCGGGTCGTTACCTACGATCAACACATGTACGCTGTCACAGGATAACACAACCACAATCGTAACAATGACGAAGCAATGACAGACATATTAATTGTTAACTATCTAGCGCGCAGGAAAAGAAAGACAAGGAGTGCACGTTCCCATGTTGATTTTAACCCAAGCCGCCCCCTGCGCGCTACATCAGGAGAGGAATGGACCGTGATAATTCAAGGGTAGTGCCAAATTAGCTTGGCGCCTGGTGCGCAAAGCATGGATAAACAATGATATTGAAAAGTGCCTTTCAATATCATTGTTTATCCGTCCTTTGCGTCATAGCTGTTCGGGAGACAAAGCAGTTCGGACGTTAGGTCTTGCAGAATAGTACAAAAAATACGCGATAATTCGGGGTTTGAATAATGCATACATCCAGTGGTTTGGTGGTCACGCACCTACTACACCTGGGTTGCGCTTGGAGGTGTCCCCTCCTCCCCACCCCCCACCCCCACCCCCACCCCCACCCATCCCGCGCCACAGTGAACTGATGCTTTGAAAGTCGCCCTTTTCGTCATCGTTACATCGTAATTTTTAACCTTTGCGTGTCCAAAGCGGTTTTAATCGCGATGATTCCTTCAGGAATCATCGCGACTAAAACCGCTCCCGACACGCAACGGGTGAACCTACTCAGATGCACTCACGTCATGGCACCCACCCCCGCGTGTCACGTGTTTGTTTTGCCGGGGGGTGTGTTGTTTTTTTTTCCCCCAAGACTGGCCCGGGAGCCGTGACATTTTCTGATGGGAAAGTGACGTGGGTAAAGTACAAAGACGATGGAAACCCCCCTCTCCCCCTCCCCCTCCCCCTGCCCACTCCCTCCCCCCCCCCCCCCAGGGCAAACACTAAAATATTCAAGAGTTGATGTTGTTCCTGTCAATTATTCCCTATACTCCTTTTTATGCTGCCCTTTGTCAATGCTCCCTGCATGCGGGACGCAGTGTAACCTCCGCAACGGTGCCGTTATGTGGCAAAAGGCAGCATGTCTAGTTTTGAATATAGCGGAATTTTCATTGCATAGGAATGAAAATTCCGCTTTTCTCAAAAACGGATAATACTGTTTTTTGGCGATATGAAGGCTGAACGTTTCTAACCAGCCGTTGCCATATAGTACTTGTCATCGACTTCCGCTCAGCTGACCATGCAGACGTGGACTTAAGTTCAGGCAGCTATCTCTGTTAGAGCCATTTTTTTTTTAAGAAAAAGAAAGAAAAAAACGATCTCTGCTAGTAAGCCTTTTGCATGGGTACTCCAGGTTGACATGACTGAATCACTATCGCAAGAAACACTCAAAACGCAGTACGTGAGCGATTGAAACTACCTCCATCTGCAAGGGGTCTGAATTCTCATGAGACCCCCCCCCCCCTTTCCCCGCCGCGAATGCAGTGGCTCCTTGAGAACCTAGACCTCTTGCACACATGTGTCATTAACCCTTTTAGCCCCAAGGTCCCATTTTTCAAATTTTAGAGGTGTTGCCTAACGACTTTGTTGCAAGGGATGATGATTGACTGTTACGATTGTGGTTGTGTTGTTCTGTGAAAACGGTCATGCATAAATCGTAGGAAACGATCTAATATTTATTTGAGCTATCGTAATTACAAATCACATACCTTTTCAGTGTATTTCACTTTCGTTTGCGAATAGTGCGATTTTGATTATCTGTTGCCGCTCGGAGTGGAGTCACGAAGAGTCTAGAATCAGCTCGAGTATTCTTTTGTTTACTGCGCGCGCATAGTTTAGTAGTCAGTATCGGTGCACTTATCGCGTGTTTTCCAAATATAGCGGGCACGGTCGTGACCTGTCTGGCCTACTTTTGTGTGACGTCATAGCGCCCCGATATTTTCCCAACGGCTGGTAAATAGCAGCCAGATGTTGATAGAACATTCCAGCGAAATAATTATTCATTGATATTTAGGAGTTTTAGTTGCGTATTTTGTTCTGATTGGTTGTGTTATACGAATTTCCGCGATTTTTCTAGAAAGTATGTTACTATAAAAGAGTCGTGCTGGGAAGCTCAGATGTACATTGTCTTGCATTTGTCAGTTGTAGAGACACTCAGTTAGCGTAGGTATGTGACCCGTGTCGGGTGTACTTTGTGTGAGACTGTGTAGGAGAAACTTTGTGTCGGAGTGTGGACATTGCAGAAGAGACATTGTATCAGTGATTGTACATTTGGAATTGCATTGTGTGGAGATCGCATCGCTATTGTTGGAACTGTTTCTCCAGTTTTGTCTATATCCTTAAGCCACGGTTGACGGATAGCAGCTGAGTGAGGGTTATTTAAAAGAACCTTACGTGTGTGCGTCTGGTGTGTTTATCATACTACGACTACTACTCCACCACGTAACATTGACCATGATAATTCAATGGCAGTGCCAGATTAGCTTGGCGCCTGAAGACCAAGCTAATCTGGCACTACCCTTGAATTATCATGTTCAATCAATTTCCTTCTGTAGGGACTCGGGGCCAAATGGGATAATGGTCTTTCTTACTTACGCGCTATTTCTGAACGTTCCCAACGGCTATGCTGGCGGACCTACCAGGTGGATTTCTTAAGTCTGAGATTTCGATCTCTGCTACCTGGCAAGAGCTCTAGGTTCTCATGAGCCCCTGCATTCGCGGGTGGGGGTGGGGGGTTGGGGGAGGGTCTCATGAGATGGGGTGGGTGGGGGGAGGGTCTCCTGAGAATCTAGACCCCTTGCAGATGGAGGTGGTTTCACTCGCTCACGTACTGTGTTTTGATTGATTCTTGCGATAGTGATTCGTGAAGAGCCTCCTGTCATGTCAACCTGGAGTACCCATGCAAGAGGCGACTCGGCATCGGGCCACGTGTAATGTCCCCCAGTATAAAGACCCTCGGGCCGAATTAGGTCGAAGTGCGCCCGCGCGCTGCCGTGCACGGTCCCACTGCGGCCGACGTCGGCCCGAAAGACCGTTGCTTCTCGGGATGCGCGGCCATGCATGCCAATAAGCCGTCACGACAGTGGGAGGAAATGAACTAATGGCACCCCCATAGCGCGCGATTAGATGGGCCGCGTGTGGCGTCATCTAGATGAGCATGCACACACGGCTGTGCCAAGTATGATTCCGCGAAAGGGGAGGTCCATAACAATACGGCTGTGAAAGGTTATTCTTCCCTCCGTCCTTTCAAAATAATACTAAAAGTACAGAACGTCTTTTTTGCTTTCTTTATTCTGGTTTTACAGTCCTTCTTTGCCGGCCGCCAGCTCACAACTGACTCATATCACGTTAAAAATATATTTACGTAAAAAACAAAAACAAAAAAACGTCATGACAAATGACGTGTCAGTGACAAACCAACGACGCGCACTGCCCTGTCTTGGTTCCACTCTTACATTACTGAGCGGTCACAGACTGTGTCTGTCGATGGGCATGTCTCTGCATCTGCCAGCCTCCGTTTTGGGGTCCCACAAGGCGCAGTATTAGGCCCAGTGCTTTTCCTACTGTATGTACAGCCTTTGTCCAGTATTATTGCTGGACACTCTTTCACATCATGCTCTATGTCAGGTAGTGTGAGTCAGGTCAAAGAGATCATCCAGAGCGTGTCACGTTGCATTCTTGATGTGAGGACAGGATGTCAGAAAACAAGCTCAAACTGAATGAAGGAAAAACGGAAGCCATGCTCATTGCATCACCCAGAGTATCTTCTTCTACCGCTTTGCCTCAGCACATCATGATTGAGAACACGACCGTCAGCTTCTCTCAATCAGTGAAGAACCTGGGTGTTGCAATTGAGCATGACTTGTCCATGGATAAACAGGTCATAAACATTTGCAGGGCAGCCTATTTGGAGATGCGTCGTATTAGCTCTGTTAGACAGTTCCTTACCTCAGAGGCTACAAAAACACTGGTTTGTTCATTTGTTCTGTCTCGCATTGACTATGCCAACTCACTCTTATCTGGATGCCCGCAGTATCTATTTGATCGGCTCCAGAGGGTCCAAAATTCAGCCGCACGTCTGGTCATGAAAGCGAAAAAGTCAGACCATGTGTCCCCCATCCTGCACGCTCTCCACTGGTTGCCAGTGAAGGAGAGAGTCAAGCACAAAGTCTTGTCCATTTGTCATGTTTCTCTTTCTGGCACTGGACCCACTTATCTCTCAGAGCTCCTTCACTGTTATATCCCTTCGAGGCAATTTACGCAGTTCGTCTGACAATAAAATGCTTCGTATTCCTACAGTAAGGACTAAAGGATTTGGGCGGAGATCTTTTTCTTACCAGGGTCCATCAGCCTAGAATGATCTTCCTAAATCATTGGTACACAGTGAGTCTAGTGCCAGTTTTAAACACAGCCTTAAAACCCATCTTTTCCCATCTTGATTATCAGTGTTCATGTAATTAGTCATTTTCTTTTCTTCTGTGTAATTGTACATGTGGCTTCTTGATTATCAGTGTTCATGTAATTAGTCATTTTCTGTTTTTTTTTCTGTTTTCTGTGTAATTGTACATGTGGCTTTGTCACCTCTTGTGTAATATTTTCCTTGTTCATATGTACGGCGCCTAGAGCATCTTACCATGTCTAGGCGCCTTATAAATCTTCCTTATTATTATTATTATTATTATTATTATTATTACGCACCGCCCCCCCCCCCCACCCCCCCCCCTCCCCACCCCCCTCCCCAGAACCCACCATGACGCAACGGAACATGGCTGCAATATCTCTTACATCATGACACCCCAACCCCCAACCCCCCCCCCCCCCCACCACCACCACCACCACCATGATTAAAGCACGTCAGAGGTTTAAATCATAATCAACAAAAGTGTAGAGATATATCCTTACTGCCAATACACATATCAGTGCCTAAATAGAGTCCGATTTTTCTACAAGGCTACTAAAAATTAATTCAGGCGTCTGATGGGTGCGACAGACCGTCCGCGTTAGCGTTTTTGGACCCGGCTCGGTGCTGGAACTGGATCTGATACTGCTGCAGCATCAAACTCCAGCGCAGCAGACAGTTGTTCTTATTTTTCAACCGGTCCAACCACTTTAGGGGCTGACGATCCGCTTGGACGGTGAACTTTCGATGGTACAGGTAGGGGTGCAGGAGGTCCACAGCCCATACGATCGACAAACACTCATTCTCCACGATGGAGTAACGTGTATCGGTGCCGCGAAGTTTCCGACTGAGGAACATAACCGGGTGCTCCTCACCATCGTCCCCGATTTGCGACAAAACGGCACCCAGACCTCTTTCTGAAGCATCGGTATGGACCAGAAACGGTTTCGAAAAGTATGGATTCTGCAGCACTGGTGCGGCGGATATGCAGTCTTTCAACGTCTGAAAAGCTAACTCGCACTCGGGCGACAACTGTGTTTGAGCAATCTTTCTTCGTCAGATCGCTTAGAGGTGCCGAAATTTCCGCGAAGGAGGGCAGAAAGCTACGGCAATACCCAAACATTCCGAGAATGGCGCGAACATCTGTCTTTTTTTGAGGCCTTGGGTACTCCGCGGGTTCGCTTTGATCTCTTTCTCTTGCGGGTTGAGGGTGCCTTCTCCAGTGACGAATCCGAGGTATCTGAACGACCGATCTCACATTTTGAGGGCTTTGCTGTAAGACCCGCAGACCTCACTCGCGAAAGCACACTGTTCAAATCCTCGATGTGGTGTTCCCACGACTGCCTAAAGATAACGACGGACATCATCTATGAATGCCCTCGCGTGCTTACACTACGGACATCAACCTCGTGAACGTTGCTGGACTTTTTGCCATACCAAAAGGCATCACTTCGAACTGAAAGTGTCCGAATGGGGTGACAAATGCGGATTTCAGTTTCGCCTCTTCGGTCAGAGGTATCTGCCAGAATCCTGAGGTAAGGCCTATAGTGGAAATCATCTTGGCATTTCCAACACTCTCTAGTACCTCATCAATACGGGGCATGGGAAAAGGGTCAAACTCTGTCACCTGGTTCAGCGCCCTATAATCCGCGCAGAAACGAAGGGTGCCATCGGCTTTCTTCACGACAACGATGGGTGCGGCGTAAGGGCTGATTGAAGATCTCACGATACCCATGTCTAACATGCGGTTCAGCTCCGCCTGAATACTAACTCTGGCCGACTGAGCTATTCTGTACGGCCTTTTGTGCACTGGCGGGGAGTTTGCCGTCTTCACGTCGTGCTTAATGAGGGACGTTCTGCCGGGTACGTCAGACAATATGTACAACAGCAGCCTAAGCTCCTGCTTCTGAAAGTCGGATAAGTCGTCCCCTATTCGCACGTCAAGCCGTGTCTCCCTTCCTTGTAGTTCGGGGTAGGACCTATCGTCAAAACTCGAATGTACTGGGTCTGACGACGTGTCTGTAACAAGGCACGCTTTAGCCCGTTCCTGCCACTCATCCGTCAGCTCAACCCGAGGTCTGAACGCCATCCGCTAGGCTACCGTCCTCTGCCTGCATTCTTTTCAGACTTTCTGACCCCATCTCGTGTAAAGGGACTAATTGAGAGATGTCTGTTTCCTTATCAGCGGTCTTAGGGTTACCACTGACCTTTCTAGAGCCTAAGTCCTCATCATCCCGATCAGAGATGTGGGTTTTATCCCTGATTTCTGCATTCTTTCATCCGATTCGGTTTCCTCCATCACGCGATCTTTGCGTCCTTGGCGAGTTTCAGCCCGAGTCACTACCCAAACCGCCAAATCATTTCCTAACAAAACCTCTTCTGGGCAGCTGTCTACAACGCCAACTGCTGGCCCGTTAACATAGCTACAACGCAGGTCTACGGATGCAGGCGAAGTTCAACCATCTCCCCACTGTTCTTCTATGGACTCTCCAATGAAAGCTGACTTGGGAACAAACTCTCCTCTCACTAACGTCCTCGAGCACCCTGTGTCCCTCACAATAGTCACGAAGTTACCATTGACTGTCCCTTGCTCTGTGTACGGGTAATTGTCCCCTGGGTTTTCTATCGGAGCTACTGCCCGTCTCGACCCCGTTAAATCTCCCCTAGGAGTTGGACACTTAGTGGCAATGTGTCCCTTCTTGCGACACCTGAAACACACGAAATCTTTGGAACTCGACCTGTCCTGCTCCCCAAGCTCTGATGCTGGTGGGGTGAATTAATATCCTCTCTTCTACGGGACTTATTGGATGACGGATCCGCCATGCGAAGCCAGTTCTGTAAGTGGCCTGATGAACTTTCCAGCAACTGTTCCCGAAGGATGAGATCGCGGAGTCCGGTACTGCGCACCTTGACGTCACTAACCTCGATCCACCGGTCTAAGTGATTTCCAAGACGGACCGCATACTCGCGGAAAGATTCGTCCGCTTCGCGTCGGCTGTATCTGAACCGCTCGCAGTATGTCTCTGCCCTCAGTTCGTATCTGCAGAGAATGGCCTTCTTTAACGTCTGATAGTCTTCACAATCATCTTCGCCCATTCTACTGTAGGCTTCCTGGGCCTTTCCTGACAGGCATGGGGCTAGGCGTGTCGCCCACTCCATCTTCGGTATTCGGTATGATCTCAAAAGTCCGTAGGAAGACATCAATGTTTCCCTCTCTATACCTTAAGTGTTTTAGCCCTCCCTTCCCTCCCCCCCCCCCCCCTAATCCACCTGTGCAATTATTTCGGACACCGAGCCCCTTTCTGATCCTACGCTACCTACTACTCTCTGCCTCTGGCGGGCTCTTTCTTCTCGCTCGAACTCTAGCCTTTCTTCTGCGGCTGTAAGATCAATCTCCGCTAGCCTAGTTTGATGTTGTAATCGGAGCTGTTGTTGCCTCATGACAAGCTCCGAGGCGTCCCACTCTGTCCCCGCATTTGCCATGCCCACCAGGACGTTAGCCGCCTGAGCTGACCGAGGAGTAGCGAACCCTGCCTTGGCTAGATTCCTCTCCTCTGACATGCTTTATGATGGTTAAGGATTCTAAGAATATACTATCAAAACGGACAAAGTTCTAAAACAAACCTAACTAATACCAAAATTAACTTGATGTACATGCAACCGCTAATTCTAACGGTATCTTATGATACACTCCTAAACGGTGGAACCAGAAAGCATGAAAGGTAGTCACTACTCGGCGACCGGCTCACACACGCGTCACAACCAAACGTGTCCACCTTAAGTCTCTCTATGTCAATCTAACGTTATATGACATCCTGATCTGACATCGTTCCCGATAGCGTCTATTACACCGAGACCCCGGCGACACTACCCAGACAGTCTTCCCTGTCCACTGAACACGATAGCGTCTATAACACCACGGCGACACTACCCCGACAGGCTTCCCTGTCCACTGAACACGACAGCGTCTATAAAACCACAGCGACACTACCACGACAGGCTTCCCTGTCCACTGAACACAATAGCGTCTATAACACCACAGACCACGACAGGCTTCCCTGTCCACTGTACACGGTAACTTTGGCCGTTACGCAACGCCTGTTGCGGAGTTAGCTAGCTGGCCGGTCTACGCACTAGTTTGTCCAAGAGGTAAGTTGGGTTCTAAATATACTTGGTAGAAGTATCCTCTTCTTGTATAATCCGTTCGCTGCCACCACTGTGAAAGGTTACTCTTCCCTCCGTCCTTTTATAATAATAATAATAATAATAGTATTAATATTAATATTTAATAATAATAATAATATTAATAATGTACATTTATATAGCGCTTAACCTCCAAATGAATGGTGCTCTAAGCGCTTTACAAGATAAAAAAAAATCACAGAACAAAAAGTAGCGTCTAAATAATACTAAAAGTACAGAACGTCTTTTTTGCTTTTTTTATTCTGGTTTTACAGCCCTTCTTTGCCGGCCGCTAGCTCTCAACTGACTCATGTCGCGTTAAAAATATATTTACGTAAAAAAACAAAACACGTCATGACAAATGACGTGTGACAAACCAACGACGCGCACACACCGCGCCCTCCCCTCCCCCCTCCACCCCCCCCCCCCCCCCCATCCCTCACAGAACCCACCATGACGCACCGGCACATCGCCGCTGCACTAATGTAACCACTCTCACGCTTCCAGTCACACCCTAACTACTGGTTCCACCGGACCTGAATAACTCTTACATCTTGACAAAGGCATTGAGCCAGTGGAAGGGGGGGGGGGGGGGTGAAGGGACGGGGGCAAATGTCAGATTGTCAGCGACTGCAGAGCAATTAGGAACTTAGTGCTTCCTGCCAACCCCCGATGTACAGATTACGATGTTCTCCTGGCGTCACTGGGTATTTGTACTGGACTTGTATTCAAAATTCATTAGTGGCAGTAGATTAGATGCACTCGCTGGATTATTACAGCATTAGAAGACGGTTAAACTGGCGTGTGCTATGCGGTTCCAGATAGGCCTGTATCAGTGACATGCCAAATTGACTTGCGCGGCCAGATCGACATGGGATCAACTTTGTCCACGCAAAAGCGACTCCGGGTCGATCCATCTGGCGGGAGAAATCCATTTCGTCGTGTCACGATCTCCAGCACGCGAAATATTAGCACCAAATGACAGTCTTGTTATGCACGGGTCGGTCTGGCCCAAGTTTTGGTCAAAGTGACCACAAGTCGATCTGGCGAAGTGGTCATCGTAGTATTCTAGACAGACGACTCAGGGTCAGTTCTCAAACTTAGAAACAGTCGTCGAGAGCGAAGCAAAAGTTCGTTAGGCCGACGTCGGCCGCATTGGCCCGCGCATGACTGTGCGCAGGCCAACTGCGGCCGACGTCGGCTCGAGTACCTTTGCATCCTGGGTCGGGGCGTCTGTGACTCCGACAGTTCAGTTGAGAGTGTTGCGGGTTCACCTACAGTCTAAACGTGGGCAGCGATACTGATCATATGCGGCAATACGAGACAGTGGTAGTCATTGTATTGCGTATGCAAAGAGCTGTCTGTGGTTGTACACTGAAAGCGACTGTTAAATTGAAAAGTGACAGCTATGTAGGCTCGGGAAGCTGACGTCATCACGCCAGTCGTGGCGGCCATCTTGTGAGGATACGGGACTAAGCGCTCGTAGGGAAATCGCTGTTTTTGTAATGTCAGGAAAGTCCTGACGTACTATAAGCAATAACAGAAAGTCTTGCCATCACTGTAGAAAACCGCTCCGCACCAGAATCTGTTTTTGTTTGTTTCCAAAGAGGAAGAAAAATGAAGAAAAACGTATTGAAACACTATTTTGCTACTATCTCATGACTATGGTATCCTCTTAAGATGGCGACTGACGCACCGACGCTGCTAGGCAACGCGGGGAACTTCCCGAGCCCTATATCAGCTAAGAACTTGACCGTCGCTGACACAAAGTTACTGGCTTTGGTAATGCAAAATTACAATTACTCTTACGTTCAGCAATCGTTACTGCACTTGTTCTTTTACCTTTCTCAAACGCACCCTGTCTGTTTGTACGTGTGTGCAGCGAACGGGCATAACCGCGAAGAAGATGCAGGCAGTAGTAAATACGCCCTCCCTGTCCGGCATGCACCAGACCGCCAGCACGCGAGTGACCTCCCCTTACGATCCACAGTGAAGAGGCAGCCAGACGACGGAGCCGGCACGAGCGGTCACTCCCGGAACGAGCTGTCGTCCTTTCGAGACCTCAAGTACAGATACATGGGGCTGGGCAAACGCCAGTGGGACCCTATAACCTATTACGTCGGACTGGGGAAGCGGGCGCAGTTTTCAAACATGGCGAGGGCGCCGGTAAGTTCAAGGGACAGCACTCCAGTGTCGCTCGTGGGTGGTTTCGCCGGAAGTGGCCGATCACAACGAAGTTTAAATGGCGGAAAGGAGACAGCTGCATGGGACCGTGCCGCGGGCGTTGAAAGAAGATTCTGGAGCCAGAAAAGCTTGACTAACATCCGGAAACGACTTTCTGACTCTTTTCAAAGATTCTTCAACAGCGGCTACTTCGTGCGGCGTTCGATGTCCAGGCGCGCACATCGTTTCGACCCCAAGGTCTACTATCTGGGGATAGGCAAATAAACTCCTTCCTCAGTTTGGCCTCCTAGATCCAGCCACGAGGTCAGATTAAAAAACGAAAACGAGAAATAAAAACTCCGCAAGTCTGAGCAGCAGAGTCGTAACATTTTAAGTACTGAAATGAACCGACGCATACAAGCAAGAGGGGTACATTCTCATGAGGCCCTGCTGTCGCAGGGCCTCGTGAGAATGTGCGCCTCTTGCAGATGGAAGGTTTTTAATTCTTTTCCTGAGGAACAGTCTAGTCAAGACCGCGTCAGTCTCCGCGGAGTGCGTTTGATTTACAGATCCAGAGTGACTGGATATCTTCTTTTTTTTTCTATTTTAAAGGGTTTTCTACCACTATCTTCTGTTTTTCTTTTGACTGGATATCTGTTTGAGAAATAAATCGATTGCAAAATGGAAGATTTTTTTTTCCAAAGAAAATGGAAAACTCTCTCTCTCTCTCTCTCTCTCTCTCTCTCTCTCTCTCTCTCTCTCTCTCTCTCTCTCTCTCTCTCTCTGATTGAAAAAAGGTCATTGAAGGTACCTAATCATTTATCCTTGAAAAATAAAGTTTCATTTCACCTCTCTCTCTCTCTCTCTCTCTCTCTCTCTCTCTCTCTCTCTCTCTCTCTCTCTCTCTCTCTCTCTCTCTCTCTCTCTCTCTCTCTCTCTCAGTTTCATTTCACCTCTCTCTCTCTCTCTCTCTCTCTCTCTCTCTCTCTCTCTCTCTCTCTCTCTCTCTCTCTCTCTCTCTCTCTCTCTCTCTCTCGGTTTGAAAACTGGTCCTGTTACCAATAACTTCTACCGTTGGAAAATAAAGGTTCATTGTTCATTGTTCTCTCTCTCGCTCACGAAATAAAATTTAAATTCGTTTGTTTCAGTAATAGTCACCAGCACAAACGCGCGCTGCCCTTGAGGGAGCGCTATTAAATTGAAACAATATGCAGACCGAGCAGTAAGCCACGGAAATATGTAAATTGTTTAACGGGATCATACATTCACGTATTGCTTCTATGGGCTATCAGCGTATCGGCCAGAAAGAAATTTTGGGCCAGTGTCCGTGTCGACATGTAATTCAGTGACAGTGTTTGATTCGGTTGTTTGTCTCCTCCTGATGATATGTTGCACTTTGATCTACATCGGCTTTTTTTTTCTCCGCCATACTTCTGGGCGACAAGAACAAAAATTGCGCGCGCACCCTCACAACAGGCGGTCTTTGTTGGTCCTGATTAAGTTGATGTTGGCCATTAACCCCATTCACTGCCATGACAGAGTAAACACCTCCCAACTCTCTGCAAGAGGCGTAGACCCTCATGGACCCCCGCGCAGTCGCGTGGGGGAACCCATGAGGATCTATGCCTCTTGCGCGCCCTTTTCATACCTGCAGTCTTGTGCAGGAGTTTCACCCTTTCAATGCCGAGAATAAAATTGCAAGAGGTATAGATCTTCATGAGCCCCCCGCAATACCCCTTTACTGCCAGGAAAAAAATGAACACCACCCAGCTGCAAGAGGTATAGATCCTCATGAGCCCCCGCAATTGCGGGGGCTCATGAGGATCTATGCCTCTTGCTGACACCAAGTGAACGGCTGGGGTGGCTCTTTGGCGTGTAATGAATTAACAAAGATCTGCAAAAAGCAGCCTTGCGTCCACTGGTAGTGAATGGGGTTACTAATTAGTCCACGGGTTTTGGAACGCCATTCACGACCCTTGGCAGTGAAGGGGTTAGAACTCATAGTAGATGCACGCTGCACCACACACCTCATAGGACTCGGAAGGCTTAGCTTCAGTCTCCTATGGCAAAGTCAACATTTGTACTGAAGTTTGTTGTCTCGTTCATCTATATCACATCTTGGCCGGTCAGCTCATTCGAAACGTGCCGCATATCCATACGCGGCACGCCTCGAATGTATTCAGCCCTGACGCACTACAGCAGGAGATGGGTCGACCATGATAATTAAAGGGTAGTGCCAGATTAGCTTGGCGCCTGTCAGCGCCAAGCTAATCTGGCACTACCCTTGAATTATCATGGTCGATCCATCTCCTGCAACTGGTGCATAGTCATTAGATGACGCCTCCAAAATTTGGGAAATACGGCCGTCGGGCTGAATGAGTTAAAGTCATTGCTCACGCCCACGGCTGAGACCTTTTAAAGAAAATGGCAGCCTACCCTTGCGGCTATCTATCTTGATTAACGTTGGGGTTTTTTGTGTGTTTGTTTGTTTGTTTGTTTGTTTGTTTGTTTGTTGTTTTTTGTGTGGTTTTTGTTGTTGTTTTTGGGGGGGGTTGTTTGTTTTTGGTTTTGTTTTTGTGGCATTTTTGGGTGGTTGGGTGGGTGGGGTGGGGGGTTGTTATGCTGCATTGCAACACTGCGTTATTGTTTTTGGTGTTTCCTATTTTTAGCACTTTTGAATTTGTTTTGCCCGTTTCTGTTGTTTGTGTTATTTTACTCTATTTTTATAAATCTCCACCGAGCATGCATGCATGAAGATAATCTATTTAGTTTAATGCAACGGCATGGGCACCTCTCTTTGTGAATCGGATGACAACATTGTTTTATTTTAAAGTGTAGACATGCTGCCGGCAAGGCTGTCTGCATTTCACTTTCACACTAATCTAATACACGCAGAAATAAAGAAATTCACTTTGACTTCTTGAAGAGTTTTTTTCTGCATGCTTTTCTATGTTCAGTGGCGCAGAAAAATACTTTTAATTGGGGGGAGAGCAGCGTGTCTCATGTGTAACTATCCAGCATCTAAAACAAATATCGAACAACGGTGCTGGGGGGGGGGGAGAAAGGGGTGGAGTGGTGGGAGGTGGAACAGTCAGACATCCGAAAACAGCAACTACGGTGGTGGGGGTGGGGGGTGATGAGGGAAGAGGGAACAGTCTTCCAGCCTAATAAATAGCAAACACATTTTTTTAAATCTCCCAAAATATTGTTTTTCTCCCTCCAAACTAATGTTTCTACAAAAATGGGATGGGGGTGAGGTGGGGGGCGGAAGGGGCAGGGGATACTATTACCCCCCCCCCCTACATTATTTCCCCCTACTTTATTTATTGGGGTAGACGAGGGGTAGGGTTCCCCCGGCACCCCCCGCCCCACCCACCCCCCCCCCCCCCTCCAATCCCTGGTTCCTACACCACTGGTGTATGCTTGTGTGTGATTACGTGCATGTGCGTGTTTGTGTGTATTGTGTGTGTGTGTGTGTGTGTGTGTGTGTGTGTGTGTGTGTGTGTGTGTGTGTGTGTGTGTGTGTGTGTGTGTACATGCGTGACAGATGAGTACCCACAGTACACACTGAAACGACTACTGTTTATCTTTTTTTAACCCGTTCAATGCCGACAAAATGTGAACACCACTCAACTGAAAGAGGTATAGATCCTCATGAGCCCCCGCAGTTGCGGGAGCCAAGAGGATCTATGTCTCTTGCTGTCGCCACTTTGAATCCATGTTCCTGGGACATCTAGGGGTTTTGGGGTCTTGAATTAACAAAGACTGCAGAAACACAGTCTCAGTGCGTCAACTGGCACTAAACGGGTCAAGATAATTCAGTAACCCTTATCATTCAGAATACACCAGTATGTGAAATAAGTTTGACTAAAATAGTTCAAGGATAGTGCCAGAATAGCTTGGCGCCTCTAGGCGCCAAGCTATCCTGGCACCACCCTTGAACTAAAGCCATTGGACTCAGTATATCCTTATCTGTAAGTACTATAATGTATCTTGCATATGGCAGTGTGCAAATTGGAAGCGTTTAGCCTCAGTATTATATGGGTTATAGTACCATTATGCATAAATCTGAAGACACATTTAAGCGCTATTTGTGTTTGTTATGCCTTGTCGACACACCTAATGAACGTTAACAGCAGTCAGTTGGACAAGCAGCAAAGCACACGCGTAATCGCACTTATTTATTCTGCTCCGCCGTCAGGCCGGCGTGTCAATCTATGTTTAGCTGTTTCTCGCACTGATAGCCTTGTATTTCTAGAACGGAGCATTGTCAGGTACATCTTAGTAAAGTGATGTAAAGACGACGTGTGCTGATTTGGATTCTGCTGTGTCTAAATTAAGCATAACCAGACCCGTGTGTAGAAGTGTATCTTTGAACAGTTACGGTGATAGTAAGCCTTTAAAGGCGTTTGAGGCAATAGGCAAACGAAAAATAACATTTCGACGACTGAAATCTGTTGGGATTCACGACTCGCGTACAGGCAGTTCATTACTGACTTATTACAGAGGGTTCGTAGTTAGTGGGTTGGGGGTGGGGGGGGGGGGGCGGGAGAGGGGGTGGGGGGGGGGGGGGTTGGGGGGGAGGAGCTGGTCATAGCTCAGGTGGTAGAGTGTTCGATTCGCATCCGAAAGGTCGCGGGTTCGAACGCAGCCGGGGTTGCAAATTTGTTCACTCACTTTTTCGGTGCCCCCGTCTTTGAAATCACCTTCGTGGTGGAAAAAAGACGTTAAGCCCTAAACGTTTAAAGTTTTTCTTAGTTAGTGAGTGTTTTGACTGTTGGACAGGTTTTAACCCCTTGACTGCCGGGTAAAACAAAATACTACCAAGTGCAATAGGTATAGATCCTCACGAGCCCCCGCAGTTGCGGGGGCTTATTAGGATCTATATCTTTTGTTGAGACCAATGTGTATCAATGCATCTTTAACGGCTGTTTTTTTTTTTTGGTTTTTTTTTAACTGACGATGATTTAAAAAATGCAATGTATACCGACGAGCAAAAGAAATGCGACATGTTTGGACTCATCGTAAACACTAAAGTGTTTCCGGTGATTCCCAAAATGTCGCATTTCTTTGTTTCGTTGTGTTTCCGCGATAATTCCAAAAGTGTCGCTTTTCTTTTGCTCGTCAGTAGGCGTCCACTGGCAGTGAAGAGGTTAAACCAAAAACTCCTCTAAAGGCCCCGCCACATGTGCCGGTTGTGCCCCGATTTTGAAGCCGATTCCGATCCGATTGCGATCGGATGACGTCAATTATCCGATCCGGTCCCAATCGGCTGGGAATCGGGTGTCTAGAACCTGCTCTATTTTTCCGATCCGAATCGGTCCCGATTCGTAAGCTTCAACCAATCAGAGCGCGTCTCGCAAAGCATGTCGTTTTAGTTTGCAAATGGCGGAACACGCCTATTGTGATCAGTACCACCGCCGTTCAGTGCTGATGTTTCGCCCGCCTCTTCCCGAATACGATGATGCAAAACTGCTGATAATGCAAGCACATCATCATCACTGTCAAAACTAGCAGTCATTTTGCAGAACAGGTACGACTTTGATCTTCGGTTCAAACCGATCGGCTAAACAAGTCGGGAAATGTGTGGCAGTGCACACGTTTTTTAGTCCGGCCCGATCACCTACCGATTCGAAAACTGATCGGGAATCGGCCGCAAAACCGGGCATGTGTAGCAGGGCCTTAACAGCAGAGGTGTTGAACAAGCCTTGAAGCACCCATTTCTGTCTGTATACATTCAAGATTTTAAAAAAAAAACTTTATTGACTGTTTTAAAATATATAAAACAGTAAATAGTCTTTAGGTTCCATGCGCTTTGTTGTTTCTAAAAGACTTTAAATATAATAAGACATAACAATGTGGGTACAAATGAAAAACGCATAAAAACATAATTATTTTAGTATCACAAATATTCAATTATAAATAACTCTTACCTTAAACACACACACACACACACACACACACACACACACACACACACACACACACGCAGGCACACACACACACACACACACCACACACACACAGCGCGCACTGTCAAATTCGGTATATCAGTAAGAGACAAATTAAAATAGATTAAACTCGGAACCTTATCTTAAAAACGAAAACCTTTGTTTGACACTTGAGACGACCTTATTGCACATACTAAGTCCGAAGGTGGTATTGGCGCTAAATAAAACACAATCGAACTTAATCAATTATTAAACACACTGTACTGAGAAATTATAATACAATGACAGCAAGCTTACAATACTGATGGTGTACGAACAACCCTACCACTCGTACATACACACACGCATGCGCAGACACCCACACAACTTCATTTCATAGCAGCATTTAATACAGCAACAGCAGAAGGAACAACAGATTTCTTAGAACCTTAAGCCTCCTCCCTGACGGAAGTTTCTCAAAACAAAAGTGATGTTGGCTTTTTCAGCAAAACTGACTCGTACACCGCACAGATGCTTCTGTTTCTAGCCAATCACTTTCCTGGCCATGTTGACAACGCGACCTAGCTTTGTTTTCGTTTGACAATGAGGTTACCCTACCAGGTAGAAATGTTCAAGGAGAGAATGTTCTCAACAAGACTTCTGTAGACGAGAACGAATACGTGCTGGCTGACGTCGAAACTCTTAAGTTTCCTGAGTAACGACAAACGTTATTGTGCCTTTTTTGTACACATGGTCAGCAAAGGTCAAGTTCTCATCAATGACAGTTCCAAGATATCTGAACTTTATCAACTATCTCGAACTCTTTCTGGTCTATGATGACTGGTCTGGGTGCGTCCCGTCCCATTAAATTGTCATCACACGTGAAGCTGCAAGAGGCATAGACTTTATCATTCCGTGCAACTGAGGTGAAGGGGTTGAATGGCATCTGAAGAATACATTATACAGTTATAAAGACAGAGACCATGTTAGTTCACGAATGGCACAAAGATTGCTTGGTGCTTATGTACAGGCAGCAAGCTATCCTGGTATGGCCATCCTGGAACTATTATGGTCATAGTGTGTTAGTGCTTGACGTCTTAATAGCAGGATTCTGGCACCATCCGTGAACTACCATGGTCTATCTGTGTCTTGTGGTGTGTTTGGGTTTTACGTTAGGTTTTTTTTCTGGCACCTTCCTTGAACTATCATGGTCGGTCTCCAGCTGTTTACATCTTGTAGTGTGTTAACCCCTTCCCTGCCACCCTGCGTATTTTTGTTTCTGAAATCTATGTTCATTCAACGACCAAAACCAAAACCGGCGAAGAAACATGGATGCAAATTGGTCTCAGCAAGAAGCATACTGCGGGGGACTTATGAGGATCTATGTCTCTTCCAGTTGTATCGTGTCCCTTTTATCGGCAGTCGAGGGGTTAATGCTTTACATGTTAACTCATTCGCGGCCAGCCGCATCCGGATGCGGCTGGCCGCAAATGAGTCAACAGGATTATGGCACCATCCTTGAACCGTCATGGTCGCACTATATCTTGGCAGTCGTGTGTTAGGAGTTTACGTCTCAGCAAGACTCTGGCACCACCCTTGAACCATCATGGTCGAACCATTTTCTTCTGACTTGCTTTTGGCTCGGTCTTTTTCTACACATTTCAAGTGACAAATCGCTAATTAATTCACACGTGAATTACAACCTGAGCTATTTGAACCGCGGCAGTAGACCGCATTATGTTACACTGTTACAAACAAAAGATGAAAAACACAATCCAGACCAAAAAGGAGACTACCAAGCGTGTAAAATGCAGAGAAGAACCCAACCCAACAGAGAAAGAAACACGCTGGGAAAAGACAGTTACAACACAATTTATTGATATTTCGGGTAAATACCCTTCTTCAAAATAGACAAACAAGTATAGAGATCAGTCGTTTATCTTATCAGCGAAGAGCCCCACCCGGGTCTGCCCTGGGGAATTGGGTGGGGTTATCTACTTTTAATTTAGTTCCCAGGGTCACCCTGGTCAGCCCCACAGGGTGGGTTTTCCCCTCTATTCTGGGGCATGTGTTTTTGTCTACCCTTGATCCATTCACATGTATTTTCCTTTTTTAAACTCTCCCTATTGTCTGTGCTGCCTGTAGCTCTTGATATTGGATGTGTGTTGCTAAATGGTCTTAGCTTTATTTAGGCCCCATGTCGTAGGTTTATTTAACGTATTAAACCGGCTGGCGACATACATTCAATATTATGTTGTTGTTGTTGTTGGGTTTTTTTTTTGTTTTGTTTGTTTTTGTTTTTTTCACAAGCAGTGCAGGCACGTCCACGTCTTGTTGCTGTAGGGACGATAAGCAATGCACAATCATTACTCATCAGCGAAGAAGGGAAGTGCCACATTCCATCTTCACTGACAAGATAAGTAGCGACTGAATTCTATACTTGTTTTTTGTCTACCGTATTGAAAATACGGTAGACTTTGAAATGGGGCTAGTCGGAGCGCATTCCGAAGCATGCACATGACGTTTTTGGCGTGCAGGACAGAAATTCTGGCAAAGAAGTAACAAGATAAAAATGACGTTACGTCTAGCTACGCAAACTTTGCTAGAGAACGTCTTTTTGGCGCCAAAGCGCCGTGAGTGTGTGTGTGTGTGTGTGTGTGTGTGTGTGTGTGTGTGTGTGTGTGTGTGTGTGTGTGTGTGTTTGCGCGTGTGCGTGTGTGTGTGTGTGTGACAGCGACTAGAGCCCGCGTTTGAAGACGGACAAGCTTGAAATTTTAAGATACTGTCCCTAAAAGAATATCTCGAGACCTTTTTCTCGATTTATTTTTTATATTATTAAGATGCTCATTGGCGAGAAAATGGCCGTTTCACAAACACCGGTTGATCCACACAGGAGTCCGTAATTTTTCTTATTTTTACTAGATATTTTGCCTATAGCTAAGATAAAAGGGAGATATTGAATGAGTTCGTTAACAAGCATTGTACCGCTAGAACTTTTTGAGTGATAATTACATTTTAAAAAAATATATTGTTACGTTTTTGGGGATTAATTTCACGAATTATATGGGTTAATCTTAAAACAATTGAATCTTTTTAACGAAAAAAAAACATTTATCATTAATAATCGCATGATTTTTTGTATACGGTATATACATGAGCCTACAGTTTGTCTCGGCTGTCGGGTACGATTAGGTGAATTGTTACCTGTATGCCCTAAGTGTGAAAATCGGACAATTTTGGCACCACTTTTTCGGAGTCATTTGTAAAACAGGTAACATAATTTTAATTTTTCTTTTACGAAAAAAACCCTATCTTCTCATTAATACCCGCTGATTTTTCATTAACAGTGTTTGCATAAGCCTGCTGTTTGTCCTGGTCCTGGGGTACGATTTAGTTCAAAATTGTGACCTGTAAGCCCTAGCCGTGGGAATCAGCAAGAAATTTGCAAAGTTGATCCTCTGATACGTCAAATGTTAGTACTGCGATGAGTGACGTATAACATCGAGTCGTCGGACTAATGATGCCATGACGTGAAGCTTGAGGTGACGTTATTTCGCTGCTCGTGCTACGCCAGACCACAGAGCTTACGAATGGCGGGAATCGTGTGTCCGTCTTTATTTCTGTGTGCCAGTGTGTGTGGATCAGAGGATGGGTTAGAGTAGAAGGAGATGGATTCCTGTCGCTACACGAGCCCACAGAGCGTACTCATGGCGGGAAGCGCCGTGTGTCCGTCCTTATTTGTGTGCGACGTGTGTGTTGATCAGAAGTTGGCTTAGAGAGGAGGGAAATGGATCAGCATAATAAGCCTAAAAATATGAACAACTCTGAATGTTCCTGAGCTCCAAACAATACGGTAGACTTTGGGATAAAATCCTCAGCTTGTTGTCTACTGTATTCAAAATACGGTAGACTTTGAAATGGGGCTGGTCGGAGCGCGTTCCGGAGAATGCACACGATGTGCTGGGCGGGCGGATCCCGAATTCTGGCAAAGAAGCAACAAGATAAAAAAAACAAATGACGTCACGTCTAGTTACGCAAACCTTGCTAGAGAACGTACATTTGGCGCCAAAACGCCGCGCGCGCGTGTGTGTGTGTGTCTGTCTGTCTGTGTGTGTGTGTGTGTGCGTGTGTGTGTGTGTGTGTGTGTGTGTGTGTGTGTGTGTGTGTGTGTGTGTGTGTGTGTGTGTGTGTGTGTGTGTGTGTGTGTGTGTGTGTGTGTGTGTGACAGCAAATAGAGCCCGCATTTGTGGACGGACAAATTGAAACTTTAGGATATGTTCCCTATGTGAATTCTCCCAAAGCCGTTTTTTTAAAAAAAACTTTTTATAGTTTACACGCTGACTACAAGAAAATGGCCGGTTGATCCGCATTTGAATCAGTATTTTTTTTTTTTTTTTTTACTAGGTACTTTGTATGTATACAGCTAGATTAAAGGGAAATATTGAATGAGTTTGTAATCCAGCGTTGTACCTCTTCAACTTTTTGAATAATAATTAATTCATTTTTGCAAGTTTTGGATCCACTATATACTCCCATCAAACAGTTAGCCCTGGAAGAGGCTGTTTGAAACAAAACAGTCAGCCCTGGAAGAGGCTGCGTGCCTTTCGGATGAGTGACGTGAAACATCAATTTCGTCACTGTGTACACGGCGTCGTGAGGCTAGCGAGGCCATGACGTGAAGCTTATAGTGACGTCATTTTGCTGCTCGTGCTATTCTGCTTCAGAATTCCTGTCGCTACACGAGTCCACAGGCCAGGGCGTACTATTGGCTAACCCCGGCCGGGGCCTCAGTTATTTGGGGGAGCTCTAGAACCGATGCCTCGAATCCAACCGCTGCAAATCAGTGGCGCATTAACTTATCGGATGATTTGACGGTGGCGCATAAGATATTTTGGGGCCTAACGCTTTCCAAACGCCTACGTTCTCTACAGAAATCATAGCGCACACTAGAATCCGAGCGGATCTGTTGCTTGGGGTAAGTTGTTTTCGTCATTAGACCATACAAAATCTCCACTTTTGAACACGTGATGCTTTCATCTCCGCCGCAGATTTGTCTTGGTAAAAGTATTAGCTGGTGGTGCAGAATTACTTAGTATTTTTCTTTATCTTCCCGAAAAGAGCCTTCCCAAGGAGTACAGTGTTGTCATCTGTAGGCTACTGCTGCAAGAATGAGGCGAGAAAGGAAATATGAACAAGAATATGACGTCATCTTCAGTGCTGTCGAGCGACGTAAATGTTTTCTTGTTACCATCGTAATTATATGCTAATGACGTGGATTCTCAGTATTTGTCCGCCCAAATACTTCAATTTCTTGTGGACAAAATGGCGGGAGGTCTGAAATCTTTCACGTCGCAGTAGCTGACAGTGGCTTGTGCATTTAATAAAACCTTCTAGATGAGTTTATGGTGACACAGGAGCTCCAGGTAGGATGCTTCTCTGGTTCCTTCCTTTCTTTTTTTTTTTTTTTTTTTTTTTTTTTTTTTTTTTTGTTTGTTTGTTGTCTATGAGAGTATTGAAAATACGGTAGACTTTGAGATGGGGCTGGTCGGAGCACGTTCTGTATCATGCAAATGACGAACATAGGCGGGCACACATCAGACTCAGAACGTGAAGTAAAACGATAAAATTTACGTCATGCCTAGCTACGCCGAACCGCGCTGTTGAACGTACATTTGGCGGGAAACGTCGTGTGTGTGTGTGTGTGTGTGTGTGTGTGTGTGTGTGTGTGTGTGTGTGTGTGTGTGTGTGTGTGTGTGTGTGTGTGTGTGTGTGTGTGTGTGTGTGTGTGTGTAGACACGAGTTTCCCCTGTGGATGCCTGTGTAATTACGTGCAGGTCTGAAAATTTAGGAAATACTTCCTTCAAGATGTAGCTCGGAGTACTTTTCAGCATTTATAGATTGGATGACTCATTAAAAAGAAAAATTGCCGTTTATACAAAGTCGGTTGACCTGCATTTGACTCCGTAATTTGTGTTATATTCATTTTACTTTTTGAATACAGCTAGCTTCCAGAAAGATATTGGATGAGTTCGTTAACTAGCTTTGTATCTATTCAATGTTTTTGTAAAAATAGGCATCGCAGAAAAAAATATCGACACGAAGAGTTCTAGACTTCAGACAGTGACGGTGACGTAAAAGCGCTAGCCACATTATACATTGTTGCTGTTGTTATATATTGTTGCTGAACTGACGCAAAGAAACATACACGTCATTGTTATACATGAATTGACACAAAGAAAATCTCTCTCTCTCTCTCCGACAGTTTGATTTAGGAAGACCGCGCTTATACATGAATTGACACAAAAACATCTCTCTCTCTCTCTCTCTCTCTCTCTCTCTCTCTCTCTCTCTCTCTCTCTCTCTCTCTCTCTCTCTCTCTCTCTCTCTCTCTCTCTCTCTCTCTCTCTCTCTCTCTCTCTCTCTCTCTCTCTCTCTGTGACTGTTTGATTTAGGATGCCAGAAAGTCGGCTAACCCACATTTAAGTTTCGTAATTTTCGTTCTAACTTTAAAATAGACTTTGGATGAGTTCGTAATCCAGCTTTGTCAGTACCTCTTCAACTTTTTGAATAATAATTACTTCATTTTTTCAAGTTTTGGATCCAGTATATACTCCCATCAAACATTCAACCCTGGCGGATAAGTGACAGTAGACTTTGGGATGAAATCCTCATCTTGTTTCTGTCCTTTAGCGCCGCGCCACGACTCCTACACGTGTTTAACATACGGCAGGGACTCAGGTAGCAGAACAGCCTTGGACACAGTATAGCATTAATATTAGGCCTTATTTTCTTCCTCCTTAGTCAGGTATTTGTGCGCCACCACTCCTACACGTTTTTCAGTAACATAGCACTGACTGGACTCCAAGCGTTGTTCCTCGGTATGCGCTTGGTCTACGAGCTAAATAATGGCGAGAAGCGCCGTGTGTCCGTCTTTATTTGTGTACGCCGGCATGTATGTTGATCAGAGGTTGGCTTAAAGAGGAGGGAAATGGACCACTAAGGATAAAAATATGAATAATTCTGTTCCTAAAAGAAAAACGCATGTGAGCTACAAACAATACGGTAGACTTTGGGATAAAATCCTTATCTTGTTTTGTCTATTTTGAACTGAGAAGTATTTTGAAGAATATTGTTAAATTGTGTCGCAACTGTCTTCTCTAAGCGTGTTTCTTTCTCCGTTGGTGTGATGAAACTCAGTCTATGCTCACGCATAGTGTTCACACAGTAGTAAATCCGGTACAGTAGTTGTCAGCGGTTTGTTTGTGCCGATAGTCCGTGCGGCTCGTGGCTCACGTGGGATCTGTAAAGAACGTTCGACACGGGTAGTTTTAGTGAGTTGTAGGCGAGAGTTCAGTCTGTCAGAGGTCTAAAAACGTTAGTACGGGCTTTATCGTAAGTGGGTACAGACGTGTGCGAGATACCTTAGCCCGTATTCCAAGACTCTGAAACATAGAATTCAGGTGTTTTTATACGTAGTATTGATGGTTATTGCGTTAAAGATAGTATGCGTTAATAGGAGTTAATTCGGTTGTATAGTGTTGTCTGGTTTGGTTCAGTATGTTGGTTTGGAGTTCAGTGATGTAACCGGTGGTTTTCGTATACAGTTATTTACCGAGATGGATAACTAAAGGAATGTGAGGTGTGTATGCCCAAGTCGTTATGAAGGTAGTACGTGGTTAAGTATAGTCTTTTCCAGCGTATGGGATAACGTATAGCGAGAGCGTTAGGTTATAGTCTGTTTCAATTGTACAGTTATGGTGTGGTGCGAAAGTAGTCGGGTTATGAAGCACGTGTGTGTGTGTGTGAATGAGCGTGTGAGTTATTTGTATCAGCCAGGTTACGTAATGTATCTCATATTATCCAATATGTGTTTGTGTTTAGCAAGAGTTACGTTATAGGACTTTATTCTTGTTCAGAGTGCTTGTCGGAGGTTGGAGCGACGAACACCGAGACATCAGTAACCAAGGACCTAATGCGAGGTCATCTCTCCATCTCTTCACTCGGGGAGTGAGCGACCGGTGCCGAGACACTTGGGTCACAGCGAAGATACGGTAAGAGTAACGAGGACGTCCACGGTACGAGAGACAGGACGACTCGGGAGCGTACGAGAAAGGACTTGCACGCCTGGACGTGAAAGGACTGAACGTAACCAGGCGAGAACACCAAACAGGTTGGAGTGTGAGAGACTACTACCTAGCCTGGCATTTATATTGTGTGTGTGCATGTGGTGTTGAGATGCTGGAAGTGGGGTAGTGTATATAGTTGATAACCTTTTGAGTGATTCCTTTCTTCATTTATTGTGTATAAAAGTTTCGTTAGAAAGGAAGCTCGTGAGTTGCGTTTTACCGCATGAATGCGACTCAGAGGCGGTGTATGCGTCTGTTGTGCGAGAGTCTGTGCGTACGACTGGGGGCAAGTTTGCGTGCGTTACAGTTGGGTTCTTAACCACAAGATGGTCCTCGCTAGTTCTCGAAGACTTTTGTAGTACGATGTGTGTGTGTGTGTGTGTCCTGTTCTGGTTGTCGCACAAACAAATACAATAAAAGGCAAAAATAAAGATACACTGTCACGGTGATACAAATGCCGAGTTAAAAAGTCGGCCAGCAGCTGCGCGCTCTGACATCTATAAATATATATATATTATATAACAGTATGGGCACGATTTGCAACTCTTAATTAAAAAGCTCTGAAATTGAATTCCTGGTGAAATGAAACTGCCAGGTGTCATTGCGCTTCAAATACCAGGTGGTGGTGGTGTTTGTTTTGTTGTTGTTTCTTGGTCATGTTAGTGTGCTTGTCCTTACTATCCGGAAATATTTATGGCCACGCGTGAAGTTGTGTATCTGCAGCAATGAAATATTTAGGTCAATGGGGTTTATCGTTATTTAGCAAGAGGTGTAGATTCTCATGAGCCCCTGCATCCGCAGCGGCTTATGAGAATCTACACCTCTTGCAGGAGATGAAGGTAGGTGGGTAGCACTCACTCCGCATAAACATGAGATCGCATATCACGATTTTAATCTAGACCTGAACTTTGAAACAATCTCAGATCATCTTACCATTAACAGGTGGTGAAGCCAAGTAGCGGCGCTCGTGTTGCTGACATTCCGTCTTTCCTGTGGTGTAGGAAACACACGTGGCGTGGCTTGATCGGGCCCTATCTCTTAACGAAAAGGTCATTTTGGTTGGGCCCAATATAGAGTATGGAACCTCCCTCGACCCGACCTCACTATATACTTAAAGTTGCACCTGAAGCGTCGAGACAATTTTTTCTGTCCGTGGCAACAGGTCTTTGGAACAAGAAAGTTGACTGATTGATTGATTTGATTGATTGAACGAGAATAGCAATTAATGTGATATGCCCCCTAGACTTACGCCCCCCCCCCCTCTCTCCCCCCACGGACTAACACACATACATACACAGTACATGCACACACACACGCACGCTCTCCCTCACACACACACACACACACACACACACACATCACGATGTACGCACGCATGCACACACACACACACACACACACACAAACACACACACAAACACGCTTGTCGTTAGATGTTGAGGAAAAACAGCAAACCCTACTGCCTCCGAAAAATCTTCGTACGCCGATGCATCGTCAGAGTATTTCGTCAATATTTCATTTCCGCTCAAACCTATCAAATCGGACATATTATCCGTTCCACATCTAGTGCTGTTTACGCGGATTCCTAAAAACGATATGATACCTCCTTGATTAAAAGTTTATTTAAAATATTTACCGACCTGATCAGCCATACGATCTCTACGCTGCCACAGCTGGCGCTGCCTTTCAAGAGTTATAGTTAACCCTTTTAGCCCCAAGGTCCCGTTCTCAAATTTTGGAGGTGTTGCTTAATGACTATGTACCAGTTGCAGGAGATGGACTGACCATGATAATTCAAGGGTAGTGCCAGATTAGCTTGGCGCCGACAGGCGCCAAGCTAATTTGGCACTACCCTTGAATTATCATGGTCAATCCACCTCCTGCTATAGGGACTCGGGGCTAAAAGGGTTAAAGGATGAAAAGTTTTTGTTGGATGGATCATTTAACCTACTCAACCCTGCCGCAGTCAAATGGCCTTAGTCGCTTGATCGGCGTTAAACCCCAATAACTAGCTAACTACTCAGCCCTGATATCAACAATATGTGAGTTGACCATAATAGTTCAAGGGTGTTGCCAGAATAGCTTGGCGCCTGTACCTCCCTTGAACTGCCTTTGCTATGAAGTCTTCAGAAGACAACCACTTATACAATAAGAAATGACTCGCACGGCTGACTGCTACGAAGACGTGAAAAACTAGATGACAGCAAACAAGCTCAAACTGAACGACGACAAAACGGAAGCCATGCTGGTAGGCACTCGCCAGAAAACTTTCTCAGCTCCCTCCCTCCACCTTCAGCTCGACAGCACCCCCATCTCCCTCTCTGACTTGGTCAAGAACCTCGGCGTTATCCTCGACTCCTCTCTTTCCATGACCAGCTTCGTCTCCACCACGGCCCAGGCATGTTATTTCCACCTCCGCCGCATCAGTCAGATCATAAAATACCTCACTACCGAAGCTGCCACCAAACTCGCTGTCTCTCTCATCTTATCTCGCATCGACTACTGCAACTCTCTTCTTTCCGGCCTTCCTCGCTCTACCACTCTCACTCTCCAGCGCGTCCAGAACAATGCTGCCCGCCTCGTCCTCAGAAAGAAAACATCCGACCACATCACTCCCCTGCTCAAGCACCTTCACTGGCTCCCCATCCCCCAACGCATCCAATACAAGATTCTGTCTCTCTGCTACAAATCCCTGAACAACTACGCTCCTACCTATCTCTCCAACTTACTTCACCCCTACACTCCTTCCCGCTCCCTCCGCTCCGCCTCCGACCCTCTCCGCCTCCTCATCCCCCGCACCAAACTCAGCACTTTCGGCCCCCGCTCCTTCTCCGTCTACGGTCCATCCACCTGGAACACTCTCCCACTCTCTCTCCGTCAGAAACACTCTCTCTCCTCCTTCCAGTCCGCCCTCAAAACTCACCTCTTTCAACAGTTCTAGCACTATATCACCACACTCCCCACCCCAAGCCGGCCGTCGTAATGTTTTGTTTTTTTTCACTGTGATACGTGAGTCATTGTCTAAAGCGTGCGCATGCGTGTGCGAGTTGTGAGTGCGCGCCCTTAGAGTTATAATTATTATAAGATAAACGCATTATAAATACCGTAATTATTATTAAATTATTGTTATTTAAATCTTCGACCATAGGGACCAGTGGTCTAATGTCACAACAGGATTCAATTCCTTCCCATATTGTTCATGCACATTCTTTCATTAAAAACAGGCTTAAAGATACACATATCGATAAACAGGTACGACGAGATTATTCGGCTTTTTTTCAATGAGGTTCTCCTGTAAATGTTGTGCTGTTGCATAGTTTATAATCCCGCGTTTGTTATGTACACAGTGTTGTACTTTTGCTCTGCTTGCTAAATGAATTGTGAGCGCGGGGGCTGCGTTCTTCTCGTACTGGATATTATGGTACTGGTATACATTCAATTTCTCGTGTATTGTAATGTACTACTGATTTATCTGCGGCGTTATCATCAGCCTGTAGTGTCGCTGTTCAGTTTACTTAGCTGATGTAGAATTTCGTAACGTTCCCACTGACCGACGTTTTAAAAAAAAAAAAAAAAAAAAAAAAAAAAAAACCTCCTTCACTGACGGTTACACGGCGAACAACGCCCCAAAGCAAGAGACATAGATCCTCATGAGCCCCCGCAGATGCGGGGGCTCATGAGGATCTATGTCGCTTGCACCCGGATCATGTTCACTTATTTCTTGATTATCCCATCTTTGTAAGTGTCTTGCGGGATATTCGGCAGCGTTTCAGCGGCGGTGTCAGACATACGATTTCAGGTTGCTGGCAGCGAAGTGGTTAAATCAGGGACTATCAGGAAAGACATCATTGCTGGCTGCTGACGGCGAATGGGTTAACTGTCGGAAAACACGTTTGTCAAGTGCGGCGATCTGTTTTCAACATTGATCAGTCTCGGGCACAGCATCACAACCAGACTGGAAATACACAGTTTTCAGCTTGGGTATATTGTACGCTGATCTTCGATTCTGAAGCAACGCGTTTTGCAGCACTCGTACGGGATCACAAAAGTACACAGCAAAGCAGCAAAACCATACACGCGCGCGTGTGCGTGTGCATGTGCGTGTGACGGTCTGTGTTTTGGGACGTAATTCAGTTCACCGCAAAGACCTATGTCTGACACCCCATCGTAGATTGACTACCCGATACAGGAAAACCTATCTTCAGCGACCAGCATTACACGAGAGACCACTTGCCATTGCAAACTGTAACGTCAAGTGAAACTATACGCTGTTCAAATCTCTTTTGCGTGAGAGGGGATCGTTGGCAGAACGTTCGAATCTCGTCCGACAGATCGCTGGTTCGAATCCAGCCCGCGGGGTCAAAAATTCTCATCAAATCTTGTTCGGTGCCCCGTCCCTGAAATCACCTTCGCGGTGGGCAAAAGACTGTAAGCCCCAAACGTTTAACCGTTTTCTTTTGAAGATGCACCTGTCTGTTCGGGTTCCTTTTTTTTTTTTTCTTGCAAAACGCTGACTGCTCAAAACAGGCTCTCCTGTCATTTCACTCGCCGATGGAACTCGTTTATAAATGGTGCCAGCAATAAAGTGCAGATCCTCAAGAGCCCCCGCTCTCGGGTCGGGTCACGGTGAACACGCCCCAACGCAATGCAAGAGACATAGATCCTCATGAGCCCCCGCAGTTGCGGGGGCTCATGAGGATCTATGTCTCTTGCATTTGGATCATGTTCACTTGCTCCTTGCCTGTGGCATCTTCGTGCGTGCCTTTCGGGTCTTGAGGATGCCTCTCAGTGCACTGATTACGCGTCGTTCGCCTCTCTCGGCAGTGAGGGGGGTTAAGACTCCAAGCCCTACTGCCCAAAACTGATCACTGAACAGCACGCAAGAACTATGAATTCAATGACGCACTCCAAGAGGCCAGTTGCGTGAGCGAATGAGTGTACAGCCCTGCGCCAGCCACTAAGCAAGGTGCTCCGCTATAGCGGAGCACCTTGCTTAGTGGCTGGCGCAGGACTAAATCTCACCCATGAATCTGACCCCAGGATTTGAGGAGGGAAAAATAAACGGTTGCTGCACCCCGCGCATACATTCCAAGCTGGGCGGATATTCAGGTGGAGGTATGTACAATCAAAATCCAAACGTTTACCCCCCCTGTGCATGTAGCCATTGATGCTGTACACGGCATCGGTGGCTGCATTCACGAGAAGGTTAAAATGCTGTCTCAGTAACGGCATTCGCTGATGTTTTATCACAGATATAGGATGTAAGTCTGGACCATCCAGTGGTCAGCTTGTAGAATCACGTTGAGTCAAGCCGCGTATACTCCGCTTCGTCCAGGCGACGTGAACGCCACTGAGCTACCGAGAATCTTGCGCATCCATCTTGAAAGTTTCCAAGTTAGGCAGGTCGTCTGTTATCAGATTTTCAAACCTGCAAAACAGGTGAAACATGAGCGTGAACAACAGTACTTTTGTCTTTAACACATTCTGCCCCAGGACCGAAATCCCCAAATTTTGAAGTTTCCCTCTGAAGGACTGTAATTCAATTCTAGAGACAGATGGAGCATGATAGTTCCAGGATGGTGCCAGAATAGCTTGGCGCCTATGGGCGCCAAGCTATTCTGGCACCACCCTTGAACTATCATGCTCGATCCAGGCTGTGGTGTGTCGGGGCTGCATGAGTTAATGTGATAAATGAAACAAGCGCACGCACGCACGCACACACTACACACAACACACAAACATACAACTTTGCAACAAATCCTGACTCACTGTTCGCGTATGCGTCTGGTGCTTTGCTTCAGGCCCCCATAACCAATGTCTGCGAGCTTCTTCAGATCTTTCGATCCGCTGCTCCAGATCTGAAAATTAAGTGAAAGTACACACTGGTCAGTGCCCGCACACGTCCAGGCAAAACGAGGGACTTGTTCAGATGCATGTCCTGGTAAATCAAAGTGGCACAGTTGCAGTGCGGCCGAATTGATCAGTGTTCAGGCAGCACTCCATAGGCAACAGTTGCCCCTGTCCCCCCCCCCCCCCCTAACCCGCCCGCCCATTATCACTTCCGTGCCCTGGACGTTAAACCCCCGAACTAACCAACCAACCTACCCGCACAGGTCCTGGTGGTCATTTGCACGAGTGGGAATAAATCCCTGTGCATGCCACTGAGCAAGGTGCTCCGCTATATCGGAGCACCTTGCTTAGTGGCACGCGAAGGATTTAAGCTCACTCGTGCAACTGGCCCCTGGAGAACACCTGACACCGCCCCTCAATCCGCCAAACACGTACGGGTGTCTGCCTGGCCAGCGAGAGCCATGAGTCATATTTATGACTCGGCTCGCCAGATTGGTACAGGTGTCAACAAGACTCCTCTTCCTATACGTCGGTGGTATTTCCCATCAAAACCGTATAATTTTTTTCTGTCAATGACGTCACTAATGCATTGACGTCACTAGTGCAAGTGCTATGTGTTGCGGCATTTCGGGGGGGGGGGGGGGGGGGGGGGGGGTGTTCTTGTTTTTCTCTCTCGGACCCTTGTCATGGCCCTTTCGTTGGACATCGGTGTGGCAAATCAAGTATCGTCTGCTAAACACAACATGTAGTAAAGTTTAGTCGCAGATAAATCGACCGTGACTTCTCAAGGGTCGTGACTGATTAGCTTGGGCGCCTAGAAGGCGCCAAGCTAGTCAGGCACAACCGTTTGGAAAGCACGATCGAATCGTCAGCTCCAGCTGTCTGCCACAGAGTAACGGTTATACTTCATTTATGATTAAAAGACAAGGATGTCACTTAGGTGAATTTTTGGGGATGTGTTGGTCACAGCACTGACAGCTAACTAACACCCGGGGACTTGACGGACGCTCACGTGACGCATCCCTTTCATTTGATTGGCAGTAATTAGTCCAGGATCTGTCCGCGGAGAGAAATAACGACGTTGCGGTGGTCGTTTTTGTCCTCGTGCCAAGCTGCCGACTCATGTTCGGAAGAACAATACCCAATGCGCAAAAGGCCAACGGGCCGACGTCGGCCCGATGTCCTTTTGCAAACTGGGTTATACACATCATTCTGCCCTTACTAAAATCACGACCAAGTGCTTTTAGGTTGCATTTGTGGGTGGGGCCCGATCTTTCGCAGGACAGCCGTCAACGGTGTTGTTCTTCGAAGAAGATTCAGCACACACCCGGGGACTTGGCGGACGCTCACGTGACCCATCCCTTTCATTTGATTGGCGGTAATTAGTCCAGGATCTGTCCGCGGAGAGAAATAACGACGTTGGGCGGTGGTCGTTTGTGTCCTCATGATGCCAGGCTGCCGACTCTTGTTCGGAAGGACAATACCCAATGCGCAAAAGGCCATCGGGCCGATGTCGGCCCGATGGCCTTTTGCGCATTGTGTTATACACGTCATTCTGCCCTTACCAAAATCACGGCCAAGTGCTGCTAGGTTGCTTTTGTGGGTGGGGCCCGATCCGCGCAGGACAGCCGTCAACGGCGTTGTTCTTCGAAGAAGATTCAGCTGGTGAGAAAAGGATTAGACAGGCCAGAAACGAAATCTGCGCTCACCTCGTTGAGAAGCTGTAAAAATGTCTCGCTCTCCTCTTTGTGTTTGAGTAGCTGGGAATCGATGGCTTGTGCTGCTTCCAGTTTCTCACACAATTTCCTGAAACACACCAAGACCAATGCAAGCCCCCGGAGTTTGCCACACATTAACCCCTCTCGATGGCGAGGGAAAAGCAAAACAACGGGTCCGACTGCAAGAGACATAAACCCTCGTGAGCCCCCGCAGTGGCGGGGGCTCACGAGGGTTCATGTCTCTTGTTTAGTCCTATGTTTTTTATGCTTATGTGTGGTCCCATTTTAATCTGTATTCTTCACGCGAGTGTCGTCAGCGCGTAGTGGTTTCGGAAGCGCATTGTGTGATCGCTGGTAGCCAAGGGGTTAAGGAGTGTGTGTTCGTGTTCAGCGTGAGTGCTGTGCACGTGTGCTGGTGAGTAGTAGGAGTTATCCCTTAAAAATCAGAATCAGGTCAAAGGTAGTAGGCTGGGCCCCTTAATAGTGACGAAAAAACTCCAGGTTGCGTTCCTTTCTAGTGATGACCAAGGCGCCCGACTCATAAACACGAATCCGATACGAACCCGATCCGAATCCGAAGCGGATCCGAAACAGGAAAGTTCGTGGGAGTCCTGTTCATGTTTGTGTGTTTCCATATGCCCGATGAGGACACGAATTCGCGTCCGGCTTCGAACGAAAATGAAGCAATTTTGAAGGAAAACTGCATCACAGTAACGGATTCGTATCGTATTTGTATCGGGGATTCGTGCTTGTGGAACCGTAACTTAATGCTAATTTTCTATACGGACGAATCCGATACGATAACGATCCGAACGCGAAGCGGCAATGCAATTTTCGTTCAAAAAGATTTCATGGAGCTCGTGTTTCCATATAAAACGCGCGACATCCATATTCCGCCTTTGTAGGAACCACTGATATGATCAGAATGGCGCGAAAGCGTGCGACAGATGACAACATTTACGTCATACTTTCGGTCCGAACACATCCGAGCACATGCGAAAAAGATCGCTCCCCTGGGTGAACAAAAAGTCGTGTCGCGTTCGTTTCTCAGTCGAATGCGAAATTCGGCCGCACCGCATCGAAAAAGTAGAAACACACAATCATAAAAGCGACTTGCGCGAACTGGTTCGTCTCGTCCCCGCTTTGAATTCTAATCGTATTCGTATCGGATTCGTGCTCATGGAAACATAGCTTACCCCATTTAGCCCCAACGACCTGCAGCAGATGTGTCGATCATGAGAATTCAAGGATAGTGCCAGATGAGCTTGGCGCCTGAAAGGCGCCAAGCTCATCTGGCACTACCCTTGAATAATCATGGTCGCTCTCTCTCTCTCTCGCAACTTCTACACAGTCGGTAGGTGCAGACATCTCCAAAATGTGGTAAATGCGGCCTTAGGGTTAAAAGGGTTAAAGTCCAAGCAACGTAGACAAAATGTAATGCCGTTTGCTGGCTGTAAACGCAGGCTCCGTGTATTTCACGTGCTGTAGGGGATCTGCGTGAACACGTACTTTTTGTGGGCTGTAAATTCCTCCACCAGCTTGTCCCTCTTGAGGAGCAAGGACTGTAACTGGGCCGCGCTCTCCGTGCAAGTGCGATTGAATATCTCCCTGCAAAACAAAAAAGAAGAAACCGGTTGCACACTATGCACCCACTCTCTTGTGTACGGAGCTTTCTAACTTGAGTTCCTGAATTTGGCTGATTTTTAGTCGACTTCATTTCACGTTCATTTCAGGAAGGTTACCACTTTAACATTTTGGCGGTCGGTAGCGCCTTTTGTCGCGATGATTCCTATAGGAATCATCGCGACAATAAAGCGCTACCGACAGCCCACAGGTTAAAAGCTACACAACGTGTATAAAAGAATGTATACATCCTTTCTTTATTAGCTATTGTGATGCGCCTTGCGCTCACTAGGAGGATAGGCGTCACATAATGTTTCGTTATTATTAGTATTATCATCATCATCATCAGTCGTGTGTTGTATAAACAGAAAGATTCAGGCTGCCTCCAGCCTTTTATGTTATGCCTTGCGGAAATAAACGGTATATGGTTGTTGATGCATGATGATGACTGTACAGTAGTTGTTGAGATGACCCTTTGCACCACGTGAATGTCCTGTGTTTTGTCTTGTACTGTGCTTGTCTCCAGAGTGAATGTGTGTGTTTCACGTGAGCGTGTGTTGGGTTCAGTTCGCGGCGCTTTGAGCCGATTCGCAAAATTGCGCAAAGCGCCTGTATAATGTCCGGTATTATTATTATTATTATTATTATTATTATTATTATTATTATTATTATTACATTGGATACTGCTTCCATTTCCCAATGCGCAAAGGCCCCACTGAGGAGGGGCAATTAAGGGGGTTAAGGGAGGGGAAGGAGCGGCCGCCCAAACGTACCTGTCCCCCTTGTGCTTGGCTTGCTCCATCTCCGACAGCGGGACCTTGTTGTTTCTCCGTTCCTGGATCCGCAGCCAGATCTCACTACCAGTCTTGGCCATGTGTTGCAGGACCTCGCAGCTAGTGCACACGACACCAAACGTTCCACAGGTTAACCTGATTGTCTGGGTCTGACTGGCTCCCAGCATCATTCAGAGTGTATTGGAATGTCTATCTATTGCTGGTTAAAAAACATGTAGTCATCCAGAGTGTTCTGGGACTGACTAGCTCCCGCTGGGAGCTAGTCAGTCCCAGAACACTCTGGATAGCTACAGGTTTACCAACGAGAATGACTTCAAGACACTCTAGGTTTACCAGCTAGTCTGTAACAGGGACTCTGGATGACTGTAGGTTTACCAGTGGGAATTACTTCAAGACACTGTAGGTTTACAAGCTCGTCTATAACGTACAGACACTCTGGATGACTACAGGTTTACCAGTGGGGATTACTTCAAGACACTATAGGTTTACCAGTTAGTCGCAGTCACTCTAGATGACTACGGGCTTACCAGTGGGAATTACACTATGGGAAAAGACACTATAGGATAGTCTGTCGCAGACACACTGGGTGACTACAGGTATACCAGCGGGAATTATTTCAAGGCTTACCAGCTGGTCAGTCGCAGTGAGAATTACACTATGTGAAAAGACACTATAGGTTTTCCAGCTAGTCCACAACAGTCTGGATGACTACAGGCTTACCAACGGAAATTAGTTTAAGACACTACAAGTTTAGCAGCTAGTCTATAACGTACACTCTATTTAGTCCCCATACACTCCGGACAACTATTGGTTTAACAGCGGTAGCTAGGCAGTGAAAGACATTCCGAATGCCTGCATAACCACCATTCACCGTTTCACAAAGAAAGACATACCTTTCTGTAAAAGACGACTCAGAGAGCGGATTGTCAAACCGTAGCGGCTCGGACGACTTTCGCATTTCATCCAGTCGGTATTTTAACTTCCAGAGATCTTCCCGAATCTGTAAACCGAAATTGTCATTTAGTCATTTCATTTCAGTCTCAGTTCTGTGACATACTATGTTACTAGTGTCACAGTGCACTGTCACATATATCACGCACGTTGTCACACACGGCACCTACCTTGTCACAAATCCTCCTGGCGTTGCGAAGCTGTTCGTGACTTTCGGCGAGGCGCATGACCTCTATGACCTGGGTCAGCATGACCAGTCTGGTCTGACGCTCCTGGCACGTGGCACTGAGCACGCGGAACCGGGTCTCCACGATCGACAGTGTGGATGTCAGGGAAGTTCTGCACGCGAAGCACATCAAATCAGATTGTGACCAGCGGTTTATACAGCGCAGCAGTCAGATTGCAAGATATCACGCATAGATTTTTTTTTAACTCCTTGACTGCTCCTGACGGAAAGATGCGTAAGCTGACTTCTACTGACGTTACGGCCGCTCGGCGGAAATGACACATTACTACACGTCATTTCCGCCGAACGGTTTCGTCAGTAGGCTGGTAGTCAAAGGGTAATGGTTCTCGATGAAAACGTTTGCTTCGGTCATTATTACCCCATAGAGCCCCAACGCACTACAGCAGGAGATGGATCGACAGTAATTTAAGGGAAGTGCCAGATTAGCTTGGCGCCTAACGGCTTCACGCTAATCTGGCACTTCCCTTGAATTATCATGTCGATCCATCTCCTGCAATTGTACATAGTCGTTGCGTGACACCTCCAAAAGTTGGGAAATGCAGCCGTGGGGTTAAAAGGGTTATGGAAATGTCCTATTCGTGACCATGAGTGTCCCGGATCAAACTAGCTTAAACCCGTCCTCTGATTTGTATCTGGGTGACATTTTAGGTACTGGTAATCGTTTTTGAGTGGCTTCGTGCTGCGCTATGTGGAGGTATCTTTACCCCTAAAATGTCGTGCATGCTGTGAAAACGAATGCCTCAAGGGGGAAGTCAAAATGCGAAATGATGGCACAGTACCCTTACACTAACAAACAACAACGACAATAACAAATAACAAAGACAGCCAGTTCTGAGGCCATACAGTAATGAGGTTTTTTGGTATAACCTTTTACAAACCTATGCTCAGGAACTCCGAGGCAAAAAGGTCACGCTGATCACATGTCGTTTTATTTGATTTGGTTTTTGTATTTTCTGAAGTAATCTGTCTGGCGGTTTTTCCCAATGAATTTTCAATTTTTTAAAGACATTCAGCTCAAGTCTAAATACCACATTCTGTTTTTCAAAACTGTTCAGGTCCTTGATATTTCAACATTTTTTTTATGACTTTCAGTGACCTTAGGAACCATGGAGCCAGTTGCTCGAGTGAGCTTAGTCCTGCGCCAGCCAACTAAGCAAGGAGCTCCGCGATAGCGGAGCACCTTGCTTAGTGGATGGCGCAGGACTAAGCTCACTCGTGCAACTGAGCCCTGGACAACAGCAAGTCCACTCACCTAAGGGCCAGCACAGCAGAGAAGAGAACACTGGGCAGGCGCTGTAGAGACGAGGCGCGGTCCCACAGAAAGTGCAGCTGGCAACTGGAGTGAAAGGACCGTGTGTAATCCTCTTCTAGTGTGGCATCTTTGAGCAGCAGCTCTGGGTGAGCTGTGAACAGAAAGAAGAAACATGTTCTCCTCACTTTCATGGCCGGGAAAAAAAGGCGAACGAAATCCATCTGCAAGAGGCACAGATCCTCATGAGCCCCCGCAGTCGCGGTGGCTCCTGAGGAGCTACGCCTCTCGCTAACACCACTTCGTATCAACGCTCCTTGGGGCGGCTGTGGCTCTTTGGTGTTAATCAGTTGGTTGATCGGATGGGTGGGTGGTTAGTTAGTTAGTTAGTTAGTTAGTTAGTTAGTTAGTTGGGTTTAACGCCGAGCAGGCGACTAAGGCCATCTCATGTCGGCGCTCTTTGATGTTGCATTTATACTGAGGCTAAAATCTTCAAATTTGTACATTGCCATATGCAAGCTACCTTACAGCACTTACAGATAAGGATATAGACCAATGGCTTTAGTTCAAGGGTGGTGCTAGAATAGCTTGGCGCCTCTAGGCGCCAAGCTATTCTGACACTATCCTTGAACTATTATAGTCACACTTATTTCACACACTGGTGTATTCCGAATGATAAGGCTTAACAAATAAACACAGAAAGCGACCAATGGCAGTGAGTAGGTTAACTGACAAATGAGTATTCTAAGACCTAGGCCTGCTTGTTAGCTATCGTACACCTTTTTGATGTATTGTCTACTTTGGAAACGAAAAAAACAACAACTCCAAACATTAAAAATTTCAAGTTGCTATGTTCTCTGTAATTCAGATATTTCAGATTTGTCAAAATGTACAAATTATGACGCAAATGAAGAAAAGGCTAGACGAAACATGCGGTCAGGTCAAAATTTATCGCATATATTTGCATTCCCTTTCAACTATCCCTTGAATGTGTTAATTTCATGCATTTTTCACCTCGTTTAGATTACATTTACCGGTAAAAGTCTATGCAGTAGTGTTTTTATGTCGGTTATTTTACTGCAATTTACACGTTTGGCCGCTGTACGGCGCAAACCCCGTTTTTGAGCGAGCGCCCCTGTGAGAGATCACCTGTTGCTGAAGACCATCATTAGTTCGGGGGGCTATTAGCCAACTGAATGTTATATCTAAATCGTTGGCCGGCCTATATAAACGTGCGCGCAGTCCCGATGCCGAGTCATTTGCATCCTAGACGTCAGCGCGAAAGCATAGTGCCTCCTGCTGTGTGACTAAACCGAAGGTACATTTTCGGGACCCGACCCTTTGAAGGCCCACTATCGCCGTAACTGTTCAAAGATACACTTCTGTAACAGATGGTTACAAAACGCTACACACAGGTCTAGTTATGGTTCATTTAGACACAAGACAATCCAGTTCAACACACGTCGTCTTTATATCGAGTAACCTGACAATGACCACACTCCGTTCTAGAAATGCAACGCTTTCAGTATGAGAAACAGCTAAAAAATAGATTGACACGCTAACGGCAGCGCAGAATAAATAAGTGCCATTACGCGTGTGCTTTTGCTGCGTGCCCAGCCTGCAAAGTTCATTAGGTGTGCAGACACAAATGGTTCTGAAATGTGTCTTCAGATTTATGTTTAACGACAGGTAAAACTTTTTTTTTTTCTTTTTTTGGTTGCCCTTGAATGCTTCTCTTGACACAGCAGCAGTCTTTTTAAAACCAATTTTCCTCGCAAAAATAAAGTGGTAGCTCAAAACAAGTTCTACTTACATAACTCATCTTTTCTGGATTGTAAATAAGTGCGACAGACAAAAACCGCTGTATCAGACTTCTCCCATGTTTCAGTTAAGTCAAACAGCTGCGGTCTGTACTTGTTTGTTTGCTGGTGCTCCTAGTCAGTATTCTAACCCATTCCGTGTCGGCAGCGGTTTTAGTCGCGCTGAAGGAATCGTCGTGATTAAAACCGCTACCCACACGCAAAAGGGTTTACTCCGTCCCTGTCTGTACTCCGTCGCAGACTGTATTTTGGGGCTCATTACAAATACAACGTCAAAGATCCCCGGCCGTCAAAAGAACGTAAACACAAAGTGGCTTCAGCAAGAGGTAGAGATCCTCATGAGCCCCCGCTGTCGCGGGGGCTCATGAGGATCTATACCTCTTGCAGTTGGGTGGTGTTTCTTTTTTCTGGCAGTGAAGAGTTAACTGAACGAATCAGCTTACACAACGAGGGCAATACGGACGCACAAAAACATGAAAGTCGAACAGCTAAATGCTGTATGCATATGTAAGGTGAATTGGATGCTGACCTCTCCGCTTAACCCTTTGCGTGTCGGTAGTAGCGGTTTAAGTCGAGATGATTCCTGCAGGAATCATCGCGACGACTAAAACCGCTACCGACACGTCATGGGTTAAAGCGTGCCGAATCATCTATGAATTTTCGAACGTTTAATGAACTCATCGCTCAGTTTCCCGCGGCGTAAAAACAACAGATACCGCGGCAACTAAATAACTCGGACATAGGCAATAATGAATTGTGTCCCTTAGTAAAAACAATCCACTGGAGTCATTTAGAGTTAATTCATAGTGTGTTCGACGCGTTTTAACGAAGGCCGAAATACCCTAATCTGGCAGGCTATCTTGAGAAAACTGAGAGCATGGATCTACCCGTGAAGGCAAACGACAAGTCCATTATTTATTGGTAAAAAGTAATATTTATATCGTAATACGATTCTGCTGATCTCATTTTTTTGTCGCTTGTTTGACCCATTATAACCTGAGGCTGATTTGTTTTTTTTTTAATTTGCTTATCGTCCTATTAAAGCTACATTACAGATTAGGAGGTAGATCAACCATTTTAGTTCAAGGGTGGTGCCAAATTAGCTTGGCGCCTCGGGCGCCAAGCCGCTGGCACTCCCTTGAACTATCAGAGTCAAATTAATTTCCAGCAGTAGTGTATCAAAATGAAAAGGGTTAATTAAATTACATAATTACATAATACATGTAAGCACCAGGACACAGTCCTAACGTTAGCTGGCGTTGTCCGTATAGAAAGACAAGATGGGATGAACCATAACCCACAAAGTCCCTTCTATATGAGAGCTGTCCTCGCTGTCAAGGGTCTCTACCTTTTGTCGTTGACCTGATTCTGACTTTGAAATATCTACTATTGAAAAAGTCTCGCAGATCTGCCAATGCGTCAATGAGCTCCATAAGGGGCGCAGGACATACTCGTCATTGGTTTGTCAAATGTCATTTGTCATGACGTAAATTTTAGTTTTTACGTAATTTTATATTTTACCTGATATGAGTTTCACTTTCGCTTCATAGGCTTGAGAAAATGGTGACAAAACTAGAATTTCATGGTTCAATTTCAGTCTTGCTATAATTTATGTGAAAGCACGTTGACTTTACCTAGCTACTTGATATACCAAGTGCACGTGTCACTTGCATGCTCTTCTGTAAGCGCGTCGATGTGTGTGTGCGTGTTAGTGCGTGCGTGCGCGCGCGCGCTCCAAACATCTCCAAGAGGCACAGATCCTCATGCGCCCTCCGGGTGCATGAGGATCTATGCCTCCTGGAGATGCGGCCATGTTTGTGTGTGTGAATTTGCGTCATATTTAGAGTATTGTGTCAACGTATGAGTGGTGACGGAGTTGCTTCTTTTACGTCACCGCCACTGTGACTTTCTCCAGAAGTCAAGGTTTTTTACTGTTTTAATTTTTTTCCAGAAAAGAATTAATTTTTACTAAGAAGTTGAAAGGGTACAAAGCTGGCTAACGAACTCATCCAATGTCTTTCTCCAAACTAGCTATATCGGGTCACCTGAATGCTCATGTGAAAGCGCGACTGTGTGTCTGTGCGTGTGCGTGCGTGCGCGCGCGTGCGCGCGCGTTAGTGCGTGTGCGCGTGTGTGCGCGTTAGTGCGTGCATGCGCGTGCTCCAAACATCTCCATGAGACATAGATCCTCATGCGCTCTCGGGGCGCATGAGGATCAATGCCTCATGGAGATGCGCGCATGTCTCTGTGTGTGTGTGTGTGTGTGTGTAATAATAATAAAAAAATTATTTCAGTTTTTGCAGGCCATCAGGCCCATATGAACACAAAATACAATTTACAACCAGAAAATACAGGAAGGTGGTTGTAAAGAACACAATCACATAGCATTACATCAGCGCACATAAATAAACAAAAACAACAAAAGTTCAAAGCAAATCCCTCTAATTCCTTAATTTAAGGCACCCTGAAATATACATAGCAACTTTAATTACCAGTTTATCATGTAGGTTTCCACACAGCAGCTGAACTTTGAGATCGGATGGGAATCTGTAGTAAAACAGTGGAATGTACTTTTTACGTAAAGGGGAATATTTTGGACACTCGAAAAGAAAATGACACAAATCTTCAGCCTTATGCCAATCACATGAATTACATTCTGGATTAGTGATGGGTTTTCCAAATCTGGATACTCCGTTTAAAGGTAAACGGTTACATCTAAGTAAACAAATTGCCCGCCTGAGTTCACAAGAAGTCAGCTGCCCTATGTAACTTGCTCTAAGTATTTTTGGGTGGTAATGGCAGTATTCTGTGTTTGATGTAAGGGATGCATGCCAGTCCTGTCGGAAACAATCCATCAGCCGATCTTTGAATATCTGAATGAACAGAGGAGTGTTTCCAACTGACTGCATTTCCCACACATACCCAAACCCGTGCATACACAACAGAGTCTTTATTTGCGTAGCCCAGTTCGATCTACCTGAGGCATCATGCATACATAACATCGTGTAACACTGTCTTGGGTATCTGTTTTCTGACATGGTAAGAAGTCTGCACCAATACTTCACCATTCGAACATAGGCATCAATATACATAGGAAATCTTCCACACTCACCCAGCGCAATATTGTTTTTTTACATCTCTTCCAACACCAAGGACCATTTTACAAACCTTTATATGAACCTGCTCAATTACATCATGCCTCTGGAAACCCCAAACCTCTGACCCATATAGCACAATGGGCTTAATCTTGACATCAAAAATGTGAAAAACAGTGTCAGCTGGCAAGTTTTGTAATTTGAAGTATAGTCTTTTGATGCCTGCAACTGCTCTCCTGGCTTTTCCAGCTAAGTTTTCTACACATCTAGCCCAGTTCAGAGTAGAGGAAAATATCACACCAAGGTAAGTAGAACTGGACTCGACTTGAATCTGCTTGTCAGCATAAAACCATTTTTCACAATTTTTCACAAAACCTCCATTTTTGAAGACTACCACTTTTGTCTTGTCCATGTTCACAGTGAGACCCCATTTTTTACAGTATTTTTCTAAACAATTAATTTTCTTTTGGAGATCTGCTACAGAGTCAGAGACAATGGCTATATCATCAGCATACATAAGAAGGAAAATACCCAGTGGGTCCGCAAAAATATCAATGCCACGTGCACCGCACGATGATATTTACTGTCTCAAATTCTGAAAGAAAGATAGAAAACAGCAGTGGGCTCAACACACAACCTTGTCGCACCCCTGACATGCAATCAAAGTAGTCGGTAACTTTGGTTCCAACCCTTACAGCAGCTTTTACATGTTTGTACATACTCTCCAGTGTCTGAAGCAACTTACCATGAACTCCTTTACGTAACAAGAGATACAACAGTTTTGTCCTGTGCACACTGTCGTAAGCTTTAGAAAAGTCTACGTACATGGTGTAAAAACGGCCACCCTGCTTGCTAAGATACTTCTGCACTAGTGCCTGTAAACAAAAAATGTTGTCTATAGTACTGTACCCTTTACGGAAGCCAGCTTGAGCCTCAGGAATACAATCATTCTCTTCACAAAAACGAATCAACCTGTTGTTAATGACAAAACTGTACAACTTACTGATAACATTCAAAAGAGAAATTCCTCTGTAGTTGTCAACATTTCTAGGGTTACCCTTTTTGTGTAGTGGAAATATCACAGCCATGGTCCAGCTTTCAGGGTATTCCGCACTTTGAAACACACGATTGAACAAAGGATGCAGAAATTTCACAAGGATCTCACCTGCATGATGAAAAAGGTCAGTGGGCAAGCCATCAGGGCCTGATGCTTTCCCTTGCTTCATGCTATTAATAGCACTGCGAATTTCATCCTGCGTGATTTCCTCGTCAAATTTTGCATTGTGACAACCATCACAATCATCAGATAATATATGGTCATTCAAAACACCCTCGGCCTGTCTGCTGAAACCTGAATCATCAACATTCTGATCCACATTTAGCAAATTACGAAAATAATCATACCACACGCGTGGTGAAATAACATCAGAACACAACTTCTTAACGCCAGTCAGAGACTTTATTTTTTGCCAAAATGTTCTTGAATTTGCATCGTTACATGCATCGTTGAGCTCATTCAAAACCCGTGCGTTGTACTCTTACTTGTTTTGTTTTATACAACTTCTTAAATTCTTTCTTCATGTCAAGATACTTCCCTAAGTCGTCATGTGTGTTTGTGTGTCTGAACTGCTTCAACTGTATGTACTTGTTTTGTTTTGCTAACTCGCAGTCCGAGTCCCACCACGGCGGCTGTGCACGGGATTCACCACCTACCTTCTTACCTGACCTCATTTTGTCAGCCGCCTTCTGAATGAATGCTACAAAACAGGCCGACCCTTCTTCTACACTCGAGTCAAGCGCTGACGAAAAGTGTTGAAATTGAGTCTCCTGATTATCTTCAATGTATGCCCAAAAGGACTCAGCATAGTGTTCTTTCCAAACAAATTTAACCCCTTCCTCTAGTATTATATCATCATTTAAATCATCATCATTTAAATCATCATCATCACATGAATAAACAGACTGAAAAGAAGTAAACGTGGTTACAATGGGGAAATGGTCTGACTCGCACCTGTCTGCAACAAACATATCGGTCACTAGGTCAAACACGGATTGAGAGCAAATACAGTAGTCCACCACACTTTTGCCTCTGTTGGCCACGCACGTAATTTCTCCCTCACTGTCACCTTTCGTTCTGCCATTGACAATAAACAAACAGTACTCTTGACATAGTTCTATCAGTTTCCGACCAAAACTGTTTACGCCAATATCTTTTGACCTCCGTGGGCTTTGTGGTACATCCTCTAGCAGATCTGTTAATTCCTGTAAAGGTTGCACGTGTGTATTATCATCAATAAAATCAGTATCAGACAGACCGGCGGTGCGGGCGTTAAAATCGCCACATAATAGCCAAGGCAGCTCAGGATGAGCACGTAACACTTGAGCCATGTAGTTTTCTAACACTTCAAAACCATCAACGTTATCTTCACCATATACAACAGAACGCTCTGGAGCCACATACACAAATGCTGCCAGAACATCAGATGCAGAGTTCAAAACAGACTTACCGATCTTTAGAAACACAATATCCTCAGCTGCCTGCATTAAACGCAACACATGACAGGCTATAGATTTATGTACACACACGGCCACGCCCCCTTTCAACCTTTGTGTACGTGGTGAAAAAAACACCTGATACTCTGGAAAGGTATCCTCTATAACATTTTGCTTACACGACCAGATCTCTGAAAATGCAAAAATTTGACACTTTTCACAGAACTGCCTAAAAGAAACACTTTTCAGCTTATTTACAAGACCTTGGATATTCCATGCCATGATGCGAAACACAGAGCTACCACTTTCACCACTACCACTTTCATCATCACAGTGTGCTGGTGTGGGTTTGAGTGTGGGCACTTGAGTGTGTGTGTGTGCAGGTAAGTCGTCCTTTGAAGACACATGGTGAGGGCCCTGCGGGTCTGAATGAGCGACGGGCTGTCTTCTCCTGGTTGCTGGGTCAACATGCCGGCCTGCCCCTCATTTCTGCCCCCTGCGCTCCACTGGCCTCTGGGTAGCAGCGTCGTATGCGTGGGTCTTTCCCTCTACAACGAGGGAGTCGAAGCGGAGGAAGGCCTTCTTCCCCGCCTGCTTGGCCTCCTTGAGGAAGGGTAGCAGCTTGCGGCGCACGTCCCTCACCCGAGGGGTGAAGTCCTCAGAGATGTAGACCCGGGACCTGTTCTCCTTCAGCGTTCTGCGCTCAAACAGGATCCGCTCCTTGTCTTTGTACTTGTTGAAGCACACGATGATGGGGTGGGGCGCCTTGCCCCCCTTCAGACGATGGGCACGCTCCACCTCGATCTCCTCCTCTATGCCCATCTCGTCCTTCAACATTGACTTGACAGCTTTCTCACAGTCCGCCCAAGTCTCTGAGCGCTCCTGGGGGTGGGGGATTCCGTGAAAGATCAGATTCTTGCGTCTGCTCCGCCCCTCCAAATCATCCAGCTTATCCTCCAGCTGCGTAACTTTCTCCTTCAACTCTTTGTTTTCTTTCATCACCGCAGTAAAGTCACTCTGAATTTTGTCCATCTGCTCCTGCATTGTAGCTTTCATACTGTCCATCTTTTTGTCCATCACATTCAACATTTTAAACACATCCGCAATAGTCGGCTCAGACACTGCGTTTGTCTCACCCCCGGGCGACTGGTTGTCTTGGTTCCCCTGGCATGTCAAAAGAGTCTGTCGTTTCGGTGGGCCTGGGTTCGCTTCGACATCGCCGCACCGGAGCAGAAAGCCGACCAAAAACACGAGTATGACTGCCACCGGTCCGCTGACACTGACAGTGCGGTAACGTAGGGCTGCCTTCCTCTGTGCTTTGCGTGCCATGAAGTTTTGAAAAGTCCAGTAAAAGGTACCACAAATGGCACGAAAAGCTACCGAACTGATCGGCATGATGAGCTGAATCACCCTCTCGTTGTTCTAAAGTCACTAATTAAGTAATTATGTTGCAAAATGCTAAAAATGTGCGGAGCCGCTCTTCTACTGTGTGACGTCGATCGTGAGCACAACTCACCTCCCTGTGTGTGTGTGTGTGTGTGTGTGTGTGTGTGTGTGTGTGTGTGTGTGTGTGTGTGTGTGTGTGTGTGTGTGTGTGTGTGTGTGTGTGTGTGAGAGAGAGAGAGAGAGAGAGAGAGAGAGAGAATTACGTCATATTTAGCGTATTATGTCAATGTCTGCGTGGTGACGGAGTTGCCTCTTTTACGTCAGTGCGTCACCGCCACTGTCTGACTTTCTCTAGAAGTCAAAGTTTTTTTTACTGTTTTAATTCTTTTTTTTTAAATGAATTAATTTTTACTAAAGAAATTGAAAGGATACAAAGCTGGCTAACGAACTCATCCAATGTCTTTCTCCAAACTAGCTATATCCAAAATTTCAAGTAAATATGACAAAAATTACGGACTCTAATCTGGGTCAACCGACTTCCTATAAACGGTACGGTTGATTATGTCTTCAATGAGACATTTTAATTACAATATGCTCGGAGGCTCTCTTAGCCACACATTTAAGAAAATATTTCGCCAAGTTTCAAGCTTGTGTAATGTGTGTACAGAAATATCGGAGATTCTCTTGTTTACACACACACACACACACACACACACACACACACAACACACACACACACACACACACACACACACATATACATACATACATACATACATACATACATACGCACACACAACACACAACACACACACACACACACACATATACATACATACATACATACATACATACATACATACATACATACGCACATACGGCGCTTCGCGCTAAATGAACGTTCAGCAGCGGGGTTAGCGTAACTAGACATGACGTAATTTTTATCTTGTTACTTCAGTTGTGAGAGGTTTAGGCCTGCCCGCCTTGACATCATGGACATGCTATTAAATTCGCCCCACCGCAACCCGTCCTAAAATGTCCTTCTATAAATAGAAGGGACTTAAAAACAAACGTAAATAAACGCATCTTGAATATTGAATAAGCTAGTCAAGACTGCCTAGATGACAAACATGATTAGTCTTGCATTGTCATCTCATATGCCGCATTTTTAAACTATATTAAAATATCTTGTGTGAGAATGACCATTTAAATTTTTTTTTTAAAATTAAAAAAATCACACAATGACGTTTTCTTCGCTGTTCTTCGATCTGTCCGCTAGTGACGCAGTGACACGTGTCACACGTGTGCTGGTCTGTGATTTTGGACCTTACGGCCCGAAGGCCGTAAGGTCTAAAATCACAGACCAGAACATTGTCTGAATCATCCTGGATATTTTTCGTTCCATTGATATTCAGAGATTTAATGCCCAAAAATATTTAAAAAACGCAAAGGACAAATCTCTAATTCTCTAATCTGGGAGATTATCTGGCTTCGGGTTCAAACGCTCCTTGGAGAAGATTACCTCGGGCGACAGAGAGAGGATTTTTTGTAACATTTCATTTTTTAATTTTTGATATCGAACAAAAAGGGTTACATTAACGATTTCAGACCATACCAGAGGCATTTATTTTGATTTTCCTTTTCAAAAAACAAAGTTCCTTGAACTTGTTGAACATTTCAGTGCAACTTCAATTTATCATCCTACCTCTTCCTCCTTTCTAACCTCCCCCCCCCCCTTCCCACTCCCTCCCGCCACCCAATCCTTTCCAATTCACCTTACCCTTTCCTCGTCTGCATTAAGCCATTAAGCCCTGAGACTCAGTTAGTTTTTTAAGAACGTTTCCTTTCTAGGTGGGTATTAACATTACAGATGGCTGTGATGTTATATACGTGCATATACTCACTGTAATCGGTCAGTGTGTTCTAGTCAGTCAAATATATTTATTTGTTTTATGTTTACATTTGTTGTTTTTACAACTGTTTTATTTTTAAATTCCGCTGCAAACAAATTTCCCATCTTGGGACAATAAAGGTATTCGTGTTCGTATTCGTACAAGATATGGATCGACCATGATAGCACAAGCTGTTCTGAAACCACCCTTGAACTAACTGTCGCGGTCGTTCTGCCTCCTGAAGAGTAATGTAGTACAACTCCAAATGTGAGAATTAGACTCGATGACGTAGAATGAATTATGACTGTAAAGAGAATGGAGGTCAATGGTTCTCAAGGGAACACTTTTAAACATCCTTTCTCAAACCCCTTCAGTGCCAAGACAAAAACAGTGACCACGATCCAACTGCAAGAGACATAGATCTTCATGGGCCCCCGCGACTGCGGGGACTCATGAGGATCTATGTCTCTTGCTGATGCCAATAATGTGTATCCATGTCTCTTGGACGGTGTGGGCTTTTGGTCGTTGAATGAAACAAGATTTCAGCCTGGAAACAAAAACGTACGCGCAGTGACAGGGGAAGGGTGTTAACCTCCCGGGCCGAATCAACGTCACCATTCCGTGAAACGTGATACCACTGAGAGACAGCAGTCGGTGGTCCCGTAAATTAAGGCAAATGACAGCAATCTGTTATTTTTCGACAAAAGCAAAATTGTCGTTGCCTTGCGACAATCTCGCTTTCAACAAATTAGACTTTACTGTCTTTTGCGTTCACGGAGCAGATTTATGTATGTGTGTGTGAGTTGGAGTGGGGTTGGGTGGGGGTGGGGGTGGTGGTAAGGGATGAGGCTGTTTGAACCATTTATTTGTGTGAGTGGGTAGGGGTGGGGAGGAAGGGTGGACGGCAGGCGGGAGAGGTGGAGATGGGTGGGGGAGGGGGGTATGCTTAAACGCATTCAAAGCATGTAGCCCTTTCCCAGTAAGCAAAGGTCCTCGGGCCCACGACGGCCGCAGTGGGCCCGCGCACGGCCGTGCGCGGGCCCACTGCGGCCGTCGTGGGCCCGAAGGCGTTTTGCCACTGGGGTTGGTCGAACTGTCCCCATGTTGGGGAAGTGTGGTACCGGTTTCAGGCCACTTTATAAATCTCAAATACAAGCGATCAAAATTTCCGAAACCTCAGTGGCTGAGCTGACCCTTCGCACCACGTGAATGTCCTGTGTCTGTCTTGTACTCTGTTTGTCTTCAGAGTGAATGCGTGTGTGTCACGTGAGCGTGCGTGTTGGGTTCAGTTCGCGGCGCTTTAAGCCGATTCGCAAAATTGGGTAAAGCGCCTATATAATAACCGGTATTATTATTATTATTATTATTATTATTATTATTATTATTATTATTATTATTATTATTATTATTATTATTGGGAAGTTGTTCTACGAAGATACAGAGCGACCATAATAGCGGCGCCGCGCCAAGCCGGCTACTCTGGTACCACCCTTGAACAACACTGCCATCACATTCGATACTCATCCTGTTGTGGTGTCAGGACTGAATGGTTGATTAGTAGACCAGGAAAAGAGCGCATTTATGTCAATGGCCGTTGCTCAATATGTGTTGCAATGAGAATCTCGCTTTTCACAAAAATGGCACTCCCCTGCCTTTAGCCAAATCAGGAAAGCAATCTGTCTCTAGGTTAACACACTAAGCGCTACTGTCACAATTTCCAAAATTAAAAGTTGTCCTCTGAAAATTACAATATGGTAAAATATCGAAATGGAAATCATGTCGGGGAAGACTTCTGACGGGTGTGGTGGACCGCTTATAGACCTTTCCGCGCACAGAGATCGCATCTTGACTGACATCTTAGTTCGCATCTTCGACATCTTAGTTCAAGGGTGGTGTCAGGATAGCTTGGCGCCTACAGGCGCCAAGCTATCCTGGCACCACCCTTGAACTATCATGTTTGATCCATATCTCCTTGTAGAAAGAGTGAAATACTGTAGGTGAGCTCACCCGGACTTTGTCGCCTACATCTTCCTTCCTTGTCAGTCCTGGCCACCAGCAGTAAAGGCTGGTGCGGGTCTGTTTGCGGGAGATCCTTGACCTGGGCCGTGCCGCTCAGCATGCTCAGCAGGGGCTGCACGCGGTGAAACAGCAGCTGGGAGGACGCGTGCAGCTCGGTGTGGAACGCCAGGGCGTCCTGAAGCTCGGCCAGACTGCAAAGAAAAACGCATGGAGGAAAAATAGGACAGTGGGTAAGTGATTGATTGATTGTACATTGCTTAACGTCCCGACAGCAACAAGGCTTTCTCAGGACGTGCCTGCACTGCTTGTGAAAAAAAAACAACCAACTAAACAGAACATTGAATGTATGTCGCCAGCCGGTCAAACACATTAAATAAACCTAACACATGGGGCCTAAATAAAGCTAAGACCATTTAGCAACACACATCCAATATCAAGAGCTACAGGCAGTGCAGACAGTAGGGAGAGTTTAAAAAAGGCAAATACAGGTGAATGGACCTCGGGTAGACAGAAACACATGCCCCAGAATAGAGAGAAAACCCCACCCTGTGGGGCTGACCAGGGTGACCCTGGGAACTAAAAAATACCTAACCCCACCCAAGTCCCCCAGGGCAGACCCGGGTGGGGGACAGTGGGTAAGTGGGATTGATGGTTAGTTAGTTAGTTAGTTAGTTAGTTAGTTAGTTAGTTAGTTAGTTAGTTAGTTAGTTGGGTTTAACGCCAAGCAGGCGACTAAGGCCATCTCGCGGCGGGGAACTGGATGGGTTGGCTAGTGGGTTCGTTAATCCGCTGGACTGGTGGGTCGGTTGGTTGGTTGGTGAGTGGTTAGGAGTTTTTTTTTCTGTTATTGGCTGAGTAGGTGGATCTTTATTCCAAATGATAACAGTGAGGTTCATTGCAACGAACGACTCCCAACAACGAACGGCAGCGAAGGCATGGTAGACAACCAGCTTCCACCATAAGCACAGACAACACTCCAAACATCTCCAAGAGGCATAGATCCTCATGAGCCCGGAAGCTTCTAGGAGATGCTTGGAGTGTTGTCTATAATTTTGGTACTAGGTTATACGCCGTAATTTCGCTGTTTTTGGTTGTCGGTAGACGTTCGTTGCGAACGAAAACTCACTAATGTCGTACCTTTGTGGGTTGGTTGGTTGGTTGGTGGTTGACTGGACTGGACTGATTGTTTGGTCGACTGGTGGGTGGGTGGGTGTTTTGTGAGGTTGTGTGTGTGTGTGTGTGTGTGTGTGTGTGTGTGTGTGTGTGTGTGTGTGTGTGTGTGTGTGTGTGTGTGTGTGTGTGTGTGTGTGTGTGTGTTTGTTAGGTACTATTCCAAACGATAATGTACGTAATCCGTACCTTTGCCTGGGGTGAAGGTAGAGGAGAAACGTGTGTCCACAATCCGTGTCACAGACGTGGAACGACCGCAGCTCCTGTATGTGCTTACTCTCGTACAGGAAGGTCTTGAAGGTCCACTGCTTATTCACGTCCATGTCCATCAGACCCTGCAGTAGCGGAGTCACCTTGGCCCGTAAACTCCTGCACGTGTGACACGTAATGGCGTACCGCATCAAAAGCGAAACATTGTGTAGTATAATATGTAATAATTCAGTGTCGTGACATGAGTACAATTTCAATCAACCGAAAATATTTCAAGGCTAATATTTCCCAATAAACCTTTTCAATGTTGTTGTAAACTAAGACTCTTTTACTCTTCTTTATGCAAGCACAGTGCGACTAAGTGAGAAGGTGAGTAGGCACACTTAATGAAACCGTTGTAAGACTATTAGACCTTTTTGAACAATTATCGTAAAACGTTCATGGAGGAGATATTATGAACTAGTGCCTTTATTGCCTATGCAATGTCGCTTTAACTAAACCCAGGTGCAAGAGGCACAGATCCTCATGAGCCCCCGCTAACGCGGGGGTTCATGAGGATTCTGTCTATTGATAAGTTTATGCATATCCGTGTGCCTCAGACAGACGGGATTGTATGTGATGATTTGAGAGGCGTCATTTATAGCGGCTGGCAATGAAGCTGCAAACCGCCACAACGAACTGGAACGAAACAACAGACATCAAGCTGATATTTTAAAAAGAAATATTTAAAAAAAAATACCACTGGTCTATCATTATCAATCTATGTCCCCGAAACCGGATCGAGATGTGAACGGCCGAAATAAGATCTACCGGTGTCTCCAACATATCATGTCCGCTGGTGACAGCGTGTCATGATGTTTGATTTGAACTCGACACTCACTCCGACATTTGACAGTCCCCGGGGAGCTCTTTCGACCACCGGAAGTTGCCGTCCATTTTCTGAACACCGGAAATCGCTCCCGCGGGCTTCAGGGTGATCATTGCCAGCCTGTGATCAAAATGTAGTGACTGCTCGGTACTTGCTTCGCAATCACATTATTTCATTACAGTGTTGCCAATAATAGACACCAAAATTGGTTCATTGTGATGTGTTACAAAAGGCAGCGCTGTAATGAAATAATGCGATTACATTTCCTGCACTGAAGAATGACAACGCTGTTATAAAATAATGTGTTAACGATGATGTGTCAGTTGACAACTGATAGTGCCGTTAGCTTCCTTTCGTAAATTTAGAATTAAAGAGTGAGTGCGCGCATACGTCTGGTTCCTCTTTCCTTCCGCCCCGCACCCCCTCTCCCCCAACCCCCCTCTCTAACGCCTCCCCCCTCCCCCCCCTCCACTCTCTAACGCCTCCTCCTCTCCCCCCCCCCTCAACCCCCATCCACCACCACCCTCCCTCTGCCCGCTCGATATTTCAAAATACCTCTAACATGCCATATTATCACCTCTGCGTCAAATCGACCGCCAGTTGTTACTGTGACGCACTCCAGCTCGAAACACCAAAAAAGGTAAACGCTGTATATCTGGAACATCAGCATTAACCCATTACCTCCTGAGGCTGATTTTTTTTTAATTTGCTTAATGTCCCACGAAGGTCACATTACATATCAGGAGACAGATGAACCATTTTCGTTCAAGGGTGGTGCCAGAATAGCTTGGTGGCTTAGGCGCCAAGCTATTCTGACACCATCCTTGAACTATCACAGTCAAGTTAATTTCATGTAGCAGTGTATCAGGATAAAAAGGGTTAAAATAATCATAAAAGATTTTTTTTTAAATCGACGAAATACTCACATGGCTTTCCTGTTGCTCCTGGAGCCCCCTAGCGGGCGAAAGGGGACGTTACCCGTGATGGCGTGAAAGAAAGTACACGCAAGGCTCCACAGCTCCCCACATGTAGGGCGAAGGGTTACCTCCTCGCTACTGTTGAAGAAGGCGTTCTTGTACAACACAGGATGCTGCAAGGCAAGTAGACAGGTACGATACGGTGAATTACTGTACATGTGGATTCACTATTTCTATAACTAATGTGTGTTTTGTCGGCACAACTGATGTGGCGCACTGCTGCATTCACGTCTGTCCTCCATACCTCGATAGGAGTGGGTGTGTGTGTGTGTGGGGGGGGGGGGGGGGGAGAGGGGGCAGTAAACAAAGGGTGGGTGGGAGTCCCAGTAAGCAAAAGACCCGAGGCGGCCCGAGGACTTTGCTTACTGAGGTGGGGTAGGGGGCGGGGTGGGACTAGAGAATGAAAACACAGATATCTTTAACCCTTACCACACGGACGAGAAAATATGAACACGATCCAAATGCAAGAGAAATAGATCCTCTTGAGCCCCCGCAACTGCGGGGGGGCTATAAACTATGCCTCTTGCTGAGACCTAGTTTGTTGCCATATTTCATGGAAGGTTGTAGCTTTTAGTTGGTAGTCGTTGAATGAACAACGATGACAAAAACAAATAAACAACAACAACAAAAAAAAGGCGTCGAGTGGCAGGGAGAAGGCGTTTTAGTATATCAATCATGAGGTTACGTTTACGCCGAACGACTCCCAACAACGAACGAGAGCGAAGTCCAGGCGGATAACCAGATTCCACCATAAGCAAAACAACACTTCAAAACATCTCCAAGAGGCATAGATCCTCATGAGCCCTCTGGGCTCATGAGGATCTATGCCTCTTGGAGATGTTCGGAATGTTGTCTAAGCTTATTACGCCCGGGATGACTTTGCCCTCGTTCGCTGTTGGGAGTCGTTCGTTACAAACGAAACCCCACTACTAACGACGAGGATACGCTGGCAGACTCCCTCTAACGCAAACCGTGGGTGAAGGACATAGCTGGACACCGCTGGAAAAACTATTACTAACCAGATATTCTTCCGTGCCTACAAGTGGACACTTTTGGTCTGTGTCGGACGCCTGACTGCTGGTGCCAAAGTCGGACAGTTTGTATACAGATCTGAAACGAGAATACAGGTCTAGAGGAAGTCACACAACACAAATATGTGCGAAGAGCGGTTGACACAAGATAGTTCTCTAACGTTTTCCCTTCTTTGACACATTATTGATATATTGTACATGTATAACATGATATACGTTCCTCCCCCAAAATCCTTTGCAGGCCAAAAAATTCAATCTTGCTACTTGCATTTTGTCCAAACGGAAACGCAAAATATGCTCATACTGCAACATTTACGTGTATGTTTTATATATATCTATATATATGCAGCAGTGATAAAATACTTCTTAGTGAACGTACGCTCGAATTTTTTTCCCAATGACAAACACATGAACGGACAGCAGACGCCAGTAAACGTGAGAAACGAATCGCTGAAAGAGTGAAATCGACAAGACGCCCGCTAGCGATAACGTAAGCGACAACCCGAGAAAAAGGCAAAATAAACAAACCTGCTGGTATTTTCCGTCATTATTCGTGAACTAATTGCGAGTAGAAAGCAGGTTTTTTTTTTTCAGACAGACGAAATCTGCGCACTCTGGCAGTCGATAGTCCGAAAGCAGTCGTCTACCATCACATGTTTTGTCTAAACACCACAAACAGCCACAAACTGAAGGACGCGAGGTAACGTTTTGTTTTTGGACTGGGTATATAAATTATATTGAGCCATGTTTTGCTTGATACAGTGACGATAACTGACAGATGTGATTATTTGACCCGAATCAAAATGTCCTCGTCTAATGACTCGTACATTTTGATTCGGGTCTCGTAATCACATGTGCCGGTTATCGGTAAAATGTGGCTCAATATAATTTAGTAACTGCAGCATGTTATGCCTGTTGTAAAAGTTATCATTTAGTCGATTGTCATTTGAAACTGTCTTACGAGTAAGTAGTTGCTGCCAATACGCGATGTTAGATAATGCGTTGCCGGCGTTAAAGTAAGCTTCTCTGCTTGATTCCTTAACTCATTCAAGGCGACTTGCACTAATAGCTGCGGAAGTGTCGTTCAGCGTTGTCGCCGGGAACGCTATTCGACACTTCTGCATCTATTGATGCGGGGCGCTTTGAAAGAGTCAACACACTGATCCCTGAAATCGAGTTGGGAGTCGTCCTCTGAACACTACATACCGGAACGACCATGACAGTTCCAGGCTGGTGCTGTAGTAGCTTTAAATACTGTATTAAATATAGTATAACATACTCCATTATTTCATGAAATACAGCATGAAATACCGCATAAAATACTGCATGAAATACTGCATGAAATACAGTCATAAAATAATGCATGAAATTAATAGATGGTGCTGCCCGCATTTCGGTGTGAAATCTGTTGAGAGGCAGCGGTTTAGAAAGGATTTACTCACTTTCCTGTGAGTGTGATATCACGCAGTATGTTACCAGGCTTGATGTCGCGGTGTACTATGCCAACTGAATTCAGGTATTGGAGAGCCTCCGCTGAAAAACAACACAAAACGTCTAGATGCTATTTGCAAATAGGTGTGATTTAACCCTTTTAGCCCCGGATCCCTACAGCAGAAGATGGTTTGACCATTATAATTCAAGGGTAGTGCCAGATTAGCTTGGCGCCTTCAGGCACTGCCCTTGAATTATCATGGTCAAGCCATCTCCTGCAAACTGGTACATAGTCGTTAGGAAAAACCTCCAAAATTTGAGAAATGGGACCTTGGGGCTAAAAGGGTTAATGCTGGGTCCTGAGGACCGTCCAGTTGTCCTCGAAAGACAACGTACCAGCGAAGGAGATGATCGACAATGATCAAGGTGGTGCCCGAATAGCTTGGCGCCTGGAGGCGCCAAGCTATTCTGGCGCCACCCTGGTACTATTATCATGATCGATTCAAATCTTGCACAGTCTGTAAGACTCCCAATGTTTTTCATTAGTCTCAATGCGTAAGCGGATGCATTCTTGCAAGTGCTCAGCTGAAAAGTGATCTCGTGCGCGTGCGCGTGCGCGTGCGAGCACGCAAACAGACACACACACACACACACACACGCACACACACACACACACACACACACACACACACACACACACACACACACACACACACACACAGACTGGTCTAAAAGCATCAGGGTGTACTGAAACAGATGTGAACAAACGTTAAATGAAACTCTGATCGGATCTGAACTTATCTCACACAACTCATGCACGCAACACACACACACACACACACACACACACACACACACACACACACACACACACACACACACACACATACGCGCGCGCACACACACACACACACACACACACACACACACACACACACACACACACACACACACACACACACACACACACACAAAGAAACATGCACGCATCTGTCGTGCAACAATAAGAACAGCAAAACATACGGACGTGCACACACCAGCCTAAACACAAAAATCAGTAGCTATAACTGCCGTATACTTATGTCCCGAAGAAGTGCAAGGAACTCGGGATCGTCCAGCCCCCTCCCGTTCCTCGGGTCCATCAGAAAGGACTGGAGACTGCCGCCATGACAATAGTCCATCACCAACACTGGGTTGCCGCTATCCAACTGAGAAGAACAAAGTCGCTCGTATTATGGGTTATTAAATTTGTGCATGCGGGTCTGTGACACACTGGCTGTCTCCCTCGATTCAATACACTGCGTGGCGAATCGAGGGAGACAACCAGTGTGGGTCTGTGGGTTGTTGGAAATCAATGGACAATAGACAGCTCAGAAGTACTCATGTATTTACACCAGAATTGCAGACTGCCTATCACTCAGCGGAACGTTAGTTTCTTTCCAAATTTCATTCTGATAGAATAGACCTCTTTTGGGTAGATAGATCCACTCTGGGAGGTAGCCACAAGTACGCTTCTGTTCATATGAGATGCTTAGCATCTACGCCACAAGTAAACTTCTATTCAAATGATCGGATGCTAAGCATCTACGCCACAAGTAAACTTATATTCAAATGAGATGCGAAGCATCTACGCCACAAGTAAACTTCTATTCAAATGAGATGTGAAGCATCTCATTTAAATAGAAGTGTACTTGTGGCGTACTCCTCGAGTGAGTCTAGATCGCCCTCTGTAGGTCGCCATGTCTGAATGAAGATGTTTTCTGTACCAATACCAGTCGTCACAAGCCGGAGACACCCAACTGCTGCCCTGGGACCCACCTCCATGTCCTTGCAGATCAGGCCAACGACCTTGTCGCTGTCGAGTTTGGCCAGGACCTCCGCTTCCTGTTGCAACTCTTGCCGGTGTGTTCGGTTCGATTCTCGCAAAACCTTGATGGCGTGGCGCTTGCCGGTACTCTGCACAACATAGATAATTATATTGACAGTGCTTAGATCTTTGGACTATTTGAGAACTGTGTCGTGCTGACCGTGGTATCACGCCATGCCACATCGATCCGAAGCCACATTTGGCGTGGCAATACTGCGTGTGGTGAGTACCACTGACGCCAAAATCACTCTCCCTCCAGCTCGACCCGGAGTCACTTTGCACACGGCAACGTGTACCCAGGCTGACTTGAAGTGATACTCATTTTGTCGTCAGTGTCACAACGGAGGTGGATCAACCATAAAGGCTCAAGAGTAGTGTCTGATATGCAGTTCGCGGCAGTACTCGGGAGTATGCCACAAGTGCACGTCTCTTCAAATAAGACACTAAGCATCTCATCTGAATAGAAGTGTACACGTGGTGGTCTGTCTGGGCATTACTCTCGCAAAACGGTATGGGTGGGTGGGTTGTGTGTGTGTGTGTGTGTGTGTGTGTGTGTGTGTGTGTGTGTGTGTGTGTGTGTGTGTGTGTGTGTGTTGGGGGGGGGGGGTAGCTTGTGGAAAGACGACAAGGCAGTGAGGGCGAGGCAAAGCATTACCCTTGGCCTGAGCCGTCAAAGCAGATCCATCTCGTATGTCGCATGAGCAAACATCATTTAGTCGCAGATAAGGATCCATCTCAGCACGGCATTTGGCAACGAGAACACAATCCAGTAAGCAAAAGCTCATCGGGCCGACGTCGGCCGCAGTGGGTCCGCGCACGACAGTACGCGGGCCCACTGCGGTCGACGTCGTCCGGAAGGCCCTTTGCTAAGGTTGTGAACCCATGGATTTTACCTTCTCCACACCGCAGAAGACATCACACGAACCGCCCACCCCTACCCGGTCCCCTTCCTCGAAGAAATGCGTGGAGGTCTGTCTGGGGGTCTTGTCTCTTGTCCGTGATGAAGACGACATGGCCAAGTCGGACCACAGGCCATAGAACGGCTCTGCAGGCGGGACTGGGCTCCAGGCACAGTGGCAGCGTCCGCAGCCGGCTTGTAGGTTCTTGCAGCGGCAGTTCCGCGGAACGGTGAGGATGGCAGGGGGATCACAAGGGTGCACGATTTGCATTGACGAAGGACCAGCGGAGTGAAGATGACCTTTTTGGGGTGTTTCTGGTCACACACACACACACACACACACACACACACACACACACACACACACACACACCGGACACACACACACACACACACACACACACACACACACACGCACGCACGCCCGCACGCACGCACGCACACACGCACGCACGCACGCACACACACACACACACACACACACACACACACACACACACATACAAAAATCAGCATTTTTCAGTTGTTTCAAAAGCATATTACTATTAGTCGTCAGAGAAAGCAGAAGCCTGCATCAGAAATCATCGTAGGACTTGAAGCGACCTACTCCAGGCAGCAAATTGTTAAAACACAATAAACTCCAGATATAACAAATCGCCAGGAGACCAAACTGTTCTTGTTGTTCTAAACCGATGTTTGTTAAAAGCGAAGTAATTTATTACGTTGAAAAACAGCTGTTGGGACCTTGAAAAAGTTTGTTTTTGGGTGTGTGTGTGCGTGTGTGTGTGCGTGTGTGTGTTTGTGTGTGTGTGCCCCCCCCCCCTAATCTCCCCCCCCCCACCCCCCACCCCCACCCCCACTTAACGAATATTCTTTAAAACGCTAAAACAAAGTCCCTTTATGCGGAGTTTGAACACACACACACCCCCCCCCCCACCCCCACCCCCGCCCCGTGTACATTTTGACGAGCAGTGAGAGTCCCGACACACGTGCCCCCCCCCCCCCCCCACTCCTCCTTTGCTGTTTTAACAATAAGCAACATGTGTAATGTGCACGAACACACAAAAGAATGAAAGCTAAAGCTTCAATGCTTCCTTCTGCAGAGACTGGATCACTGTGACTGGAATTTTACTTTTTGTAAATTGCTTGACTTTGTTTCGTTGCAAGTCTTTGTAGTGGCAACATGTGAAATAACTATTCTGTTTTTAGTCCAGTCACTTTGTCCTTAGCTGACTCCGAAGAGATGTGCTCACTCTCCAGCTCAACACTTATCTATACGCCAGAGCACAAAACGCTGGAAAACTAAATGTGTAATGCTCCCCACACTTGCCGGCGAGTCCAGAATGCCCGTGGGTCGTGTGTCCCCCGCACCTCTCAGTCCCTTCGTCCCAGAGTCGACGCCACGCCTGCTGTTAGACAGAACTTGCTCGTCGCCACAGGGAGTTCAGGCGCTGGAGGTGCACTGCGCCATCAAAACAGGACGACATAGACTGACACGTCATTATGGTCTGAATTTGCGTGATCGTGCACAAATGACGTCATTGACAGGGTGTTTTTTCGTTCCATCGCGTCGTTCAACTAGACCCTTCCATCTGCAAGGGACACAGAGCTTCATGGGTCACTGCAGAGCAGGGACTCATGAAAACCCAGGCCTCTTGCTGTCTGAGTTAGGGTTTCAATGACCCTCAAATTTAGAGTGTCATTATGAGTTTGACATTCGATTTTTACGACAAAGCTGACAAGAGGGGCTGTATCGTCATTATAGAAAAAAAGTTTCTTGTCATGGCCCTTTAACCCTTTGTGTGTCGGCAGCGGTTTTTGTCGTGATGATTCCTGCAGCGGTTTTTGTCGCGATGATTCCGGTAGGAATCATCACGACAAAAACCGCTGCCGACACGCAAAGGGTTAAGGACAAAGATATCGTCTAGTAGACGTCCGAAAATCAAAAGTAGGTTTCGATCGCATGTTTTGAGCTACTTCTGATTTCCAGAAATCGTCAGTTCTGTCTAAAATTAAAACGTTCTGTCTAAAATTAAAACGTTCTCCCATCATGACTGGCAGAGAACTTTGAAAGGTAAAGTTCAAGTTCGGTTTCAAGTTCAAAATGTATCAGTGCCGCCACACAAAGGGAAAAGTGCAGGACATTTTGTGACCAGCTATAACATTATCTTTGCTATTGGCAACCCTTGTGTCCAACCCTCCACACCGTGACACCCTCTCCCCCCCCCCCACACCCCCCCACCCAATTCCATTCCCACAATAATTATGTAACTAGGTGTGCTCTAACACTGACGCAAGGTCGGACGTAACAAAAGTTGGGGTAGGCTAAATACTTTTTCACAGACCCCGTCTACACTTTTTCTATACTGACGAGCAAAAGAAATACATTTTTGAAATCATCTGAACCATTGTAATGTTTCCGATGCTTCCAAAAAGGTCGCATTTATTTTGCGCGTAGGTATGTCATATTACTTCGCTTACAACAAAGAAGTACCCAACGGAGAAAGAAACACGCTTAGAAAAAACGGTACAACACAATTTATTAATATTTCGGGTAAATACCCTTTGTCAAAATAGACAAACAAACAGAGACATTAGCCGCTACTTATCTTCAGATGCAGAAGGAATGTGGCAACTGAAGGTGACGTAAAAAGAAAAAGAAAAGGAAAGGAAGAACAAAAGTAAAAATGACGTCAAAGAAAAAAATCGTAAGAGAAAGACTCCGAGAGAAACTAAACACGAGAGACAAGAGTGTGTGTAAGTGCGCGCAGGAGCGAGCAAAAGTAAATGCGCGTGTGTGAGGCCGGGAGAGAGAGAGAGAGAGAGAGAGAGAGAGAGAGAGAGAGAGAGAGAGAGAGAGAGAGAGAGAGAGAGAGAGAGAGAGAGAGAGAGAGAGAGAGAGAGAGATGATGATGAATCTTTTTTTATTCAGGATAAAGCCATTAGGCAACTCAATGCCTGTCTTACAAGCTGTCCTGTAAACAAAAGAGAACACAACAGGAAAGAAACATAGCATGCAAATAATAATAATAATAATAATAATAATAATAATAATAATAATAATAATAATAATAATAATAATAATAATAATAATAATAAGATGAGGAAGCAAAACTACGGGGGAAAAAACACAATAGGGGAATCATCGAAAGGAGGGAAAAAAATGACAATGGAGAATTTTTAACTGCCTCCGATGCAAAAGCAAGAGAGCGAAACGCGTGCACAGCATTAATATTATACTCATCTAAGACAGTGTCATAGAATCAGCAGCATCAATAGCGTATAGAGACACCGACAAGACAATAGATGATCAGTTAGCAAATGTAAGGAGAAAGAGAAAAATATTTGACGTTTACGTGTTATCAGCATTATTATTCTTATATGGCAAACTGTGAAAGTCACGCTGATTGGAAGTGAGTGTGCAATGCACGTTTAAAATGGGTTTTATCGCAAAATGATTTAATGTTTAATGGCAATGAGTTCAGACAGAACTACCGGAAAATAGAAGGCTTGACTTGTAGAGATCTATCCGTGGGCGGGGTAAGTGAAGCAAGTCATTCCTCGTATGTAGTTGATGCCGAGGGCTGAAGTTAAATATTATGCGCAGATATTCAGGGGCTTGATAATGAAATATTTTGTGCTTGAGGATGCATTTGTTAAATTTGAGTTGTTCCTTCAGTGTAAGCAGGCCGAAGGATTTTATTTTCTCGTCCGTGGAAGTAGGGTTAGGAATAATTAACTTAACTGAACGACGATACAGCGAGTTTAGTTTTTTAAAATGAGGTTCACTGCATTCGTCCCACAAAGAGGACGCATAGTCACAGTGGCTTTTAATGTGTGCATGAAAGAACAATGTACAGCACTTTGTACTAAGAATATGTCTAAGTTTAGATAGCAGAAATACATTCCTGGACAAGGTTTTGCACAAACTGTCCATATGAGAGAGAGAGAGAGAGAGAGAGAGAGAGAGAGAGAGAGAGAGAGAGAGAGAGAGAGAGAGAGAGAGAGAGAGAGAGAGAAGAGAGACAGCGAGAGAGAGAGAGGGGGGGGGAGAGAAAGAGAGAGAGAGGGGGGGGGGGAGAGAGAGAGAGAGAGAGAGAGAGAGAGAGAGAGAGAGAGAGAGAGAGAGAGAGAGAGAGAGAGAGAGAGAGAGAGAGAGAGAGAGAACGGGGAGTACCCTTGGGCACGAAGTAGGCTGAATGTCTAATACACAAAGCCAGCTAAACACCAACCCGAAGGCAAACCTTATATCACCATCGAGTTGAGGACTACCTCGGGGAAAAACGGGAGGACCCCGGGAAAAAAAAACCCAGCATTTAGCATGGTACACAACAAGGAATATCGATGAAACAAAGCAAATAATTAAATTCAGTAAGAGAATAATGGTATAAGAGGAGAGTAGGTAGTTGTGAAACCATCTTCAAGGGTAACTCAAAAAAAAAAAAAAAAAAAACGGGTGTGGTGGGAGAGAAAGACAAAAGGGGCGGGGGAAGGGGAGGAGGAAAGGTCAAGTACCATTACAATAGACCGGTCGGGCGACATTTCAACCAGGCCGATCACTCCGTCTCGGACATTCGTGTTAAAGGCCTCTGGCTTATGCAAGCCAGTAATGTCTGGGCCAGGAAAGACCGAGAAAAATTTTTGATTAATAAACTGGGCACTGTGGCGCCACTCGGGATGAATATGAAAGATTAACTTTTTGGACCTTACCTGTGTCTTCTGCTAACTGTCATTTACCTTACCGAGTCGCTTCTGTATGACTACTCACTAACCAGATAGGTGCGGCTGGCGCTGATTGATATGTACTTTGTGCCTCCCATGGGGACTTTTTCAGCGCTGGCCATACGTTAAGTTGGATCCCTTGCCCTTCCCTGTCGGGCGCCTGGTCGCCGGTCCTTGGATTTATGCGCGGGTGTGGGGGGCGATCATGTGCATTCCCTTGGGGATGTATGTGGTCGTCTTGTTCGCATGCCTGTGCGTTCGTCCGTGGGCTGGAGGGTGCCTGTTGGGTGGGGCTGGTGGCTCTGTTTGTTTGCCTTCCCCCCCCCCCTCCCTTTTTGTTTTCTCTCTCTCTCTCTTTCTCTCTTCCCCCTTTCTCTCTCCTTTCCCTTTCCTCCTCCCCTTCCCCCGCCCCTTTTGTCTTTCTCTCCCACCACACCCGTTTTTTTTTTTTTTTTTTTTTTTGAGTTACCCTTGAAGATGGTTTCACAACTACCTACTCTCCTCTTATACCATTATTCTCTTACTGAATTTGATTATTTGCTTTGTTTCATCGATATTCCTTGTTGTGTACCATGCTAAATGCTGGGGTTTTTTTCCCGGGGTCCTCCCGTTTTTCCCCGAGGTAGTCCTCAACTCGATGGTGATATAAGGTTTGCCTTCGGGTTGGTGTTTAGCTGGCTTTGTGTATTAGACACTCAGCCTACTTCGTGCCCAAGGGTACTCCCCGTTCGTTCTCTCTCTCTCTCTCTCTCTCTTTCTCTCCCCCCCCCCCCCTCTCTCTCTCTCGCTGTCTCTCTTCTCTCTCTCTCTCTCTCTCTCTCTCTCTCTCTCCCCGGCCTCACACACGCGCATTTACTTTTGCTCGCTCCTGCGCGCACTTACACACACTCTTGTCTCTCGTGTTTAGTTTCTCTCGGAGTCTTTCTCTTACGATTTTTTTCTTTGACGTCATTTTTACTTTTGTTCTTCCTTTCCTTTTCTTTTCTTTTTCTTTTTACGTCACCTTCAGTTGCCACATTCCTTCTGCATCTGAAGATAAGTAGCGGCTAATGTCTCTGTTTGTTTGTCTATTTTGACAAAGGGTATTTACCCGAAATATTAATAAATTGTGTTGTACCGTTTTTTCTAAGCGTGTTTCTTTCTCCGTTGGGTACTTCTTTGCATTTCACACGCTTGGCAGTCACCTTTTTGGTCTGGATTGATTATTCGCTTACAACAGACTTCGGATATAAAAACAACATAAAATTGGGTCCCTTTGCGTTTTCACTATATACATGTAAATATTTCATCTAAGTATACAGTAATGGCATAAATACGATGACATAATAACGCCGTTAGAATGTCTGAAATTAAAAATATATACGCTTACAGCTATTTTGTTACAAAGTGATGTGTAGCCGGGGCTTTTGCAGGGGAGGGGGAGTAGGAGGAGGGGAGGGGGGGGGGGGGGTAGGGACATCACATCTTTAGTTTAGTCAGTGTCAATTATCTGAAGTTGTATGGGCATGTCACGCGTTCAGCAGGGCTTGCCAAAACATAGCTGAAATCATAGCTGATGATGATGATGATGATGATAATGATGATGATGATGAAACATTTTTATTCAGGATAAAAAGTTTTAGGCATATCTTCCAAACTGTCCTGCTACTCTGCACATATAAAAATACATTAGACTATACAGCAAAAGATAAAACATATAAGTAACCCCCCCCCCCCTCCCCCACCATAAAAAAATAATAATAATTAAAAAAAATAATAATAAAATACAAAAAGAATTAAAATATATATATATATATATATATATATATATATATATATATATATATATATATATATATATATATATATATATATATATATATATATATATATATATATATACATACACACACACACTGTTATGAACCTGACATGTTAATGCAGACAGTCGAACTATTACATTATCTGCAGCAATCTGCTGTGCTGGAGCAACATACTAAGCAGAAAGATAGAACATTCACATCGACAGCAGATATTTATGGACGCGAGCTCTGAAGATAGATAACTTTGAAATAGACTTTAAATGAGAGGGCAAGTTATTCCGGAAAATGATATGCTAGATTTGAAGATGTCGATTCTCGGTTTTGGGAGATGGAGTAAGCTGTTCCTCGTGTTCTCTCTATTCGTGTGGGAAAACATCTCACAGAGATAGGGAGGGGCGACATCGTTTAGAATTTTTTGCACAAGTAAGCATCTATTAAGTTCCAATTGTTTACTAAGTGGTAGGATATTAAGGGCCTTCAGTCTTTCATCAGTAGGGGACGAACCAGGAAGAATAAGCTTAATACCTCGCCGGTAAAGGGAATTTTTTTTTTTCAAATGAATGTTTCCACAGCCGTCCCAGATATTGGAAGTATAATTACAATGTGTCTTGATGTGTGCGTTAAAGAATAGTTTTCGAGCATCAATGTCAACTATACGACTTAATTTGGATAATAAAAAGAGATTCTTCGAAATAGCTTTACAGGCAGTTTCTATGCGAGGCTCCCAGCTGAGCTGTTCGTCGACTGTCACTCCTAACAAACGATGTTTTGACACTTGCTCTATGGGCTGAGAGTGAAGGGACAGCTCAAGGGGTTACAAACCACGTTGATGCTTTTGGAGTGTCGTCACCAACATACTTTTCGTTTGTGGAATACTAATAATCATATGATTTTCTTCACACCGAGTTGACACTTCATCTAAACTATGTTGGAGGACAGCGCTGACGGTTGAAATATTTTTTAACAGATACATGTAATGATGTATCATCAGCAAATAGTTCACAGTTTGTGTCGGGGTGTGATATTGACAGTGGAAGGTCATTTATACAGATGTTGAATAATAACTGTCCAAGGATAGATCCCTGAGGAACACCATGGGTCACCAGCCATTCCGCTGAGTATTTACCATTCAAGAACACTTTCTGCGTTCTGCCTAAGAGATAGGACGAGAGAAAAGCGACTGCATTTGAATCAATGTGATATAAAGGTAACTTCTTTAGTAAGATTGAGTGGTTAATGAGATCGAAGGCTTTTTTAAGATCTAGAAATACTACACCTGAAAGTTTGGACTCATTTATGGCAGTAAGCCATTTGTGGGTTATGAGAGTTAAGGCTGTCTAACACGAATGTTTAGGCCGAAAAGCTGATTGTGCTGTACTAATAAGGCAGTTTCCCTCCAGGAATTGAAGTAAATGATTATGTATATGCTTTTCAAGTGGCTTGGACATTGCTGATAAGATTGAAATAGGTCTGTACTCACTTGGGTCGCTCAGATCTTTGCTTTTTGGTAGAGGAGTAACTTTTGCTATTTTCAATTCATCGGGAAACATGCTCTTTAGAATCGAAAGGTTATATATAAAGGTTAGCGATTCAGCATAATAAGGGAGCGCAATTTTCAGGATTTTACTGCTAATACCGTCAACACCACAAGATGTTTTACTTTTCGTGCTGGTTATAGATTTTCCTACATCAAGGACGGTCATTAGGGGAACTGAGAAAGTATTGCCAGCGTTTATCTGACTGTGCTGATTCAATTGTTCTGAACATACGTATTCACCTGGCTCACTGATGTTCGTCTGTGACAGGGTTTTAGCAATGTTAAGAAAGTGTTCATTAAATACATCAGCTGTAAGGTGCGGGGGGACACTCGTTGATTTGCTAGATTGTCCTTTAGTAAATGTGTTAATCACCTGCCACACGTTGCGTATGTCTTTGCCGCCGGCAATAATCTTTTCAGCATACTGCCTCTGTGCTTTACGTACTAATGATTTAACTATGTTTCGCTGTTTTTTGTACTCGTCAAATTTCTTTTGTTGTTTCAATAGATCTCTTAGTTCCATCGCAGTTTTAATCTCATCCGTCAGCCACTCAGGCACAGTGGGGTGTTTAACACGCTTAGTGCGCCTCGGGGCATGTCTGTCAATAACACCGAGGAACAACTTATACCAGTGGGACAGCGCTACATTGGGGTCGTTATAGTTATACACATCGGGAAATGGTGTTTGGGAAAGGTCATGCAAAAAATCAACTTGGTTAAATAATTTTAATGATCTGTAGATGAGGGTTATAATTATGCTCAAGCCACAGGTTTCCACATGGGTGGATTCCAGGTCACATCGTCGTGTTACGTTGTTAGCAATAGTATTATGAACATAAGCACAAATGCCAGTATGACCAGGCGCTGAAGCATCTCGCCTATGAATGGAGAAATTTTGTATGGTGATAGCTTGGTTACTTATAATATTCTCTGTCAACCTACTTTCTGTAAAGCCAAATATATGATATGGGGAGGGTTGGTTGAGTAGTACTGTAACGTCTGATACTTTACTGCAAAGGTGATATACATTGAGGTGGCCTATTCTAAGCAAATGATCGCTGACACTAGTAATGTCAGATAACTTCGCAACCAAATACTAGTTTCAAATATACTAACAAACTAAATGACAGTTTGAACAACAATAACAAAGTGTCGCTATGTGGCATGCAGGTAAGTGGTCAAAACACAGCACTGAAACATAGCGGATCGTACAACAAACCAAGGGGAATTACTCAGCGCTGGACAGACGAACAGTTAGATCCCCTGCCCCCCGCCTATCAGGCACCCATTCGCCAGCCATTTCTCTGTGTCTGTCCAGCGCTGAGTAATTCCCCTTGGTTTGTTGTACAATTCTGCCAGCGCTAGCCTCACCTATCTGGTTTGTGAGTATAGCGGATCGTAGATGTAAATGCATAAAGTCTGCAGATATATAGGTCTCTGCGTGTGCAACGTACCGTTGCTAAAAACAAAATGCATGCGCGTGTTTGCATGCGCGCGCTGCAAATATCCTCAAGAGGCATAGATGTTCATGCGTCCTCCGGGTACTTGAGGATCTATGCCTCTTGGAGATGCGCGCATGTGTCAATGGTTTGTCAAACGTCATTTGTCATGACGTATTTTTTTGTTTGTTTTTACGTAATTTTATGTTTAAAGTGATATGAGTTTCGCTTTCGATTCAAGACTTGCGAAAATGGTGACAAAACTAGAATTTCACGGTACAATTTCAGTCTTGCTATAATTTGTGTGAAATCAGGTTGACTTTACCTAGCTACATGCTATACTAAGTACACCTGCGTGCACTTCTGAAAGCGCGTCGATGTGTGTGTTTGCGTGTGCGTGTGCGTGAGTGCATGCGCGCGCTCCAAACATCCTCAAGAGGCATAGATGTTCATGCACCCTCCAGGCACATGAGGATCTATGCCTCTTGGAGATGCGCGCATATGTGTGAAAAAGAGCGAGCAAGAGAGAGAGAGGGAGAGATTTACGTCATATTTAGAGTATCAATGTCTGCATGGTAACGGCTTCTTTTACGTCATCGGCACTGTCTGACTTTCTCTAGAAGTGAAGGTTTTTTACTGTTTTAATTATTTTCTGAAAAGAATTAATTTTTACTAAAGAAGTTGAAAGGATACAAAGCTGGCTAACGAACTCATCTCAGTAATGTCTTTCTCCAAACTAGCTATATGCAAAAGTTCAAGTAAATATGACAAAAATTACGGACTCTAATAATCTGGTCAAACGACTTCCTATGAACGGTTGTTTATGTCTTCAATGAGACATTCAATTACAATATGCTCGGAGGCTCTCTTAGCCACCCATTTAAGAAAATATTTCGCCAAGTTTCAAGCTTGTGTGTACAGAAATGTCGGAGATTCTCTTGTTTACATACATACGCACACACATACATACATACATCTGCACATACATACGCAAATACGGCCGCGCTTCGCGCCAAACTGTACGTTCAGCAGCGAGGTTCACTGAAGCGTAACTAGACATGACGTAATTTTTATCTTGTTACTTCAATTGTTAGAGGTTTAGCGTGCCCGCCTTTGAGTGACATCATGGACATGCTATCAAATTCGCCCCACCGCGACCCGTCCTAAAAAGTCCCTTGTATAAATAGAAGGGACTTAAAAATGCAGCTTAGGCATTTACAAAAGGTTGTTCCTTAGGCCTTAGACATCATGGGATTGTGACTGACACGGGACTGGTTATCAGTGACATGAGATCGCCCGGATGTGTCTAATTTGTAACCAACGATAGTGTGTAGGCCTATTAACCCAATAAGCTCTGAGTCACAGCTACAAGTACACACGATATTGATCGACCATGACATGGCAAGGGTGGTGCGAGAATAGCTTGGCGCCCGTACTGAGGCGCCAAGTGAGTTGTCTTGCACCACCCTTGAAATGCTCCATCTATCTGCAATGAACTGTTATGTCCACAATCGAGAGCTATCCTAACATTTTCGGATCGAATAATCATACCGACCTTTACCGGGGCTCAATGTCACGGTGTTAAACCTGCCCGCCAAACCAGGAAGTCATAATAACAGCCTATTTGAAGGGTTGCGTCCTCGCGCACTGATAGTACGGCTTCTTTTTTTTTTTATGGCACACAGGAACAGCCGATACTAGATAACTGAAACTGACCCGCGTAAGCTTGTGTAAATTGACTCTAGGTCGTCGGCAGTTGAGCCCGGGTTTGCAGCTCGGCGCACACCGCGCCGGCTGCCACTGAATAGTGGACCTGCATAAACGTTATGTCACAGAGTCCTCGCTTTGAAAATGCTGGCATATCATTAACATTAATCAGGCCAATGTGAGCACGCATTGTATAAGCAGTAAATTTAGCAGCATCGTCGAACGGAAATTACGGCAGCGTTTCCTACTTTCGTTTTCCTCTGACTTTCAAATCAGTGTAGTCAGCTTGCACTGGCCTCCGGGAAAACGCACACACACACTTGTGTTTTCTCTTTTAAAATACAGCTGACGCAAGTCACTTATTACAACAGCTGCTGCAAATGAGCCCGGCAAAAGGCAGCTCGTTTTCGATCGAGAGAGTTTACACGTAATAACTGAAGCAGGCTAAGCTGTGGTAGGTTCGGCATTGTATGCGGCCCTCAACTGACGTTAACCCCTTCACTGCCGAGAAAAAAGTGAATACGATCCAACTGCAAGAGGCATAGATCTTCATGAGCCCCCGCGACTGCGGGGGCTCATGAGGATCTATGCCTCTTGCTGAGACCAACATTCAGTTGTATCCATATTTCTATGATGGTGTTGGCTTTTGCTCGTTAAATGAACCAAAGCCGACTTCAGGCGGATACAAAAATGTACGTCAGTACAGCGTACATACAGAGGCAGTGAAAGGGTTAAGACGTAACTGGTGGACAACCTGAAAAATATGAAAATAACGATGAACCTCCTTAACCTCTTTGCTGCCAGTGACCGCGAATCAGTTTCGCGTCCGAAACTGAAGACTACTAAACACTGACACTAACCGAAAATTCGCGTGAAGAACACACTGAGATGTAAATGAGACAAACGCCGGCAGAAAGAACTGCGGGCTCATGAGGATTTATGTCTCTTGAAGCTGGAAATCGTTTGCCTTGCCTTGGCAAGTAATAGGTTAAACTGACATCAGTGTTGGCCACGGTCTGACCGCCCTGAGGAGTCTAATCAGTCTCAGTTAATTATTTTTCTACATTGCGTAGTAATACAAGTGACACGCCCAGGTTATTCAAACATAACATTCTTGCTGTGTGCGGCCTATGTCAACCAAAACGTCATCTAACTACCAACAAATCAAAATCACCCCACCCATACCCAGATAAAGCAACCATCCCACCCATACCCATACGGGAAAAAAAATTACAAACCAAACACAAGCAACAAAGATCCTCATGAGTCCCCAAAAAAAGCACCCTGATGGGTTTATTGATGTCGATCAGGGCTAAATGGGTTTAGCCATCGAGCATGTCGAGCACAGCGACTGCATATTTCATGTAACTGCAAACAACATAAACAATCTGATGGTACATAATGTTTGGTTCCCCCATACATTAATTTATTTAACTCATTCTACCCCAGACATACCGCAGGAAGATAACGATCGACCATGATAGTTCAAGGGTGATGCCAGAATAGCTTGGCGCCTATGGGCGCCAAGCTATTCTGGCATCACCCTTGAACTATCATGGTCGATCTGTGTCCTGGGTAGAATGAGTTGTCGTGGGGACAATAAGCTGGACTTCAGTCTCTCATAATGTTTGGTGTGTACAGATACATCAAGGATGTGGTCGGTGTGCTCGACATGCTTGACTGCTAGACCGTTTAGCCTTGACTGAAACTCGCGTTACTACAACAGGACTAAGTTGCATGAGTGAGCTTAAAATCCTGCGCAAGACACTAAGCAAGGTCTTGATTAGTGCCTTGCGCAGGATTTCAGCTCACTGCTGCAGCTGACCCCAGGACGTGGGCCCACCATGGTAGTTCGTAATCAAGGTTGGTGTCTAGCACCACACACGAACCACCACGGTCCATCTGTCTTATGAACTGATAACATTCCAAAGACGACATGGTCCACTTGAAATAGGGGAATTTTTGCTTCGCGGCAGAATGCGTAAGTGGTTATTAGCCCATATATTGAGGCTAAAACTTCAAACTTGTACACTGCCATATATGCAAGCTACATTCTAATACTTACAGATAAGGATATAGACCAATGGCTTTAGTTCAAGGGTAGTGCCAGAATAGCTTGGCGCCTAGAGGCGCCAAGCTATTCTGGCACTACCCTTGAACTATTTTAGTCAACTGACTTATTTCACACTGACACTTGTGTATTCCGAATGATAAGGGTTAAAGCCGAAGGGGTCCACTTCGCTGTATCAGTGCAGGCAAAAATCTACACAGTGCGATGCCGGCTGTCCAGGGAAGTGGTACCTAGAGTGAATACACCCAGGCCGGATTAATCCACCCAATACAGATCTTCCCTGCTAAGATTCTTTCAGTCCATATTTAGACGTCTTGTTTTTCTCCATTCGCTGGCAATAGTCGTTAGTTGTTCTTCGTCATTGCTATCTTTTAGTATTATGTTTCCCCCTTTGCCCTTCGAGTTGAGTTTTGGCGTCTCGTCTTTGTGTGTCTATGTATCTAAGCGCTTAAAACCAACATGATTAATGCTAGGTTATAGCGCTATATAAATGTTATTATCATCATCATCATCACCATCACCATGATCATTATCATGATCATCTCTGCTCCGATTTACAGTCTGTCTAGCGCAAATCCAACCAGTGTGGTGCCACCCGACGTGGCTTAAAGTACCATTACACATAAAATTTAATCTGAAGACACGTTTCTGCACCATTTGTGTTTGTTATGTCTTGTCGACACCTAATGAACCTTAAAAGCAGTTTGGATTGGACAGGCAGCAACAGCACATGCGTCAGTAATCGCACTTATTTATTCTGTGCAGCCATTAGCATTTCAAACTATTTTTAGCTGTTTTTCGTACTGATAGAATTGTATTTATAGAACGGAGTGGAGTCATTGTCAGGTTAGATGATATTAAGACGACGTGTGCTGAACTGGATTCTCCTGTGTCTAAATGAACCATAACTAGACCTGTGTGTAGCGTTTCGTAACCGTTTGTTACAGAAGAGTATCTTTAAACAGTTACGGCGGTAGTGGGCCTTTAAATCCACCCAGTGTCGTCAAGCTAGCGACCGACAAGAAAAAGATGAAGAATCCACCCAGTTGAAACTGTTTAGGTGAAATTGCATCAGCACAAATCTACACTGGGTGGATTCACGCCTGGGTGGGATTCGCGATGGCGGGCAGATTTTCGCTCGGTACATTTGTCCCGGATAGATTTTCGCCTAAATATATAGCCAAGTGAAGAATATTTACACGGGTGTGTTTATAACGACGCTGGTGTACCCGGATTCTTCCTCAGGCTGTGTTTACCAATCAGGCGCTTCTATCTAGCCTACAGGACTGCTGGCACACTGACCTACCTATCCACCCGTAGCTGTGCACGACAAAATAAGAGACTTTTGGAGCTACCCTGCGGACACGGATGTGTCGCCTATGTGTAAGAGAGATGAGTGTTTGGGGGCTTATGTACACGCCAGGTCATTCTGGGTCTCATATTTCCATCCGGGTGGTTTAGTATTATTACTGTACCTTGCCCCCCCCCCCCCCCCCGCCCCCGACCTCCTCCAGCACCACCACCCCCCTCGACGTCCCCCTTCTCATATACATGATCGAGCCGACGTTGGCCGCTCATGTTGGCCCGCGGACGACTGTGTGCGGACCTATAGCGATCGACGTCATGCCGATGAATTGTTGCCCACTTGGAATGTTGGTCAGTGTCAGCTATGATAAGAAAACTCTCAAGGAACCTGACACCGCCAATCGAATGGGGCTTTCACCACGTCACTGAGTTTTACTTCGTTTACCATTGACGCAAGCAATCTCAAATCCTCTTCTGGACACAATATAACCGGTAATGCTGACACAGTTTTAGAAATAACTGCGTATTTGAAAGGCACAGTTGATGTTCGTAGCATTTGTGTGCCCTAGCAAGTCACTCATCTGACGTCAGATCCGGTCAAAGGTCACCTCTACCTACAAAAAAAAATCATTGTTTTCATCCCTACGTCACACGACCAAAATCTGTAACGCAAACTGTACCACATAACCGAGCTACAAAAACCCTTGTAGCGAAAAATGGCGGACTTTTTGTATCCCTCTTTGTGACGCATCTTGGGTGCGAGTTTCGTTCTATAAAAGATCAGCAAAATGTTCTAAAGTAAAAAGTTACTTAGTGTTGTTCGAAACAACAATCACACTACTGGAGATGGTGAACGTCATGAAATATTTTAAATTACGTCATAAGTCTATTTGTATTATATGTATATTCCTTTGACGTCAGTCATGTCTGACGTGATCCAGGTCGAAAGATTTCTTCTAGATTTCTTTTACGAAAATTGTTGAGGAATGAAAACAAATACGTTATTGGTAGCAGGGGCTTCCTGCACGGACCTTTGTAGGCCTGAGGGAGGTCAAAGGAACCATTGTACCCCGAAGGCCTTCGGGGTACAATGGTTCCTTTGACCTCCCTCAGGCCTACGAAGGTCCGTGTAGCAAACCCCTGCTACCAATAACTTATAATACCTCATAGTATACCTGCTGTATAGTATAGCGGGTATAGTGAGTCAGTTGTGCCCATGTATGGTCACATTACCTTTAACCCATTACAGCCTGAGGCTAGTTTTTTAAAACTTGTTTATTGTCCTATGAAAGCGACATTACAGATTAGGTGATAAATCAACCCTTTCAGTTGAAAGGTGATGTCAGAATTTCCTAAGCGCCTCAGGCGCCAAGCTATTCTGGCACCACTCTTGAACTTTTATAGTCAAATTTATTTCAAGCAACAGTGTATCAGAAGGAAAAGGGTTAAAACTACCCTAGCTAGGGTTTCTTTTAAACAAGGGTTTCTCTTCTTCAGTTACCAATCCCTCGTACTATACAGTTATTTCAATTTTCAAGAGACATAGATTCACATGAGGGACTCATGAGAATCTATGCCGGCTCTTGCTGACCCAAACTTTATGACTCTTGCTTTTTGGTCGGGTACAACTCTTCCTCAAAGTCCGAGTTAAGAGTGCGAATGCAACGGGTGGCCACAGTATACGGCGTTTAAAAGTTTAAACCACGGGCTTGTCTATCAGGAAGTTCCTCGTTGCCAAAATAAATACTGTGTCAGTGACACAGTTCAGGGGCGGATCTTGGGTGGGGGTCCAGGGGTTCCGGACCTCTCCCGCACCCCCCCCCCCCCCCACCAAAAATTTTTTAAAATACCTTTTAACAAAGTCTCTTTTGGAAAGTTTGAACTCTCCGCCCCCCCCCCCCTTTCCCCGCCCCTTCCCCCCGTTGTCAGCTGAATTGAGAGAGGGAATAGTTTTGACACAGGCAAATGGTGACAGCACACCCACCCCCCCCCCCCACCCCCCCCCCCCCCATCCCAAAACCCCACCCACCCACCCTACCCCCACCCTCTCACACTACCATCTCCTCCCCCCCGTTGTTTGAAATTTCGGCCACTGGACGTAACGTCTAAGGTCGGGAGACCTTTGTGTCAGGTTGAAGGGTCTAAAACAAAAAGTTGGAACCCCCACCCCCTCGAGGTAACTGATCCGCTCCTGCAGTTGATCAGTATATGTCTAGTCAAACAACAATGATCCATTGACACTTCACTTCAGTGTAAAGTATGTTTTAAGGCGCAGAAGCTCAACTTCAGTTTAGGGCCCGATTGTTCAGTTGCTGGTCCACTCAACTTGAACTGAGAGATATCCAGTGAGGCCGTGACACATGCGTGGGATGATCAGTCGTTGCGTAATAGACTACACTGTGGCATCAGCCTTCGATCAGGCTTTCTACCATCTGTTGCAGAGATGATCGACTAACGCGAGTCATTCAAGGCGCCCCTGATGCTGCGAAAGTGTCGTACAGCGTTGCCGGCGGGGCGCCTTGATTAGCGGAGCGCCTTGAATAAGCCTAAGAGTGAACCCTAAGTCGAGTACGCGAAGACCATCCCATGCCTGTGCTGTGGCCGGGAGGTCAGTGTCACACACACCAGCAGTCAGTACTGAATAGCCTGTTAAGCCTTTGAGTTTAGCAAGGTCTATCAGAGCCGGGTGTGTTTTTTCTCCTTCAGAACTTCATGTCAAATGATTGACGTTATAATGGTTGACACACCATAGTTTTAGATAACTCACGTTAATCCATTGACTGCTACTGACGATATCGCTCGGCGGAAACTGAAGACGCGTAACTGGTGGTATCGCCCGTAAGCCGTCAGTGGGCTAAACATTAAAATACAAACTATTATGAAATTCACTAAATGCTGCAATGATATAAGCAGAGTGAGTCACCTTAGTAGATGTAACACTGACGAGTGAACATCCTTGTGTCAAGCCTCAGTTAACCCTTTGGGTGTCGGTGGCGGTTTTAATCGCGATGAGTCATCGCGACTAAACCGCTACCGAGGCGCAAAGAGTTAACCCATATCATATTACTGCTAAAAGCTTGAAATTTGTACACTGCCATATGCAAGCTACATTATAGCACTTACAGATAAGGATATAGACCAATGGCTTTAGTTCAAGCGGGGTGGTGCCAGAATAGCTTGGCGCCTAGACTGAGGCGCTAAGCTATTCTGGCACTACCCTTGAACTACTGTTAGTCACACTTATTTCACTCGGTGTATTCCGAATGATAAGGGTTAAAGCGACCCGTACTCCCAGAAAGTATTCGCTATATCAATATGAGGTTATACATTATCTTCTTAGTATGTCTTTTAAAGTAATGATAGACAACCGGCATACTTAAAGCGATGTGCTCCATGGCGGGCTTTGACTGCGGCTAAAACTTCGACGCCACAACAGTTTTTCAATGTAGTATTGTCTCAACTAAGAATTTGCTACCCTTCTATTTACAATACATGTGAGTATGCACACGTACCAGATGTTTTCCGCACGGTCTTCAGTTGAGCGTAACGGCGAAGTGACTCGAACTCTCCCGCGTGCAAAGGTGGAACCCTGAGAAGAATCGGAAAATCTTTTATTTTACGACATTCAAATGTCATAATTTAAATTAACGGTCTTTCGTCCAGCATTATTTATAAAAGAGATATTGCGATCTAATGACCCTTTACTGCCTAGAGTAGGAGGTGGCTTTAATTCAACTTTTGAAGTCAGTTCGAAATGTCGTAAATTTTTGCTCTTCCTCTCCTTTGTACGTAGAAGCCGGAGTTCCTGCCGTTACGCTCAATTGAAAGACAATGGAGAACCTCTGGATAGTGAGCCTGCGTACATGGATTGTGAAAAGAAAGGTAGAAAGTCTTAGTCGACTCGAAGCAAAATAACATTGACTACCGGCGGGGCCGTTGTATCGGCGAATTGCAGCATTCAAAGGCTGCCATGGAGCAGATCGCTTTAACCCATTACATCCTGAGGCTGAATCTTAAAATTTTGCTTATTATCCATTTAAGTCTCTGATGCTGATCGACCACTTTAGTTCAAGGGTGGTGCCAGAATAGCTTCGCGCCTCAGGCGCCAAGCTATTCTGGCACCACCCTTGAACTATACTTCAGTGTCAATTTCATTTCAAGCAAACTAGTGAAGTGTGTCAGAATGATAAGGGTTAAAGCACACTGACAAACACTCCAATCATCATGTTCTAACACTGCCGAGAGTTGAAGCGACACAGCTCGGCAACTCACGGTTCAGCTAACTTGAGTACAACAGAACGGTGGTTAAAGCGATTCAGTGCTGAGTTTCGTCAACTGAAAACGTAAAAACTAAAATTCATTTATTTATTGAGTTCAGTTTTGTCATTTGAACTGTCGTAGTTTGTGCTTTACATTTTGACCTGGCGGACTTCCATAGTGAACCAGGCACTTCAGCTGGTCACACAGTTAATGAATGAGTAGTGTCGAAGTGACTCACAGCCAAACTACATAGCATATGATTAGTATTTTTCAGTGCCTATCCAAAGGTCATAACATACTACACGTACAAGCACATGCACTATCTATATAGTGACATTGTTTTTTCTACACTCACCTTGCAGAACCAGAATTTCAGTTATGTACACAACATTCTATCGCCGTCTTTGCATGACGTTCCCGCGATAAAAGCTATTTTTAGTTCCAGGGGTAAACCCTGCGCTAAAATTGTCGCCAGCGTGTGTGTACTGTGTGACATATGTTACAATGTGCTCACTACAGGGGTTGTATGACACTTGAATCAATGGCTCTTATCAGTTCAGAGCTGTTATAAATGTACACTCGGAATTCGGTACTAGGTCGCTTTTACTGAACCCGTTCAGTGTCGAGAAAATTTTAATACCGCGGCCCAACTGTAATGAGGTATAGATCCTCATCACTGCCGTTACCGCTCCCGCACTGAGTTGTGGAGCTCATAAGGATCTATGCCTCTAGCTGACACCACTCTCGCCTGAATCCATGTTCCTGGAACATCTAGGGTGTTGGTTTGTTTGTTTTGTTGTTCGTTGTTGAATTAACGAAGATTGCAGAAACACAGTCTGCGTCAGCTGGCATTGACTGAAATAACACATTCGAGACGTGTCGCATCCGGATTCGCGGCTTTATGCCGCGAATCCGGTTGCGGAACGTCTTAAAAGAGTTAACGCGCTTGCAGGAAGATTTCAGTCGTACGGGCCTTACTACACTGAAGAGGAAAAGAAATGCGACAATTTTAGAATCATCGGAAACACTAAAGTCAGTGTTTCCAATGATTACAAAAAATTAATGTCGCATTTTCAGTATTTGTCTTCAGTAAAGATAAACAAACCACTGCACAGACGGTCAGTGCCTGCACGTGTGCGCTGTGATTTTGGACCTTCAATACTGACAGCTCTCAGTCATTAGTTTGACTGAATGGTCAAAATCACACGCCAGCACGCATGCATTTGTGCCAAAGTAAGAACTCTATGAATCATAAGTCTATTACTATACTGACGACTAATGCGACATTTTTGGAATCATGACTGATCGGAAACACCGTTAGTGTACACAGTTCCAGTCCGATGATTCCAAACACTGAGAAATGTCGCATTTCAGTCTTTTGCTCATCAGTATATACTAGTAATAGACTCACATATAAAAACTATCTGTGAATCACTGATGTCCTATAGTTATTCGCAAAAAAAAAAACAACTTGAACAAAACAACAACGACAAAAATGAAGTGTTTCACAGCGAGGATTACACATAAAACACATAAATTATAATTATCATAACATCAGTCGGAGTAATGTCAGTTTTGTAAAACGCTATCCTAAGCCGGCCTACGTAGGAAAGCTGTTGTTTGTGTGTGTGTGTGTGTGTGTGTGTGTGTGTGTGTGTGTGTGTGTGTGTGTGTGTGTGTGTGTGTGTGTGTGTGTGTGCGCGCGTTGGGGGGGGGGGGGCGCCGGTAGAACAAAAAGGAAGGGGGGGGGGGGGGGAGGGAATAGGCGCGCCGACCACACGGCATTATGACGGCAAGCCTTACTCCCCAGCGGCCAGGGGAAAATAAAATAGCGGAGCCTGGGACTGAGGTTGAGGGGGAGGGGGCGGTGGGGGGGGGGGGGGGAGGTCACAAGGCCTCCCGACACCAGTACGGTAGATTCCAAAAGGTAGAAAAATCAAAAGGCCTGGGAGGCGGGGGTGGGGGGTCAAACTCCAAAAACGGGACTGGGCTTTGATATGGTATTTTAAACAGTTTTGGTCGGGCTGGACTGAGTCAGTGTCAGTGTGTGTGTGTGGGGGGGGGGGGAGGAGGGGGGTGAGGGGGGACTGATCGAGTTCCGGAACCCCTAGTCAGTGGAACTGACACGACCACCCCCAGCCCCGGCCCCCCCCCCCCCCCCCCCTTCGCCACCGGGCCGCACGACGCCCAGCCGGATCTGCCCCTGTGGTGGAAAAACTGAATGCCGCGGCTCAAGCCCTAAACATGTGTTTGTACTGAGGCCGCGTTCGAAATATACATTTCACACACTGACAAGATACTGACACCTTTGGCAGCGCTTGGCCTCCTCTTTCTGTCTAGCTTCTTTCTTCCTATTGTTATGGCTAAACCCGTCTCTTCTTCTAACACTAAGCTTAATATCCTTCAATGGAATTGCAGATCCATTAACATAAATTTGCCTTATTTGACTCAACATCTAAATAGCCATGTATATCACGTCTTATGTCTTCAAACACCTAATTGTATTAAGTCAAATCACAAATATTAACGGATATTATTATCCCCCCATAAACGAAAAAAAAAAAGATTATAAAAGTAAGATTTTTACAGCTACTTATATTTTGCTTGGAGTGCAACATGAACCCTTAATTACCCCGTCCCCCTTCCCCCTTCATCCACAATGTCCCATCTACAGCAACTCTATTAATGTTAAAATCGCTACGAACACTATAAAAATCATGAATAGTTATGCTCCAAAATCATGATCCACCCACCCAAACGGCTTAACGTGGATGGAAACTCTCGATAAAGACAATTGGATAGTAACTGGGAATTTCAAAATCAGTCCACCATCATATGTGGTATAAGAATACTAATCGCCCCTCTGTAGACTCCAAACAAGCCGAATCCATAATGAATTCCAATCTTATATTACTTAATGGTCAGTTTACCAGAATTCCGGATAATGATAATCAACATCCCTCAGCTGTAGATTTAACTCTATCTTCTCCTAACCTCTATACTGACCTGACATGGTCCCTGTTAAATGATCCCCTCGGTAGTGACCATCTCCCTATAATCATCCAGTTCGCGGAAGCGGATACTCCCCAATAATTCATAAAAATCCCCCTTCTACCCCTAAATACCACTTTGATAAAGCGGATTGGGATAAACACAGACAATATATTAAATGTAATCAGAAAATTCCTAGTGATCATAATGTTAATGCTCTATGCAAAGACTTCACCAATCTTTTACTGGCCGCCATGGCCGCCGACCTAGCCATTCCCCATAATAAGGGCGCCTCTCAGTCTGGCAGGCCCATAAACCCCTGGTGGTCGGACGACTGCGAGGTTGCAGTCAAAAAAAATTCAAAAAGTACGTATAATGCCTGGAAAAAAAGGAACCAACATACCTTCCAGGCCATGAAATTAGCTAAAATAACCTGTAATAAAACCATCGCTATTGCTAAATTAAATTTTCTTCAAGCAAAGATCCAAGAAGAGATCCATAATCCCATTCATCTTTCTAAAGCCTGGAAATTAGTAAGGAAAATTAAAAATACATACCATACCTCTCCTGTCCCTCTTTTCCACCTTGGACAGATAATAAACTCTGATACCGACAAGGTTGAACTTTTTGCCTCAACCTTCGAAGGTATTCTGAGCTCCACCCGGATAATTTACCCGACCTGAATCAAAAATTTCCGTCTCGTGGAGAAACAAAAACTTGACTTTGTGACTTCCCCTCCAGACAATGAACTTCCCATAAACCTCCCATTCACCATGGACGAATTAAATGCTGCTCTGAACAATATTAAAAATATCAAATCGGCCCCCGATCCTGATAATATTTCTTACCCGCTTCTAAATCTTCTAAAGCAACTCCCCACCGAAGGGAAACAATCACTATTTAACCTTTTTAATACCTGCTATGAGACCGATTCCTTCCCCTCTACTTGGCAACACGGAATCGTCATTCCCATTCTTAAACCCCATAAACCGAAAAATCAAGTCAGTTCTTTTTGACCCATCACTCTCACGTCTCATCTGAGTAAGATCATGGAGAAATTAGTTAAGGCTCGACTGGAATACTACCTAGAGAAAAAAAAAATTATCCCTGCCTGCCAGACTGACTTTCGAAAATATCGTTCTTGCACCGGACCAACTCTATAATCTCTCTGCTTCAATTTAAAAAAACAAAACAAAAAACAAAAAAAAACACAACCGCCTTTAAACGAAAACGAAAAGTCCTAGCCTATTTTTTCGACGTCAATAGGGCTTTCGACGTCGTATGGCACACAAAAAAATGCTGTCAAAATTGAAGAATATTGGACTTTCTGGACACTTTTACCTTTTTATTTTAAAAAAATTCTTTTCGGCCGCTCTCTGCAAGCTAGAGTCAACAAAACTTACTCTAAAACCTATACTACAGACTGCGGCGTCCCTCAAGGCACTTGCCTAGAACCCACATTGTTCAACATAATGCTAGCCGACCTTCCCTCTTTACTTAGGAAATCCCAGCTAATCGACAATGCTAAGGACCGTCCTATTTCGCTCTCGCAATACGCTGATGATATTGCCATTTGGCAACCTATCAAAATCAAAAATAAAACCAACATCAGTGAAAAAAAAGTATCCTATATCACCAGAGCATTCCAACGCAGTATTAATTTAATTCAAGACTAAAAGTGATACTGTTGAGCGAGCTGTGAATGCCGTCCAAAGCATAAGCCAGTGCATTGACCATGTCAAATCATGGATGACCACCAACAAATTGATAAATGATGGCAAAACTGAAGCAATGTTGGTAGCTAATCCAAGATTATCTTCGTCCCTGCCTTTACCGTCATCATTGTCTGTGGATGGAACACTCATTGGCTTCTCTGCGAGTGTGAGAAACCTGGGTGTTACACTGACTTGACAGCGGGTTATCTATGTCACAGCATGTCAGTGCAGTGTGTAGATCAGCTTATCTGGAACTTCGTCGTATTAGTTCAGTTCGTCACCTGCTGACCGTGGAAGCCACTAAAACACTAGTTTGCCAGTGTGCATGTGTGCTGTCCAAGCTAGATTATTGTAACTCATTGCTTTGTGGCTGCCCTCAGTATCTCATTGATCGCCTCCAACAAAAATTCAGAACAATGCAGCCCGGCTTGTTGTGAGAGTCCGTAAGCATGTCACACCCATCTTGAAGTCCCTTCATTGGCTACCTGTGTCCTCACGTATGCAATACAAAGTTATGTCAATCTGTTTTAACTGCCTTTCAGGCACCAGCCCAGAGTACTTGTCCTCTTTGCTGCATGTGTATACACCCTCTCGTGAGCTCCGCTCCTCTTCTGATAAACTACGGAAGTTGTGCGGTGTACCTTCTGTCCAAACTAAAACATTTGGTCAGCGCACTTTTGTTTATCAAGCCCCAGTGTTATGGAATACACTTCCTCTTGAGGTCAGAAACAGTGAGTCTGCTCTGTTTTCAAAATTCTTCTAAGGCAACTGTTCATGAAGGTCTGTACTCTGTTGACTGTGGTTTTTGTCAATCTCCAAGTCTCTGCTCCATATAGGAGAACTGCTTTTACATTGGAGTTGAAAATCCGGACTTTGGTGTGTTGTGACAGCTCTCTGGAACTCCACACTTTTTTCAACTGGAGAAAGGCTGCTCTGGCTTTACCGATTTGAGCTCTGACATCTGCATCAGTGCCGCCTTTCTTGTCTATGATGCTCCCGAGATAGGTAAAGGCCTCCACCTCCTCCAACGGGGTGCCAGCAAGCAAGACTGGTTCTTCCCTGGTTGCGTTCAGCCTCATTGTCTTTGTTTTCTGTTTGTGAATGGTGAGGCCCACTTGGGACGAGATGTCAGCAAGCCTCGTGGTCTTGTCCTGCATTTGTTGATGAGTGTGGGACAGTAATGCCAAGTCGTCTGCAAAATCGAGGTCGTCAAGCTGTGTCCACAGTGTCCACTGTATTCCACTTCGTCTGTGCTCTGTGGTCATCTTCATGACCCAGTCTATGGCCAGTAGGAAGAGGAACGGAGACAGCAGACACCCCTGCCTGACACCAGTTCTGACCTGGAGCTCCCTGGTGAACTGCCCTTCGTGGATCACGCGACATGTCATGCCATCGTAGCTGCTCTTGATCAGGCGGACGAGCTTTGTGGGTACACCGTAGTGTCGTAGGAGTTTCCACAGAGTCTCTCGGTCCACGCTGTCAAATGCTTTCTCGTAATCCACAAAGTTGACGTACAGCGGGGAGCTCCACTCCACTTCAGAGACTGTTCCACGATGATGCGGAGAGTGGCGATCTGGTCTGTACATGATCGGTTCTTCCTGAATCCTGCTTGCTGGTCTCTCAGCTGGGGGTCAACGGAGCTCTTCATTCTCTCTAGGATGATCCTGTTGAAGACCTTTCCTGGTACTGACAGCAAGGTGATTCCTCTGTAGTTGGAACACTTGCTGAGGTCGCCTTTCAGTCTTGGGAAGCTTGATTAGGTACCCCTCCTTCCAGTCAGCCGGCATCACCTCCTCTTCCCATATCTTTCCAAACAGTGGGTACAGCATCTCCACTGTTGTCTCTAGGTCTGCTTTCAGAGACTCCGCTGGGATGCCATCTGGCCTCCGAGGTGGAGTCCTTCACCTATCTCGGGAGCATCATAGACAAGAAAGGCGGCACTGATGCAGATGTCAGAGCTCGAATCGGTAAAGCCAGAGCAGCCTTTCTCCAGTTGAAAAAAGTGTGGAGTTCCAGAGAGCTGTCACAACACACCAAAGTCCGGATTTTCAACTCCAATGTAAACGCAGTTCTCCTATATGGAGCAGAGACTTGGAGATTGACAAAAACCACAGTCAACATAGTACAGACCTTCATGAACAGTTGCCTTAGAAGAATTTTGAAAATCCACTGGCCAGAGAAGATCAGCATATGGCAACATCAGACTCTGGGAGAGAACAGAGCAGATAACAGCAGAGAATGAAATTGGGCGAAGAAGATGGGGATGGATCGGTCACAGTCTGAGAAAGCCAGCTTCCAGTATCACTAGGCAGGCATTGTCATGGAACCCCCAGGGAAAGACGGAGGAAAAGAGGTAGGCCGAGAAACTCTTGGCGTCGCTCACCGGCAGACATCAAGAGACTGGGAACCACCTGGAGTAGAATCGAAGGAGAAGCACAGGACAGGAGTTGCTGGAGGTCTCTCGTCGACGGCCTATACCCGGGTAGGGGTGACAGGCGTAAGTAAGTAAGTAAGTAAGAGGTTCGGGTCGGGATGTGGCCACTGGCGCTGGCCGCCATTACTGAGATGCCTTGGCGACGGGCTTCACCCGTCCCGAGTCATTGTCCATTTTGTAGCTCGGTTATTGTAATTTGTGGAATGAGCGAGTGAATGCAAGCAGTGGCAAAAATGTGAATTTCCCCATGAGGGATTAATAAAGTGTTATTGTATTGTAAGGAATCTAGGATAATCATGGAAGGGTTGTTCTAAGGGAGGTTACGCTTTAGGTTTGATTTTTATCTTTTGAGGGGTTACGTCCCATTAATTTGCTTGTTCATTGCGCAACGAAAGTCAGCAGCTTTCTGTGCGAGTAGCTTTGATTTTGATTTTTTTTTTTTTTTTTTTTTTTTTGTTGTTGTTGTTGTTGTCAAGATTGATTTTCAGGTTGTTTTAGTTGTTGTCATTCCACGTCATTAAAAAAAGGTTAATTCTTACTAGTGCGACACTGGATGATTGTTTTCATCCGTACGCGGGCACAACTCATTCCTTCGGTGTTGATCCATCAGAGAAGAAAGTCTTCCGGGATGTTGCAAGTCTGGTCCGGGATGTTACAAGTCCGGTACACGTCATCGTACACAGCCCAGATAACAGTCTTGCTCGCTGTCATGTATTGAATATACATGTATATTCGTGACTTAAAGCTGAGGTGCAATGAGAAAAACCCGCCCAGCGCGTGTTTTAAAAAGACTACATGACCCAGCTTGGGCCCTGCCCCTAAGTGGGTCAAATCGGTTCGTAACTCAGTTGACGGAGTGGGCAACTGCGTATCCCGAGCTTGCAAAACTCTCGGAAAACGACAGACCACTTCCTGTTGCACGGAAATCATCGCGATTAGCAGATCGGACAACAGCAGACGATTCTGTGACACTTTGAAACTGACCGACAGCCACGGATTTTACGCGCTGGGGACTATGATGGCAGAATGTACGGCTGTACATGCTGTAAGTATGACTCCTGACACTTTGTAGTTGTGAACGAATTTTTTTCAACACGTACCTCCAGTCCAATATAGGCTAATATAAATAAATAAAGAAGCATTGTAATGTACAACCAATACAGTAAATTGGATGAGAGAGAGAGAGAATCGACTGTTTACATAGATGCCAAAAGATACAAGGTCGCCATGGGTCAAGCTGATTTTTAGTAGCTGCCCTTCGTATGGAGAAAATATTTGCTGTAGGCCACTCCAGATGAAAAGATATAACAACAAACACTAAACGACAAATAACCCCTCCTTCCTCACCCTTCCGATATCATATAAGCTTCAGGCTGTACTGTGTAACTTACGGATAGCTCGGCCTGGTCCATATCCAGTGTGCGTCCAGGCAAGGCACAAATGGCCTGCTCTGTCCGTCGGGTGGTCGAGTGTCGTCTGCTACTGTTGATATCAGTAAAAATATCGCTGGTTTAGATCAGTGATCGTGGTGCCCACTCGCTGCAAACAGGAAGTGGCCTGTCTTTTTCACGGGAGTTTTGCCAGCACGACAAACGCAGTTGAAAACTCAGTCAACTGAGTCAGTTGCAAACCGGTTTGCCGAAGTTAGCCGAACGTTCACGAAGACAGGGCCCTCGCTGGGTCCTGCAAAGTTTTTTTAAAACACGTGCGGGGCGGAGTTTTTTGACTGTTTCTCAGCTTTAAGGACCATGATGCACTGCTAGTACGTTCAAAGCAGAAGCTGGGGCTACTTGCAGCACGAAGTAGCCGGACTGTTTGGCTTGTTCTGTTACTTGTTGATTATTTATTGACCAGATAAGCCCAGCCATCGGAATTTCTTACACCAGTTGTAATGGCATCTGCGCCTACATGTACTCCAGTACGTTCAATATTGTTTGTAACAAGATACAGCAAATCAGTTTAACCCCTTTTCCCCACAGGTGCATTTCCCACATTTTGGAAGTGTTACTTAATGACTGTACCAGTTGCAGGAGGTGGATTGACCATGATGATTGAAGGGCAGCGCCAGATTAGCTTGGCACTACCCTTGAATTGTCATGATCAATCCATCTCCTGCTGTAGGGTGTTGGTGCTAAATGGGTTAAGCTTTATAATTACCCCTAAGCTGGAAATGGAAATTCCCAAATTTGGAAGTTGTCCTCTGAAGAGATATTGGCACCACCCTTGAAGTTGAACTATTGTGATTAATCTATCTCCGTTTGTGGTGTATCAGGGCTTAATGGGTTAATTTGTTATGCCTTGTGACAAGTGTGTGTGTGTGTGATAGTGATACACTCTTGTGTATAATATATGTTTTAGTTAAGAGTACATGTAAAATAATAAAGTTCATGTTTTTTGTGTAACAGATACCCAGTGTGGAGAAAGCTGAGGTCTGGGCAGACCGGATTAAAGCAACTGTGTATGGCCAGTGTGTTGGTGATGCCATTGGCCTCCTGACAGAATTTCTGTCCAAAAGGGAGGCCAAGATAGTAAGTTTACAAAAGTCTCTTCCAGACAGTTGGTGTTGAGCATGTAGCCACCTCTTTTTGCAAGAAAAAACGTGGTCTTAAATTTAAAAGACAGGTGCTTTCTCAAGAGAAGTGTTGAAGCACAAAAAGTGTCACCCACCAACTGTCATTTAGGTTTCTACAGCCACCTGAATGGTGGTCTTGAATGACACTTTGACAGGTGATTTAGAGCATGCTAGTGGTTGCTGAAAACAGACTCTGCTGTACCCATTCAGAAAAGGTCACTCATCTACAAAGTGCCCAGTAACCATAAGGCCCATAGGCTGATTTGGGCAACATTTGGCCCACACACAGTCAGACGCAGGCCAAATATAGGTGACATACATCATCCTGAGGACCTTTTGAATATTTGGGACCCCACACAAAGTGGTTGTCTCCCTCGTTTCACAACTGCTATTTCATTAACCTGTTTCATCTTTATACGTTATTGCTTGCAATAAATTTGACTATGAAAGTTTAAGAGTGGTGCCAGAATTGAGGCGTTAAGCTGTTCTGACGCCACCCTTGAACTAAAATGGTTGATCTATCTTGTAATCTTTAATGTATGTAGCCTTCATAAGAAAATAAGCAATTTTTTTTAATCAGCCTCCGGATGTAATGGGTTAAATATGAAAATGAAGAATGTATGCTTCTCTTACAGTACTATGGGAAAAACAAGAAGCGTCTGGAGTACAACTTAAAGATCCCTGACTTCCATCGCAGTCGCTGGCAGGAAGGGGACTGGACAGATGATTCGGACCACATGCTTCTTATCCTGATATCCCTAGTTGACAACGCAGGACAGGTATGAACTGTGGCATGTGGAGACATTTGTTTTTATGATCTTCTGCATAATTTTTAAATGAAAGAATGTTCATGTGTTGGTAAACACTGTATTTCAGTTTTCTGTGAAATATACTAATGGTCAAAACTTAAGGGCCACCCCACTTTTTTGTGTCATTGTTTATCGTCACAAGTACGCTAATAAACTACAATGTTCTCTCGATTCAAATGGGTTAAAAGTTGACCTTAGACAGTCCACTGTACATGGAACAATAGACAACAATTCATCAATTTCCACGAACGTGTCAAATGCACGTGAAACATCGTCAGTTTTTGTGAAAAGCTGTACGATATTGGCAAACGTACCAAAGGCAGGCAGGTGGAAAAACTCAGTAAAATCATGATACACATGCTAAAGGGGTCAGTCGTGAACACTGAGCACTTCTGTTTCGCTACAAATACCAGTACAGCAGGGGCATAATTGTCACTTTCCTAACCACGCCACCACGACGAAGCCTAACGCCAGTAGATCAAGGCCGAGCGCTAGCATGGCTGCAGGATGGAATTTCCAGACGAGAAGTTGGGAGACGTCTTGGGATGTCCCATTCAGTGATCCAGAGGCTGCTGGCACGATTCCAAGAAACTGGAAGGGCAGAACGACGACCCTGCTCAGGACGCCCGTGCTGCACCAGCAGAAGGGAGGACAGATACCTCTGTGTGGCGGATCTGCGTGACCAAACTGTCACGTCAACCACTCTACGACGTCAACTGATGCAAGCTGCAAACGTTAACGTCAGCAGAAGCACAGTCTGCCGACATCTGCGCGAAAATTGTCCTGGCTTCATGCTGAGCAGCAATGAGAATACCCCTCACTCCAGTTCATTGCAGAGCCCGGGTTGCCTGGTGTCGTCAACATGTGAGGTAGAACAGACTCCAGTAGACTCAGGTTTTGTTTACTGATGAGTCACGGTTCACTGTGTCCTTCAACGACGGCAGCGTGAGGGTCTGGAGACGCCAGGGTGAGCGATTCACGGATGGATGTGTCCAAGAGGTGGATCGCTACGGAGGAGGCTCAGTCATGGTCTGGGCAGGCTTCAGGAGGGAAAGCAGGACCCCTCTCCACCTCATCCCAGGCACCCTGACTGGACTGCGCTATCGGGACGAGATTGTGCAGCCCCTCATCCAGCCAGCTCTCTAAGCCATAGGCGACAATGCTGTTCTGCAGGACGACAACGCTCGACCTCATCGTGCCCGTGTGGTGGATGAGTACCTTGAGCAACGGGGCATCATGAGGATGGAGTGGCCACCTCGTTCACCTGATCTGGCTCCCATCGAGCACCTCTGGGACGTGCTGGGGCGAAGTGTAGTCAGCAACCACCCCCCACCTCAAGGCGTCCCCCAGGTGACTCAGTTCCTGCATCAAGAGTGGGAAGCGATCCCACAACATGTTCTCCGAACACTGGTGAACTCCATGCGTCAATGCTGCATTAAATGCTTGGTTGCAAACGGTGGGTACACTCGCTACTGACTGGACCAGTCTTGTGTGACTTTTCAAATGAGGGGTGGGTGAACATTCTAACATACTGCTGTTGTTACAATTGCTTGATTTACTCAAAACTTAAATGAAATTGTTACTGAATAAATTAGCATATCAAGTACTGACTCCAAGTATTGTTCAGGCATCAGAACTGTCCGATTTTCAGCGATTTTCCTGGCCCCTGTTTAATAACACTTTTGACTTGGAAATGGCTTTAAATAACTCTACAATTCTTCAAAATCGCCATTTTCCGATTTTTTTTGGGTGAACAGTTCTGATGCCTGATTGTTACATTATTTGTGTGGTGCTGTCTGTGCGTCTGTGATAAAAAGTGGCCCTTAAGTTTTGACCATTAGTATTCAGTATTTACCAACACATGAACTTTGTTTTCAGTGAGTTACATGGTTTACCAACACTTGAACTATTTGATTTCTTCTCAAAAAATCTTAGCAGCTGTGTTACTCGCTTCATTTGACTACTCAGATAATGCTCTGTGTTGTCAGCAGCCATGAAGGCAAACCCCACCGGTTGCCTTTGGTCAGTGTTGCAAAAATGAAATGTGGTTTTTGACCCTCATTTAGAACTCGGTAGAAAGGTATGTTTTTGGGTGGAAGACTGAGTACACATTCTGATATCTGGTGACTGCACTCATGTAAACCCTGTCATGCTTCCTGATGATAACCCTGCCTGCCACTCTGGAACCACTCGGCATCTTTTGTGAACTCAGACTGAAACCCACAATGCATAGGATCATCAGACCAGTATCACAGCCACAGTCAGCTGACAAAGCTGTTCGCAGGCCCACTGCGGTAGACGTCAAGCCTATAGGCTTTTTGGGCCAGTGGTCGTCCGCCGTCGTCAGTCCGTGGTAAACTTTAACATTGGCATTTTCTCGGTGACTATTCAAGCCACATTCTTCAAACTTGGCCCAAGGATACTTTCTGGCAAGACCTTTTTAAACATACCAATTTGTGTGACCTCTCATAAAGTGCAAGGGCACAGGGGATCAGGAAATTTGTCAAATATAGCTATATTTTGACATAATTTATTTTTTCTCAAATACTATTCACAACTTCAAACCCAAACTTGGTACAAAGGTACCTGATGGTAAGACATTTCTATGCATACTAATTTGGTTGATTCCTCGGAAAGGTCAAGGGTCACAAGAGCTCAGGAATTAGGTGAAAAATAGCCATATTTTGACAAAAGATGTTTTTTTCTCAAATACTTTTCACAACATCAAATACAAACTTGGTACAGAAAAAAACTATGTATGCATACTAATTTGGATTACCCCTCGAAAAGGTCAAGGGTCACAAGGGCTCAGGAAATAGGTCCGAAATAGACATATTTTGACAAAAGATGTTTATTCTCAAATACTATTCACAACTTTAAACCCAAACTTGCTACAGAGATACCTGATGGGAAGACCTTTCTATGCACACTATTTGGTTGATCCCTCATAAAGGTCAAGGGTCACGAGAGCTCAGGAAATAGGTTAAAAAAAATAGCCATATTTTAACAAAGATGTTTTTTCTCAAATACTATTCACAACTCCAAACCCAAATTTGGCACAGAGATACCTGATGGTAAGACCTATCTATGCATACTAATTTGGATGACCCCTTGAAAGGTCATGGGTCACAAGAGGCTGGCAAATGTGTGTAAAATGCCAATTTTTTATGAAATTGTAGGTATTACCAACATTTTTTTCAAACTTTTCAACCTAATTTAGTACAAAGATAGCTGATGATAATACCTTCCTATGCATACTAATTTAGTCGACTCATCACAAAGGTCAAGGGTCACAGGGGGTTGACAGATGTGTGAAAAATGCTTACATTTTCAGAAAACATGGATTTTGCTGCTGCAGAAGCCAGCCCTTGTCACAAAGGTCACACATATTATGTAAATTGGTCATACACATGAGCCATAATGGCTTTGCCTTTCTTGTTGAAGGTGTTATGACCACGAGTCATTTATCAGTTTGTCTTGACACATTTACAATTATGTGTGTGTGTGCTAAAAACCAAATAAGGTACAACCCTTTAGCTGTCATACTTGACACTTTGCTGTCGTAGTGCTTTTGTCCCGATGATTCCTGCAGGAATCCTTGCGACAATAAGCGCTACTGACAGCGAAAAGGTTATTTTATCTAGAGCAAGTTCTTTTGCCTACTATCTAGAATGTTGTTTCAAATGCGATGGATTTGGTTGTAGAGAATAAGTATGTATATTAACATGTTCCAGGTAAACCTCCAAGACTTCGCAGGAAAGCTGAAAAACTGGATGTTGCATGGCTTTTCGGACCTGGGTGATTTGGCCGGCATGGGGATCGGACAGACCACCAAGGCTGTTCTCACGTCCCAGGAATTTACCACAGATCCACAAAAGGTCTGTTTTGTCCTGTTTAATCCATTAAATAAACCCCACAGCCGCATTTCCCAAATTTTGGAGGTGTTACCTAATGACTATACCAGATGGAGAAACTCCACCAGGGAGGCCCCTTTGGGGGCTTAACTGCCTGTCCCAAGTCAGGATAAAGGAGGAGGGTTAGGCGTGGGGCTAGCGACTCCACCCTGTAAAAAGAAACTTGCTACGGAAACGACAACAAGGGAAATATTGTCGCCTCAAGCACCAGACGGCGCAGAGAGGACTGAATGAATGAATACCAGATGGAGGTGATGGATGAACCATGATAATTCAAAGGTAGTGCCATATTAGCTTGGGGCCTGCAAGCGCCAAGCTAATCTGGCACTACCCTTGAATTACCATGGTTAATCTATCACTTGCGGTAGAGAGTTGGGGGTGAATGGGTTAATATTTGGTTAGAAAATGATGTTACCTATAAAACAAGAAACTTTAGTGTTGGGTGTTTTTTCCATCATACTGAAACTTTAGTTTGTGTATAATATTTCCTGTTTTATTAGATAACAACATTTCAAACCTGTTTCTGCTATCCACAAAAATGTCATATTGTATACAGACCAAGGGGAATTACTCAGCGGTGGACAGACAAACAGTTATATGTAGATGAGGATGACAAACAGGAGGATGTAGATGATCGTCTTGCTCTATACTTGTGTATTTCTCTGTGGGATGGCGATTGGATGCCTGATAGGCGGGGGCAGGGGATCTAACTGTTTGTCTGTCCAGCGCTGGGTAATTCCCCTTGGTCTGTACAGTTCTGCCAGCACTAGCCTCACCTATCTGGTTTGTGAGAACAAAAATGTCAGCTGTGCAGCAGCTCTGGAAATGGCACGCATAAAGTCTCACAGGTCCCGGCTCTTCCCTATACACAATGTCAACTCCAGCCAAGCTTTCGTTGTACTAAATCGCTGTTGCCATTTATGCAACATATATAGGTATTGACTCACATTTTTGTGTCTGGGCACAAAGTGGACAACAAGAGGCATAATTCTCATGTGCCCACACAACTATGAAGGCTCTTGAGGATCTGTGTCTCTTGCAGATGAATGGTGTTTGCTTTTTCTCCGCAGTACAGTGGGTAGCGAACTTCACACACACTGATAATTAAATCAACATTTCCATGCATTTTCCACAGATTGCCTATGCATGATCTGACATTAGCGGCCGAGATATTGCTACAAACGGAGGTGTGATGCAGACATTGCAATCAAGATGCAAGAGGAAAAGATCCTCATGAGCACTCGCTGTCGCAGGGGCTCATGAAGATCTTTGCCTCTTGCTGACACTATACTTTGCTTTACGTTCCTTTGAAATCTGGACATCTTTGTCGTTCGCAGGTTGCCTATGCATGCTGGGACAACAGCGGCCGAGATATTGCTGCCAATGGAGGTGTGATGCGGACATCGGTGGTGGGGGCACACTGCTGGTGGGATGTGTCTAGTGTCGCTGACAATGCTTTACAGTTGGTCAAGTGCACACATCATGATCCCAGGTGAGAGGGTTAACCCTTTAGCCATCAGTAGCACTTTTTGTCAAGGTGATTTCTGCAGGAATAGTTGACAGCTCTCTGCAACATTACCGACAACCAAATGGTACACACACACAACACAGTGCGGTCCGACTTCGCGAATCTTTGGTGTTCCAATTATATACTGAGGATTACCTGCATTTCTGTATCCTTGTTCAGATGTCAAGCCTCAGCGGTGGCTGTGTCAGTGTGTATCAGCCTGATGCTACAGCGACTGCCTCGACACCTGGATAAACACGGCCAATATACAGTTGATCTTCTTATCAAGGACAGTTACATGTTTGCTGCAAAGTGTCTCGAGACAGAAGAGCAGGTATGTATCCCTTCAATTCTAAGATTGTCACATATATAGTCCTACTCACGCTATGAAAACATGTATGCAAATAAAGTTAACATTCAAGATCTGACAACAGACCTAGCCCACCCGACCCCCCAGATATCCAGCCGGCAGAGACCGACCTACCCATCAGCTGTGACAGACCCAGCCGGGAAGAGATCAGAAGAGCAGTGGCATTTTTGAAGAACGGCAAAGCAGCAGGCCCAGATGGCATGCCAGCGGAGTCTCTGAAAGCAGACCTAGAGACAACAGTGGAGATGCTGAGATGCTGTACCCACTGTTTGGAAAGATCTGGGAAGAGGAGGTGATGCCGGCGGACTGGAAGGAGGGGTACCTAATCAAGCTTCCCAAGAAAGGCGACCTCAGCAAGTGTTCCAACTACAGAGGAATCACCTTGCTGTCAGTACCAGGAAAGGTCTTCAACAGGATCATCCTGGAGAGAATGAAGAGCTCCGTTGACCCCCAGCTAAGGGACCAGCAAGCAGGATTCAGGAAAAACCGATCATGTACAGACCAGATCGCCACTCTCCGCATCAACGTGGAACAGTCTCTGGAGTGGAGCTCCCCGCTGTACATCAACTTTGTGGATTATGAGAAAGCATTTGACAGTGTGGACCGAGAGACTCTGTGGAAACTCCTATGACACTACGGTGTACCCACAAAGCTCGTCCGCCTGATCAAGAGCAGCTACGATGGCATGACATGTCGCGTGATCCACGAAGGGCAGTTCACCAGGGAGCTCCAGGTCAGAACTGGTGTCAGGCAGGGGTGTCTGCTGTCTCCGTTCCTCTTCCTACTGGCCATAGACTGGGTCATGAAGATGACCACAGAGCACAGACAAAGTGGAATACAGTGGACACTGTGGACACAGCTTGACGACCTCGATTTTGCAGACGACTTGGCATTACTGTCCCACACTCATCAACAAATGCAGGACAAGACCACGAGGCTTGCTGACATCTCGTCCCAAGTGGGCCTCACCATTCACAAACAGAAAACAAAGACAATGAGGCTGAACGCAACCAGGGAAGAACCAGTCTTGCTTGCTGGCACCCCTTTGGAGGAGGTGGAGTCCTTCACCTATCTCGGGAGCATCATAGACAAAAAAGGCAGCACTGATGCAGATGTCAGAGCACGAATCGGTAAAGCCAGAGCAGCCTTTCTCCAGTTGAAAAGAGTGTGGAGTTCCAGAGAGCTGTCACAACACACCAAAGTCCGGATTTTCAACTCCAATGTAAAAGCAGTTCTCCTATATGGAGCAGAGACTTGGAGATTGACAAAAACCACAGTCAGCAGAGTACAGACCTTCATGAACAGTTGCCTTAGAAAAATTTTGAAAATCCACTGGCCAGAGAAGATCAGCAACGTCAGACTCTGGGAGAGAACAGAGCAGATAAAAGCAGAGAATGAAATTGGGCGAAGAAGATGGGGATGGATCGGTCACAGTCTGAGAAAGCCAGCTTCCAGTATCACTAGGCAGGCATTGTCATGGAACGCCCAGGGAAAGAGGAAAAGAGGTAGGCCGAGAAACTCCTGGCGTCGAGACCTCCAAGCAGACATCAAGAGACTGGGAACCACCTGGAGTAGAATCGAAGGAGAAGCACAGGACAGGAGTTGCTGGAGGTCTCTCGTCGACGGCCTATACCCGGGTAGGGGTGACAGGCGTAAGTAAGTAAAGTAAGTAATTCAAGATCTGACACAAACAGATATGTGGCAAATAAAGTTGGTGTTCGAGACATGAACTTGGCACTTTTAAATGCTGAGTTTATGTCCCACATTCAGTGTCTGTATGAGGCATATTGCAAATGATTTAATGCATCCTGAGGATGAAATTCTATCCATGTTCTTAGATATCTTTTTGCGGTCTGCCTCACAGTTCTGGAGACAGATCAACCATGACAATTGTCATGGTCGATCCACATCCTGTCACAGCATGGCAGGGCTTTATGGGTTAACCCTTATCATCCTGATACACTCATTGCTTGAAATGAATTTGACTGATAGTTCAAGGGTGGTGCCAGAATAGCTTGAACTAAAACAGTTGATCTATCTCCTAATCTGTGATGTAGCCTTCATAAGACAATAAGCAAATTTTACAAAATCAGCCTCAGGATGTAATGGGTTAAGGTGCTTGTTGAATTTCACAGTGTACAGTTCATGTCTGTCAGAAAAAGTTGCTTTGGGAATTCATGAGTTGTCGGAAGCTGGAGCTGCTAAAACTTGCCGAGCCAGGCAAGATCGGCTACACCTACAAGAGTATGGGGTCAGGCTTCTGGGCGCTCAAGCAGGACAACTTCCGCAAAGCCATCCAGAAAATTGTCATGGAGGTAAAACTCTTCCCCTCTTTCACTTATACCCAGGTAAGCAAATGGTCCTCAGGCCGATGTCAGCCATAGTTGTGTATGTCTGCTTGAGGGCCTTTTGTGTGCTGGGAAGTGTGGTAGAAACCCAAGACAGTTGCGCTGTAAGTTGAAGGCATCTGGAGACAGGCAGGCAGGTAGTACCCTTTAGCTGTAATAGCTGTCTCCCATGCCTTGTGTGCGGTTATGCATAATAAATTTGCCAGTAATGAAAAACTTTAACCCCTTCATTGCCACTCAGTTCAGTGCCAGAGAGCCCAAATCATCCCAGTAGCATGGATTCAAAGTGATGTCTGCAAGAGGCATAGATCCTCGTGAGCCCCCGCAACTGCGGGGGCTCACGAGGATCTATGCCTCTTGTGTGCTTTGGTCATGTTCACTTTTTCTCAGCAGTCATGGGGTTAATAATCAAATCACACGATGGTTCAAATGCCAAATTTGATTTTTACCTTTGTTCATTTGTTCTGTGTTTTTGTCTGCCCACCATCCTGTAATTACCGATATCTACGTATGGTTACTACCAACAGCACCAACAGTGAAATGACGACTAGCAGTGAACATTGGAATAAAAAATCATGCGACCTTTTTTTAAATACATATACAAGGAGTGTGGGATGTAGTGAAAAAGTGTATTTATGTCCCAACTTTTCCTACAGCATCCGACCTTTATAAGTGAAGTCGACGTACCATGTTTTTTTCTCCTCATCAGGGTGGAGATGCAGACTCCAATGCATGTGTGGCGGGAGCCATGCTGGGCTGTAAGCTGGGTTTGGCTGCCATTCCTGAATCGTGGAAAACTGGACTGAAGCATCAACTGTGGCTTGATGCACACATTGAGAGGTGTGTGTGTGTGTTTGTTGCATTAACCCATTTAGCCCCAACGCCCTACAGCAGGAGATTGCTTGACCATGATAATTCAAGGGGAGTGCCAGATTAGCTTGGCGCCTTAAGGTGCCAAGCTAATCTGGCACTACCCTTGAATTATCATGGTCAGTCTACCTCCTGCAACTGGTACATAGTCGTTAAGTAACATTTCCAAATTTGGGGAAATATCACCCCCCTTGGCTGAATGGGTTAAGGTTTTGCTGCTTTTCTGCCCATGTCTTTTCTTGAAATAGTTGTTCATTCAATGACCAAAAGTCACAAGCGGCCTGAGAAAAATGGATACAAATTGGTATATAGATTCTCATGAGCCCCCGCAGTTTTGGAGGTTAAGGAGGATCTACACCTCCTGCATTTGGATGGTGTCAATTTCTCTCAGCAGTGAGGGGTTTACGCTGTTCACCCCCAGAACGCAGCCCAAATGCAAGAGCTTTGAGGCATAGGTCTTCAGGATCCCCTGCAGTCGTACAGGCTCATGAAGATCTATTCCACTTGCTGTCCTAATTTCTATCTATTATTCAGGATGACGGATTTGTGCAGTAGTACATTCCATACATTATGGTTGGATAGCCACTTTATTGTTAGTTTTTGTTATAAATGTGTCCAGGATCACATATATACATGAGAGATAATATAAAGGAGATTTCTGAAGCTTTTCCATTGTCTTAAGTTTACCCTAATTAATTAACTAATTAAGGTCATTAATGTCCACATGACCGTTTCTCTCAAAACAAACCAGATCCATATACTAGTACACTCTGTGAAAATAAACCAAAGATATTTCAACCCCCTGTCAGAGTCGATTTCTGAGGAACACCGCTCCCACTCATACAGCACAGTACACTGTGCCAATTCTTTTCATGTCACGCATGACAAGATCTTTAGATTCAAGTGCGGGCAGGTCGCCGTGACTTGATAACAGGAGACAGCTAAGTGCAAACTCTTTTGAATTGGCCCTGCGTGGGCACGGCTCTGAACATACTTGTTATGACAAAAGCTGTCCTGTTGACTGAGTCACTGATTTAAAACAGGACAGGTAACACCTTTTCATTACAGGTCTTTTAAGTCAGGTCTCCCACTGTAAGTTAGATTGACGGTATCAGACTACCATGTACTGAGAACATAGAGTCACAGGGCTAGATTTACATGAGCCCCGTTTCACAACATTTTCAGTTACTGGGAGATTTATTGATTTTTGTCGTCTGCTTTCATTTGCTTACCAAACACATGAATACACACACACACACAGTGACAAACATTAACACACACACATACATTCTAACATATACACGCATAAACAAAACATTAAGTACCTACCTTGCTACACACGCACACACACCATTTACACAAAGGTAACATCCCATGGCGATACATACTGACAGAGCTGGTTTTTGAAAAACACATTTTTTCTCAAAAAGTTTACAATTTCCAAACCAGCTAGCCTAACTCTTCACCCCGCCCGCACACACACTCTTGCAGAATGTTGTTGTCGCCTAAGCATAAAATTTCAGTACACTATGCCACACATGGACCCTTGCGTGTGTAGGCACGACTTTTCCTCAGAAATCATGACGAGACAGTCGGTGCAAACAGGGCAGGTTTTCGTGACTCACTGCAGGTAAACAAGACGACAGCTTTCCATGTTGACTGTTCACTGACTTAAACAAGACAGGTAATAGCACATCTATACTGACTTTTAAATCAGGTCTCTCTCTGTGTGAGGTGGCTAATGAGACATGTATGTTAATGTAAAAATGCGCTATTCATGTTACCAACAGAACCTAGGTAACAACACAATAGCATACACCAAACATGAGTAACAGCGCTGGCAGGCTATTCAGCAAAACAAAAGTCGTTACTTGACACATATGTTGTTAACGCGACCCACTTTTTCAGGAGTGCTCCCGGGAGTGCCGGAGTATTGGACCGTTAGGCTATGCCGTGGCTTGTGGCAAATGCATGCCATAAAACCTCGCAGCCTACTCATAAAGAGAGACGTAACAGTACAGTTGACTAATACATTGTAAACGGGAGTCAAGCCCGGGGCTCTTGAGGATCTGTTGTTTATGTACTCAGTCGGGTTTAGTTACACCCACCAGACTAACCCACCAGCGCATGAAATTGAATAAGATTTATTATCGTCTCACTTACAAATGGCACGCGACACCACAAATGGCACGTGACACCCTTCTTTCAATAAGCTTGGGGACACATTCCTTTCATTCAATGCGGCACGCTTTTATGAATAAGCTACCACGCGACTGCGGTTTTTGAAAAGGTCGGCCAACAAAAGCCTTTACCTTTTCAACCACTGAAGGTGACAAATATCAACTTAATACACTCAGCAGGAAGCCGACAATTACCCAAGAGATGTCACAGGTCGGCTTAATATACTAACCAGATTTACTGACAAAGGGACAATTGTGTTCTTAAAGTTTATTTACTTTTTTAAAAATTACATTATAAAATGAAGCAAGAAGAAAATCTTTTGGTGAGTGAAATAAACTCGTTAGAGAATACAGAAATAGAGTCTAAAAAACAAAGACTTCTCTCTGTAGCTGTTTCAGGGAAGTCCAAAATGTATCTCGGTAAATGTTATTCCTCAGATGATATTGAATCTCTCCCCGCTCACGAGATCATCAAACTACATGCTAAATATGACAATCACATCGCTTCACTAATCACTCGGGACTTAAGCCAGTCTTTCATCTCCCTTTACTCAAAAGCTGTTAGTCACTTTTTTGAAGTAGATGATACTGACGGATTAAGTAGTGACTTGGCTTCAAATCCCATAGTATCATGAGCAATCGGTAAATTAGCTTGCCTAATGTATTACAGGTTTGGTAATTATCTTGCGCGGGAGTTAACTTTACTTGTTACTGGCAGCCATGTTGATTTTATGAAATTAAATTTGTTTGGAAAAGAAAATGATGGACGACCCACAAACGACTCCACAGACGACCCCACAGACAACCCCACAACCTGTCCCGACACCGATTCAAATGGTGACCAAAACTAAAAACCCAGGTCGGGTAAAGTCTGGAAAAATGAATTTTTCATTAAAATGCATTTTTTTGAAAAATACTTACCGATGGTATGACATTGTGGAAAAGCCCTTAGCTAGCCTAATTTTAGCCAAAATTTGGTTGTGTCCGTATAAGGGGGTGTTGGCAGGAGTGGAGCGCCATAGACCCGGTCATGGCCTGAATAGTCTCCCCTTATTCCCACCCGGTACGAGAATACCCGTCATCCCTCAGTTTAGTTCCTTAGCGCACTTGAGGCAAGCGGGGTAGGTGGGAGGGTCCTTCGAGTCATACCATCGGTAAGTATTTTTCAAAAAAATGCATTTTAATGAAAAATTCATTTGTTTTCTCAAAACACATTACCGATGGTATGACATTGTGGAATTCCGAAGAAGAGGTGGGTGCCGAAAAAAAAACGCCCCTCCTGCCAACCGACCAACCCTCAGACCCGCTCTCCCGGAGCAAACTCCCGATAATTTTAGTTAAGATACCTGCGGCGCCTAGGGCGCCGGGAGGGAGTGTTGCTCTGTAGTGATGTCTCCCACCAGCGAGAGGTTCTGCCGCTGGGTGGAGAGGTCCCTCAGGTAGAAGAGGGCGCAAGTGGTCTCTGCTCGCCCTCTCATAGCCGCCATAAAGTCCTTGACTGCACCGGTGCTGTCGAAGCGGGACTTGCGGTCAAGGCTCTGACCTCGTGCGCCTCGATGTTCAACATGTGGCTGCATCAGGTCGAGGTCCTGGAAGGCCGGGCGGATCACTCCCCGGAACCAGGAGGAGCAGGTCTGGGCTGAGATGTCACGTCTACCTGGGGACAAAGGGAGAAACAGGTGTGTGCGTCCTCTGCGCAAGCTTGGTCCGGCGCAGGCCCACACGTAAGGCTCTCACCAGTTCCTATGCGGTCTACCGAGTGGAGTCTGACACTCGTAAGGGCGGAAAGTCATCAGCAGTATGACAGCCAAGGCGACCACTACTTGGCCCCGAAGGCTGGTAACGTTAGCAGTTGCACGGCGCCTTCTGTCCGTACCTGACAGCAACCCGTGTGTGACACCAGCGCGTACGTTCACTGGCCCTGGAAGAGGTGGCTAGGCCACATGTAAGGTTCTCACCGGGGCCTTAAGTCTGTTCTCCCGGGTGGAGTCCGTACACACGCAGGGCGAAACATCTGTCGCCGTCAGGGAGGCCGCCTCTTGTCCAGGAAGATGTTCAGGTAGCAGTAGCATGAAGCCGGTTGTCTGGCACTGCAAGCAATCTGGGTGTGTGGGCAGCGCGCGTAGTGTACTGACCCTGGAGGTTGAGTCAAGGACCGCCAGGAAGCACTTCTTCCTAGATACATCCGTCAAGCGCGTTATGTGCCGGGTTCCAAGGACGGGGTTGAGACCACGTAAGCCCCCATGGTAGAACACTCTTGGCCCACGCGAAGCAGTGTTGGGCATCCAGACCGAAGAGAGCCTCCGAAATGCGAGGTCTTACAGCCACCCGGGTCTGATGAGCGTAATCACCTGTAGGTGTCGGCGATCATGGTTAGATAGTCCCGAACAGTGAAAGGAGACCGTCCCTGGGCGTTGAATAGCCCGAGGAAGCATTCCGTCAGCTGGGGCTTCGCCAAGTCCGGAGGGAAAGAAGGCTGTCGTCAGTCCCGTCACCCAGCACTCGTCGTCTTCCCTCGCAACTCGAACGGTTGAGGGTCTGCGGGTTGTCTCGGTAGCATCCATGGCCGCCCTAGGGAAGCCTCTGTGGTAGAGGGCTTGCTGCACAATCTCCAGGTGTGTCGGAAGAGTTCAGGGCCCGGTTGTTATGGCGGCTGTTCCAGTTGCTAGAGCCTCGTGCGAGTAGTGGAGAGCTGCAGAGGGGGGGCATGTGGTAACGAGCTGACCTCGACTGGTGAAGAGACAAGCACCCCCAAGCCAGGAAAACGCCCACCTACCTCCGCAAACCTGCAACAAAGGGAATGTCGGACAACCACGCGTATAACGCAGCATTCAATCTCGATGGCGAGCAGTGAAGTTAAAAGATCTGGCCACAGCGACGCCTCCCCGCGCCGCCGGCCTCAAGCGCACTAGCATCTCCCATAATTACACCCTCCTTCTCCAAGAAGAAGAGGTGTCAGGTTGAACGGCGATCCCCTAGCATGTCATGAGTCCTAAGCGAACTGAAGAAGGTAATGATAGTCGCTGCTAGTCTGCCCTGCTCCCGTCCTACTGGGAGTCCCACTCGAACAGGACGACCACGCACTCCATCCTCGACGGGATCCATGCGAAGAAACACGTAGTACCTGTCCCGTAGCGTAGGCAGCCTAGTCGACGGCGAAGAGGGCAGAATCCCAGCCTACCGCCCGGCTTGCCAACTGGTTAGGACTTTGAACATCGAGTTGTCCCAAAGTCCTGGAGACGCACCGCTGCTCTCAAGTCTTTGTCTAGCATCTGGCAAGATGTCGAGGCACTTGTGTCGAGTCGATAGAACGAAGATCGTGCACCATATCCACCGACTAGTGTCCGAGAAGAGTCGACCATACTGCCGCGGAACTGAGCTCCAACCACCTCTCGGGAACTAATTTCTGCCATGCTGTCGTCACGTCTAACTCCCGGTACTTGCGCCCCCGGCCGCAGGATCTCCAGTGCCGAGCGGGTAACTTCACAAGGAGCTATCGAGGGCAAGTCCATCCGCTCCAGTCAGGCGCCGCAGCATGCCGGAACTCCAAGTCGTCTCCACCCAGGCAAACGAACGCTTCCGCTAGGTCCCAAAGCTGTCATCTTAGAAGAAGAAGACCGTAGTGCTTGGTCGCCGCTGACCACGGCTAGGCCAATGCGAAGTGGAGGGTAGCACCCCGCCGGAAGAAGGATACGACGAGCCGAGAACTCGTCTCAGCAGGGGCTTAATCTGAACTGTGTGCGTTACCCCCGATGTAGACCGAAGTCGGCCCCTGCAGTGAGGTCGGTCGGACCAGTCCTCGACCCGCGCTGACCTCTATGAAGGTAGACTGCTACTTGGTAGTCATCAATCGCACGCCTGGAGAATGCTGCCACTGACGTTCCCGGGACTGTGTCGTCGGCGTCACAAAACGTCGCCTCCGTCCCTCGGATGTAAGCCACAAAATCCGGTGCAGCAGAAGAACTGCGCCTCCGCAGAAGAGTGGTTCCTGCCAAAACTGTCCGACGGTCTGCGATGACCGCGTGCCTGTCCTGCATCAATGTTCCTGAAAGCCTGCTACATCCAGCGTTGTAAGCAGCGTGTATCGGCTGTGCCAGAGTCCTTGTTAGACTCCTTGTCGGTCTGCCAGGGGGGCCAGGGAAGTTGTCCATCGCGCGGTGCCCTGCGTGGGCGACTCTTCAACGCGGTCGGCCGCAAGAAAGTGTGCAGGACGGTATCCCGAATCATCAGATCACAGTCTGTAGCCGCAGCGAAGCGTTGGCAGCGGAAGAGAAGTTGGATCACAAAGTTGAAGCCACCAGTGCCTCCCCCGGCGCCCTGAAGCGGAGATAGAAGCCGGCGACAAGAATCCGGCACCCGAACGGATGAGGAAGGGACTTGAAATGCTTGGACGCGATGAGGGGACCTGCTTCGTCTAAAGCCCGAGGAGGCTCCCTCCTCTATCTCCACGCAGAAGGCGGCGAATCCAAGATCTCTCGGAACCGCGAGCGTAGCGACGTGGAGTAGCTATCATCGCCCAGCCACGGCGAACGACGTCCTCTGGAATCAAGCGGAATAGTCGTCTGTCTCGCACGCAGGAGAAGGGATGTCTAACTGCTCCGAAGTCCGGGGGACCCCGGGCGGCGGCGATCCAACGAAGGTGGACCCAGCACTTGGAAGGGACAGCGTAGCCTCAGAGGGCCGGTCCCACGAACTCGAACGGCGACGAAGATACTTCGGAGCGCCTGTCTTCCCGATGTGTAGCGACCCAAAGGAACTGGGACGTCGTCTCCTGTTCCTCTCGTACCCCTGGTCTCTGTGTAGTGAGCACATGCTTCCGAAGTCAGGCGAACTGAAAGATTGTGACCTATTGCCGGGAACGGAATCCCATCGTGAAGTCGTCTCTCTGCACTGCATGTAGAGCGGGCTCTCGTCTGCACGGTCGGGGCGAGGCGTGGCCCAACATCACTGAGCCGGGATCTTGTCGTGTGAAGTGCAGCGGTCCTGTAGCACTTGCGGTTGCCGCAAGCCGTAGAAAGTGCCGGTGTAACCACGACGGGAGATGGCGCCAACGCGTGTATAGCCCGGGCGAGGGCGCCCCAAATAATCATAATCATAATAAAAAATTAATTAATTAATGCTTATTGAAAGAGTTTTATGTGATTGTAATTGCCCTTTCAGGGGTAAAGCAAGGTATTTGCATTAAATTGAACTATGAGAGTCAGAATACCACTCTGTGTCTCATCTCCATTTTCTCAAAACTGAAGTAATCGGTTCAGTGGTTCCAGGGTTATAGCCCCTTTAAGGATAAGAGGTGTTGCGCCCCAGCGGTCTGGCGAAACCGCTGCGCAGCTGGGAATGCAACATTTTAACACCTGTGGCAAAAGGGTTAAAACGCCTAGCTTGAAAGAAAGGCACTAGGTGCCCTAAAACGACAACAAACGAACCCCAATCTTGCACGCTACCGCGCAATATATGCTCTCACAACCTAGTCGTCACTGACCTGAGGCCGAGCTGTCGTCTCTAGGGCAGTACCCGCCGTCAGTGGGTCTGGGCGTGCCTCTCCGTTCGTCACGGTAAGGGGAACCTTAGGAGGGCCCTCCGCGTTAGTATGCGACAGTAGCTAACTGGCCCGTGACGTCATTGTCCCGGCGGGAGTGGACAAGTCTCGTGGCAAACCCTGCGACTCCCAGTACGTGGCCGCTTCTGCATGTCTCCTTGGCCCCACAGAACTGGTCCGCCGTAAGCAGTCTCTGCTTGTATATCAGTGTAACCACTCGAGTCCGAAGGGTTACCCGCCTGAGAGCGGTAGCGGCGACCAGAAACCCGACGAGGCGACGGCCGTCGTCTCTCCGGGTTGCGTCTTGATGCTGGGTCTACTGAACTAACACAGTGGAAGAGATCGGAATGTCTCCACTAACCTGTGATCTAGGCGAGGATCGAGCCCTGGCATCTGGTTCGTCCGTCCGTCGTGTTTCCACTCTGGGCTGTCGGAGGGTGGAAGAGTGGTCATCTCTCGAGGCCGTGTCCCGGTGAAACGAGTCTCGTGTGTCACCGCGTGACTACTTGTACGTGGTCGTTCCCGCCTGTCATGTCTGCGATCCGCCATGTGTGTCTGGACTGGTAGCGTCGTAGATTTGGTTGCCGACGCCAGTCCGGGGGAAGGATCATGTTGTCTGCCTCCTCCAGAGGCGTACAGACTGTAATCCCTTCCGCTGACATGGGTTCGGGCTCCGGTCTCATGGTCGCCACGGTAAGGGTAACCTCAGTGGGGCCCTCCGCGATAGTATGCGACTTGCCAGCTTTCTTTGTTCGGGACGCCTTAGCCACTGGTACCGGCTTGGTTCCCGTCTTGGTACTCCGCACCGGGTCTGTCAGTCGTTCCCTGACAGGAGTCGGTCGTTCTCGGCGGTAAAAGCCCCACAGCTGCGACCATCTTTCTTCCAGCCATGGGGCGCAAACCACACACGTATTGTTCGAATCGCAACCAGCACAGGGTAGGCAGACTGCATGCACGTCCGATGGCCACTGAAAGTCGCCACACAACGTGCCGGTACGAACCTGGTATCTGTAACAAGAGGGTACAATGAAGAAACGAGCGAGCGTGGCCTCCGAGGTCACGCAAAATAAAAACGCGCGCGATGACGAAACGAACCTCATCGAATTCAAAAGAGTACAGCGCGTGCCTACGCTCGGCGCTCCTTCCCACCCTAGAGCGCCGGTCGAGGGCATTCACCGAGATATTACCTGTCCATGGCGACAAACGGTAGCAAACCCACGTCTCAGTCTCCACCGAAGTGGACCCACTGTCCGCCGGTTGCAGAAACTCGTCGCCAGTCACGACCGGCCAGGCTCCGAAGTCTCGTCACAGCGCCAGTCGAGTGAGCTCGAAGTCCCAAAGCTAACTCGTCGGTAAGAGAGTCCCCAAGTCGACGACAGAGAACCGGCCCAGCAGAGAGCACAAGCAGTCCCAACCGACTCAAGCTCCACAGTACACAAGTTCCAAGTACAAAGTCCAAGCTCACAACCACCAAGGTCAGAAGACCGGTCCAAGATCAAACGCAGAGCACGAACAGACACAACCTTCCTAGTGCTAGCTAAGAACTAAACTGGGGGATGACGGGTATTCTCGTACCGGGTGGGAATAAGGGGAGACTATTCAGGCCATGACCGGGTCTATGGCGCTCCACTCCTGCCAACACCCCCTTATACGGACACAACCAAATTTTGGCTAAAATTAGGCTAGCTAAGGGCTTTTCCACAATGTCATACCATCGGTAATGTGTTTTGAGAAAACAAAATGTAGCCGAATGGAACAGACAAAAAAAATTAGAGCTTAAGACATTAGCAGAAAAGGCTCATGTAACTGACCCGCCGTCAGCACCAGTGACACTACTGTCAGGACTAACAGGACCATCAGGACCTAAACCCCCGTCACACCCACATCAAAGTTATAGACTACCAACCGAGTCTAAATCCGAAACAACAAAATATATAGTTGCCGGATTTGTTGTTGGATTTGGTTATGTAGGTTACCAATTATACAAAAAATACAAACCACAGACTCGAACAGTGACCAAAAAATTAGAAACTCCAAAATCAAAAGAAGTAGTCTCCACATTACCAGCAATACCAAAAGTTGTCGACCCATTTCTAATGCAGTAATTAATTTTTTATTTTAATTTTTATTGCATTAGAAAATGAGCGAAACAAAAAACTTAATGAACCTTGTGTATCACTCTGCGTAATTAGCAGAATAGCTGTTGCTTACTCCATGCTGGGAAAAAAGTTTACTCAAAATGAAATCGGCAGACCTCAGTAGATTGGACTTTGAAGACAGTGCTAAGCCAATAACAATTATAACAGCGTCGATTGCTACAACAGATTTTCTCATCAAACAGGGAATTATTACCGAAAATGTTTCTATGTAAATAAAAGTATGGCGACTTTAGCTGTAATAATTGGGAGAGCGATGGTCAATGCACTTGCATTCAGTGGGTCAAATTATCTCTTTTCAAAAATGGGCAGAGAAGAATCCGCAGAAGAAATGAGATGTCACAATGAAGCATCTGAAAAACTTGCACAAGCCCAGCAGGATTATGAGAAGCAACGAATAGAGAAACTTGATTTTATCAATGAAAAACACCGACTAGAAAATCACGCGCAGCATACATTTTCAAATGCCGATGATGCAATTCGTGAATATTTTCTCATTATGGGCAATGACATGTCCACCCCAAAACCGAAACTTAGTGATTACTAACAACCAAGCAAACAACAAAGAAACGGAGAAATAATCTTTGTTCTAGTGGGAATGACATTTGTTTTTTCACGGGACATTTTATTGCTAGAAAAAATGTCTGGGATTGAAAATAAACTATCGAAAATATATTACTCCCCAATTGGATATTGGAAAGGGAACACTGCGATTCAGAAATTACATGCCGCTGTGGGCGGAGATATAACAATCAATCAAGTCAAACAATGGCTACAAAAACAAGTAATTTGGCAAATATATCTCCCTGCGCCAAGAAAAATAACAAGACCTCATTTTGAAAATACTACACCAAATGACACACATCAAATGGATCTCCTGTTTCTACGACACAATAAGAAAGAAACGATACAAATATGCACTGACTGTCGTTGACATTGCTTCAAGGTACAAAGACGCTGAGCCCATAACTGACAAGAATGCTACCACAGTACCGACAGCGTTATCAAGTATTTATAAAAGAGGCCCTTTAAAATTCCCCAGACTTGTGCAAGTCGATGACGGATCTGAATTCAAAGGCGCCGTTAATCAGTTATTTGCGAAGCATGGGGTACTGGTTAGATGAGGCATTCCAGGCGTGCACAGATCTCAGGCAATTGTAGAAAACTTTAACAAACAATTATCGGAGAGACTTTTCAGCTACCAGTATGCTAAGGAACTCATGCATGACACGCGTAACACTGAATGGGTAAAGAGATTACCGTCTGTGATAAAAGCAATGAATAGCGAAGGACGCCCAAAGCCCACGACCCTATTAAATTGAAATCAATACCGTTAGGACCATCAGGACCGCAGGCATCAGGGTCAGGGTCGGCCCCGCCACCTGACACAAGTTTGTTTACAAAACAAGTGAGATATCTATATCAGCCTGGTGAGTCTGATAACGACGTGAAGCGCAGGTCAACCGACCCCATCTGGTCTACATCCGTACACAACATAAAAAAATAATTCCTGGCGCTGGTCCTGGCGGACCATCAATATATTATTTATATGAGCCAGCCCCACAGAGGGCATTTGTCAGAGAAGAATTACAGATTATTCCCCCAGACACTGTTACTCACTTTTGAGCAATTCGTCAATCAGTTCATCAATGACTTACTTACTTACTTACGCCTGTCACCCCTACCCGGGTATAGGCCGTCGACAAGAGACCTCCAGCAATTCCTGTCCTGTGCTTCTCCTTCGATTCTACTCCAGGTGGTTCCCAGTCTCTTGATGTCTGCTTGGAGGTCTCGACGCCAGGAGTTTCTCGGCCTACCTCTTTTCCTCTTTCCCTGGGGGTTCCATGACAATGCCTGCCTAGTGATACTGGAAGCTGGCTTTCTCAGACTGTGACCGATCCATCCCCATCTTCTTCGCCCAATTTCCTTCTCTGCTGTTATCTGCTCTGTTCTCTCCCAGAGTCTGACGTTGCTGATCTTCTCTGGCCAGTGGATTTTCAAAATTCTTCTAAGGCAACTGTTCATGAAGGTCTGTACTCTGTTGACTGTGGTTTTTGTCAATCTCCATGTCTCTGCTCCATATAGGAGAACTGCTTTTACAAGTTCATCAATGAGCTCATCACAAATACCTTCAGATAACTTGAGCCTTTAATGACCAGGTGCATAAGCCTTCTCCTTACTATGAAACATACGTTTTGTCTCTCCTACTACCAGTGACTTCTTATGTGTTTGGATCATTTCAAGATTATGTTTGTTTGATCTCAGTGACTTGTTTGGATAATCAGGCATCAGTTCTCCATCTAATACTTGTTTGTAATGTTCATGACGGATGTCTTTATTTTTTATCGCTGTTTTTTTTTTATACCTTTGGCTTTCGACTGACTTAGCTTTTGGTGCAGTATAGAATACATTTTTGATCTCAGTCCAACGTACTCAACTATTGGCACTCCATTCAGTTCGTCTTTAAACTTCCCAGGCACTTTTTTGTTTTGTGTGCTGTACAATGGGTGTTCCTTAGGGTAGTCAGACGTGTCATACATGTGTAACTCTGTTTTCATGTCTTCATAAAGGTCTTCAGTAGGCACGTCTATGATTATAGAGTCAGTATCAGTGTATAGCAGATGACACTCAGGATACTTCAGTTTGAAGTATCATAATAAAATTCAAGCATCAATAGTTTTGACAACTCAAGAATTGCCATACCACTGAATGCTGGCTTGTCCAGTTTAACAATCTTTTTTTTGAGTGACACTGCATACAATGATGAATGAAACTCTTTATACTCTGTGTACTGTGGCTTACCTGTAAGTTTAATTGCACCTGATTCAGTTGTGACTAATCTCACATCTTTGCGGTGATGAGGATTTTCCATCGTCTTACCAAAACAGGCATTGTTCATAAGCTTAAAGAAGTCTTTGTCGGATGCAGTGTTACCATCTCTCACACGAAGAGTTGTGTTCTTCATTATGTAATCTTTCATGAAAGCACTCTGGTCAAATTGAATGCCTCTGTGAACTTTCTTTAGTACTAACCCATGTCTGATGTAAAACTGCAGTAAGCGATAGTGACAAATGTAAATGAATTTGTCATTCAGATTCGGCACAAGTTTAGTGTCTTCTTTTCCCCCCGTCATACTCATTTTCTCAACAGCCAATGGATAATCATTGTGGTAATCATGTAGATGGTGTGGGTACTCTAGGTCGACTTCAAAGATCCAACCCTTCGCATCATTCCGGTCATGATTTATAATATAGTTTGTTATCTGTGTTATATCATACTGTGACAAATCATACAGACAAAAGTTTTTCAAGGGCAATAACTCACACATCGCGAATCCGTAAAGGTTATTAGCATCCACGTATGTAATGAATGACCTTGACCTTGAGGGGTCAAAGTCAAGGTCGTCAAGATATTTGTTGTTGGCTTTGGCATAGTTGTTTGCGGCTATACTAATGCCTCCTCTCAATCCGCGTTCCACCATATCACCCATCGTGCGATCAGACAACAGGTCTATATATATCTTACTGGATTTTAAAAATGCATCCCATGTCATGCCAGGACTAGTTATGTAGCAAGCCGGGTCAAGACTGTAGTGTAACAAACCCTTTTCATGATAACTTTCAAATACATCTGCTAGCAAACAAATGTCAGCTTTCAAGTACTGATCATGGTAGTCACCAATCGTTTTACACCCTAATTTACCCCATGCATCAAGAGCGTGCTGGTATTCAGAGTGAGAAATACCTTTACCATTTAAGGTAGAATAAAATTTTTCTTTTGGTGGCAGTCTCCTTTCCTCAAACACAACCCAGTGATCAATGTACTCGTACAGATACACACCTTTCTTAATCAAGTCTGGCTCAAAATATTTTCTTGTTATTGGAAACGATGTCAGACCTTCTGCCAGACTAGCAAGACCTAAAGACAAATGTTGCAATGAGTCATAAAATGTTAATTTGTTGTCTAGCCTAAAAGTCAAGTACTTTTCAGTTGTCTGCGCAATACAACTAATGTTTTTGTAAGACTCATCCACAGCACGCATGATAATGTGTGAATCATATCCTTTGAGATTGTGAAAAAAAGATTGGCAGTTTGTATGTCTTAGGATCTATTTTTAACAGCAAGTTACAATTGTTATGTGCAGCACCTCTGTAGCGTCCAGTTATGTGATCATGGTCATGAACTTTATCACCTCCTAAAGATTGTTCACATATCCAACACATCACAGCTGTATCAAAATTTAGTTTGTCTTCTTCTGTCATCACCAAAAATATCTGACATGTTGTGAGATACTGTACTACCTGACTATACAGTTGTCTCATTTCTGTTAAAAACAGACATGCTGCATTTTCACCTCTGTAGATAACAGGTTCTGAATGCACACCGTCTGACCTAACAAGAATGTATCCGAAAGAACACACCACTTGGTCACTCAACTTTACTGTCTTTGGTAATGATTCTGGAACAGGACCTTCATATGGTACAACCAGTGATTAAAAATCAGCATACACTACAAACGGCAGCTTTTGCTGATTCCCATAATTCTAAAAATATACTTGACTACCAGGATCTGGATACCTAAGTACTGTTTGAATGTCATCAGCTGACCTACAGTGTTGGACATGTTTGTGCGTTATTTTAATAGAAGAGAACCTTTGTAAACATATTTTACACACTTCCTGTTTGCCATTGTGTTTTGATACATGATTATGAATTAGTCGTGACATACTCCTGATAATTGTGTAGTGAAAGTTATCACCATGACTTATTAATAACATGTCAACATGTTTATCTTCTGGCTGTCCATAGGTTGGAGCAAGTGGTGATACTCTAATGGGTTGTAACTTGTCAACAGAGTCATTATCCCATACATACACGTTCACAGATATCCCAGGATTTAGTTTTTCAAACAAGTCTATGTCCTCTACATTAACAGGGAAATCTATACCACTAAAGTTGAGTTCGCTTACAAATTTGGTGTAGTTAGATACGCGATCAGGTCTTGTTTTTACAAAGTTTAGCAAGCACACACCACATGAAACAATGATTATCATTGTTCTGAATATTAACAACAGCCTTTTTGTTTGCAACCTCAGTTGGCAGTGGTATTCATGATTTACCTAATATAGGATGATACCTTGACTGTTTCAGTTGTAGTTCATGCACACGTCCTTCGTGCCAACCAGACCCTTTCATTCTTGCACTGTCAATTGCTTTGAGAAAGTCAGGCAACAGTCTTTCTCTAAACACGTTCTCCAATTCTCTTCTTGTGTTAACTGTGTGTTGTCTTGTCGAGATATACGAAACAATCACTTCACCGTCTACTCTGTTAAATTCTATTTTGGCAACAACCTGAATCTTTATACTGCCTGTAAGAAGATTATCTTGTATGACAGAAAAAGAGTTTTCTATCGATTCATAGACATTGTTACTATTAGATATAGGCAAGTCTGTTGTGTGAAACACGTTTCTTAAGCTTGGTTGGCTTGTCGAGCCTGATGGGCTTTGACCCCACCCGGGTCTGCCCTGGGGGACTTGGGTGGGGTTAGGTATTTTTTAGTTCCCAGGGTCACCCTGGTCAGCCCCACAGGGTGGGTTTTCTCTCAATTCTGGGGCATGTGTTTCTGTCTACCCGAGGTCCATTCACCTGCATTTTCCTATTTAAAACTCTCCCTACTGTCTGCACTGCCTGTAGCTCTTGATATTGGATGTGTGTTGCTAAATGGTCTTAGCTTTATTTAGCCCCATGTGTTAGGTTTATTTAACGTATTTGACCGGCTGGCGACATACATTCAATGTTCTGTTTATTTTTTTTTTCACAAGCAGTGCAGGCACGTCCTGAGAAAGCCTTGTTGCTGTCGGGACGTTAAGCAATGTACAATCAACCTGATGGGCTTTGAGCATTGTCCGTCGTTTTTATTTGTCCTTCAAAATAATAATAGAAAAAAAATTAATGCAGGCTCTGTATGTGTATTATCATTTTATTAACTGTAACACTAGACAAATACAAATTTGTTGGGTTTAGTTCTTTCACTATATCATTACACACTGCACTAAACCAGCCACTGTAATATATATTCATTAACAGTGAAGTTTGTGTCTTAATATCAACAGTTATTTTTCGTATTATTGTTGGTCTAAATGGATTATCGACACCCAAAGTTATATTACCTGTCATGTACAGTGTTGCTGGTGTTATAAATAAATTTCCAGGTACATTTTTTTAAAGCTCATTTACATATTTAACGTCTTTAAGTAGTGTGTAATATCTATGATTTCACCAATAGGACAATATTGCATAGTTTGTCCGTCCATCATTTTTTATGGACAAAACAAAAGACTAAATTAATTTACTATCCCATACCCTGTGGGCTGATCCGTCTTTAAAATAAGCTTTAGATGCTTAGTTGATTTCAGTTTGTTTTTCACAATGTCTCGTTCATCTTTATTTGGGATAACATCGTTTTTCCTGAGACAGTTTTCAAAGCTGTCACGATCCTTACAGTAAAACAAAAAGATAAACTTTAACTGTTCTCGAAAATCTTTCAGTACAGCATTATATTTTTGAGTGAGAATCCATACACTGACATTGTGTGTCTGCCACTGAGGGCAAGTTCTGCTAAAGTGTTTCTCTTCTTGACAATGTCTTTCTCTGCTGAGCAGTCATCAACAATAAACAATTCAGTTTTTTCTCAGGGTCAACTAAATAGATGTTGCTGTCAGTCCAAATGAATAATCGGTTGTGATAAGCTTTGTTGTGTTTTATCGTAGGACAAAATATTACAATGTTTTCAAAATGGTGGATGTATCTTGTTTGTAAGAGGTCAAGAACAAATTCAGTTTTACCACATCCTGTGGCACCACAAAACAAGCCACAGTGTGGGTCGAGTGTCATCAAGTTCATTTTAATACAGAATACACGCCTTTAGCACAGCTGACACTTAGTTCGCTTCTAGCTGCCAGAGAGATAAGGTGCGGCGAGGTCAAATTCCACTCTCGCTCGCTCATTCTATTTATATCGCACTTGCAACTGCGCATTACATGGCATGTCGGGCGCTCTGCGCTATAACAATTACCTACACTTTTGTATTCATAACACATCTCAGCCTAAAGTGACTGTTGTGAAAGCAACATCGTTCAAAAGTTGAAATTCTCACCTACACACGGATACCAAACATGACAACATTACGACTTACACTTGTGTAGCAGATTATGGTGAAAATAAAGAGAACGAGAATTTGTTGATGTACGATGTCGGTGTTTGTTGTGAAATTGACAAAGTTCCCACAGCTATATATAACACGAAGACGTAACTTTTCCCAATGAAACGCACTTGCATGCATAAGGGTCAGCATGCCTACAGTAAGTATCACTTACCGGATTTTCGCTACGCGCTGGGGGATGGAAACAGGAGGGTGGTTAACGAGGTCACTGACAAGTGTCGACAGACAAGTACCAGGCGCCTGCCTTAGTACACTCCCAGCGAATCGGGGAAAGTGAGGGCTTAGTTACACGGATACTATTGAGGAGATAGTCACGTTTCTTTCTCGGGAAATAGTGTAACACTAACAGTGAACCTTGTACGTGTACTTTTGATTTAACTTTTGATCATGATGGAGTCTGATGAAACGCATACAGTCTGCGATTAAATGCATTGTGCAGAATATGTGCAGAATATGTGGCGGGAGATCACAGCAACAAAAAAACACGGTGATAAAAAGTCATATCTTTGTATCAAATATGAACACTTAATCCACAAGTGTTATGGAATTAATATCCAGGAAGACAAAGACCTGATGCACTCCAAAACAATGTGTAGTAGTTGCTATAGTCGGATGAAACGGATAGATTCTGAAACACGTGTGTCTGCAGAGACAACGCGAAATGCGGCGTCTGATATTGCCTCATCACAAATCATTTGGACCATGTTCGATCCAAATACGAGTGTTGAAGAATGTGTCGCGTGCGTTCATTTCATGCAGCTAGGTAAAGGAGGACGACCAGCGAAGGGTGCACATGGGAAGAAATGACCGTTTTGATCTGTGGAATGTCACAGTGACACTCATAACACTGACCCTAATAACAGCACTAATGAAGGTGATAGTGGTATACAAGTTTTCATTCCCCTGATGTCTACTCCCCGTAAAACGCCATGCAAAGTCGATGCTCAAACGTCGCCGTTACAAAGAGTGTGGACCCCATCTTCACCAGCCAAGCGGACACATGAAATAGCCATTTCACCCTTTGAAAAAACGGGTGTCGATATAGCCACATCTCCACATATCAAACGACCCAGCCTTCGATCTGTCCAGGAACTGCAGATGCCATTGACAAAGGAGGAAGAAAAATATCAGATGGCACTGATCAGCTGATGCCACAATCCGTTGCAAGACTGGAGGACAGCCTTTGTATTTTATGCACATACCCAAACCAAGAAAACCAACAACAGGGGCATCATCAGCCGTAATACGAAGAAGGTCAAAGGTATTAGCCCGTGCTAGAGCAAATATGTCTGGCCGATCAGAATTGGATGAAGCTGAACAAATAACTGACGAGTTAAGATGAGAAAGAAATGAAAAAATGACTGCAATATTAGACAGAGCAGGCCATAGGCGATCCGTGTATGTCTGTAGAAAACAGGGTATTGCTCTGAGAACCAATCTAGGATTAAGCTGGTCCAAGTACAGAACATACAAACGCTTCATGAGAAGTATTGGTGTCAAACTTGAAAGTGAAAGAAAGGAAAGATAGACCCAGAAAGAAGCGCTCTGTGGCACAGTGACCATTGAACAAAAGAATCTGACCTTTGAAAACAAAGTCACAAACAAGAAAGAAAGCCAGAAAACGCCTGTCGCCTACATAGAGGATCTCACACATTTTGTTCCTGAGCTGCTTGACAAGTTTAAAGCTGCAAATCTTCTTGAATGGCATGAACAAATACCAAATGATTAAATTTGGATAAAACTAGGAGGAGATCATGGCGGTAACAGTTATAAAACAATGCTTCAAGTTTCTAATCTCCAAAACCCCAACTCTAAACACAATACGTTTTTGGTGTATATGGCTAACTGTAAAGACAGTCATGAAATCTTCAAACAATTTTGCAGCCGTTTAAAGAGCAGGTGTCAGTTCTCCAAACCATGAAATGGGAAGAAAAACAGATACGTGTATTTCTGTTTGGCGATTACGATTTTCTCGTCAAACTCTTTGGTCTCTTAGGAGCACAAGGGGTCCTTCCTTGTCTCTGGTGTACTGCTTCGAAAAGTCAGCTACGAAGAGCTCCACATGAGCGAGTACAAGTGAAACAGAGAACTCTTAACAACATCAAGCGGGATTACAGGCGATACATGCGTGCAGGAGGAGACAAAAAGAATGCCAAGGGTTACAACAATGTTGTACATGAACCAATCTTTGATGTTGAGATTTCGCAAACTGCACCACCATACCTCCATCTTCTGCTAGGTATAGTATAAAAACATCATTCCCTCCTAGAGCAACAATGCCACAAACTTGATAAAGTCATTGCTGAAAGACTGGCCGAGGGAAAGGAGGCATATGATGGAAACACACCTTTTGAAAAATACATTTCAAAAGTAAGAGACATCAAAGAACTTGAAAAAAGAAAACAGCTGACCGAGGGTATTGCAGTGTTGAGTGACAAGAGACACAATGAGAGTGCTAAGCATTTTGATGAACGGCGTGAGCAGAAGATGCAGCAGGTAGCAGAATTCGAGGACAAAATAGAAGCTCTGAGAGAAGAGACAAAGTGCCATTTCTGTGCGGACCTGTCACTTCTGGCCTTGACGAAGCACTAAAGAGGAATAAGATATTCGTGCAAGCATACCATGGCCGTTCGTTTGTTGGCAACCACTGCCACCGTTACTTGAAGTATGATGTGTTCACTGATGTTGGTGACAGTGTTATCAGCAATACCATGAAGCTGACAGATGATCCTAAACTTCATGCAGCAGCGCATGACATATCCTTAAAGTTCCGAATTCTGAACGACCTGTACTCACAAGTCCATACTAATGTTTCTCACAAAATGCCGGTGAAGAGCAGAAATGAATCAATGCAAGACATCAATGACAAGATTGCAATCTACATGCGTTTTTTTCAAAGTACTTTTCCAGCCAGTAGCATCATTCCGAAACAACATATCCTGGAATGTCACTGCGTTGACTTTATGACTAAGTGGGGATTTGGGTTGGCACTTCATGGTGAGCAGGGAGGTGAAGAGAGTCACGCTACCATTAACATTTTAAAGAGCAGGACATTTGGCTTGCAAACAGAGGAGGAAAAACTCAGACTGCTCATGACCGAGCACATGACACTCGTGTCACCCGTCCTCCACTCCGTCATTCCTCCAGTAGTAAAACAGAAAAAAATTCTCGTATAACGCTGTTTAGCCAGAGTCGGTCTTGTGTATCTGTGAACAGAAACTCAGTATTGTTCTTGTGTCTAGTGTGTCAGCAAATGTGCTGAACCGCAAGTTATATTTAAAAACACTGTTGAATACTGTGACCTGTGATGGACTAATCAGATTTTAGTACACAGAGGGCATTAGCAGTCTGTGGAGTACCGGGACTATGGGCGAGAAATGCCAGAACGCGACCTGTCAGTGACCTCATTAACCACCCTCCTGCTTCCGTCCCCCAGCGCGTAGCGAAAATCCGGTAAGTGATACTTACTGTAGGCATGCTGACCCTTATGCATGCAAGTGTGTTTCACTGGGAAAAGTTACGTCTTCGTGTTATAGCTGTGGGAACTTTGTCAATTTCACAACAAACACTGACATCGTACATCAACAAATTCTCGTTCTCTTTATTTTCATCATAATCTGCTACACAAGTGTAAGTCGTAATGTTGTCATGTTTGGTATCGGTGTGTAGGTGAGAATTTAAACTTTTGAACGATGTTACTTTCACAACAGTCACTTTAGGCTGAGATGTGTTATGAATACAAACGTGTAGGTAGTTGTTATTGCGCAGAGCGCCGGACATGCTGTGTACCACACAGTTGCAAGTGCGATATAAATAGAATGAGCTCGTGAGAGTAGAATTTGACCTCGCCGCACCTTATCTCTCTGGCAGCCTGAAGCGAACTAAGTGCTACGCGCAAGCACTGGCTGGTAAAGCCGTGAATATAATTTTTAATACATGTGACCATTTAGTCTGCTTTCTGCAATATTGAGTTGTGCGTCATAAATAAGATACAAATATATATTTTTTGCTGCAGCGGTTTCAACCTTTTTTGTATCTGAATTGTAATTCCATCACTGCCGTTTTCAACAGTACGACCTGATCCGTGTAGGTAGTCGTCATCTGTACTACGCAGGTCTAACCAAAGTGCATACTTGTTTATAAGGTATTGCGCGATCCTAACGTCATACAGATGTAAATCTTTGCATGCCATGTTTGCTGGTTTTTCTCTAAGTCTCCCACCAGCAAAGTATTTTGTGATCTCTTCGTAGTGCTGATAAGGTAGCATGCCCGATGCGTACACTTGATTAGGGTGACCTTTGATTGTGCAGGACAAATGTGTAATCTTTGGATTGTATAATTTTTCTGAATCTCATTTGTATGGACTACTGGGTTCAACAAACAACATGAGTATGCCTTTCAGTGACCTTGCATGTGTGTTCAAGTTAATGTTCCACATTGGATCGCTTTTGTCTTTATGCATTAAACTATGCCTAATCACCCGGTCATAATAAATTGGCAGTCTTGACTGATACTGATTTTGTATGAGTCTGGCTAGTTCAGTATGTGTGACAATTTCATATTCCAAGGAGATGTTAGAGATCTTGTATGTTGCATTGAGATCTGATGATTTAATAACTTTGGAGTAGTCATTGAAAGTTAGTTCAAAGCTTAGACGGTCATTCAGTGCTCCTTGGTAATAAGGTAAATGTGCTGTTAGGATTTCAAACTCAAGTGGAATGTAGAATCTGGTTCCATGTTTCAGCCAATATAACGTCCTTGGCTGCTGTGGTTGTTTTGTCACCGGAGTCGATTCGAAGTTTAGTAATGCTATCTGACTGTATGCCTTGGTAAATACGATCCTCTCGTTCTTCTCTTGTGAGCCACAGATCTTTGTAGCAGTAGAACACATCAGCATCATCAAGACTAAACACTTCCTGTCCTTCAAGTTTAACTTTAATAGTTCTAATAATTGCTCTGCCTAGGTTGTTAACTAGTGTTCTGTTCACATCTGATTCTGATGAAAGTTCAATATTAAATGCAAGGCGAGCAGTGCCAGGAACAATAACGTCACTGGAACCTAGGTTTGGAAACTTTACAGTAAGAACTTGGTTTTGATCTATGGTACTTCACGGCTGTACAGAAAGGCTGATTTCTCACTCTTTAGTTTGGCCCGCAGCCTGCTGCTGTGGTGTGCGGTAGCCCCTCCCTCCTGCGAGCAGGTTATCTAGGTCACTGGCTAGCAGCAAAAAAATCCTTCTCTATTCTCTGTAACGGACTACTAACGTGTGATGTGTTATGCCTGTGTTTAATGTTCTCTATCTCCTCTTCACCAGTTTTCTACATAAAACCGTTTAACACACTTGTGCACCATTGCCTGCTGGTTCCTGTGTTGGTGGTATTATTCAGGGGACGGTTTTTTTAAGGGTGCAATCCGAGGATAAAGGCAGGTACCGTTTTTGTGTGTGACTGAATAATAAGACATGCCTCGCACAGTACCGAACATGTAGGTCTGTACATTCATTCTCGATGGAATACTGTTGTGTGTAGTGTAATCCCTGTGCTTTATACTCTGCATATAGCGTCCAGTATTCTCTGTGATACTGTTTAGTAGTTTCAGGTACTAACTGTTGTCTGCTCATGCATATGATTATCCTGGTTCCTTTGTTCCAACGGAAAGACAGTACAGTTATGGCGGGAATAAAACATACACAAGAAACATTTGCACACACAGAATCCTTTCACTTTAAAAGGTTAAATTCTCTATGTAGAGTATGTGGAGGAAGGTCAAAACCCAAGTGTACGGCATAAACACAGTGCACAGTTGCTGGTATCAGCATGTTTGTGTTGATCGTCTTGATGGACCTAACGGATTACCAGCTTACCAGCTTCTCAGCAGTGGAGTGCTTTCTGACGCTAGTATTGCTCTAGCAGGAATGGCCCCGGAATTCTAGTAAGTGATAACAGTAGAGGCTAGAATGCTGCGTAGATACATCAACTTTTCATCCCACAGAAAAGGGACATGCACAACAGATTGAGCTTCAAAGTTAACGCTTTATTTTGTCAGTGCATGTTCATTGTATTGCAAATATGAAATGTAACTGCTCTTGCAGGTGTGCTGGTAGTAAGCAGCATGGGCATGTTTAGTATGAAAAGAAAGCAAATTTTATCAGCTACAAATTTACACTTATGTTATAATGACATTCTTGAGACAAAAACGCATTTTGTGATTAATGTTCAGTTACTAACACTTTTCAGCGTTTCCGCTGCAGTGCGCCGCTATGCTGCTGTCGACACGTACACATAGTGTAGGGTAATGGAAGAGTACTCCTTTCTAGGACCATGAACAGCTCTTCCACTTTGCCTGAAGTGGCGCGCGCTAATGATCAAATGCCCCTATGCCCGGCCTTGCAACAGATGGCTTATCTTGCACTCAGTGAACCCCGGTCCTCCTTGACTAAAAGTGTGGTTCTGCACAGCCGTGACTTGGATTATTTGTAATGACGATTGCCTAATGCCCTTAACACCAAGAGGCTCACGTAGTTTTCTATATAGGTCTAACTTTGATCCATAAGATGATGTCATTTTATTATGCAAAAATCAAAAATATTAAATTAATAAAAATGATGACAGCGGGAGGATTTAATCATGAAGATTTTGAAATGGATGTCATGGATGTCTCTGATACTAGTGCTACAGATATGACTGGAATGGGAAATACTTTTAGTTTACAACAGGAACTTTTACAAAGCAAAGTGAACTCATTTTATGACAGTGTTGGTGCCCGCCCAGATGTAAAAGATCCTAATCAGTTTGAATATGATAAAGGACACTTATTTGTAAATACAGACAAAGGGAAAATTAATCAGTTTGAATATGATAAAGGACACTTATTTGTAAATACAGACAAAGGGAAAATTCAGTTGACTTATAAAAAAGAAAGTTTAGAGCTTTAAGTACAATTAAAGGTGAAGTCGGTGGTAATACCGGGTTGTCAAGGTACCTCGGTATTGGAGGTGTAAGCCGTACCCCTGTACCACAACAAATTGTTAGCGCTCTTCACAACACACAAACAAGGTTACCAACAGGACAAGAAATTGAAATGGCTGCAGTAACAAGCCTGCCAGAAATAGCAAACACAGTGATACAAGAAAACCTCATTTACTGAAGGACAAATAAATGAAGTAATGAAAACAATAGACAACCCTCCTTTGTCAATGCGGGAGATTATGGGCTTGGATAAATCACTGCAGTCAATAAGAGGTGAGATGGTAAATAATGTAGCCAAACTAGGTGAGCTTGATAAACACATAGAACGAGAAAAAGAAAAATTGGCTAACGCAAGGACAAAGGGAATCTTGACACAGAAATAAAAGAAAGAATACAACACAGATTAAATGATTTACAGATAGAAAGATCAGGGCGATTAGAAGTGATTAGTATTGGAAGAGAAAAACTGAAAACACAGGTCAACAGGATTAGAGAAACTATCAAAAAAATACTTCACAAAGACACAACTTTGGCTGAGAGATTGAAAACACTTTTCAGAGAGCAGGGTATCACAATTGCAAGTTTAATTATTGCTCTTGGATTTATTATCAGTACTGTTGTGTTGGCAGAGATAAAACAATAGAGTCCCGATAGACAATGAATTCAATAGAGCCGCATCAGTCATTAATTTACATCATTTTTTAATATCATATTTTTGACCCCAATTTCACCCCCGTTAATTCTGAATCAACCCTTTGATTTTAAAAAAGTGATGAGCATGACTGATGCGGCTCTATTGATCTGATTATCTATCGGGACTCTATTGTTTTATCTCTATAACTATTGTCTCTGTCAACACCTAATCATTTACCTGATCAAGTGATGCCAAGTGAAACTTAATACTTATTAACAAGTTGCAACTAACTTTTAGGAACCTGCAGAGGTAACCTTTAAGTGTGTTGCCATAAGAACTTATTAATTACTTACCATAAGTTCTTACAAGTACTTTCCCTAAGTTCTTACAAGTACTTACCCTAAGTTCTTACAACAACTTGACTCAAGTCCCAAGACACTGAGACAGATTTATCAAGATACAAGGACAATAAAAAAACTTTTTTTTCTCAGTAATACTCAGGTGGTGGTGCTGATGGGGTTAAATAATCAGGCACAAGTGGTGTAAATGACATGTCATCTCTCTGCGAAGCATATGACAAAAATATTGATTGATTACCAAATCTGATTTTTATTTGTTTAAAAGATTGTGTAGTTTTTCTGTGGTTTCCTGTACCCCTATCCTTTTTCCCTCTGCTAAAAAACTGGCCTTCAGTTCTTCAACATTGACGGGAGATTGACTACGCATTTTATTCTGTATTTCAGATTTCTGTTTCTTGTAATTATTTAAATCATCCTGGACTCGCTTAAATTCTTCATCATCAATAAAATTATCGTTTAATGCCTTACTGATAATAAGTTTCATACTGCTCAGCTTTGCACCAGCAAGCGTACTCAATGCTTCATGTTTCTGTAATTTCGTGTGAAACCTCTTGTTCAAGGCTTCCAAACCAAAGCAAGCCAGGCATGTAGCAACGCTAACACCCTCAACTGCTATTCCAGCCAAACTCCCAATTCCTGTGGCGAACAGAACAATACCCCCTACAGAACATGAAGCTGAAACTGCACCAATAGCCATAGAAGTGTTTTGAACAGAATTAAAAACGGTCTTATACCGTCTTTTGCACCGTGAGTATTTCGCCTCCTCACTCTCCAAATATTTCAAAGCTTCTGTAATATTATTTAATCTGAATGTGTCTGCCTGTAATGTTTTATCTGAAGCAATTGGCATATGTGGATCAGGCGCAAGTGTTGTTTTAGTTGTCACATTTGTTTCAGTCGGATCAAGCGTTGGTAGTTGCGGATAGAAGTTTACCATTTTTTTTTTTTTTTTTTTTTTTTTTTTTTTTTTATTGACAAATATTTTTTTTATTTAATCAGCAATTACATTTTGCAACTCTTCAAAAGTATACAATTTGCTGGCATAATAAAATGCAACAAGATCAATGTGTTCAAGGTTTATGTAAGTTAGACGAACAAAAGTTGTTTTGTCGACCACCACCTTGACAGCTGGAACACTGCTCGAAACATTAATAACATCATTATTTTTTTTTTTTGTAATAGCAATAAAGACCTTTGATGATTCTGTTACTGTTTCGTCCCATGTAAGTTTAATTCCCTGTGCAATTTGAGGCCCCACCCGGGTCTGCCCTGGGGGACTTGGGTGGGGTTAGGTATTTTTTAGTTCCCAGGGTCACCCTGGTCAGCCCCACAGGGTGGGTTTTCCTCTCCATTCTGGGGCATGTGTTTCTGTCTACCCTTTGTCCATTCACCTGTATTTGCCTTTTTAAAACTCTCCCTACTGTCTGCACTGCCTGTAGCTCTTGATATTGGATGTTTGTTGCTAAATGGTCTTAGCTTTATTTAGCCCCATGTGTTAGGTTTATTTAACGTATTTGACCGGCTGGCGACATACATTCAATGTTCTGTTTATTTTTTTTTTCACAAGCAGTGCAGGCACGTCCTGAGAAAGCCTTGTTGCTGTCGGGACGTTAAGCAATGTACAATGTACAATATATATATATATATGCAATTTGAGCCTCTTTAGCAGTAGTTACTGATTTCATGATAATTTCAAATACTATTGCCGCTTCTCTAGCCACGACTAAGCTTGCTGGCATAAACACAACAGAAGTATCTGATCTACCCTTTCTAGTTGTAAGAAGATACCGCCGTCTCTCATAATTTTCAACTTTCAGTTTTTCTCTGCTATTGTTGTCTGGGGCAAAGCTTGGAACAAGACTTACAATAAGCGGCCCAGAATTAACAACCTTCCTAAACACTAAGGCACCTTCGTCATCAGTGTATACATAAGGACTAATAAATTCCAACTTTATGTCCCAGTCAATTGTGGGTGGTGGAACAGGTACAGGTGAAACCACCCACTTATTTCCCACATGTATTAAGTTGTAGGGCGAATTATTTACAGGTGGAGTAGGTACAGTAACATCACGTAGCTGACCAAGTTTAGGAATCTGTTTTTCACCGTCTTTCATGTCAACAATTACTTTCCTCTTGTACATGCCATTTGAATCAAGTTCAAAACCATATATTTCTCCAACATCCCCCTCCTTCTCAAAATCCTGTACGTCTGCCAAATCTTTCAATTCTGTTACTGGACATGCAACTGGTATGATTCTCAACTTTGGACCACCACTCATTTTTTATAAACAAAAATAAAATTATTTAATTTCCAACACAACACTAAAATCATGCATAAGAACTGGTTTGTCATCCTGATTAGTTACAGATATACTCAGTGACTCAAAGAAACTAGAACCTAATTTCTTAAACTGCAAATTAGGAAATCTAACAACTACACTTTCACAATACGGAGCAGTTCCAGTTGGTAAACATCTCAACAAAGTTGAAGGCTTTCCATTGTGAACATTCTCAGATGTGTTTAGTTCTTTCAAATAAACATTTAGCACTCTGTGTACTGACAAATTGACAGGGCGTTTTCCAGTTATTTTTAGTTTTTTGGTCTTCATTGTTATAATACCAAACTTAAATTCACCTAAATCATCTGATCTATACCAATCTTCGTCAGTATAAAATCCAAGTAAATATGCAAATCTATCTGAGATCTTTAGCCAATCTTGTGTCGGAGATTCTAATGTAACAAGTAGGTTAGCTGGATTTAAAGTTGCTTTAATTTTAAAATTACTTTGAAACCATTCAGCTATAGTACAAAAGTCATAATACCCAGGCGGTAAAGCTTCAGTCTTACCACCAAAAATTACTTTATTATATATATCATCTTCTATATTAAACCATTTTACTGTATAGAACATTTCATGGATAGCTGCAGCCTTGCTACCATCCCGATTATCAATCCCATTAGTTAACCACACTGGTTTGCTTGTGTCAAGATTTGTTAAGGTAATAAACATTTTTATTATCTCATATAAAAAAAGGATGGAATTTAAATCACCAACCATTACCACAACAAACGCATTTCAATTTAATATGGATGCCAAATATAATGTTGCACCTACTTATGAACAGAAAATAATTCAACTAAATCAACTCGACATAGCTGTGTCTGAACAAGATCTATTTCAAGTCAAAGTACCGAATCCGTTTGACCATTACCTAAACCCTCCAATAACAGATGACTCTACTGCAAGAAAGTGGTCTTCAAGTCCACTACAGATGTTTCAAAACCAACTCAACTTTGCCATTCTATGTTCTACTACTGGCTGTGGTGTTTCTTTTACAGACCATTTGAATCACTCAAACAAACTGATTAGATCTGTGTATCGTTTCCATGTTTATTACCAGCTTAGACGTATACTGTCAGAACTTCATACACCACTGCCCACTGAATCCAGTTTCAACAGGTATAACAACCCCATGGATATGAAAGCGTTTGAACGCATCTGTAATGAATTTAACATCAGCCCCAAGTATGACTTTACACAAAAACTTGATGATCACAACGGCATGGGTACATTGTATTATGCTATGAGCCACAGACAATACCCTCAAGATTACTACCCTGGGTACACTTCATTCTCATCAAAATCACAAGTCTGGATAGGATCAATAGAGCAGAAGCAGTCTAACGCCTGGACCACATTTGTCTTAGATAAATCTGACGGGTTTACTCAAGCGGGAGTCGAGCGCGTCAATGAGTCTATCAGAACATATGTCTGGTGTTTACTAGGTGCACAATCACTAACAAAATCAAACATTTTGAATGGAAGTGGAAAATTTGAAGCACAAAAACAGTTTCTTGCAAATCTTGAAGATTCAATTAATTCAGTGGTTGATCTCCCATCAAGCATACAGCGCTACCAAGACGTTTTAAGATATGCCAGATCAAAAGTTGACTTTGTAGTTGGCACTGGGTTATACATGTTACCATCTGATCTTCAACTCCAAATGGGGACAATCACAAATTATAACAATGAAATCATTGTTGCAGGTGTTGGTCAAAAACTCGGTCTCAATCAATCTGTAAACTTGGGTGCCACAACCACACATGTACAACCGTTAAAATCATTACAGATGGTAACACCCCCGGCCCCGGCCCCCACACCGACACTCATACAACCAGTACAGTCAACCCCTGACACACATGAGTCGGAAAGAACTGCATTGGTAATAGGCCTCACTGGATTAGGAGTATTACTTCTTTATCTGTTTCATTAAATAACCCACCATCAACCCTCCTACTGTAACCAAAAAGACCCACACATGTTCTGCCATAAACCCTACTGCCTTTGCCGCTGTACTAATCAGCCAACTGACAACAGAGCCAATTATGCCAGGCAAATCATCCACTGCTTTCACAGCCAATTTTTTAAGCAAGTCTGATATGTGAGACAACTGTTTCTTTACCCATGACTGTAAATCTTTTGGATCTGTGGGAGCCGGGGGGCCCGGGGTTGGTGGGCCCGGGGTTGGTGGTGCACCCCCACTAACCCCAGCACCGGAGACAGCTAACACAACAGTACTGATAATAAATCCAAGAGCTGTAATTAAACTAGCAATTGTGATACCCTGTTCTCTGAAAAGTGTTTTTAGTCTCTCAGCCAGAGTAGTGTCTTCGTGAAGTATTTTCTGAATAGTTTCTCTAATTCTGTTGACCTGTGATTTTAGTTTTTGTCTTCCAATACTAATTGTTTCTAACCGTCCTGATCTTTCTATCTGCAAATCATTTAATCTGTGCTGTATTCTTTCTTTCATTTCTGTGTCAAGATTTCCATTGTCTGCTGTAGCCAGTTTCTCTTTTTCACGTTCTATGTGTTTATCAAGCTCTCCCAGTTTGGCAAGATTATTAACCATCTCACCTCTTATCGTCTGCAGTGATTTATCCAATCCCATAATCTCCCTCATTGACAAAGGTGGGTCGTTTATTGTTTTCATAGCGTCATTTAATTGCCCTTCAGTAAATGAAGTTTCTTGTATCACTGTGTTTGCTATTTCTGGTAGGCTTGTTACTGGTGCCATTTCAATTTCTTGCCCTGTTGGCAACTTTGTTTGCGTGTCGTGAAGAACACTAGCCAGTCTTGGCGTGACAGGAGACCCACCAATACCAAGTTGACGCAAGGCACCAACACCACCTTCATTTTTTATTGTACTTAAAGCCCTAAACCTACTAGGGTCTTTTTTGTTAGTCAATAGTACTTTTCCTTTGTCAACAGTATTTAAATATAAATGACCCTTGCCATCAAGTTCAAACTGATTAGGATCTACGTTGTCTGGGCGGCCACCAACATGATCATAAAATGAGTTCACTTTGGTTTCTAAAAGTTCGTGACGTAAACTGTAAATATTTCTTGTACCAGTCATATCTGTCATATCTGTTGTATTACCAAAATCATACGTGTCATCCATTTCAAAATCTTCATGATTAAATCCTCCTGCTGCCATTGTTTTATTAATTTATTATTTTTTATTGTGCATAATAAAAATGACACAGTCTTACGGATCAAAGTTAGACCCATACAGAAAACTACGTGAGCCCCTGGGTGTTAAGGGCATAAGACAATCAATCGTCATCACAAACAATCCAAGTACCATAGACCAGAACCAAACACTTACAGTCAAGTTTCCAAACCTAGGACCCAGTGACGTTATTGTTCCTGGCACTGCACGCCTTGCATTTAATATTGAACTTTCATCAGACGCAGATGTAAACAGAACTCTAGTTGACAATCTTGGCAGAGCAATTGTTAGAACTATTAAAGTAAAACTTGAAGGGCAGGAAGTGTTTAGTCTTGACGACTCAGATGTGTTCTACTGTTACAAAGACCTTTGGCTCACAAGAGAAGAACGAGAGGACCGTATTTATCAAGGCATACAGCCAGATAATGTTGGTAAACTTCGAATCAATGCCGGAGATAAATCAACGTCAGCAGCCAATGACGTTATTATAGCAGAAACATATGGAACCAGATTTTACATTCCACTTGAGTTTGAAATCCTCACAGCTCATTTGCCTTATTATCAAGGAGCACTGAATGACCGTCTAAGTTTTGAACTAACTTTCAATGACTACTCCAAAGTCATTAAATCATCTGCCGCAGATGCAACATACAAGATCTCTAACATTTCCTTGGAATATGAAATTGTTACACATACTGAACTAGCCAGACTCATTCAAAATCAGTATCAGTCAAGACTTCCAATTTATTATGACCGTGTGATTAGGCATAGTTTAATACCCAAAGACAAAAGCGACCCAATGTGGAACATAAACTTGAACACGCCTGCCAGGTCACTGAAAGGTATTCTTATGTTGTTTGTTGAACCGGTGAGTCCATACAAAAGAGATTCAGAAAAATTCTACAATCCTAAGATTACACATTTGTCCTGTACAATCGAAGGCCGCCCTAATCAAGTGTACGCTTCAGGAATGTTACCTTATCAACACTATGACGAAACCACAAAGTATTTTGCGGGTGGAAGGATTAGAGATAAACCTGCAAACATTGCGTGCAAAGATCTACATCTGTATGATGTTAGGATCGGGCAATACCTTACAAACAAGTATGCACTGTGGCTAGACCTTCGTAGTACAGATGACGATTATCTTCATGGGTCAGGACGAACTGTCGAGAATGGTAGTGATGGGATTACAATTCAGATACAAAAGAAGGTTGAAACTGCTGCAGCCATTAACATATATTTGTACCTGATATATGACGCACAACTCAATATTGCAGAAAGCAGACTAAGTGGACACATATATTAAAATTATATTGTGTATTAAAATGAACCTGAGCTTAATGACACTCGACCCACACTGTGGATTATTTTGTGGCGCCACATGGTGTGGGAAAACTGAATTTGTTCTTAACCTATTACAAACAAGATACATCCACCACTTTGAAAACATTGTAATATTTTGTCCTACAATCAAACACAACAAAGCTTATCACAACCGTTTATTCATTTGGACTGACAACAACATATACTTAGTTGACCCTGAGAAAAAACTGAATGACTACCTACAATATTTTTACAAGCAATTTGAAGGGCAGCCAACCTTGTTTATTGTTGATGACTGTTCTGCAGAGAAAGACATTGTCAAGAAGAGAAACACTCTAGCAGAACTTGCCTTCAGTGGCAGACATGCAAATGTAAGTGTATGGATTCTCACTCAAAAATATAATGCTGTACTGAAAGATTTTCGAGAACAGTTAAAGTTTATCTGTTTGTTTTACTGTAAGGATCGTGACAGCTTTGAAGACTGTCTCAGAGAGAATGATGTCATCCCAAATAAGCATGAACGTGATGATGTAAAAAATAAACTGAAATCAACTAAGCATCTAAAGCTCATTTTAAAGACAGATCAGCCCACAGGGTATGGGTTAGTAAATTGATGTAAATTAATTTATACATTTGTTTGTCTAATAAAAATGACAGACGGACAAATCATACAAGTGCTTGATCTCACACACCTTTTCAAAGATGTTATACACTTTACTGATTTAATAACATCACCCAAACAGACTTACATAAGCCTTTCAGCACCATCAGAAATATATGTTACATATAGTGTGACTTTAGATTACGTCGATGAGCATCCAGATGTGGAGTGCATGACAGTTGATTTAAAGACACCTACTTTTAAAGTTGATGATACCAACTATGGTTGGTTAGGAGAAGTTTGTTATAGCATATTTAAACAACTGCGCAAACTAAATGTTTATATTGACAGTGTTACAGTTAATAAAGTGGTATTACACAAGGTGAGCCAGCAGAGTTAACGTTAATATTTTTTATTTATTATTTTGTCGGTCAAATAAAAATGACGGACAATTCACAAAGCCCTGGCCCATCAAACCCTGGCTCATCTGGTTTAAGAAACGTGTTTCACACAACAAACTTACCCATATCCAATACTAATAATGTTTACGAATCAATAGAAAACTCTTTTTCTGTCATACAACAAAATCTTCTTACAGGCAGTGTGAAGATTCAGGTTGTTGCGAAAATAGAATTCACTAGAGTGGACAGTGAGGTGATTGTATCGTATATATCAACAAGACAACACACTGTTAACACAAGAAGAGAATTGGAGAACGTGTTTAGAGACAGACTATTACCAGACTTTCTACAGGCAATTGACAGTGCAAGAATGAAGGGGTCTGGTTGGCACGAAGGACATGTACATGAACTACAACTAAAGCAGTCTAGGTATCATCCTATATTAGGTAAAGCATGGTTACCACTGCCAACAGAAGTAGTAAACAAAAAGGCTGTTGTTAACATTCAGAACAATGACAACTATTGTTTCATGTGGTGTGTGCTTGCTAAACTACACTTTGTAAAAATAAAACCTGAACGTGTATCTAACTACATCAAATTTGTAAACGAACTTGATTTTAGTGGCATTGAGTTCCCTGTTAAAATAGAGGACATAGACTTGTTTGAAAAATTAAATCCTGGCATATCTGTAAATGTGTTTGTGTGGGATAATGTGTCTGTTGACAAGTTACAACCCATTAGAGTATCAGCACTGGCACCAACCTATGGTCAGTCAGAAAATAAGCATGTTGACATGTTGCTAATCGGAGATGACAATAACTTTCACTACACAATTATTAGGAATATGTCACGTCTAATTCATAATCATACAACAAAACACAAGGGCAAACAGGAATTTTGTAATAGATGTTTACAGAGGTTTTCCTCTATTGCAGTGGCACATAAACATGTTCTGCACTGTAGGTCAGCTGATGACATTCAAACTGTACTTAAGTATCCAGAGCCTGGTAGTCAAGTGTATTTTAAAAACTATGGGAATCAACAAAAGTTGCCGTTTGTAGTGTACGCAGATTTTGAATCATTAGTAGTTCCATATGAGGGTCCAGTTCCAGAGTCATTACCAAAGACTATAAAACTAAGTGACCAAGTGGTGTGTTCTTTTGGATACATTATTGTTAGGTCAGACGGTCTTCATTCAGAACCTGTTATCTACAGGGGTGAAAATGCAGCATGTCTGTTTTTAACAGAAATGAGACATCTGTATAGTCAGGTAGTACAGTATCTCACAACATGCCAGATGCCTTTGGTGATGACAGAAGAAGACAAACTGAAATTTGATACAGCTGAGACGTGTTGGATTTGCGAACAACCTCTGGGGGGTGATAAAGTTCGTGACCACGATCACATAACTGGGCGTTACAGGGGTGCTGCACATAACAATTGTAACTTATTATTAAAAATAGATCCAAAGACATATAAGTTACCAATCTTTTTCCACAATCTCAAAGGATATGATTCACACATTATCATGCAGGCTGTAGATGAGTCGTACAAAAACATAAGTTGTATTGCCCAGACAACTGAGAAATACTTGACTTTTAGGTTAGATAAATTAGCATTTTATGACTCCATGCAACATTTGTCTTTAGGATTGGCTAGTCTGGCAGAAGGACTGACTGAGTATCCAATAACAAGTAAATATTTTGAGCCAGACTTGATTAAGAAAGGTGTGTATCCGTATGAGTACATTGATCACTGGGTTGTGTTTGAGGAAACAAGACTGCCACCAAAAGAGAAATTTTATTCTACACTAACTGGAAAAGGTATTTCTGACTCTGAATATCAACATGCACTTGATGCGTGGGGGAAGTTGGGGTGTCAGACAATTGGTGACTACCACGATCAGTACTTGAAAGCTGACGTTTGCTTGCTAGCAGACGTATTTGAAAGTTACCGTGAGAAGGGTTTGTTGCACTACAGACTTGACCCAGCCTGCTACATAACTAGTCCTGGCATGACGTGGGATGCATTTTTGAAATCTAGTAAGATATTTATAGACCTGTTGTCTGATCGTACGATGGGTGAAATGGTAGAACGCGGATTGAGAGGAGGGATTAGTATTGCAGCAAATAACTACGCCAGGGCCAACAATAAATATCTGGACGGTCATGGTGACCTTGACCGGGGGTTTGACCCCTCAAGCCCGGGGTCAAGGTCATTCATTACGTACTTGGACGCTAATAATTTGTATGGCTGGGCGATGTGTGAATTATTGCCCTTGAAAAACTTTTGTCTGTATGATTTGTCACAGTATGATGTAACAGAGTCAGGGTTAACTAACAATATTATAAATCTTGATCGAAACGATCCGAAGGGTTGGATCTTTGAAGTCGACCTGATGTACCCACATCATCTACATGATTACCACAATGATTATCCCTTAGCAGTTGAGAAAATGAGTATGATAGGAAAAAAATAAGACACTAAACTTGTGCCTAATCTGAATGATAAATTCAATTATGTTTGTCACTATCGCTTGTTGCAGTTTTACATCAGACACGGGTTAGTACTAAAGAAAGTTCACAGAGGAATTCAATTTGATCAGAGTGCTTTTATGAAAGATTACATAATGAAGAACACAACATTGCGTGCCAGGGACGGCAACACTGCATTTGACAAAGACTTCTTTAAGCTTATGAACAATGCCTGTTTTGGCAAGACAATGGAAAATCCTCATCACAGAAAAGATGTGAGACTTGTTACAACTGAATTGGGTGCAATTAAACTTACAGGCAAGCCACAGTACACAGGGTACAAAGAGTTTCATTCATCATTGTATGCAGTGTCACTCAAAAAAAAGATTGTTAAACTGGACAAGCCAGTATTCATTGGTATGGCAATTCTGGAGTTGTCAAAATTATTAATGCTTGAATTTTATTATGATTACTTCAAACCAAAATATCCTGACTGCCGTCTGTTATACACTGACACTGACTCTATGATCATTGACGTGTGTACTGAAGACTTTTATGAAGACATGAAAACAGAGTTACACATGTATGACACATGTATTAAGCTGACACCTCTCAGCTATAAGCGTGCTGCATTTAAAAAGATATGTCCCTTACCTCAACTGTGACATGTGGTGTGTGGCGTTAAGGGCAGAGATTTACTAGTGTTTGTCAGTTGACATAAGCACAGACCTAAACCAGCAAGGGTAAAAGGTATTATGATTACTGTCTTTATGACGGGCCTCTCTCTGTGTGAGGTGGAAAGAGAGAGAGCTATTGTGTGTGTCCGAGGTATTTCCGTGTGTCTGTACATGCGTGTGTGTACATATGTGTGTGTGTGCGCGTGTGTACATATGTGTGCGCGCGTGTGTGTGTGTGTGCGCGCGTGTGTGCGCGTGCGTGTGACTGAGGGCTCTTGCAACTTCTTGCCGCAACTGAAAATCAACAACACACATACAGAAACCCCCAGCTCACAAAACTTGCTCAACAAGTCTGGTCGGGTAGCGTTAAGACTCGTCAGGCTTGTTCCGCATTTAGACATAACATTTTGGAAAGACCAAGATCGATTTTAGGATCAGGTTTTGCCGGATCGGACTTATTCTTGCCGGTTAGTGTTTGAAAATGACCGGTTGTTTTTTTTATAATTTATTCATTGGACTATTAGCCGGTTGAGATGTATGACGTCAGCTCTGTCATACCAAGTTGTGTATGCGTGTCTGTGTTGTTTGAGTGATAGTGTGTCTGTGTGTGCGTGTGTGTGTGTGTGTGTGTGTGTGTGTGTGTTGGGTGGGGGGGGGGGGGGGTGGGGGGGGGTGGCGGGGGGGGGGGGGGGGGTGGGGGTGGGGTGGGGGGGGGGTGGCGGGGGGTGGGGGGTGGGGGGGGGGGTGTCTTGAGGATCTGTTGTATATGTACTCAGTCGGGTGTATAAAGCAAGGTATGATTTTCTGAGGTGCATCTCTTTTCAGCTTTTACAGTCATGTACACCGCCTAACCGAACAGGGCGTGAAATTCAATAAGAGTTATTATCCTTTCACGGGCTGGTGGGTTTCAGTGGCTCGCGTCTCGGTGCAGACAGACAGGTGTTTATGACTCACTGTAGGCAAACAGTCTAAGCTTTTTCATGTTACTGTGCACCACGCATGCAAGGGCCCATGTGTAACATAGCTGAAATTGTATAGACCACAACAGCATACTGAGTGTGTGTGGCAGACATGGTCTACCAGCTCTGTCAGGCGTGTGATTGTCATGGGATATTACCCTTGTGAAAATGATGTGTACCTGTGTTGCAAGGTTTGCACTTAATGTTTTTGTTTATACATGTTTTATGTTAGTATGTATATATGTATGTACGTACGTGCGTGTGCATGTGCGTGTGTTTATGTGTTGGTATGTGTGTGTGTGTATGTATGCCTGTGTATATAACTTGTATGACAATCTGGCACTGCCCTTGAATTATCTTGGTTTGCAACTGGCGTGTCTGTGCTTGTGCGTGTGCACGTATATTTGACTGTTATGTTTCAGAGTCGTGCTTAAACAGAGTCAATTGTATATACAGAGCCAAGTGTTTGCACTGAGCGGTCCCCCCCTGCACAACACAATTCTATAGGCCTTTTGATGCGTGACGTGTGAATGGCGCTGTGAAAGCTTTTACCCAACTCATTGAAAGAGGGTTTGGCATTGAGTCTTGTCATGCGTGAACTGAAATGATATGTGTGGGACATAGCATGTGAGTTTTTCGGAAATCGACTCTGGCAGTATTGAGAGAAACGGTCATGTAAAAGTTAATGACCGTAATTAGTAATTAATTAAGGTCATTAGGTGTTGACAGAGACAATAGTTATAGAGATAAAACAATAGAGTCCCGATAGATAATCAGATCAATAGAGCCGCATCAGTCATGCTTGTCAGTTTTTTAAAATCAAAGGGTTGATTCAGAATTAACGGGGGTAAAATTGGGGTCAAAAATATGATATTAAAAAATGATGTAAATTAATGACTGATGCGGCTCTATTGAATTCATTGTCTATCGGGACTCTATTGTTTTATCTCTGTTGGCTGTCTCTGGAGCTAGGGGTGGTGGTGGTGGCGCTCTTCCACCGGCTCCAACTGATCCAAAGGATTTACAGTCATGGGTAAAGAAACAGTTGTCACACATATCAGACTTGCTTAAGAAATTGGCTCTGAAAGCAATGGATGCTCTGCTTGGCATAATAGGCACAGTTGTCAGTTGGATGATCAGTACAGCAGCGAAGGTAGTTGCATTTATGGCGGAAAATGTGTGGGTCTTTTTGGTTAAAGGAGGAGGATTAATGGTAGGTTATTTAATGAAACAGGTAAAGAAGTAATATCCCTAATCCAGTAAGACCTATTACCAATGCAGTTCTTTCTGACTCATGTGTGCCAGGGGTTGGTGAGTCAGGTGTTACTGGTTGTATGGGTGCCGGGGTCGGGGCCTAGGCCAGGGCCGGAGGTGATACTGTCTGTACAGGCATTATTAATGGTTTTAGCGCAAGCGGTGACTGTAAGCGCAAGCGATGTGTGATTGTTGCCCCCAAGTTTACAGATTGGTTGAGTCCTAATTTTTTACCAACGCCTGCAACAATTATTTCATTATTATAATTTGTTATTGTCCCCATTTGTAATTGAAGATCAGATGGTAACATGTATAACCCGATGCCAACTACAAAGTCAACTTTTGATCTAGCATGTCTGAGAACGTCTTGGTAGCATTGTATACTTGATGGGAGATCTACCACTGAGTTGATTGAATCTTCTAGATTTGCAAGAAACTTTTTTTGTGCTTCGAATTTGCCACTCCCGTTTAAAATGTTTGATTTTGTTAGTGATTGTGCCCCTAGTAAACACCACACATACGTTCTGATACTCATTTACGCGCTCGACTCCTGCTTGAGTAAACCCGTCACTCTTGTCTAAGACAAATGTGGTCCAGGCATTAGACTGATTCTGTTCTATTGATCCTAACCACACTTGTGATTTTGATGAGAATGAAGTGTAACCGGGGTAGTAATCTTGAGGGTATTGTCTGTGACTCATAGCGTAATACAATGTACCCATACCTTTGTGATCAGCAAGTTTTTGTGTGAAGTCATACCCGGCACGGGGGCTTATGTTAAATTCGTTACAGATGCGTTCAAGCGCTTTCATATCCATGGGGTTGTTAAAACAGTTGAAACTGGATTCAGTGGGTAGTGGGGTATGCAGTTCTGACAGTATTCTTCTAAGCTGGTAATACGTGTGGAAACAATACACAGACCTAATCAGTTTGTTTGAGTGATTCAAGTGGTCTGTAAAAGAAACACCACAGCCAGTAGTTGAACATAGCAAAGTTAAGTTGGTTTTGAAACATCTGTAGTGGGCTTGAGGACCACTTTCTTGCAGTAGCATCATCTGTTATTGGAGGGTTTAGGTATTGATCAAAGGGTTTGGGTATTTTGACTTGAAATAAATCTTGTTCGGACACAGTTATGTCGAGCTGATTTAATTGAATTATTTTATGTTCATAAGTTGGTGCAATATTGTACTTGGCATCCACATTAAATATATTGAAACGCATTTGCATTGACGCTTGTTGGTGATTTAAATTCCATCTTTCTTTTTTATGAGATAATAAAAATGTTTATCACATTAACAAATCTTGACACAAGCAAACCAGTGTGGTTAACTAATGGGATTGATAATCTTGATGGTAGCAAGGCTGTTGCTATCCATGAAATGTTTTACACTGTAAAGTGGTTTAATGTAACAGACGATACAAGTTATTTTGTAGCTGATGGCATAAGGATTGGTGATACTTTACGATCTGGGTATTATGACTTTTGTACTTTAGCTGAATGGCTACAAATTAAATTTAAAATAAAAAGCAACTTTAAATCCAGCTAACTTACTTGTTACATTAGAATTTCCAAACGATAAATGGTATTCATTATCAATTAGTCTTGGAAAGTTACTTGGTTTTTTAGATACACTTCCAAATGAAGATTGGGTTTCATCATCATTACCATTCGGACGTCTACTAACACCAAAAAAAAAGATAAAATAACTGGAAGATATCCTGTTCATTTGTCAGTACACACAGAGCTAAATGTTTATTTGAAAGAACTAAACACGACTGAAAATGTACACAATGGAAAGCCATCAACTTTGTTGAGATTCTTGCCAACTGGAACCGCACCCTATTGCGAAAGTGTAGTTGTTAGATTTCCTAATTTGCAGTTTAAGAAATTAGGTTCCAGTTTCTTTGAGTCACTGTGTATATCTGTAACTAATCAACCAGTTCTGATGCATGATTTTAGTGTTGTGTTGGACGTTAAATAATTTTATTTTTGTTTATAAAAATGAGTGCTGGTCCAAAGCCGAGAATCATACCAGTTGCATGTCCAGTAACAGAGTTGAAAGATTTGCCTGATGTACAGGATTTTGAGAAGGAGGTTGAGGTGGGGGAAGTGTATGGTTTTGAACTTGATTCTTTTGGCATGTACAAGCGGAAAGTAATAGATGACATGAAGGACAGAACAGACAGACCGATTCCTAAACTTGGTCAGCTGTGTGATGTTACTGTTCTGCTTCCGCCTACTCTTGTAAATAATGTGCCCTACAACTTAATACATGTGGGTAATAAGTGGGTAGTTTCGCTTGTGCCTGTTCCAACACCAATAATTGACTGGGACATAAAGTTTGAATTTATTAGTCTTTATGTTTATACTGATGATGAAGGTGCCTTAATATTCAGAAAAGTTGTTAATTCTGGGCCACTGATTGTGAGTCTTGTTCCAAGTTTTCCTTCAAACAACAATAGCAGAGAAAAACTAAAAGTGCAAGAGTATGAGAAACGAAGGTATCTTCTTACACATAGAAAAGGCAGATCAGATACTTCCGTTGTGTTTATGCCAGCAAACTTTGCCATGGCCAGAGAAGCGACAATAGTATTTGAAATTATCATGAGGTCTGTAGCTTCTGTAAAAGAGGCTAAAATTGCACAGGGAATCAAACTTACGTGGGATGAAACAATAGCAGAGTCATCAAAGGTTTTTATTGCTATTAAAAAAGGTGTTGATATAGAGGTTTCGAGCAGTATTCCCGCTGTCAAGATAGTGGTCGACAAAACAACTTTTGTTCGTCTAAGTTACATAAAACTTGAACACATTGATCTTGTTTTGTTTTATTATGCCAGCAAATTATACACTTTTGACGAGTTGCAAAATGTAATCGCTGATTAAATTTTTTAAAATATTTGTAAATTTTTAAAAAATGGTGAACTTCTATCCACAACTACCGACGCTTGAGTCTGTTGATTGATTGTACATTGCTTAACGTCCCGACAGCAACAAGGCTTTCTCAGGACGTGCCTGCACTGCTTGTGAAAAAAAAAAAAAACTAAACAGAAAATTGATTGATTGTACATTGCTTAACGTCCCGACAGCAACAAGGCTTTCTCAGGACGTGCCTGCACTGCTTGTGAAAAAAAAAACTAAACGGAACACTGAATGTATGTCGCCAGCCGGTCCAATACATTAAATAAACCTAACACATGGGGCCTAAATAAAGCTAAGACCATTTAGCAACACCACATCCAATATCAAGAGCTACAGGCAGTGCAGACAGTAGGGAGAGTTTTAAAAAGGCAAATACAGGTGAATGGACCTCGGGTAGACAAACACATGCCCCAGAATAGAGAGAAAAACTCACCCTGTGGGGCTGACCAGGGTGACCCTGGGAACTAAAAAGTACCTAACCCCACCCAAGTCCCACAAATTGAATGTATGTCGCCAGCCGGTCAAATACCTTAAATAAACCTACAACATGGGGCCTAAATAAAGCTAAGACCATTTAGCAACACACATCCAACATCAAGAGCTACAGGCAGTGCAGACAGTAGGGAGAGTTTTAAAAAGGCAAATACAGGTGAATGGACAAAGGGTAGACAGAAACACATGCCCCAGAATAGAGAGAAAAACCCACCCTGTGGGGCTGACCAGGGTGACCCTGGGAACTAAAAAATACCCAAGTCCAACAAGGCAGACCCGGGTGGGGTGCTTGAGTCTGTGCCAATTTATCCGCATTTGACAACTGTGCCAATTGCACCAGGTAAAACATTACAGGCAGACGCATTCCGATTAATAAATATTACAGAAGCAATTAAATATTTGGAAAGTGAAGAGGCAAAATACTCCAGGTGTAAAAGCTTCCCTCTACCGGGACGGCCTCCCAAAACTTTTGCCCTTCATTACCAACATCATCAACACATCTCTAGAAAATGGCTCCGTCCCCGATATCTTCAAGTCCGCCATCGTCCGTCCTCTCCTCAAAAAACACAACCTCGACCCAAACGACCTCAAGAACTACCGCCCAGTCTCCAATTTCTCTTTCCTGTCCAAGCTTCTTGAGAAGGTTGTCATCAACCAACTCAACCTCCACCTAGCCAACAACAACCTCCTCAGTCCCTTCCAGTCTACCTATCGCAAACATCACAGCACTGAAACAGCCCTTCTACATATCCTTAACGACCTGCTTCTCTCCACTGACTCGGGCAACATCTCCCTTCTTATGCTACTCGATCTCTCTACCGCCTTCGACACCATAGACCACTCTATCCTCCTCCATCACCTTCACCACTCCTTTGGCATCACTGACTCTGCTCACTCCTGGTTTCTCTCCTACCTCTCCGACAGACAGCAGTCTGTCACCATCGACGGCGTCTCCTCCAACGCAGTCAGGCTCTCCTGCGGCGTTCCACAGGGGTCCGTCCTGGGCCCGGTCCTTTTCACACTCTACGCCTCTCCCCTGTCCAACATCATCCAGTCTCACCACATACACCACCACCTCTACGCTGAAGACTCACAACTACTAGACAAAGACAAACTCGACAACACTCAGACACTACTGACCCGCACGGCTGACTGCTATGAAGACGTGAAAAACTGGATGACAGCAAACAAGCTCAAACTGAACGACAAAACGGAAGCCATGCTGGTAGGCACTCGCCAGAAACTTTCCCAGCGCCCTCCCTCTCTCCACCTTCAACTTGACAGCACCCCATCTCCCTCTCTGACTCGGTCAAGAACCTTGGCGTTATTCTCGATTCCTCTCGTTCCATGACCAGCTTCGTCTCCGCCACGGCCCAGGCATGTTATTTCCACCTCTGCCGCATCGGTCAGATCAGAAAATACCTCACTACCGAAGCTGCCACCAAACTCGCTGTCTCTCTCATCTTATCTCGCATCGACTACTGCAACTCTCTCCTTTCCGGCCTTCCTCACTCCACCACTCTCACTCTCCAGTGCGTCCAGAACAATGCTGCCCGCCTCGTCCTGAGAAAGAAAAAATCTGACCACATCACTCCCCTGCTCAAGCTCCTTCACTGGCTCCCCATCCCCCAACGCATCCAATACAAGATTCTGTCTCTCTGCTACAAATCCCTGAACAACTACGCTCCTGCCTATCTCTCCAACTTACTTCACCCCTACACTCCTTCCCGCTCCCTCCGCTCCGCCTCTGACCCTCTCCGCCTCCTCACCCCCCCGCACCAAACTCAGCACTTTCGGCCCCCGCTCCATCTCAGTATACGGTCCATCCACCTGGAACACTCTCCCACTCTCTCTCCGTCAGAAACACTCGCTCTCCTCCTTCCAGTCCGCCCTCAAAACTCACCTCTTTCAACAGTTCTAGCACTACATCACCACACTCCCCACCCCAAGCTGACCGTCGTAATGTATTTTCACTATTTGTGTTACGTGAGTCATTGTCTAAAGCGTGCGCATGCGTGTGCGAGTTGTGAGTGCGCGCTTAGAGTTATAATTATTATAAGATAAGCGCATTATAAATACTGTAATTATTATTATTATTATAAAACAGTTTTCAATTCTGTACAAAACACATCTATGGATGTGGGTGCGGTTTCAGCTGGATTATCTGTAGGGGGTATTGCTTTGATAACAAATAAAATCGGCAGTTTAATTGGAGTTGGTCTTGAAGGAGCTAGCATTGCCACAGGTCTGCTATGCTTTGGTTTGGAAGGCCTTAACAAAAGATTCCATACAAAGTTACAGAAACATGAAGCGTTGAGTACTCTTGCTGGTGCAAAGCTGAGTAGTATGAAACTTATTATCAGTAAATCCTTGCAGGACAATTTTATTGACGACAATGAATTTAAGAGAGTGCAGGATGATTTGAACAATTACAAAAAACAGAAGTCTGAAATACAGAATAAGATGCGTAGTCAATCTCCCATGAATGTTGAAGAACTGAAGGCCAGTTTTTTAGAGAGGGGAAAACAGATCGAGGTTCAGGAAACCACGGAAAAATTACAAAATCTACTTTCAAGCAAATAAAGATCAGATTTGGTAATCGTTTAATAATGACATACACTTCACAGAAAGATGACACGCCACATATGCCGCTTGAGCCTATCTACTTAGCCCCATCCGCTCTGCCGCCAGAGTACTATTGAGAAAAAAAGTTTTTTTGTTGCCCTTGTATCTTGACAAATTTGTCTCAGTATCTTGGGACTGAAGTCAAGTTGTTATAAGAACTTAGGGTAATTAATTAATATGTTCTTATGGTAAGTAATTATTAAGTTCTTTTGGCAACTAACTTAAAGGTTACCTCTGCAGGTTTCTAAAAGTTAGTTGCAACTTGTTAATAACGTATAAAGTTCTGATTGAGGAAATCATGTTCCTCAGAAATTGACTCTGACAGGGAGTTGAAATGCCTTTAGTTTATTTTCACTGAGTGTACTATCAGGATTTTGTTTGTTTTGAGAGAAACAGCCATGTGGGCGTTAATGGCCTTAATTAGTTAATTAATTAGGGTAAACTTAAGACAATGGAAAAGCTTCAGAAATCTCCTTTCTATTATCTCTACATGTACAGAGCATCTCTTGCTGTAGACACAAAAGCAAAACTTATGTACCCTCACATGAATGCAGGCACCACTGTTAACAGCTAACCCTTTGGGTGTTGGTAGGGATTTTATTCATGATGATTCCTGCTGGAATCATCGCGACTAAAACCACTATCGACACCCAAAGGGTTAAACATTTTCTTTTTACTCTAGCTGGACTGTATTAACCCTTATCGTTCAGAATACACCAGTGTGTGAAATAAGTTTGACTAAAATAGTTCAAGGGTAGTGCCAGAATAGCTTGGCGCCTCTAGGTGCCAAGCAATTCTGGCATCACCCTTGAACTAAAGCCATTGGTCTATATACTCTCTGTAAGTTCTATAATGTAGCATGCATATGGCAGTGTACAAATTTGAAGCTTTAAGCCTCAGTATGATATGGCTTAAGCATGTATTATACATATATATGGGCGACAGTCTTCAGTCCTGGAGACAGATTCAGCTTTTTCAAAATCGCAGAAAGCTGAATTTCAGCTTTTTGGGTTCAGTCAGAACAGTCAGTCAGTCATTCAACCTGTTCCATTTGCAGGAGGCATAAATTCTCACGAGAATTTATGCCTCTTGCTGGCCATGGATAATGGAGTGTATAGTTAGTCCATACAACACCGGATACGAAGAGGTGATGGGGAGACAGGGACTAGGCTCGGAGATGAGTGAGAACGGGGAGAGGTTTGTAGACTTTTGTGCTCTAAACTGACTTGTCATTGGAGGCAGCATCTTCCCACACAGAAGAATACACAAAGCAACTTGGGTCTCACCTGACCATACAACAGAGAACCAAATAGACCATATCTGCATTAGCAAGAAATTTAGAAGATCCCTTCAAGATGTTCGAGTGAGGAGGGGAGCAGATGTCGCCTCAGACCACCATCTGCTTACCTTAAGAATGAAGCTCAAGCTAAAGAAAAGCCGCACAGAGACAACAAGAAGACAGCGCTATAATGTAGGCCTCCTGAGAGAAACTAGAGTTAGAGAAGAGTTCAAACTGGTGCTGTCCAACCGGTTTCAAGCGCTACAGGAGCTAGTAAATGAAGAGGAGGCAGTCACCACAGAGCAGCAGTGGAAGGCAGTTAGAGAGGCGCTGAACTCAACCTGCAAAGACACTGTAGGGTTCAGGAAACACCACCACAAGGACTGGCTGTCGGCACAGACCTTGAAGAAGATAGAAGCGAGGAAGCAGAAGAAAGCAGCGGTCAACAACAGTCGCACGAGAGCAGCCAAAGTAAGGGCACAGGGGGAATACTCGGAAGCCAACCGCGAGGTGAAGAGGAGTATCAGGGCAGGCAAGAGGGCCTACACAGACAGCCTGGCAGCAGAGGCAGAAAAGGCAGCAGGCAGCGGCAACATGAAACAGCTCTACGACATTACCAGAAGATTGTCGGGTAAGTATGGCCATACAGAAAGACCAGTAAAAGACAAAGAAGGCAAGCCTATTGCAGACAGAGCAGACCAACTCGACAGATGGGCCGAGTATTTTGAAGAGTTACTGAACAGACCTAGCCCACCCGACCCCCCCGACATCCAGCCGGCAGAGACCGACCTACCCATCAGCTGTGACAGACCCAGCCGGGAAGAGATCAGAAAAGCAGTGGCATTTTTGAAGAATGGCAAAGCAGCAGGGCCAGATGGCATCCCAGCGGAGTCTCTGAAAGCAGACCTAGAGACAACAGTTGAGATGCTGTACCCACTGTTTGGAAAGATCTGGGAAGAGGAGGTGATGCCAGCTGACTGGAAGGAGGGGTACCTAATCAAGCTTCCCAAGAAAGGCGACCTCAGCAAGTGTTCCAACTACAGAGGAATCACCTTGCTGTCAGTACCAGGAAAGGTCTTCAACAGGATCATCCTAGAGAGAATGAAGAGCTCCGTTGACCCCCAGCTGAGAGACCAGCAAGCAGGATTCAGGAAGAACCGATCATGTACAGACCAGATCGCCACTCTCCGCATCATCGTGGAACAGTCTCTGGAGTGGAGCTCCCCGCTGTACGTCAACTTTGTGGATTATGAGAAAGCATTTGACAGCGTGGACCGAGAGACTCTGTGGAAACTCCTACGACACTACGGTGTACCCACAAAGCTCGTCCGCCTGATCAAGAGCAGCTATGATGGCATGACATGTCGCGTGATCCATGAAGGGCAGTTCACCAGAGAGCTCCAGGTCAGAACTGGTGTCAGGCAGGGGTGTCTGCTGTCTCCGTTCCTCTTCCTACTGGCCATAGACTGGGTCATGAAGATGACCACAGAGCACAGACGAAGTGGAATACAGTGGACACTGTGGACACAGCTTGACGACCTCGATTTTGCAGACGACTTGGCATTACTGTCCCACACTCATCAACAAATGCAGGACAAGACCACGAGGCTTGCTGACATCTCGTCCCAAGTGGGCCTCACCATTCACAAACAGAAAACAAAGACAATGAGGCTGAACGCAACCAGGGAAGAACCAGTCTTGCTTGCTGGCACCCCGTTGGAGGAGGTGGAGTCCTTCACCTATCTCAGGAGCATCATAGACAAAAAAGGCGGCACTGATGCAGATGTCAGAGCACGAATCGGTAAAGCCAGAGCAGCCTTTCTCCAGTTGAAAAAAGTGTGGAGTTCCAGAGAGCTGTCACAACACACCAAAGTCCGGATTTTCAACTCCAATGTAAAAGCAGTTCTCCTATATGGAGCATAGACATGGAGATTGACAAAAACCACAGTCAACAGAGTACAGACCTTCATGAACAGTTGCCTTAGAAGAATTTTGAAAATCCACTGGCCAGAGAAGATCAGCAACGTCAGACTCTGGGAGAGAACAGAGCAGATAACAGCAGAGAATGAAATTGGGTGAAGAAGATGGGGATGGATCGGTCAGTCTGAGAAAGCCAGCTTCCAGTATCACTAGGCAGGCATTGTCATGGAACCCCCAGGGAAAGAGGAAAAGAGGTAGGCCGAGAAACTCCTGGCGTCGAGACCTCCAAGCAGACATCAAGAGACTGGGAACCACCTGGAGTAGAATCGAAGGAGAAGCACAGGACAGGAGTTGCTGGAGGTCTCTCGTCGACGGCCTATACCCGGGTAGGGGTGACAGGCGTAAGTAAGTAAGTAAGTATAGTTAGTCCATGGACTGTTGTTAGTCATTTCATTTTTTTGCACCCATGCATGTATTGTAACAGTTACACAATGTCTTTTCAGATTTCTTTCACTACAGAGAGATATGCAGAAACCTGCAGCATCTGAGGAAAACAACGCTATTGCCGGCAAAGGTGCTATAGCACAGGAGACTGGTGGATCAGATTAGCCCCTGACAGCCAAGAAGTTACAAAATTTTAACACAAAAATTCTCAGCACACTTGTTTAACAAGAAAACAATCTCTCTTACAAGAGCTTGTATTTATTGCACGTGTGCACATCTCTGGTGTTGGCTATGCCAAGTGTTCCACACAGGACAAAAAGTTAAGTTTGTAATAATGGATTTTACAAATATTCTGCATTGTTTAAAAACTAAATTAACAGAAATGTGAGTGAAAAGCACACACATTCATTATTTTGACTTTGATTATTCAGCCAAACTCCTTCAGGTCCATAAGCTAATCAGTGACATGCAGAATTGTACATATGATGTCAAAACATTGCTGACAGACTAACATGGTTAATCCATAAAGCCCTGACAGGCTATGACAGGATGTGGACTGACCGTGATTGTTCAAAGGTGGTGTCAGAATAGCTTGGCGCCTGTAGGCGCCAAGCTATTCTGACACCACCCTTGAACTATGGTAGATCTGCCACCAGAATTGTGATGTAGACCTCACAGCCAAATTATATAATTTCATCATTTGGATGTAACGAGTTAAGATGAACGATGACAAGACTGAGGTCATGCATCTCTACACTGACTCCAAATGATACCGTCATGCCATCTGGGCATGCCATCCCTTTTTCACACAGTCAGAGATCTTGGCATTGTTCTAGCAGCTTTGTTGTCTGCGGACCTCACATCAGTCGCATATAAAGTCTTGCGCAGGATAAGTCACATCATGTCTTCCCTTTCTGCGGTGGCCACCCCAAAAAATGTCGGCATTTGTGTTGCCAGCTGCTTTGCCAGATGCTAATGTAAAAAAATGTCAGCACCAGTACCAGTTGACGCAGATTGCGTTTCTGCATTCTTTATAATCTCAAAACCAAAATGTCCCAGGAACATGGATTCAGAGTGGTGTCAGCAAGAGGCATTGATCCTTATGAGCCCCCACAACTGCGGGGACTCATGAGGATCAATACCTCTTGCAGCTGGGTGTTGCTCAGGGTTCATCAAAACTGATGTCAGCATGTGTTGTCATATCTCAATTTATTGCCTGCTGCAGTGCCAGATGCTAAAGTAGACAAACTGCAGCGCACCCAGAGTAATGCTGCTAGGCTGATGCTCAGGTGCATCAAAACGAGACCATGCAAAGTAACTATTGCGAGCACTTCACTGGCTTTCAGAGCCGGGATAAAATACAAGGTTGCCACTCCTTGTTTCTGCAGTCAGAACTCAGGTTGCCCATATTACCTGGCTGAACAGATTACCTCGTATATGAAAAGAAAAGGGGAGACTGCCAGTGCTAATATTTTAGGAAGGTTACAAAGTAAAGTAGATAATAGCACTGTCAGGGGAGAGAAGTGTGCATGATCGACCAGTGATCATAGATCTATCTATCTATATCCCGTAGTCTTGCCGACCGTTGGGGCACCACTGATGACTTGGCAACCAGCTCCCTCCATTCCTCTCTGTTCTCTGCTATTCTCAGCATATCGCCCAGCTTCAGTCCTGTCCACTCTGAGATATTGTCCTCCCATCTTTTCCTCTGTCTTCCTCTCCTTCATCCTCCTTGCACAGTGCCTTGCTGGATTGTTTTGGCAAGCCCTGCTGAACGCGTGACATGCCCATACCACTTCAGTTTGCGTTTTCTCACAATGTCTAATAAGCCTTCATAGGGCCCGATGGCTTGCCTGATTCTGCTTCCCACTTCCTCGTTTGTGATGTGATCTCTGTATGAGATGCCAAGCAGCCTTCGAAAACATCTCATTTCAGTGGCTTGTATCCTCCTTTCAAGGACAGCTGTGAGGGTCCATGACTCGCAGGCATACAAGAACAGAGATGACCAAGGAGCGCATCAGTCTGATCTTGGAGCAGAGTGTGATGTTTCTGTCCTTCCATATGGTCTTCAATCTTGTCAGTGCTGTTGTTGTCTGCGCATATCATAGATCTACTGTGGCCAAAGCACAAAAAAAAAGAGATAGGAAAGAGAGGGGGCGCTAAAAAAGTGGCTGAAAGCAATGCATATGGAAGCCCCCCCCGAAGGGGGGCGTATCACATACCCCACTGTTCCAGCCACTCAGTACATGGAAATTTAAATCTAGGTCCCCCCAAAGGGGGTCCAGATATTTAGCCGGTGTGGACAGCTGTTTCGGTCTTGGCGACCTCTTGAGCACATCATCGGCGATACTGGAGGAGGCAGGAATTTCTGCCTACCTGCAATGACATTTTAATACTATTTTCGGAAACCGACCAATCAGCTGAGCGCGCCGAATGTTCTGGGCGACTTCGGGGTTTTTTCCCGGGCAGGCTTCGAGTCTTTCCGATCGTCTCACAATGCACCATTACGCATGGCGTACAACTCGATCAAAATACGAGAATCGCTCATTCCGATCACGCATTTTCAACGTTGTACATCACTCCAGCAGTTATTTCGCAAAGTCCATCAGTTGTAATCGTTGGAAATGTCTCCAACGGCTTCAAAAAAGTTGCGTGGTGCTCAGCTAGTGGCTGCGAGGTTGAACAGATGAAGAGAGATGTGTTCGAGCAGACGAACCCGAGTGAGAGAAAGAGAGAGAGAAAACAAAAATTACTAAACCTCCAACTGTAAATACTGATGAGACGGTGGTGAAATCCGCAACACGCAAGAAACTTGAATTGATGAAAGATGCTCGCGATGTCGGCATTGGACAGTAAATGATAAAGAAATTTGGTTTTACACATCACTCGGGTGTATCTGAAGTGACACAGTACAGCAGACGTGTGCACATGACACTTTACCTGCAGAAACTTCATCAGTGTGCATATATCCAAGACTCAGAAACCTTTGCTTTTCATTTTCTCATGCAAAATATGTTTCTATATGTGGCTATTCAATGCCTTTTTTTTTTTTTTTTTTTATCCCACAGGTGTTTGTTATGGCACAGTACTCTTTGTGTTGCTTGTCCAATGTTTTGGGACAGTTTTCTCAAAATGTGATTTTTTTACCAGAAGCATACAAATAAAAGGTTGTATCTTTTGAATGGCTTGATCAATTCATTTCATATTTGGATGATATTTTTTAACATGTGTTGCAATATTTCTGTGCATGGAATATGAGTTTAGTGTACCAGTTTGTGTTTGGTGACCATGTGAATTTCTGTTTTTGGTCTCTTGATGACTGCAATTTATGATTATTTTCACTGATGTACTGAATGCAATTTCCATGCACAGGTCTATTTAGCATATAAATAGCTTTAAAAACAAAAAGAAGTGAGAGAATATATGCAGGCGGCCGAGCTTTGTGGGTAAACCATAATGTCGTAGGAGTTTCCACAAAGTCTCTCGGTCCACGCTGTCAAATGCTTTGTCGTAATCCACAAAGTTGACGTACAGCAGGGAGCTCCACTCCAGAGACTGCTCCACGATGATGCGGAGAGTGGCAATCTGGTCTGTACATGATCGGTTTTTCTGGAATCCTGCTTGCTGGGCTCTCAGCTGGGGGTCGACAGAGCTCTTCATTCTCTCCAGGATGATCCCGTTGAAGACCCTTCCTGGTACTGACAGCAACGTGATTGGCTGGATGTCTGGGGGGTCGGGTGGGGTGGGTCTGTTCAGCAACTCTTTAAAATACTCGGCCCATCTGTCAAGTTGGTCTGCAATAGGCTTGCCTTCTTTGTCTTTTACTGGTCTTTCTGTATGGCCATACTTGCCTGACAATCTTCTGGTAATGTCGTAGAGCTGTTTCAGGTTGCCGCTGCCTGCTGCCTTTGCTGCTAGGCCATCTGTGTAGGCTCTCTTTGTCTGCCCTGATACTCCACTTCACCTCGCGGTTGGCTTCTGAGTATTCCTCATGGACCCTTGCTTTGGCCGCTCTCGTGCGAATGTTGTTGACAACTGTTTTCTTCTGCTTCCTCACTTCTATCTTCTTCAAGGTCTGTGCCGACAGCCAGTCCTTGTAATGGTGTTTCTTGAACCCCACAGTGTCTGCAGGTTGAGTTCAGCACCTCTCTAACTGCCTTCCACTGCTGCTCTGTGGTGACCGCCTCCTCTTCATTTACTAGCTCCTGCAGCGCTTGAAACCGGTTGGACAGCACCAGTTTGAACTCTTCTCTCACTCCCGTCTCTCTCAGAAGGCCTACATTATAGCGCTGTCTTCTTGTTGTTCCTGTGCTGCTTTTCTTTAACTTGAGCTTTATTCTTAAGGTAAGCAGATGATGGTCCGACGCGACATCTGCTCCCCTCCTCACTCGAACATCTTGAAGGGATCTTCAAAATTTCGTGCTAATGCAGGTACGGTCTATTTGGTTCTCTGTAGTATGGTCAGGCGAGACCCATGTTGCTTTGTGTATTCTTCTGTGTGCGAAGCTGCTGCTTCCAATGACAAGTCTGTTTAGAGCACAAAAGTCTACGAACCTCTCCCCGTACTCGTCTCTCCTAGTCCCCGTCTCCCCATCACCTCTTCATATCCAGTGTTGTCCTCCCCTATTTTGGCATTAAAATCACCCACGACGATGGTGATGTCTCGCTCCGCACATTTGTCCACAGCACTCTGGAGTCGGTCGTAGAACTCTTGTTTCTCTTCCTCGTCACTGTCATTAGTGGGCGCATAACACTGGATGATCTTTCTCCTAGTTCTAAAGGCTGCCGTGTTAATTCTTGGCCCAAGAGGTTCTAGCCCATCAGCGCTCTCTGTGCCACTGGTGACAGCATGAATGCTACACCTTCTGTATGGGGGGGGCATTCTCCTCTTCATGACCTGACTAGAGACACATCTCCCCACTCTTTTCTGGCCAGACTGCGTCCATCTGGCTTCACCGATACCTAGCAAGGAAAGATTGTACTTTTGCATTTCCGCTGCTATCTGGGAGGACTTCCCACTCTGGTACATGGTCTTGACATTCCATGTGCCCATGATTATGTCCCTGGATAGAGAGAGGCGGCTCAGTCCTGTGGCTTCCGAAGACTTCCGGCTTTCGCCACATGACGTCATAAATCTTCTAGTAGAAGAACCTTCCTCCTCCAGGAAAGGAATTGCTGTTTTTCATCGGCGTTTTTGTAGCCATTTCTTTATTTGCAGGGTGGGGAAGCTACCCCCACGCCCAACCCCCTTACTAGGAGGACCAGGGGTTTTCTGTCGGGGTCTCCTTCCCTTAGACCATGTTGGTTCACGGCACCTTATTTCATTCGGTGCACCCCTCTCGCGAGGGACCCCCTATTCACCACCCAAAGGACGCGCCTCGACGCCATATGGTCCCAGTGCGAGGATGCAGTCACTTGTGTTGTTCAAAACAGGCACATTGGAGTTGTTTGTAGCTCATATGCAACAATATATTGTGTAAAAAACCGCTAAAGAAAGAACCTTTGTGGAATTGAAAGCACATCAGCGTTCTGTCGACTATTTCATTGAAGATTTTGCAAGTCTTTTGAGGCAGTCGCTCACCTCTTCCACTGCATTACTCTGACAATTTGTAGACAATGCTGCTAGTCATGCAGACATAACATCCCCGGCAATATCATCAACAATCTTACAAGGTCATAAATCTAATACATAATTATATACAATTTGAATGTCACCTATGTCTGGCATCATCCAGGTCCTCAGATTTACCTTAAATCAGCTTGATTTATTTCACGAAAATAATGGAGAAATAAAAACAAATACTTTTTGTAACGGGGGTTTGCTACACGGACCCTAGTAGGCTTGAGGGAGATAAAATTAACCATTGTGCCTTGATGGCCAAAAGGTGCAATGGTTAATTTTATCTCCCTCAAGCCTGCAACAGTTCGTGTAAAAAAATCAAGACCAAAAAGATGACTGCCAAGTGTGCAAAATGCTGAGTATAACTCGACGAAGAAAGAAGCATGCTTAGAAAACGGTTAAAACACAATTTATTAATATTTCAAAATAAACAAGTATACAATTCGCTACTTGTCAGTGCATAGAGAAAGCGACGACTGGGAAGTAAACCAGAAAACATCACCATCTCTTCCACAGTATCCTACATCACCACCAAAGATGAGCACAGCACTGTGAGCAAGAAAGCCCTGACACTGGCCATGCTCGAAGAAAAGTATCCCGAGTAGGCATGGATACGGGCATACACTGATGGATCAGCCACAGATGCAGTTCAGAATGGAGGGGCTGGGGTGTACATTCAGTACCCAAACGGAAAATGGCAGGCAGAGGCAATAGTATACCAACAGGCCTTCACTGCACAAATTACAGAGCTGAGGTGGAAGCCCTGGCCCATGCTGCAAACACCCTTAGTGGCACTGCAGACCCTGATGCCCAGATCGTCTTCCTGACTGATGCCATGTCTGTTCTCGAGGCAGCAACAGCAAGCAAACTGCCACGTCTACAAGAGGCACTGCAAAACATCAAGTGCACCAGGCTGGTGTTGCAGTGGATCCCTTCACACCGTGGCATCTACGGCAATGAAGAAGCTGACAGAATGGCAAAGGTGGGCGCAGAGAAAGAACAAGACGAAAATGGAGTCAGCTTCACAGAGATGAAGACCCTCAAGTCTATGTACAGAACACCACAACGGCCCCTAGACAGTTACCATCAGCTATCCAGACAAGAGCAGGTGACCATCTTCCGTCTGAGGACTGGGCACAACCGACTCAATTTCCACCTGCACAGACGCTTCCACCTCGTGCCATCTCCCCTGTGCCCTTGTGGAGAAGCAGAGCAGACCACATCTTCCAGGACTGTGGGAACCCACCAGTTGCTGAGGGAGGAGATATGGCCGAAGCCCGCCACCCTACAAGAGAAACTGTACGGGCCTGTGGAAGTGCTACAGAAGACCACAGATTTCATTTTGAGAGCCAAACTCCAAGTGTGATGGTGTTCAAGAAGAAGAAGAATAAGTGCATAGAGAAAGCGACGACTCGGTCGTCACATGTACTTTCTCCGTGGTCCGACTAGTAGCGAATTGTATATTTGTTTTGTCAATTTTTATGTGTTTTTACCCCAAACATTAATAAATTTTGTTACCGTCTTTTGTAAGCATGCTTTATTGGGTTATTCTCTACAAAGGTCCATGTAATCAACACCTGCTACCAATAATTCATGTTGTCTTTTTATCCTCCACAAGTGGCACACAATGCTTAAAAGGCGACTGCAATATAAATTGTTTCCCAAGTTATACAAGAGCCAAATGAAGATGTTCCTATCCAACGATACATTGACCTGTGGCATTAGCAGTACACCCTCATGTTTTGATAAACTATCACGCAGGTGCCGTGTCCCAGCACATTTGAGGTTTATTTTGCTCGTTAGGCCCGCTGTTTCAGTCTGTTTGCTTTTCACATGCAGCACTGGCATGTTCTGAGTAAAAAAAAATTTATGTTGAGACAAAAGTGACCACACATACAACCAACCTTCAGTACACACAAAGAATGGACAATATGAAGATGGAAGTCTTCCTTTATTATTGTAATCAACTGAACTGAACGACAATTTTGACAATGTCCATGATAATTGCAATGTCAACAAAACATGAAATGAACAACCTCCACACCCCACCCCTCATCAATATCCACATTTACATACAGTTTAAAATTTTGAACTCTCTAGCATTTGTGTGATGGCCTCTGAATTTGGCCCGTACGCTACGAAGTCCAAAATCACAGACAAGCACAAATTTGCGGTGAATATTTATGCTGTTGCTAGCCAACTTTCATTTAACCATCTTGTCCATGCAGCCACTGCGACTGTTGGCTGTCTGCACAAGGAGATTAAAATAAAAACTTTTTTAAAAAAACATGAATCAGTCGAGAAGCACGCATAACCTGTGCCGATTGCCCCTAAAATGTGACAATTATACTCCTTTCTTAAATTGTTAGACAACTAAAAAATAAAATGCAGAAAAGTCAAACACACACGGTGGATTATTTTTAGATGCAATATACTAAAAAAAATGAATGTAAAATTAAAAAATTGTAAGGGCTGAAAAGCAACATTAAAAACATAACCAACAGACACAGATATTATCAACATGGCACAGTATTTTAATCCTCTTGAGCATGCAGCAACCAGTACTGTTAACACTTTACTGTTAGTTGATGCAGACTGTTTCTGAAATCATTGATTTAACACTAAACAGCCCCAGCCATCCAAGGAACATGAATATAAAGTTGTGTTAGTAAGGGACAAAACCACATGAGCCACCACAACTAGTACAGATCCGCGTCTCTTGCAGTTGGATCATGTCCACCTTTCTCAGCAGCTAAGAGGTTAACAGTACTGGTGGCTGCATGCAAAAGGGGAATAAATTCAAGATACATGCATTTCTCTCGTGATCACCACCCATTTGAATGAGGCATGGCGTCTCTGTATCCCAGCACTCAGGTCCATGACATAGCAACTTGTGGCTCAAGGCCATAAGGTCCACCAACCAGCCAAGATGTACTCATAGAACATCTTTCATTAACCCCTAGACTGCTAGTGCTACCGACAATGCCAGATGGAGGGAAAGCGGCGAGCCGAGTGGTTACATCAGTACAAATCCAACGGTTGCCTGAATATACACAAATGTTCCACAGCAAGCAGCCGTCAGATATTCATGCTGTAATAGGTATTTAGTTGCTCTGGTTTTTAAAAAAAGAAAAGAATTTCTACCACAAAGGTGATCAAGCAGCCATTTTGAAAGAATAAAAAGGCTTGTCACTTTAAAATGTCGGCACAACTTTTAAAATTCCTACTCACTGTTCACATTTCAAAATGCTGGACCAATCCCTAATGAACGATCCCTGTGTACAAAGTGCATCATGATGGTGTTATAGGTAGCACAACAATCACACTCAGGCCACGTTTAGATTTTGTGGGACAAAATTGGTTGGCACTTTCGAATTGAGTTAAATGGTGGTCGATGCAAGTGCACGTGCATATTCTCATTGGTTAAAAATAAAATTTAAAAGTAATATAGGAAATCATGGGAAACAACTCTCTAGTCTTCAACATGCCGGCACTTCCTCTTCGACATGCTGGCACTTCCCTGTCCCGCCTGACCAAGAATAACAGCCCAGTGTCCTGAATGGTTAGCAGCGAGTATCTTGGCAGCCTGCTACAGACCCTCGTTTAATAAATCTGTGTGTTCAGTGAACTCACTGGATGTAAGCCCGTGACCAAGTGGACCAGTGTAAAACAGTCTACATGATGGTCTAGAACCACCCCAAATATGACAATTTTCATCTCCAAGACGGTGTATCATAATTGTATGCATCAGGTACAGTTTTGTAGTGGAAGCTATCGTGAGGATTTTGAGCATGTGTATGTGGGTGTAAGGTTCCAGCACATCAGTTTACATGATGGTCTTGAACACACACAAAAAATGATTTTTTTTTTTTTTTTTTTTTATTATTATTATTTTTTTTTTTTTTTTTTTTGGGGGGGGGTTATCTTGACCTTTGCCCCAATTACAGTATTTTCCTATATCCAAAAGATACTGGAATTCTATTAGCAGAATCCACTGTATTTGTACCAGGTAGCATTTTAATGAAAGACAACTACAAAGAAAATACAAACTCCTAACCAAAAGAAAAGTTTATTATTAACCAAAAGAAAAGTATATTATCAGATATATGGCTACAGCCAGGAAAATCTGGAGAACAGACAAATATGTCACTAAATCAAAAGTACTCCATAACACACTTGAGCCCTGCATAAAACAAATCTCCAAACTGAGAGCTGTCCCAAGGATTTCAAAGTTGAGACAGAAGGACCACAATAGTTCAGGCACCAAACTATTCTGGCACCACCCTTGAACTATCAGGATCGATCCATGTCTTGTACTGTGGTAGGGCTGAATGGGTCAACTGTTTGAAGTGTCAAGCTATGCTAGCATCATCCTTAAATTTTCATGACTGATTTGTTAGAGCATGTCAAAGTTTAATGTTTAAGTGTATCAGTGCTACATGGGTTAAAATGTTTGAGGGTTGAAAACAAATGTTTGAAAATCAAGATTTCTAAAAGAAAATGGGTTTGCTCTGCAGTGCAGTCTGAGTGTCATATGGCCTGGACTGGGGCTGCATCCCATAACCCCCACTGGACTGAGCGGTGGCTGCTGCAGACCGGGCGTATGGATCCCCTCTTGGTGCTGCATAGTAATCTGTTCCTGGAGCAGCAGTGGCATAGTCGGAGCGCTCTGCTGTCTGGCGGTAGTAGTCGTAGCCATTAGAAGCTGAGTAAGCGGAGGCAGCGGCAGTGTTAGATGAAAGGGCAGCACGGCTAGTCAAGGCATCCTTCCTACAAGGGTAAAACAGTGTCAGTTAGTTAGTTAGTTATTTGGGTTTAACGCCGAGCAGGCAACTAAGGCCATCTCACGGCGGGAAGGGTAAAAATCTGGTCAGCCAGACTAAAAGAAAGGTCTTAAGACATGATGTAAATATACCTTAAAAATATGTCAGGCTAAAATGTCGCACAGGTCTTTAAAGAAAACGTCGGAAGACTCTCAAAAAGGTCAAAATAATAGAAACATCATAATCTATAAACGCTCAAATCTTATTAAAAATATGGCACTCTCTCAGAAAACTGAAGATCTTGTCCGGGGGCACATCCCGGAACAAAACCTTCAAGGAGTCTGCTGTGAAATGTTTATACCTTGTGTCGATTAGATCAGCACAAGACAACAAAAAGTGTTGAACAGAGTACTGCTCGTCGCAGGCATAACACCATGGACGCTCCTCCTGTTTAAGTAAATAAGAGTGCGTAACATACGTGTGGCCGATGTGGAGCCGAGCCAGGACAGTCTCCTCACGGCGGCTGCCGCAGCGATAAGGTAGACCGTCGGACAACTTAGGAAGGGCTTCATGCAGCTTGTTAGCTTCCTCTTTGTCCCACTCGGACTGCCACTCACGGGCTACGTACGCACTAGCCACATGTCTAAAATCACTATAAACAGTCTGTGTGTCAGGGACAGGGTCATTGCGGGCATCGTTGGCAGCAGAATCTGCGATCCTGTTGCCTTCGATGCCAACATGCCCTGGCACCCAAATAAAAATGATATCATAATATTCCTTCATCAAGTCCGCGTGGAGCTCTCTGATCTGAACCAGCAGTGGATGGTCATTTCCCGTGCCCTGAAGGGCCTGCAGGGCAGAAAGAGTCAGACAGAATCAGGAAGTTCCTTTCTCTAGATCGATAAGCATGCTTGAGTGCCAGCAGAACCGCCTGCAGTTCCGCACTAAATACAGATGAGTGGTCTGGGAGGCGGTGCTTAAATGGGCGTCTAGGATGGCGAGAGGACACTGCGGCCGCAGCCACTCTCCCATCCTCAGACTTTGACCCATCGGTATAGATGTGACAATAGCCAGGAAAAATTGAAAGCAGTTCATTGAGGCTCTGTTGGTATATGGCTGGTGGAGTAGAGTCTTTCTTGTGGCAGTCAAGTCCAGCAAGATGTCAGGAACTGGTAAGAGCCAAGGTGGAGTGATGTGTTGCAGGGATTCCAAAACTCTGTCCAGGTCCAATCCGGCCGCCTGCAGATGAGGTCGGACACGGAAAGAAAGTGGACGGACAGCTCCCGGATGGGCATCGTAAATCTCTGCAAACGATGGTTTAAAAACACAATCATAGGCAGGATTGTCTGGATGGGCCTTCAGTTTCAGAACGTAGCTGAGCATGAGGCGGATGCGGCGGAGCTTGAGAAAAGGCTCCCCTGCCTCGGCATACAGACTAGGAACTGGAGACGTCCTGAAGGCCCCAAGACATATCCGCAGACCCTGATGGTGAATTGTGTTCAGACGCTGTAGCACAGACTTGGAAGCTGAGCCATACACCACAGAGCCGTAATCCAGTTTGGACCGAACAAGGGCCCGGTACAGACGAAGTAAGACAGTACGGTCCGCACCCCAGTCAGTACGACCGACGACACGAAGAATGTCGAGAGCCTTCTGACAACAGGATCTAAGGTAATTAATATGGTTGCGGAAGGTAAGTCTTTTGTCAAAAATGACCCCCAGAAACTTTGCCTCCTCGGCCACCTTAATTGGCACTCCAGCAATGCTCAGGCTAGGTTCTGGAAAAAATTTCGTCTGGTTAGTAAAATGCACACAAACAGTCTTGGAGGGCGAGAACTTGAATCCATTGAGAGACACCCACTGCTGGATGCGATCAACGCACAGCTGCAAGCGCCTCTCAAGGGACGCAAGTCCTCGACCACGTGCGCACAAAGCAAAGTCGTCAACAAACAAAGAGCATTCAGAATCATCCTTGACGGCCTTTACAATGTTATTAATTTTAACTCTTAATCACCTATAACGCCCGTAAACGCCCTCCGGGTCTTTACCTAAAGCGCCCATAGACGCCCGTCCTCGGTACTAAAATTAGAAGTCATGTGATACATTGGTGGGTTCTTCTGTGAAGAAGGTGAGATTGTATACCGTAGGGGGCAAGGTCAAACTAACTTTAGACACTGGGCATGCGCTCTAAGCCACTGTGTGTGTCGAATTGGGAGAGTTTTACCGTGCACCTGGCTGCTCACTAACGCACGTGTTTGCAAACATGGCGACATACACGACAGTGACCCAGAGTTTACCGCTATATCGGAGTAAATTGGCAATTATCCAGTTTCAGAGCCAGAGGGAAGTGACATAAGTGTGTCTAGTGTACATCTAGTGTACATACTAGCGATCTGTCGGACTGGGATGACGAAAATACCGGAGTATTTCAGCAGTGTTTACCGAAGCGACGACTGCAAGATGGCGGCGGCGATGCTATCTGGCATCAGCGGCCAATTTCAGACTTTTTTGCAGCCTTTCACGCGATATGTGGGCCCAACAATTCCACTTGAGTTGGAAGCGACACCACTTGATTATTTTTATCAGTATTTCCCTGATGAAATGTTCGAAATTTTCGCCCAACAGACGAACTTGGCGATCAATTTGTAGCAACATCCGCCGACGGGGATACGTGCACTTCGATTACCTGAAGGATTATCGGTGGATTGCCTGGTAATAGTGATCACTAATATAAAATTATCTCACTCCACTATCACACACTTTCATATTTTCGCCCACCGACACATTTTTCAGGTTTACGTTTTTGGTTGTCATATCAAAATAATCAAGGTGCTTTTTTTTCAGTTAATTTACCTGTAATTAATTACATTAAATAATAAATAAACAGGTATCAAATTACACTCCACCACAACATAAAATACTATCCATCCATATGTCAGCTAAGAAAAAAAAAACAGACTTAAATATCTGTCTATTCAAAAAAGTTATAGACGTTTTGGTGAAGTAACCCATTTTCTCAGTAATTTTCTTACTATCTTCTAGGTACAGGAGAATAGACAGTGTATGTTCTTATAGGTGATTAAGAGTTAATACTAAATAAAACAGGAGATAGAATGCTGCCCTGTGGGACACCCATCTCCTGTTCAAAGGAGTCGGAGAGGGTGGAGCCCACACGGACATGGAACGACCGGTTAGTCAAAAAATTGTGAATAAAAACGGGCAGGTGCCCTTTAAAACCCATGTCCAACAAGTCAGACATTATGCCATACTTCCAGGTAGTGTCATACGCCTTCTCAAGATCGAAAAAAATTGCATAGACATGCTGCTTGTTGACAAAAGAATCTCGAATAAATGATTCAAAGCGGACTAAATGGTCAGTTGTACTACGGAAGCGCTGGAAACCGCACTGGAGGTCTGTGAGGAGACCCTGTGACTCAAGATGCCACACCAGGCGGGCGTTGACCAGGCGCTCCATAGTTTTACATAAACATGTCAAAGCGATAGGCCGGTAGTTGCCCGGGTCGGAAGGATCCTTACCCGGCTTGGGGATCGGTACAACCACAGCCTGGCGCCAAGACGGCGGAAAATGACCAGTTCTCCAGATATGCAGACCTGCCTACCGTACGATTTTTGGGCGTATTTTTACGATTTTTTTTTCAAAATACGAAAATACGATTGATGCCTAAAATTTACGATTTTATTTTTAAAAAAAAAAAAAAAAAAAAAAAAAAATTTTTTTTTTTTTTTTTTTTTTTTGGGGGGGGGGGGGGGGGGGGGGGGGGGGGGGGAGTGCGTGCGTGTTGTGTCAGTCAATAAAGTCTCAAAATACAAAATGTCAGAGCAAAGTAGGGAGGAGAGTGGATTTTTCTATCTCAAAGAAAGCGAAGCACCAGAATTTTTTGCCACAGTATGCTAAAAAGTGGACATTTTGGCGACTGTCAAAGAAAGGACCAACCTATGCATTCCATTCTGCATGGTATGCAATAGTGACATCTCATGTGCGCATGGGGGCCGAAATGACATTGAAAAACATTTATCAACTAATATCCATAAGAGACTGGCAGATGCCCAGAAACGTGTGCCTTTACAGGCTGAGTTTTCTAAGCAGTCTCATGAAGCAGGCAAAATTTTGCGTCGACAAGCTGCTGGTGCTGAAATCTGCATGGTTCGTTTTATAGTTGATTAAAATCTTCCTTTGTCCTGTGCAGATTCCATGTCCGGGAAACAAATGTTTCCTGTTGTTGTACGGAATGGTCTAGCTTATCAGAATAAATTGATTTTTCTATTGTTTGTACGTTTTGATAATAGTCTGCTACAATTTTTATGAAAATACTATTTTTTCCCCAAGAATACTATTTTTGGTGATTATGAATACTATTAAAAAAAATTGGTGGTAGGCAGGTCTGAGATATGGTTAAAGGCCTTGAGAAGTACAAGGAGTGACCTCTCGGGCAGATGCGTTAGGAATTGATAGTGGACGGTATCTAGGCCAGCAGCAGAGTCATTACATTTCTGCAAAGCTTGCTGCAATTCTGATAATGTAAACGGGACATTATAGTCTTCTGAGTTATCTGACTCAAAATCACAAATACGAGACTCTCGTTTCTCCTTCTCTCTCTGGAAGAAAGGTGAATAATGCTCCGTTGAAGAATTATGGGCAATGGTGGAGGCAAGCAAATTGGCCACAGCTTTTTTATCTGTAACCAAACTGACACCATCTCTAAGATGGCCAACAGAAGCCCTAATTCTCCGAACAGCCTTCCATACTTTCTGGGACGGAGTCCGAGAAGTTAAAGATGAGACGAAGCGTATCCAGGAAGCACGGCGTTCACGTTTAAAAATGTAACGGGCTTTCACCCTCTGTCTTTTAAAGGTTAAAATATTTACTTGCGACGGATTACGGAAAGCACGTCGCTGAGCAGATTTGCGCGCTATTTGGGCCTTGCGGCACTCTTCGTTGAACCATGGTACTCTCGGCTTTCGAGGGACTGATGCGGAAGTTTTAGGGATGGTTTCACCCGCTACGTCCAACAAAATAGTAGTAAAAGAAGAAATAGGTTCTTCAGATGACATGACCACCTCCTCTGTAATATGAGACTGACAGAGGGAGGCGAACAGAGGCCAGTTAGCTTTCTTAAGATTCCAGCGCCCCACCGGCGGATCCTCCCCACAGCTGACCGATGACAGGACTACTGGGAAGTGGTCACTACCACACAGGTCATTGTGAACCTTCCAGTCAAAGTCCAGCATGAGAGAAGGATCACACACAGTGAGGTCTAGAACAGAACTAGATCCTGAACCTGGGTTAGAGTATGTAGGTGAACCATTGTTAAAGACACATAGATTAAGTTGAGAAAAAACATCTTCTAACATCTGACCTCTGCCATCATAGTGGTCACTACCCCAAAGGTGAGCGTGACCGTTAAAATCCCCCATGAGAATAAAGGGAGGGGGCAGTTGATCAACTAAATTAAAAAAATCATTACTACAGACCCGCAGGGATGGTGGCAGGTAAATACTGCATATAGTTATGGTCTTCTTCAAGGTAACCCGAGCTGCGACAGCCTGAAGACAGGTGTCGATGCTAACGGGGCTACATAAAATTTGGCTACTAATGAGAAGAGCCACTCCACCCGAGCGCCTCTCTGAATCAGAGCCTTTATGCATAGCGTTAAAACCATTAAAGGACACAGGGTCAGAAGTCTTCAGGTAAGTCTCCTGAAGAGATATTACTGAGGGGTTATAGCACTTGACTAAAAGACGTAATTCCTCAAAGTTAGCTTGAAAACCACAACAATTCCACTGAAGCAGAGAGTCCATGATTATGTCTTATCTGGGGGTGCGGAGTTTTTCCCCCCTTTGTCCTTTGCCTTGGAAGGAGTCGGAGAAACAGAGGGGGGCCGGCTCCCGGGCCTCCTCTGGTTCTTAGGAGATGAAGGGGGTGGAGCTGCCGCAGCATCGACAACTTCCACTCCCTCCATCTGCTCCTCCAATGCAGCATATTTGTTTTGAAGGGGGACATCAGTGTTCCCCTTCTGGGCCCGTGCGCACGGCGGTCCCATAGATTTCTTTGACTTCTGGTCCTGGGCAGCGTTCCTGCCGCTAAAGTTAGCGGCCTTAGAAGGCTGACCAGAGCCAGAAACCTTTGGTGTTGACAAACTAGCAGGTTTGGGTGGGGGCTGAGGCTTAGGGGCAGCAGAAGGCGGTGCCACCGGACCGGTAGCGTCCGCCCTCTGCGTTCCCTGGCTCCTCGTCACCACCGGAGGAGGATTACTCTCCAGGGGTGAGAGGATCCGAGGCTCCGCCCCCAACCAAGAAGTTGGGGTTTGACAAGAGAAGTCTTTGGTGGGGCGCTTGCCTGCCACCGCAGCACTGAAAGTATACACAAAGTTGTTATTTGAGTTTGGCGCCGCCTCAGCTGCACCAGGACCGTCAACCAGTTTTTTTTGCGTCCGCAAAGGACAGCCCCTTCTCCACACGCACCTGCTGAATCCTGCACTCGGAGATCCAACGAGGGCACTTCTTGTCCGAAGCCATATGCGCCCCCTGGCAATTCACACACAGGGGGATGGCTGTGCAGGACTCAGCAGAGTGTCCGGGCTTAGTGCAACGGGCGCATAGGGCCTCTGCCTGGCGGCATGTCTTCTGCCCATGGCCATACTTTTGGCACTTAAAGCACCGAAGGGGGAGAGGGACGTACTTTTTCACTTTTAGGGAGTAGTAACCTCCCCAGATGGTAGTAGGAGCTGTGGGGGTGCCAAACGTCAGGATGATGGTAGGGAGACGGATCTCCCTACCACCTCGTTTGGAAATGAAGCGCCTGACGTAGGTCACCCCCTGTGACTTAAGGTTCCGTACAAGTTCATCTTCAGACAGTTCGGCCAATGCTTGATCTTTAATCACTCCTCTAGAGGAATTCATTGTTTTGTGGGGAGTGACCTCCACTGGAGTGTCTCCGATGGAGGAGAGCCTCAGTAGCCCATTGGAGTGTGCCCGGGTACGGCACTCTACCAACAAGTCACCAGACCTGAGGCGCTGGGCCTCAGGCCTGCCAACACGGCTCCTGAGGGTCTCCCCCACCAGGAAAGGGTGCAGCTTGGAAACAGGCTTCTCTTTAACTTTGCTGTGGATAATGAGAAAGCGAGGCCAGACGGCCGAAACCTGAGGCGTCGCTTCCCCACAATCAAAGTCGCTATCATTTTCAAGGTCAATGTCAGTGGCTATGTGCCGCTTTGGTGCCAGTTTTGGTTTTTTGATATTTTCCATATTATAGTATGATAGATATTCATCCCCCGGGGGTCCCCGCCCGCCACCGAGCCCAACAAGGGAAAGTGCAATTGTCGGCGGGTCTCCAGCCGACGCACAATGGAGACTGCCCGAAAGATATACTCAAGGGGGTAAGCCCGATTGAACCGTTTGAGCCACCGCCTTCTATCACACTGTTGAATACAGGGGAATACTGGCGTAAAGCACCCAATCAGCATCAGAGGCTATAGCATGGTGCTCCGTATAACAACCCGCATGTCAACAGGGGGATAGGGCTCGACGTGACAAGAGCCGATACAACTAGCCTCCCATTTAGGCAGAAGTCAAGGCCAAAGTGGAGTGTTTCAGCCACCAGGATCCTCTTCTCCCCCGACACGGGTCTCCAAGCACGGCAAACATTGGGATCCAAAGGACCAAAAGCTCACGCGTATTTTTAAGGACCAATCCAACATGGTAAGACCTGGGTAAGCACAGCTCCTTAAAAACCGGACCAGTGAAAAAGACTGAACAACATATCTGCTGACATCAAGTCCTAATCCTGGACAAAGATGGCACCCGTCTGCTAGCCCACTCAGTCAGGGACCGAGTGGACTACCCACCCACGCCACGTGGAGGCCGGTGCCGGGTAGGCTAAAACAGTGTCAGGGGACCAGATCTGTTGTTCAAAAGTTTCTTATCAGCAAAACAATTTTGCTGACAAGTAGCAAGGGAGAGAACTGTCCCATCATAAACAAATAACTTGAGGTATCATTGGACCAACACTGACAAAAACAGGATAAGATAGAGCTAGAAGGGGGCTAAGTAAATGACCAGAACTCACCGTCTGCGAAAGCTGTTCAAAAGACTACCATTGTGATGATTTTCACTCCACTGGCAAAGATGCAACAATAGCGTCATACATTGTTCAGTCTGATCGCTTAGCTAAAATATCTGATTAATGCAGCCGTCAGTTGGTCAAATGTCCTATTATAATTGCTTCAAAGCCGTCAATGTACAATTTGCACACCCCCCCCCCCCCCCATTCCTTTGCACACAAGTTGGTTTACTTTGGGTCCTGAAGAAAAAAAATTGTATGCTGCAATGACCTAAGAAAAATTTCTGTATGGCTGACATACATCTTATTCATGTTGACTTTGACCCATCTATGGAGATTTCTAGTTGCATCCCTGCCTCAGCTTGCATGGTACCCAATCTCCTTGTAGATGTACATGCAGTCACCAGTACTGCAAATAAAACTCATACAAGTAGCTAGGTGCATGGAATATGAGTTTAGTGTACCATCTTTGACACAAGTTTGTAAGGTCTTCCACAAATGTTCACGCCCCCCCCCCCCCCCCCCCCCCCCCCCCAATTTTTTCACGTCACAGTACTGGTGGCTGCATGCACAAGGTTTATCTGTGGACTTACCTGTCATAGTACTCAGGTGGGGGGCGAGCAGAAGGAGGTGATCTTTCCCTGTAATAGGGATCAGCCGACAGTGGTGCTCGCTCAGCTGCTCTCAGCCGGTCATAAACTGCACGTTCCTCCGGATACAGGGGTAGTCGCTCTCTAGGGGGCATCAAGCGATCATCTGGAGGGTAGGGGCGACGGTCCTCGGGCATAAGACGGCCAGCATACCGGTCAAGAGCAGAACGCGGTGGGAGGTACCTGCAGAGGTGCAGTTGAACGCATTAAGTGTTTAACCCTTTTAGCCCCACGGGTGCTTTTCCCAATTATGGAAGTGTTACTTAACGACTCCTTGCGCTGGGACCATATGGCGTCCCCTGGGTGGTGGATAGGGAGTCCCTCACGAGAGGGGTGCACCGACTGAAATAAGGTGCCGTGAACCAACATGGTCTAAGGGAAGGAGACCCCAACAGAAAACCCCTGGTCCTCCTAGTAAGGGGGTTGTGCGCAGGGGTAGCTTCCCCATGCTACAAATATGGAAATAGCTACAAAAACGCCGACGAATAGACAAACAGCAATTCCTTTCCTGGAGGAGGAAGGTTCTTCTACCAGAAGATTTATGACGTCATGTGATGAAAACCATAAGTCTTCGGAGGCTACATGATGACCGAGCCGCCTCTCTCTATCCAGGGATACAATCATGGGCACATGGAATGTCAAGACCATGTACCAGAGCGGCAAGGCCGCCCAGATAGCAGCGGAAATGCAAAAGTACAACCTTTCCCTGCTAGGTATCGGTGAAGCCAGATGGACGCAGTCTGGCCAGAAAAGGCTGTCAAGTGGGGAGATGATTCTGTATTTAGGTCATGAAGAGGTTAGTTAGTTATTTGGGTTTAACGCCGAGCAGGCAACTAAGGCCATCGAACGGCGGGTCATGAAGAGGAGAATACCCCCCATACAGAAGGTGTAGCATTCAAGCTGCCACCAGTGGCACAGAGAGCGCTGATGGGCTGGGAACCTCTTGGGCCAAGAATTATCACAGTAGCCTTTAGAACTAGGAGAAAGATCATCCAGTGTTATGCGCCCACTAATGACAGTGAAGAGGAAGAGAAACAAGAATTCTGCTACCGACTCCAGAGTGCTGTGGACAAATGTACGAAGCGAGACATCACTGTCGTCATGGGTGATTTTAATGCCAAAATAGGGGAGGACAACACCGGATATGAAGAGGTGATGGGGAGACAGGGACTAGGGGAGATGAGTGAGAACGGGGAGAGGTTTGTAGACTTTTGTGCTCTAAACCAACTTGTCATTGGAGGCAGCATCTTCCCACACAGAAGAATACACAAAGCAACTTGGGTCTCACCTGACCATACTACAGAGAACCAAATAGACCATAAATTCATTAGCAAGTACTTTAGAAGATCCCGTCTAGATGTTCGAGTGAGGAGGGGAGCAGATGTCGCCTCAGACCACCATGTGCTTACCTTAAGAATAAAGCTCAAGTTAAAGAAAAATCGCACAGAGACAACAAGAAGACAGCGCTATAATGTAAGCCTCCTGAGAGAGACTGGAGTGAGAGAAGAGTTCAAACTGGTGCTGTCCAACCGGTTGCAAGCGTTACAGGAGCTAGTAAATGAAGAGGAGACGGTCACCACAGATCAGCAGTGTAAGGCAGTTAGAGAGGCGCTGAACTCAACCTGCAAAGACACTGTAGGGTTCAGGAAACACCACTCATTCGAAGCGAGACGACAAAGGAAACAACAGCTGCCAGCCCTAACTCTGCCAGAAACGGCGATCAAGACCCAAGACTTCTATGTCAACGGAGAACTACAAGCAAGAAGAAAATCATCGATGGTTTCCCACACCTGAAACAGGGTGGTTGAGACCCTTTCCCCACACCTGAAAAAGGGTGGATGGAACGAATACAACCAAGAAAACCACAAGCAAAAAGGAGCTCTTCGACCATTCTCCCACACCTATAATAGGGTGGTTGAGACCCACTCCCACACCTATAATAGGGTGGTCGAGACCCACTCCCACACCTATAATAGGGTGGTTGAGACCCACTCTCCCACACCTATAATAGGGTGGTTGAAACGCATTCCCCACACCTGAGAAAGGGTGGATGGAACGAAAACCACCAAGTAACTCGTCCCCCACGGCTGAAAAAGGCTGGAAATCCAGGTGGAAAAATATAACACCACACGACCGACAAGCTAGAACAAGCGACAAACTACACTGCGATCCTATTTCTCTGCTGCTTTAACAAGACACGTGTGAGCCAGCTACTCAACCGAGGCCAACAATCGACCCTGCAGCCCCCCACGGCAAAACCCTCTACTGAAGTGACATCTGTCATGAATCGCTACATGCTATGACGTCATACTGTTTGCTAAAAGACTTACCTCCCGCCAACGAGAAAGGCAAGCCACCTTGTCTACAACATGGACTAAGAATAGAGGAAACGGACACTGCCTACTTCGCATCGACCACAAAACAACGCAGCACCAACTTTAATCTACAACACCAGGCAAAACTGGTCACAAAGAACTCGTTCTAAAGCGCACAAAAGTGAAAGGAGGACTGAAACGCTCGCAACAAGCGAGGCCAACTATTCTGTGAAGCACTCGAAGAAGTGAAGGCCCTTCTACAACGACAAAACCCGGCACGTACCACCAAAACGGTATACAATTCAGGCAGCCCAACAAGCCAACGGCAACAACAGCAATCAACGAAACGACAGCCACACCAAAACAGCAGCAACAGCTACAACATTAAGCTGATTTTAAAGCATTAACTGTGAGATATGCACCACGGCAACACTGCGTACCACCTACACAGAGGACAATACTAGAAACACTAGTCTGTCGTATGGAAGGCAACACAGCCACACAAACAACCAGCATTGTCTACAAACACGAATACACGGAGAATCAACAACAACAACGACACTAAGTCTGGGATTGATCCGTCAAAACGGACAGATTAATAAACAAAGAATATGACTCCCACGTCTATACACGCAAACTCCGCCCAACGGTTCCTTGTGTCTTATCGCGGCTAAGCCCCGCTGAGCAGGAAATGACCTTGGAACTGACAGGCACAAGCGCCGAGGGAACAAAAGACGCGGCGATACAATCGGATCCCGACACAAGACTGGACCCTGCAAGGATTTGAAGCGATCATACTTGACATCAATAACACCACATCAGGAGTACTGCAAGGATTTGAAAGCGTTCATACTAGACATCAATAACACCGCGTCAGGAGTACTGCAAGGGTTTGAAAGCGACCTTACTGGACATCAATAATGCCGAGTCAGGACTACAGTTACATGCATGGACTACACGGATAACATGTCCTTATGTAAGGAATTAAATGCGACACACTTAGAGGAAGACACCAAGGAATGGACTGAGAATTGTAGGCCGGTTCCCTGATGAGTAAATCGGGAGCCTGTAGTTACTAACTACGAATACCGATCGAATCGCCCCCGAGTGCTTCACTCTCTTCTGCTCGGATATTTTGAGGCGTTGGGACCAGAGTGACCGGATGCATACCAGGGTGGGACCGGTCTTGCTTTTTTACCACGTGTTGGAAGACTTGACCCTAGTCAAACACCAGGGCAAAAAAAGAGAAAACGGATCGAAGCACAACACCCACAACCAAACACTTTAAGGTCATCCCTACTGGGTACGAAACGACTAACAACAACCTAAACGACACGCCACCATCAACAACTAGACCAACGAACATGACAGACCACGCATTCGAACATTTGTCCAGTCTCTCACACTTATGAAAAGACACACCAGATAAAGGAAATAAGCATACCCTAAAACGACGAAAAAGGAAAGGGACAAACTTTAATAAAATGGAACAAAACGATCTACAAACGGAACCTACACGAGCATCGACACCACGAAACTCCGAGAACAACAAGGCACAGGAGGATGTTTTGGCTACCAATACGATAACACGGGACACACAGGGTACAACTAAACACAGAATTAATTGGACAAGGGAGGAGACCACAAACACACACCGACAATCGACAATGTGGGTATGAGGGTTTCACCGACAACTTCGACCAAAACGCGGAAATGTAACATAACACAGAGCCAAAAAGACACCAGAATGTAGGGCGGGGAGTAATGACACACACCGACCACCAAAATCATCAAGCATAACCAGTTTCTCTACCGATTAGGAGGAACACAGGGAGCAATCGAAACGATTTCCTACACACCCGTGAGGGAACGGCCCACACAGGCACTTTTAGGTCTGTGACTAAGGGCACAATAATTGGACCGCTCACACACCCCACGGCACAAACAGCGAGTGACCACCCCACAGACGACAGCCGACCAATAGGATTCGACCACGCATCACCGACGCGCGCGCTGCGCCGCCAAGCCGCCTACCCGCACCCGACAGAGCCACAGACGGAACGAAACCACAGAGCCGACTACAGCTGCCAGCCCCACTCGACAAGAAACAACCAAGCAACCGAGGCCCAAGACTTCAAATCAACGGAAAACCACAAGCAAGAAGGAACTCTTCGACTATTCTCCCACACCTATAATAGGGTGGTTGAGACCCACCCTCCCACACCTATAATAGGGTGGTTGAGACCCACACCTGAAAAAGGGTGGATGAAACAAGAAACAACCAAGCAATCGAGGCCCAAGACTTCAAAATCAACGAAAAACCACAAGCAAGAAGGAACTCTTCGACTATTCTCCCACACCTATAATAGGGTGGTTGAGACCCACCCTCCCACACCTATAATAGGGTGGTTGAGACCCACACCTGAAAAAGGGTGGATGAAACTCTTTCCCCACACCTGACAAAGGGTGGATGGAACTGAAACAACCAAGACAGACCCAAAACTGCTACCTAAATTAAACTATTAATAGTAAAAACTTCTACGCCGGTCCACCACACCTGTAACAGGGTGGTTACGACTCACTCCCCACACGCATTTTAGGGCGGTCGGAACCCCCGTTTCTCACCACACCGAATAGAGAAACTCATCCCCCCATACATTTTTCAGCTTGGAGGAGACACACCTTAAGGGCGAGAGGGATTTAAAAGCTCCTTGAATTTGAATACCAACTTTCACTACCCGGCTAAGGACCACATGATATAGCACGCATGGCGAGGCACTTTAACAGGAGGCACAAGAAAGCGAAGGCGCAACGACACAAATACAGACAAAACAGTGGTCACACCAACACAGCGACTCTCAAGGAGAAGACAAAGGAAGCAAGAAAATCCATTCGAAACCTCTCCAAACACAAACTCACGGACCTGGAAATTCGAGCGCTGGGAAAAGGACTGAAATTTATTCCAGTCCCAAACAACAAACGAGCCAAGAACGAAATCATATCAGCATTTGACGAACTAACCCGTAAAATACGCTGCAAATATCATTTTCAGAATCAGGACAAATCTGAGCGGATTCCGCACCCACTACAGTTTAGCTCGGGGTACACCCCGCAAAGGGCAAACGGTCCAATTGAACAATACATCAGCAACACAAAGGAAGAATTAACACACGTCAGCATGTCAAGCACACAAAGCAATTTGACGAGAGAGGAACGTGAAGCACTCAAGGCACTCAAAAACAATACGGACATCGTTCTAAAAAAAGCCGACAAAAACAGCACAATCGTACTCCTCAACAGAGATGATTACATCAGGGAGGGTTTGAAACAACTAGAGGACGGAATACACTACGAGAAAACAGATGCGGCAAACACAGAGGCCATCATAGCCGAAATTCTCAACACTTCTGAGATACTATACAGAACCAAGAGGATAGACAAACAAACCTACAAATTCCTACGACAAACGGAAACCTACAAAAACACAGCCTCCTTCTACCTACTTCCCAAAATCCACAAACACCCAACAGAGGTGCTGGATGACATGGAGAAAAAAGGAATGCAAGGGAGAATTATAGCGGGTCGCCCAATCGTGGCGCAGTCAGCAAGCCCGAATATAGCCATAGCAAAATTTGTGGATCTCCACCTGCTACCCTTCATACAAAAACAACCCACATACATCAAAGACACACCGGCGTTCATTAATAAAATTGAACAAACAAGGATCTCCCGAGATACCAAGCTAGTATGCTGTGACGTCACGTCGATGTACAGCAACATGGAATTCCAAGAATTGCTGGAGGCAGTGAACCAAACAGTCCCAGACATAGTTGAAACACCACCCATGCCACCGATAGAAAAACGCCACCTCCTGAGATTCTTGGAGATTATCCTCACAAACAACGTCTTCACCTTCAATGGACAGCTCTACCGACAAATTACAGGCACCCCGATGGGCTCTAGAGTTTCACCGGAAGCCTGTGACATCAATATGGGCAGAATACTGAACAACATCATCAACCGCTTTGAGGAGAGAGAGAAAATCATCTGGAACGGAAGATACAGAGATGACGGCTTCCAAATGTGGAATGCGGACAATGACACCATCAACAGGTTTTTTAACCTCGCCAACTCCTATCACCCACTCCTGAAATTCACATACACCATCGAAGACCATACAGCTACCTTCCTGGACACTCAAGTTTACAAGGGAGAGCGATTTGAGCGTGAAGGAATACTGGACATCAAAACATACAGAAAACCGACAGAAACTTATCAATACCTACAAAGGGATTCAGCTCACCCTCAACACGTTTTCAAAGCTCTGATTTGGGGGGAAAACAACAAGATATATGAGGACTAATAGCAACAGAACAGACCTACACGAACAGATCCATCTGTTCCACGACAAAATGACAGACCGGGGATACAAACATACGGAACTCACGCAAGAAACTGACACGGTACTCGCGAAAGAAAACAACTCCTAGCGGAAAGACCGAAGAAAGCAGGAAAAACACCTCTGGTCATGGTCACCCCATACTACCCCAGTGTCAAACACCTACAAAGGAAGATTCGAACACATTGGCACCACATGACGAGAGACCCAGAGTGTAAAACACTCTTCCCCAATCCACCGCTGATCGCCTATAAGCGACATAAAAACATAAAGGACTTGATTATATCAGCGAAACTCAACACAAAGAGAGACACAGCCGTGTCTGCCACTGACACAAGCAAAACACAAGACGACGCCGCCGCAAACAACGACTACAACTAACCACCACGACAACAACGGCCCTCCAGACGAGGATTAGGAACCATCGACCCTAAGCAGGGCACCCCATCCACCTACCAACGACAAAGCTTATCACGCTTAATCCCCCTTCACACTCTCGCTCTCAATGACAGGGAAACCAACCACACACACAGCATGAAGCTCAAACCCCGAAGGGTACTCTCAGCCACCCACCCCAACTAGGGAAAGAAAAGGATGAAAGAAACATACAGTACTCCACGTAATCCATTTTACTCCATGGACCCAACGAGAATCGGACCCGCTACCACGAAGAAAGCAAGCAACATCGCGCCTAATTCCCCGACATCCGAACATACCACAGATAGCCCGGAGCAACGATACAAGCTTATCTCCTCTCCCCCCGTCAGCCCTAAAGACGAGACGGATGAAAAGAAAGCGGTTAAACCCACGACCCTACTCCAACGGGACGACTGAGGACCCCAAAAGGAAGATCAAGCCGGATTAACAAGGATCTACTACCGCGTCAAAAGAAAAACGGCCACACGTCACAACCAACAACTGCCTGTCACCCTAAACTCATCGGACCAGGAAAACTACGTAACCCTGAAGCACAGCCCACAACACTGCCCAAATTGCACACCCCACCAGACTTCAAGAGACAGAATCCCACAAACGGATAAGGAAAAACACGTAGGTTTAAACGAACATCACGACATAAACAACGCACCCACCAACTTAAACGACAGCCCTCTACAACAATAGGCCGGTTCCCTGACGAGTATATCGGAGCCTGTAGTTACACACTACGAATACCGATCGAAACGCCTCCCGAGTGCTTCACAAAACACAACGCATGCGACAGCAGCGACCACAAACAACTCGGAGAATAACAGGCGTCGGGACCAGAGTGACAGGATGCATACCTGGGTGGGACCAGTCTTGCTTTTTTACCACACAACCCTGCACTGGACAGTCAGATGGCTACATATGCAAAGGAATTATGAATGATTTGTTTTTGTTATGTCAAGAGTATTGTTAAAAACTTACTTTCTGGCTACACATTCTAAAACGCCCGATTTGCCGCACTGTGACAATCCAAATATTTTTCACCCATTAAAGGCGCAGCTGCAGAGGTGTCGTATCTATAGACTTTCCACCAGCAACACTATACCACGCTTTCGCAGCTATTGCTACAGGGCCCCTTGAACGAGTTAACTCATTTGTGGATAGCTGCATCCGGATGTGCAACTTATGCTGTGCAACCGGATGTGACTGGCCACGAATGAGTTAATGTTTTCACTCCCCTTGTACATGCAGTCATCAGTACTGTTTACAGTACTGGTGGCTGCACAAAATTGTCAAAATCTACTATTCACAACCAAGTTTACACTAAAACTAAAAGCTGCCCAGGGTCACAAAAATTCTTTAACCCTTTTCATCCTGATATACTCTTGCTTGAAATAAATTTGACTATGAGAGTTCAAGGTGGTGCCAGAATAGCTTGGCGCATGCGGCGCCAAGCTATTCTGGCATCACCCTTGAACTAAAATGGTTGATTTGTCTTGTTATCTGTGATGAAGCCTGCATAGGACAATACACAATTTTTTTTTTTAATCCCCAGGAAGTAATGGGTTAACCCCCCATTTGAATACTATGCGGCCACCAGTGGCTGCATGCACACAAGGCTTTACAACATTCTAAATCCACAAACTTGACAGATTTTGAAATCCCCCCTTGTGCATGCTGTCACCAGTAGTGTGAACAGTATCGATAGCTGCACACAAAAGGGGTGCATCACACACAAAACCCATGGGCCAGACCATACCTGTCCACAGGAGGCAGTGGCCGGTAGTAAGGATCCCTCTCAGGGTAGGGGTAGGGGTAGTATGGATCATATCGGTCATATGGCATTGGACGAGCACGATCACGAGGGGGGTAGGGACGCTGGTTGCCTCCAGGTGGTCTGAAACGCACAACATAAGATAAATTAACCTGTCATTATCAAATGACTGTAAAACTGTAATAACACTTTTCCTAAGAATGTTTCTAGCTACCCCTTCCCTGCAGCCACCAACGTTGCCTGTTGAAGGACATAAAAACACAGCCACTTGTACTGTAAACAGAACTGGTGGCTAAACGCAACAGGAGATTCAAGAACAAAAGTCTTACTACACAACATTATAAAATTGAAATAGTATATGTAATGGTTTTTCCAACAAAATACTGTCAATCAAAAACAGTTTTACTACTATTACCTGTAAAATCATAACTGGTGTCAAAGATATCCAATCCAATCCAGTGATTCCAGTAAAAGCAAATGTCAGATTTCTAGATCACATGGCCAGAGGCTACAGCACTTACCTTCAAATGCAATACATGCAAATTACCATACAATTCTCAAAGTTTACAGCAGAAAACAATAATAATAAATAATAAATATCCAACTTTTAAAAAAATTGTACTAACTGCTCTTATTAATCTACTGGATCACATAAGTGAAACGTGAAATGCTCATAGAATGAACAATCAGATTTAAATTTTAGACAAACAAAAAACAAACCTCGGAAAACCGGTCGGGTTCGCCAAAGACGGCCGGCAAAGTGCACCGAATTTCCCGTTCACAACTAAATACCGTGTCGCAAATATGTACGCAATAAGACAATCTTACAAGCATACATGTCAATAATCAATTCTACGATTAACTGTAAGTTTATTCATTTTGTTGGGTTTTCCTAGAGAACGGTTTATCACGGTATTCTGATCAAAGCTGATTTGCTTGTTTAATATTTCAGGGTTTGTTTTTTTTCAAAGCGAACGGTTTATTATGGTATCATGATCATACTTATTAGCTTATTTGCTCAGATACATTTTTTTCTGAGAATTTTATTAGGAACTATAATAAACTTAGGTAAACCCACTTGTGCATGCAGCCACTGGTACTGTAAACTGCAAACAGTAACAATGGTTGGATGCACAAGGGGTTAAAAAATGTTTCTAGTTGAATGAACTAAAGAGATGACTGTCAGCGGAACAGGAGAATCGGACGGCGGGTTTGTCTTGAAAGAGCTTGTGCGGAATGCGCAACGGACTTGCACTCGTGACATTTACCCTCTGCGGTCGCCTTTCGGATTTCCTCGTTTCCCCGTGGACAGCTGAAACAAGATGAGTTACGTGCCAGCGTTAAACACTTCCACTTGGTCATTTAACACTACGCAAGACTGGGCAATGAATGCCGACCGGCAAAACGCACGCGCAATTGTGCCATTCCCAACATCTTTGCAATAACCTATACATCATGAAGAGTGTCAATTCTGTAAGCAAATACTGCTTCATCCATTACAAAAGATGTGCCATTGACAAAATTATAAAACACAAGAGTGGATGAGGAAAGAGTGTAACAATAAACCACAGTGAGCATAAATCAGGCCAGCACCTCTAAAAATCTCACTATCATCTCTGCTGAGACTAGTGAGTACTGAACTAGAGTCTGAGCTCACGCTGTAGTTCCACCATGTTGCAGATAAAAAGAGCAAACTGTAGGTTTACTGTACTAACACAAACAGACTAAAGGCAGATCAGCATACATAAAGCGATGCTGTGAGTTGTCCATTCAAACCACGGTCAGGTACGGAATGTCAACTTCCTAAGTAGTTTCTGCATGCACCTAATGTCTAAAGAAATGACACTCATTAAGCCACTCGCAGACCTGTAACTTGGTGGTCAAACTCATCAAATCGCACACGGAGGAAACTGGTGAAAGAAGCCGGTTAACGCAAACAACTAACAGCCAGTATACAGCATTTTATTTAATGAAAATCAAAGGTGACTAAAAATTTGAATCCACACCAGACTGACTCTTAGCCTTAAAAGATCCACTCTGTTCAGAATATTTCAAAGCACTACAAGCCTACTGTTTATATCTAGTCTGACAGACTAATTTTAATAACAAGGAACAATATCTTTCACGAATTTAGGCACATCATAGATAATGGCTGAGCAGGGGAATAAAATCAGGATTGATTAGCATCCATCAATCCACAACTGTGTTACTGTTAGCATTACAATTTTCAATGCCACACCCAAACATGCAAAAGTGACCCCATCACATTTATAAACAAAAAAGTACAAAAGAAAAACTGACTGAACAAGTAATAAATAAAATGTAAATCACATGTGAATTGTTTCAATCAATTACTTAACATGGTATAACCACAATGTTGGCTACAAACAGAGACAAAAACCTGCATAGTTTTTGGGGATTTAAAAAAAAAGTGAAACAACAATTGTAACCTGTCACATCCAGCCGGATAAGACACTTGCTTGCCAATAAGATAACACCACCAAAATCATGCCTCTCCCAATTCAAAATCCAATGCAAAGAGCTATGAAGAAAACAGATTTAACTGCTGTTCTGAGCTGAAGGCAAATTTAATTAAAATCTTGTAACCCCCTTAACTGTTGAAACGCAAAAAGCAACACCAAATTGCATGATCCCTAATGAGCCCCTGCAGTTATGGGGATCTTTGCCTCTTGCTGAAATCATTCACATCCACATGCCAACAGCAGACAAGATTATCCCGCAAATAACCTGTGATGGTTTCACACATCATTTCTAGAGGCTGGTAGTGGTACAGTGGTAGTGTTGTAGTGAAGGGGTCAAAGACAAATGCCAACTCAAGTAACAAGTAACCAAAAAATGTTAGACCCAAAACATTTCTATGTAAATGTCTAATGCTCACCTCAACCCTTATGTTGTTCCCACGAACACTGTACCCGTCTAAATTGGCTATTGCAGTCTCAGCCTCTGATTTGTCGGACATATGCTGTTAGGAACAAAATATGATAATTATTTCATCTACTTTGAAAACATCAATGCATAAACACTAAGATGTAATTGACATGAGCATGACCCTGCATGTCATAATGCATGCCAGCTGCCACCACTTACGTTAATCAAGGCTTAGGCTGTTAACCCATATCATACTGATGTTAAAAGCTTCAAATTTGTACACTGCCATATATGCAAGCTACATTATAGTACTTACGGATAAGGATATAAACCAATGGCTTTAGTTCAAGGGTAGTGCCAGAATAGCTTAGCGCCTAGAGGCGCCAAGCTATTCTGGCACTACCCTTGAACTATTTTAGTCACACTTATTTCACATACTGGTGTATTCCGAAAGGGTTAAAGTGGTTTCACACTCACAATAGCTTAACGCCTAGAGGCGTCAAGCTATTCTGGCAATACCCTTGAACTATTTTAGTCAGTCACACTTATTTTATACAAGGGTTAAAAGTGGTTTCACACTCACAGGAATATAATTCACTGCACGAAGAAAAAACTCATCACAAGCAAAAAAAAAAAATGCAAAATTCATGCTCTGTGATATTCTTTCTCCGTTGGGTACTTCTGTGATATTATGTGTCTTAGTATGCTTGAATGGGCAATAGTATAATACAGGTCAGCACTGAATCGGAAGAAAACAATTATTAAATTTAATCCTAAAGTCGTACCATATATGATGAGCTCACATGCCGTTTCAGAGTATATTTTCCATTTAGAAACATTCACAATTGAATCACGCTCGTATTACTCTTAGGGCCGCATGAGCTCAAATCCAGCCAGAACACATGGGCACAGAACACATCTGACGGCACTGACAAGAGTTCTTTTTCAAAGCTTTACAATGATGTATGTAATGGCTGCTTTACATCACTATACATATGGTCAAGAGTACGACTGGGTGTCTAGTGTTAAAATATACATCCTCCCTCACAAAACCTACTGTAATATTATCAGAAGGCATGCTGCACTATGAAAAATCAATGTCACTGTCACAAGATGTTTGCAATGTTGGCCTATATCACCATTGAGTTGATGATTTTCTAGTGTGAGTTACTTTTGCATAATTCACCATAATAATCATGAGAGCCTGCTTGAACATAACATGTGTTGTAAATTTTGTCAGCAGAAATCATACTATTACTATAATTTTATAAGACATTTGGAAAAATGGCCAATTATTAAAACTTATGTGTTATTTTGTTCAGTAGAGTATGAAATTAGTTTTTTTTATAATGAAAGGTTTGTGGTTCTTCCACAGAAAATCAAATAAACCAGTTTTGAAGATTTATACTCAGAATGGTGCAAATGTTGAGTTATGTTCAAACAGTATAGGCACTTATTTATCTCTATTAATCAGTTGTTTTTGCTGAAGACAACTGGTGTAGTGACTTTTATCAAGGTTTTGAAGAGGATGCATGTGTGATAGATGAAAAAAAAAACTTTACAGGGTTTACAGTATGCATCCAAACTTTGGGTGTAAATTGTTATGTTCAATCAGTCCAGCAAACTTTGTAAATATATTATTTTCTTTTCACAATAAAACTATAGTAGGACAATACTTATTTAGTCAAGACCTTGGTAGGCCCAAAAACACCTTAATTTTGTTCAGTTGAAATAATTTTATTGTATTTTTTTCTGCGTGCTGGCGTGTAAATGTTATGTTCAAACCAGTATGCACATTATTTTTGTCGAAGGGTATATTTTGTTGCAAATCATATAGCAGATGATGCCAACACATAAAAATAGTTATGCACATGCTGGTACACAACATATTTGATACACTTTTCAATGTTTCCTCATGAACATAACTTGACACAACTTTGTGGGATGTAAAGTTACGTTCAAACATTTACCACCTAAAATCACAAAAATCACATTATATATAAAAAAAAAACTACCAATAGATGAAAGTAATAATAAAGCATGTGATACATTCTAGGATAAACATTTCTTTGTTTTTTGTTTGTAAATAACTTTACAGTATTTACACCATCAGAAAATCACATGCACTGTGTAAAGTTACGAACAAACACCAATTTCATTTCTTTGGCCATCCTGCAATAAAGTAGGTAAGATAACCAGATAAATCTACAAAATATGAATTTCAAGACCTATAAAATTTTAGTGACTGCAAAACAAGATGTCACACATCATGAACATAACTCTACATCGTGTCATGTTACTTTCATGCAACAATGATTACATTTCCCATTGTGCATTGAAATATGTGCATTAACCTTTATGCATGCACTATCTTAATATTTATCATTACAAATAGCTTTCAAATGTGCATTTCATAACTCAGCACCTTTACTTTTGTGCTTTAAAAAATGGTTGTGTGTCATGTTATGTTCAAACATGCCATTTTGTTATGTTGTAGTTTGTACCTTTCTATTTTGTTTTTGTCATAAAATCATGTTAGTGCAAATGTCATTCTTCTTTTGTACACTACAGGCAATCAACAAATTTCTAAATAATTCTACTTGTCAAGTTACAAGGCAAATGTGTGAATGTGACCGTGTAAAGTTATGTTCATGCATCCTGTTTTCTGTCTTTTTGCTACAGTTTATGTAATTATGATGGACTAACAAATGAAATTTTACCAGAACAGTATGCACACTGCTTATACTATAGGTGAAAGCAGGCTCGATAATAGTGTCTTCTTTAGAGACTTTTCTAGAATAATCTTAAGATTTTTCCTGTGTGCAAGTTAGAAGGTGTAAAGTTATGTACAAACACCTGAAAAGTTGCAACAGCCCTTTTTGAAAATCACGTAAACATCACTAGTTTGATATAATGGCTGTGCTTGTTAGTGGGATTGGTATGCATACTTATTTTTCCCCCAAGAGTTTGTGATTTGCCCTTGTGAGACCAAAAATATTTTTTTGTGAAGGTGTAAAGTTATGTTCAATCTTGTGAATGTAATTGAATTTGTGCCAAAACTTGGCTCAGTTTGTAAAAAATTGGCTTATTTTCTGTTGGAATAGTTACTTACTTACTTACTTACGCCTGTCACCCCTACCCGGGTATAGGCCGTCGACGAGAGACCTCCAGCAACTCCTGTCCTGTGCTTCTCCTTCGATTCTACTCCAGGTGGTTCCCAGTCTCTTGATGTCTGCTTGGAGGTCTCGACGCCAGGAGTTTCTCGGCCTACCTCTTTTCCTCTTTCCCTGGGGGTTTCATGACAATGCCTGCCTAGTGATACTGGAAGCTGGCTTTCTCAGACTGTGACCGATCCATCCCCATCTTCTTCGCCCAATTTCATTCTCTGCTGTTATCTGCTCTGTTCTCTCCCAGAGTCTGACGTTGCTGATCTTCTCTGGCCAGTGGATTTTCAAAATTCTTCTAAGGCAACTGTTCATGAAGGTCTGTACTCTGTTGACTGTGATTTTTGTCAATCTCCATGTCTCTGCTCCATATAGGAGAACTGCTTTTACATTGGAAGTTGGAATAGTTAACAGCAGATAAAAGTCATCTATGCAGGAATAGATAACAGCAGATAAGTCATCTCGTGCTGTCATTTTTAGTTTATAAAAGCCATATTTAATTGCGTGAGATAAAAAATAATAACATTGCAGTGAAGGTGTATTGAACAACTTTGTCAGTATTCAGAACTATGCAAACATATTTTTTTCAATTAGCTTTTGCACTCAAATTAGAGACTTGTTTCTGTGCATTTAGCATAACATTTTACAATTACTAGAATTAGTTCCCCAAGTACAATTAAAAATTAGTGGCTTTTGGAAATTATGGTGTAAAGTTATGTTCAAACAGTTTTCAGGGCTGCCAACCCACCATCATGTCAAAGAGTAGCATCCAGGCCTATTTTGGAGTAGCATTTAAGAAAAAGGAGTAGCACACACACAAATGCTGCAAAGAGTGTGAAAATCAATATTTATTCATACAAAATTAATTCTGGGGTGTCAGAAACTGTTGGCTGTTTGTTGTCATTTTACGTTGTAAAATAACTGCTGGATTATATATCTATGGACTTTGAAAAATGTCCCCCAAAAATATTTTTGTGACTTTAATGCATCAAAAAATGGGAAAAAAATGTTGCAAAATTAGCTAAATTTAAAAATGATCCTGTGTTTTAACTAAAACATATATTCTCTCACTTCTTTTTGTTTTTTAAAGCTATTTATGTGCTAAATAGACCTGTGCATGGAAATTGCATTCAGTACATCAGTGGAAATAATCATTATAAATTGCAGTCATCAAGAGACCAAAAACAGAAATTCACATGATCACCAAAAACACAAACTAATACACTAAACTCATATTCCATGCACAGAAATATTGCAACACATGTTACAAATATCATATCCAAATATGAAATGAATTGATCAAGCCATTCAAAAGATACCTTTTATTTGTATGCTTCTGGTAGAAAAATCACATTTTGAGAAAACTGTCCCAAAACATTGGACAAGCAACACAAAGAGTACTGTGCCATAACAAACACCTGTGGGATTAAAAAAAAAAAAAAAAAAAAAAAAAAAAAAGGCATTGAAATTTGAATAGCCACATATAGAATCATATTTCACATGAGAAAATGAAAAGCAAAGGTTTCTGAGTCTTGGATATATGCACACTGATGAAGTTTCTGCAGGTAAAGTGTCATGTGCACACAACGTCTGCTGTACTATGTCACTTCAGATACACCCGAGTGATGTGTAAAACCAAATTTCTTTATCATTTACTGTCCAATGCCGACATCGCGAGCATCTTTCATCAATACAAGTTTCTTGTGTGTTGCGGATTTCACCACCGTCTCATCAGTATTTACAGTTGGAGGGTTAGGAATGTTTCTCTCTCTCTCTCTTCACCTGTTTAACCTCGCAGCCACTAGCTGAGCACCACGCAACTTTTTCGAAGCCGTTGGAGACATTTCCAACGATTACAACTGATGGACTTTGCGAAATAACTGCTGGAGTGATGTACAACGTTGAAAATGCGTGATCGGAATCAGCGATTCTCGTATTTTGATCGAGTTGTATGCCATGAGTAATGGTGCATTGTGGGACGGTCGGAAAGACCCAAAGCCACTCGGAGCCTGCCCGGAAAGAAACCCGAAGTCGCGCAGAACACTCGGCACACTCATCTCATTGGTCGGTTTCCAAAAATAGTATTACTATTACTATTATATCATTAGGAAATAACATACGGACAAGGAAATCTCCGGTCGTTCGTGACGTCAGTTTTGCGCCAATAGCTATTTATAGAGACGTTGTAACCCTCACCTGGTTTGTGAATGGGAAAGTAGAGACGGAACCAGTTCGAATGGACCCAAACATGGTCACGATCGTCGCTCGCAAAGCGTTGTTGTCCGGGTCCAGACATTGGATGTTTTCGAGCAAAAGGCGTCGCAAATGCTTGAAAGTACAACGCGATTGGTCGTTTACTAGACATGATTCTAGGTCAAAAGTTATTTTTAGTTCAGTCAGTGACTGGCAACCATTTTTTTCTTAAAAATCGTAGTTTTCAGGACCGATCGTAGCAAATATGTCTAAGTCATAGCATGCTACGCCTAAATCGTAGCACTTGGCAGCCCTGAGTTTTTATGGTCTAAAACGTTGCATTTTCCACTAACACAGTTTATCTTCAACCTGATACAAAAGGCCTCCACCACACCATGATCTTTCCACGCGGGCCGAAAAATCAACAGTGGAGGGGGGGGTAGGCGACGGACCTTGCTTACTTCTGGGCACCTCAGGCAGGCCACCTACACAGCCTGCCGCGGCATGTTCTGTCGCAAAATAAAACCGGTGCTTTCCTTCTTTTGCTACCCACAATGGTTTTTCACGGAAACGTCATTTTGCGGAATTTCGCGAAAAATTCCCATGCCTGATTTCTATAATGGATTTCTGCCCTAGTATTAGTGTGTGAAAGCAGGAGATAAGTCTACAAGTAGATTTTGTGAAATTAGACTTTAAAGTAAATGGACGTATGCCAGACATCAGCGATTACACCGTTACTGCCATGTAACTAACACATTTCTTCACATACATAAGTGAAAGTTACACACCATGTGTGGAACACAGTTCCCTATTCACACCTTAAAAAGTAAATGTTACGTTCCACTAGTCAGAATAAATCTTTTGTATGTTTTTGGGTGTAATCAATGACGTCTGACATAATCAAGCATTTAAGTTTCTTAACTTAACAAGAACATGCATTGCACTTTCATCTTCACTCACATACATCACCTAACATTAACAAGAACAAATTTATATATGTGGCAATACACTATACAGTCTCTCCTTTACTTCATTATGGTTAATTTTGTTGAGGGACCAAAATCATGTCAGGCGCATGTTTACACCAATATTGTCTGTCACTGCTTTACACTACAGACTGCACATCAATGTTTTATCAAATGCATCATAATCCGTCGATAATTTTTTTGTAATCCTGTCAAGTGTGTTAAAACATGTTGGACAGAGTTACGATTCATAGGCATATACGTCCATGAAGTGAGTCTGGCGTTATTATTACACAGAAAAGGTTCGTGAAAATGTTGTGTTCGACCCACACAATCTGTACTTCAGGATCTGGCTATAGCAAACAGCAAATGGGAGTATTCATCCTATCAAAGTGTCCGAAGTCAGAAAATGCAGACATGTCGAAATATTTTACCCAACGGTACACGCGGAAATTTAACTCACCACAATCATGTTTTCATGGTCAGACATAAGATTTAAACCGTGAAGACTCGGAGTAAAAATAAGAAAGAAAGCTACGTGCGACTCGACCCTGTGTCGGACGATTGCAATGAAATATATCAGCAAACCACAACCACTTCAAGCTCTCATTCTTACAAGGCACAGAACCTACTAAAATATCTTTGGTCAGACCTAAGACTCAGAATTCCTCGAAGAACTGTGCTCAGTTGTATTTTAGGTCGGACGTCATGTAGAAAACAAAGATTACACCTTACCTTTGTTGATCGCTGCAACCACTCAGTGGCAAGCATGACGAAACCCCGCAGTTTACAAGTGTCACATGACCCACTGAGGAATGTGATTGAATCAAAATGTTCGAGTTTTGCAATTCGACTGATTTATCAGTCATCATTTCATTACAAAAAAAAAAAAAAAATCAACAGAAAATTTGGCGAGTATTAAAAGTCACAGCAGCTTTGCCAATAGAGTTTTGGTGCATAAGCTATTTTGTGATGTCACAAAGAAAAGGTAAAACGCCATTTTGACCATGTGCGATTATCTGCGGTCGCGAGGGGACCGGTCAAACTTTCAGCTCGATGATTACCCAACTGATGACATCTGACATACTGAACTTTCGGGAGTTATTACATCAAAACGGCAATTAGGTTTGGGTTTTACTCTTTGATAAGATTAACATGACCTATTCTCCCTGCATTCAATTTCAAAGAGGTCTGATCGAGATTGCTTGCCGTGCTTTAAAGTAGCAGCATGTAAAACACATAGAAGAAAACCTGAACAAAAATAAAAGCAAAAAAGCATACCAGCTGGTGAAAGACCTGACCAGTGTAAAACAAGGACGCTCCTCGATCATTCAAGATAGTGAAGGGAACTGTCTTACGGAAGACCAAGACATACTAAAGAGATGGACAGAGTACTGCTCAGATTTGTACAACCACCAAGCTGCAGGGGACCCAGGCATACTTGTCAACCCACCCGTGACCAACAATGGCAACTATCCCATCCTCCAAGAAGAAGTAGAGGCTGCAGTGAAGTCGCTGAAAAAAGGGAAGGCAGCAGGAGCAGACAACATCCCTGCAGAGCTAGTCCAAGAAGGGGGAGAAGACACCATAAGCGCCTTACTAACAATCTGCAATAAGATCTGGCAGTCAGGGGATTGGCCCACACCATGGACCCAATCACTTATAATAACTCTCCCCAAAAAAGGCAACTTACATCAATGCCAGAACTATCGCACGATCAGTCTTATATCCCACCCAAGCAAAGTCATGTTAAAGATCCTACTGAACAGGCTGAAGCCACAGGCAGAGGAAATCATAGCTGAGGAACAGGCAGGCTTCAGACCAGGGCGCAGCACAACTGAGCAGATCTTCAACCTGAGAGTTCTATGTGAGAGATACCTCCAGCACCAGCAGGACCTCTATCATGTCTTTGTGGATTTTAAGAAAGCGTTTGACAGGGTGTGGCATGCAGCCATTTGGTCCACCATGAAGCTATACAACATCAATGCCAACCTGATCAAAGTCATAGCAAACCTTTACAACAAGGCCACTAGCGCAGTCTGCTTCAACGGCAAAATAGGAAACTGGTTTAGGACTACAGTTGGAGTCTGACAAGGCTGCTTGCTCTCACCTACTCTTTTCAACATCTTCCTGGAAAGAATCATGATGGACGCTTTGAAAGATCATGAAGGAACTGTCAGTATTGGAGGCAGAACAATCACGAACCTGCGCTTTGTGGACGACATTGATGGCCTTGCAGGAACAGAGGAGCTAGCTCAGCTGGTGGAAAAGCTGGATAGTACAGCCATTGCATATGGGATGGAAATCAGTGCAGAGAACGAAGACCAAACTGATGACCAACAACGCCAGTGGCATTGGCACTGAAATCATGGTTGGAGGCCTAAAACTGGAAACAGTTAAGAAATTCAAATACTTAGGAGCCATTGTGACAGATGACTGATCAAAACCAGAAATACTGTCCAGGATTGCGCAGACAACAGCACTGACAAGACTGAAGACCATATGGAAGGACAGAAACATCACACTCTGCTCCAAGACCAGACTGATGCGCTCCTTAGTCATGTCAGTGTTCTTGTATGCCTGCGAGTCATGGACCCTCACAGCAGACCTTGAAAGGAGGATACAAGCCACTGAAATGAGATGTTTTCGACGGCTGCTTGGCATCTTATACAGAGATCACATCACAAACGAGGAAGTGGGAAGCAGAATCAGGCAAGCCATCGGGCCCTATGAAGACTTATTAGCCATTGTGAGAAAACGCAAACTGAAGTGGTATGGGCATGTCACACGTTCAGCAGGGCTCGCCAAAACAATCCTGCAAGGCACTGTGCAAGGAGGACGAAGGAGAGGAAGACAGAGGAAAAGATGGGAGGACAATATCTCAGAGTGGATAGGACTCAAGCTGGGCGGTACGCTGAGAATGGCAGAGAACAGAGTGGATTGGAGGGAGCTGGTTGCCAAGTCATTAGTGGTGCCCCAACCGTCGGCAAGACTACGGGATATAGATAGATAGATGTAAAAGAAAGCCGGGGTCAGCATGTCCGTTTACTGCGGCGGAAAATAACCCGACCCAAGAAACACACACACAGATTGACATAACACACAACACAACAAGTTTATTTCTACTATATTCTAGTATATCTTTGGCATATTCGCACTACACAAAGAAAGCTATTTCATGAAATAGCCTTAATCTTTTTGACAATTGATGAACTGAAGCAGACACCCCTTGTACTGCTGACCTTTTGGCACTTTGTCAAATGCAAAAATTTGCTTACAGCTTGTGCTTGCTGTAAATTGTTAAATGTGTGACATTGTAAATGTTATGTTCAAAATTTAAACTTCAAAGTTCAATAACAACCAAACTGCAAATAACATAAAAATTTTACTTAGTGTCAATGTTTATGTATGCAAAGGTACATCAGATTTATATGAAATATTAAAATTATTTTGCTTCTGAAAAATGCAGGGTGCTTGTCACACCATTTGGACACTCAGTCGTACACTTGACCATATGCAAAGTAGTAAAAATAACAAAAAGTACGGACTCAAATATGGATCAACCTGTGGTGAAAAGACCATTTCTCATCAATAAATACACCAACGACATAAATAATAATAAAATAATAATTACGGTATTTATAATGCGCTTATCTTAATAATTATAACTATATCTAAGCGTGCACTCACAACTCGCGCACGCATGCACACGCTTTAGATTTAGACAATGACTCACGTACCACAAATACATTACGACAGTCAGCATGGGGTGAGGAGTGTGGTGATGTTATTGTGCTAGAACTGTTGAAAGAGGTGAGTTTTAAGGGCGGACTGGAAGGGGCCGAAAGTGCTGAGTTTGGTGCGGGGGATGTGGAGGCGGAGAGGGTCGGAGGCGGTCGGGGGGCGGGGCGGGAAGGAGTGTAGGGGTGAAGCAAGTTGGAGAGATAGGCAGGAGCGTAGTTCAGGGATTTGTAGCAGAGAGACAGAAACTTGTATTGGATGCATTGGAGGATGGGGAGCCAGTGAAGGAGTTTGAGCAGGGGAGTGATGTGGTCGGATTTTTTCTTTCTGAGGACGAGGCTACCCAGCAGATTACTTCAGTACTTGCCTGAAAAATACTATAAAGTTTTGAGCTTGTCCAGCCACAAACACTGGCCAGATTTATGGTCACATATAAATGATATTAGGGGTTGGATTCTAGTAACAAAGAAAATGAGGAAAATCGGTAATTCCAGTGGCCCAAAAATCAAACGACAGAGGGGGTGGGGGGGGGGGTTTGCAGTGTCCTTCATTTCAGCGGCCCAAAACTCAAACGACTGGGGAAGGGGGGGGGGGGGGGGGGGGGGGGGGGGGGGGGGGGGGGGTGGGGGGGGGGGGTGGGGGGGAGGGGTATGCGCGTGTCTACCGTTCGCCAAAGTATCGAACAACCGACAGGGGGGCAAAGCCAAACACCGCAATAAAGGGACTTTGTTATGGCACCCCTGATCCGCCCTGTAAAAATGGAGTGTGCTTACCAGATCATGGTCAGATGCACACTAAACAGCGCTCTGTCTTGAACAATATCCTTTCTCACTGCCATTTTCCACTGCGACCTAAAGCTACAGGAAGTATCGGGTGATAGTGAACCAAACTACATACAAATCCAACCCATTTGAGAATTTTTTGACATTTTAGAAGAAAAATTTTTTTTCCCATCTTTTTTGTTGTTTTTAGACACGGAAAATAAATATGCTTCAGCGGAATTGTGAAAGTGTCCGCGGAAATCTGCGGAAACCCGGAAAAATCCCACCCCTGAATATATGTATACACACTCACAGCGATTGGTGTCAAAAATACATTCTGCAGCAAGGTTAGATAACATTTATCTTGTTATTTTATTGTCAGAATTTGAGGCCTGCCCGCCCACATCATGTACATGCTATTGAAGGTAGGTGCTCCACCATGACCTATCTCAAAAGTCTACCGTATTTTCTACAGGAAAAAGGACAAAAACACACACAAAGGAAGTACACTCACCACAAATCCATAGTTTTTCAAGACATCACACTCTGTGACAGTCCCATACTTCTCAAAGAGAGGGCGAATATCTTCTGGCTTGGTCTGGGAGTTCACATTTCCAATAAATATTTTAACCGTCATGATGCTGCAAACAAACAAATGTTCCTATAGTAAGTTTAGGCAGATTTATTTCCAGAGTTGTCTACATTTTAGACCAGATCCCCATGAATGGGGCCTGTTGCACAGTGTGCTTAAATTCCTGCGCACACCATTACGCAAGGTGGGACCCATGCTGGACCCCCCCCCCCCCCCCCCCCACCTCCGACCCACCCAAATGCTCGATCCACCCCTGCATGTTTGGCAGTGGGCAGTCATGGACTTGTACTACCACCAGAAGCGAGTTTCCTAGCAGCACACCAATAATCATGTGCATCTGTTATGTTTTCCTCATCCTAGTGTAGGAAATGCTATTCCTACACTAGGATGAGGAAAAGTCCAAATGGTGGCCATGTAACACTAAACAGCCAACTTACTTTTGTTAAAGATATAGAGGGGTTATGTGCACGTTGGGTTGTATAATTTTGAAATTAGTGCCTGACGGGGAAGGGAGAGGGCGATAAACACATGTATCAATTGTACAAAGAATTCTTTTTTCGAGAGTGTACAGATTTAATGCACTGATTTAAAAGGAGACAATGGCCATATCTGCTGACTGTTTAAAATGGTTTTTTTAATCATCGCTGAGATGACCATCACATTTTAAAGAATAGTGCTATTTTTATCATCTCAAGACTAAAACCGTAACTGACACATGTATGCCTTCTAGCATCACTGGAAAACACGTCACATGTTCCGTCAGTGAAACAGTGTGTGTGCAGTGAGCACAGCGTTGGTTTGCACACACACCTGAGGGGTCGATCGTGGCGCACAGTCTTCCATTTCAAAGTTTAATGTGGCCGACAATACTGTAGTTGCAGACGATTTTTCTATCATGTTGACTGCTGTGAAATATCGCTTGCGAAGGAAATATTGTTCTCACAGTATCAGTTTCAAAGTTTTCTGATTGCTCTTATATCGCAAACTAGTTTGAGGTTGATCAACTCATAACTTTCAGTTACTTGGCCAGACATGTTAAAATAGCAATGTTCTTTTGTCTTGTGATTGTTCATCTTGCCGGTGGTTGAGACAATCCGCAGACACACCAGTGTGTTCCCACGTATTTACAGCATTAAATATTTTATAACAAGAAAAGCAAAGCCCTTATGGCTCACATGACATGTATGACCGATGCACCTGTGAACTTTGTGACATTAAGGGCTGGCTTCAGCGCCAGAAAAATCAAAAAAACTTTGATAAAAACTAGAATTCTAACCAAAGTTGGCATTTTTCACACATTTACCGACCTCTTGTGATCTCTGACCTTTCTGAGGGTAGACATGGGAATTAGAAAAGTGAAAAAAGTCTGAAACTAGGGGGGGCCGGGCCGGGCCGGGCCGGCCGCCCCCCCCCCCCCCCCCCCCCCCCCCCCCCCCCGGAAATTTTTCTCCACGCTCAACAACTCGTGATACCGCCATTTTCCCCACACGTACAGTGAGCAAGACGGGAAGCGAGCATGAAAAGAGTGCGTTCAGTGTTGTATTGCCCGCTTGCATGGTAAAGTAATTCCAGTATCACTAGGCAGGCATTGTCATGGAACCCCCAGGGAAAGAGGAAAAGAGGTAGGCCGAGAAACTCCTGGCGTCGAGACCTCCAAGCAGACATCAAGAGACTGGGAACCACCTGGAGTAGAATCGAAGGAGACGCACAGGACAGGAGTTGCTGGAGGTCTCTCGTCGACGGCCTATACCCGGGTAGGGGTGACAGGCGTAAGGAAGTAAGTAATGGTAAAGTAATGACTGCGTTACACTTACAGCCACAATAGGTGACAGGTAACTCTAGCGGGCGGCATATCACTTATTTAAACGAATGCCTCGCAGTGTATAATGACCGGTGCTCAGTTACGTTTTGCACCCCAATTTTTTTTTTCGGCGGACAATTTTGTTTCTTTGGGGGGGGGGGGGGGGGGGGGGGGGGGGGGTGCTAAGCAATATCATTTCAGCGGAAATTTGCCTTCAGGCGGGACAATTCCCATGCCTAGAGGGGTCATCCAAATTAGCATGCATAGAAAGGTCTTACCATCAGGTATCTCTGTTACCAAGTATGGGTTAACCGGTTTGAAATTAAAAACAGCATTTGTGCAAAAATAAATTTGTTGTCAAAGAACTGCTATTTTTACCTATTTTGGGATCATCCCATGACCCTTGACCTTTGTGATGGGTCAACAAAATTAGTATACATAGGAAGGTCTTATCATCAGCTACCTTTGTGCCAAATTTGATTTAAAAGTTTGCAAAAATATTGATAAAAACTACAATTCTATCAAAAATTGGCATTTTTCACACATTTCCTGACCTCTTGTGACCCTTCACCTTTTCAAGGGGTCAACCAAATTAGTATGCATAGATAGGTCTTACCATCAAGTATCTCTGTGTACCAAATTTAAGTTTGAAGTTGTGAATAGTATTAGTAATTATTAGTATTTGAAAAAAAAAAATTTTTTGTCAAAATATTGCTATTTTTGACCTATTTCCTTATCTCGTGACCTTGACGTTTGAGAGGTCACTCAAATTGGTATGTTTAGAAAGGTCTTGCCACAAAGTATCCTTCAGCCAAGTTTGAAGACTGTGGCTTGAAAACTAAGTTTACCACAGACGACCACTGGCCCAGAACGAACATTGGTGCTTTCCGGTGAGGCTACCAGTATAATAAGTAATCTTTCTACAAAAAATTCCTACAGTTATAAAGTAATACCAATTTTTAAAAAAAAAATACATTCAACAAAAAAGACAAAGCCCTTATGACTCAAGTGTATGATCAATTTACATGTGACCTAGCTTGTCACCTGATGGCGACAATATGAAATGGGCTGGCTTCTGCACCTGCAAAATCCATGTTTCCTCAGCTCAAGTATTTTTCACACATCTGTCAACCCCCCCCCCCCTCCCTCCACCTCTCTGGTTCCCCCATGACCCATGGGATGAGTTGACTAAATTAGTATGCATAGGCAGGTCTTATCACAAGCTACCTTTGTGCCAAATTTGATTGAAAAGTTTGCAAAAATGTTGATAATATCTTAATCTACAATTCTATATTAAAAACAAGACCTTGACTTTTCCGAGGCATCAACCAAATTAGTAATACTAATACTAGTAATTTTAGCATGCATAGAATTAGAAAAGTGTTATCATCAGGGATCATTGCCAAAGTTTGGGCTTGAAGTTGTGAATAGTATTTGACTAATTTAAGTAAGAAAAAATAAAAAGAACATTTTGTCAAATTATGGCTATTTCTTTACCAAAAAAAAAAATTGTGTAATTAACAATAAAAACATGATATTACGTGATCCCATGTGGTCTTGAACTTTGTGAGAAGTCGCTCAGTCAATTTGTTAGGTACAGAAAGGTTTTGCCACAAAGTATCCTTGGGCCAAGTTTAAAGACTGTGGCTTGAATAGTCTCCGAGAAAATGTCAGCGTTAAACTAAGTTTACCACGGACGACGGCGGATGGATGGGCACTGGCCTAGAACACTTGAGCCAAAAATCTTGATAAGCTACCGAATTTTCACTACTTGAAGTCGGATTGATATATCACTTTCACAGACTATAAAATTAGCATGCTTATTAGAACATATATATCTAAATATGTAAAGGACATTGAAACAATAATGGTCCATTGGTTGACCGTGGCAAGGTAACCAGAAGAACAGTGCATTAGGTCCTTACTACCTGACACAAAGAGACCGGTACCGGCGTACGTACGCTTTCGGGAGACGCTTGGCAAACGGGTCCTAGGACCTCCATTACCAAAGCAGAGGGCGTTACATTTTCGATCGTTACCTCCCACAAAAGTAACTTTGCTACTAACACAAGCAAGCAATTAATTGTGATTATTAAATGTCATCGACATTCACCTGGTTTAAGAAGAGGCCCGTCGCAAGGCGAAGATTTCGCGGCGCAATATAGTCGGGAAAATGGCGTTAGTGCCGGGTCCCTCTTTTTACCGAAAGTTTAGAAAATACATTTAAACCCAAGCGAACCCAAAGGTACTCAGTTGGTGCAGTGGAGAGTTGATATTTGTGACATGTGCGGCAGATAGAGTTGTGTGTGTGTGTGTGTGTGTGTGTGTGTGTGTGTGTGTGTGTGTGTGTGTGTGTGTGTGTGTGTGTGTGTGTGTGTGTCAGTGTGTGTGTTCGTTGTTTGTGTGTAATATCAGTGTGACCTACATTATAAATAATAGGGCAACGGTCAACACGTCCATATGCTAATTCACCTAGGTAAGCTTCGTCTCGCCTAAAGTAGTAGTCAACTCGCCCAAGCAGTTTTAATGTCACATTTTGGCCCTCACAGGTGTCCCTGTGTATCCAGGGATATTTGCGGGTGGACGGACAGACAGACACAAACAGACAGACAGACAGTGTCAAGGGACCAAAATATTATGTTCAGAATTAAGTGAAAGGTTAAGAACTAAAGTACTAGCGAAATCATGGAATGAGGGAAATTTATATCGCAGACTGCGAGTAAGTCATAGAGTGGATAGGAGACTAAGTAGGTTACATGCCGGTACACATGATTCCTTGGTGGGAAACCAGAAGGGTATACGTGCGGAAGTAAGAGTATCTAGGCTAATTGAGGGGAAAGTGGGTCAGTAGTCTTTCTACTGAAGAATTGCGTACGTGCGAAAGTGAAGGAATCATAACCTATTTAGCGGGGGAGGAGGGGATCAGGACTTTCCCGCCTGAGTCTATCAAAGAACACACTTACTCAGTAGTGTCTGAAGGAATTCCAGCATTTTGAAAGAAATAGTCCGTTCACAAAATAATTATATTAATGTTGTGATACGGGTGTTAGGCTAAATTTGATGTATGGATTGGATGTGAAATGCATGTTTAGTATATATGTCATATAGTTATTGAAGTTAGTTGATGTAGAGATGTGAATGAGTATTCATAACAGCGCGTAGTAATACAGAATGAGGAAGGGAGAGAGACTTGGGTATATATATGGAGCGCAGAACACGAAAAAAGGACACTGAGACACTTGGAGACTTAGAGACTGGACACTGAGTGAGAGAGGCAAAAAGACGAGGTCTGAGAGAAGAGAGGAGGAGGGGAGACCGATGGAAAGTCAGTGGTGTGAACTTGTGTGATCGAGAATAACCGGTTCCAAAAAGGATTCACCTGAAGGTGATCAAACCAACAAGAGAAGTGTCGACTAATACCATTGTGAACGTGACTACGTGAACCCATGAACACTGACTCAGTATCTTCTGACAGACTCAGCGACAGCAAGGCCAAGATCAGTATCCAACATAACTCAGCTATGAACACGAAGTAGAAAGCCTGGCCGGGTAAGGTGACGTTATTGTTTCTGTGCACAGAACTAGACAGTGAAATAACAGAACTAGGTAGATTGAAGATGAAGAAAGTGTAATTTGAGATACTTAAGACATTAGTCAAGTACGACATGTTTGATTGTTTATATGTAAATAATTAACATAGTTAGAATTTCAGTAACTGAGTTCTTAGTGAATCAGTTGTATGTATGCGTGTGTGGGGAACGCATGCAAGACGTCCCTCTCCAGAGTGAGAGAAATGTGATGAATGAGATGTTTATAACTACAATGATGGCATGAGAGTGTGAGTGGAGATCCCCCTGTCAACAAGATTGTATATAACCTACACCCACATCACAAATAATTAAACCACCAATCTTTCCGACAGTCCGTGACAGACAGACAGACCTGGCAGAGACAGACAGACAGGGACGGGAAGGGACGGGACATGGTCCAGTCCAGTCCAGTCCAATCCAGTCCAGTCCAGTCTAGTCAGTCAGTCAGTGTGAGAGAGTGAGTGAGTGAGTGAGTGTGAGTGTGTGTGTGTGTGTGAGTGTGTGTGTGTGTGTGTGTGTGTGTGTGTGTGTGTGTGTGTGTGTGTGTGTGTGTGTGTGTGTGTGTGTGTGTGCTGGCACATTCTCAAACGATTTTGGGTGACTTGACTTCATGGTTGGGCGAGTTGACTCCTGACTTGGGCGACTTAACCTTTATTAAACCCGTTATTAATTGGACGAACCTTTGATCGGCAAACCCTCCTGCAAGGAGTACAATTTCCAAGTCACGAAACGGCATTGCGGCAGTCATTTTGAACACCTTCGCAGACCTACTTACGCCGAACCAAGCACTTCAATTAAGAAAGAGAACCATGGCGAACCTAGTTTGCTCAAGTTCGCCTAGGTTCGTTCAACCACAGTTAAGAAACAAACCAAAAGATTGCCGATCGTCTCCGATCTAGGTTTGCCGATCAAAGGTTAGTCCGATTAATAACGGGCTTTAAGCGACTTTATTGCTTGCTTTGGCGAGTTGACGCGTACCTTGGGCGAGATGGCGTATGGGCAAGTTAGCATATGGGCGGGTTTGACCGGCAACCAAATAACTTACTGTCTGTTGTGTAATGTACTAATGTGCCGATTGCAAACTCATTCTACTTTATGAATTCATTCATATAATCAATCGAGCTAGAGAGAGAGAGTTGAACGCTCTACCATCTTATTTACCAGCTTCCCTCATAACCAGATCTCATTTGTCAGTGTTAACTTTAATATCATAATACGTCTCGCTACTAGTAGTAGTTCCTATTTGTGTCCCCCTTGCACATGCAGTGATCGGGGACAAAGCTCTCGCTACTGTCCATTTTATGTCCCCTTGCCATCTATTGATGATAAGGCCGGTCTCGTTGCTGTCGATTTGGGTATCATTTAAAATGTATTTGGGTACAAAGATGAAACACCGTGCAAAGTGGTGACTTTAGACCTAATTGGATATTTTTTTATATGCAGCCAATCAATGGCTTTTTCTCTCAGTACTTTGAACATATGTGCGCATGCGCTTTCTGCTATTTACATCCGGCGGGGCACGTGGGCCAAATCTGGGAAGAGAGAATTCAGTTTCGGTTTTGTTATGGGCAAAAGGCGGCAGCATGGGCGGGGTCCACCCGGTAAAAAACGACGAAATGAAAAGCAGGATCTGTCAGCAAAACAGAAGAAACACTTCAAAGCTTTTGGGGAGTCCCATCCGGCAGACACAAGGTGATTTGCGTCTGGATATATTTATCATTGTAGACTGACCACCTCATAGTCCACAGCAATTGTCTTGAAATTTAAGTTCGAGGTGCGTGGGGGGGGGGGGGGGGGGGGGGGGGGGGGGCGTAGCGTGGAAGGTAAAATCGTAATGCGTGATTTTTTTTTTCCCCCTCCGTTTTCTTGATTACAATTTGTTCATCTTCACGTGATACGTGAAACGCAAAATGAGATCTTTGTGAAAGCGTCCTGCGTATTCCATGAAACATGATAAGCCAGCTGTTGATACACTTACACAGTTTTAATTCCACCCCGTTGAAAGACGCTGTGAAAGCTGTTTCTCCAGCCACCTCATACTACCAGCGTGTCTCGATGCCCCACTCCCAGGCGCCCCGCGAATCCCCACGCTCACCCCCCCCCCCCCCGCCCCCCCTACCCCTCCCCCTCCCATGTTTGAGTTTTCGTCAGTAAATAGAACTTATAAAGGGGTGCATTTTCTCTCTCCACTGTCTATTTTCATTGTGAAATATGAATGCTATTATTAAATTTTGTGAATTGCAAATTAAAAATATAAACATCTTCATGTAACACACAGTAATTGATTCTCACATGTTTGATAGGAATATGTGATTTAAAAAATCTGACATTCATTATGCATTACATTATTACCCAAAATATGAATTGTGCTCTTTTCTGTGATGATCTATTCTTATCTTCCAAATGATGAGCTGGGTTTATTGCTGATCCGGATGTGCGGCTTATACTGTGCATCCAGATTCGGCTGGCCACGAATGAGTTACTGTATGCAAGGATGAGATCAGTTTTGGATCTTGCATTGTAATGATTTCACATTTTGACTTTTATAATTTAAGATATGTGTATGCAATTAATTTATATGACCATTACATGTAAATTTTAAGGACGTTTCAACACAATTTGTGTTTATTTTGCCGTTTCGACACACTTAATGAACTTTAACAGCAGTTGGGACACGCAGCAAAAGCACACATGTAGTTACACTTATTTATTCTGCACAGCCATTAGCATGTCAATCCACTTTAGAAAAGCATTCGACACTGTTCCTCATGAACGGCTTCTTCAGAAACTAGAGGCCTATGGTGTTTGTGGAAACATTTCCAACTGGATGAGAAGTTTTTTACATGCAAGAGAACAAATGGTAAAGGTTGGAGAAGCAAAATCGGACAAAACAAAGGTACTGAGCGGCATACCTCAAGGTAGCATCTTAGGACCTATATTATTTACGATATTTATAAATGACTTGCCAGATTGTGTTAATAGCATGTGCAAAATTTTCGCAGATGATACTAAAATCTATAATGAATCGAGCAATAAAGACGTGTTGCAGCACGATTTGGATCACTTGCAAGAGTGGTCCGACACATGGGACTTACATTTTAACGTAGAAAAATGCAAGGTCTTACATGCTGGAAGGAACAATCCTGAACACGAGTACTTGATGAAAGTGAACAGCAACATTAAAAAGGTGGTATCTTGTGAGGAGGAAAGAGATTTAGGTGTGGTCTTCGACAAAGTTCTATCTTTTGACCCCCATATTCAGAACTGCATCAATAAGGCCAACAAAATGGTTGGATTAATTAAGAGAGCTTTTAATTATTTGGACAAGGACATTTTTAGTAAACTGTATAAATCACTTGTCAGACCACATTTAGAATATGCAAACACTGTATGGTACCCAGGTTTAAAGAGACAATCAGCTGCACTCGAAAGGGTACAGAGACGAGCAACAAAGCTGGTCAAAGAATGTAGAAATATGACTTATTCAGACAGACTCAGATACTTTGGATTACACTCTCTACGCAGACGTAGAATACGTGGAGACTTAATCCAAGTTTTTAAAATTTATAATGGCATCGACGACCTAAAGTGGAACGACTTTTTTGCAACACCATTCTGTGACAGAACCCGAAATTCTGAAGGGAAAATCTTTGTACAGCACTGTAACACTAACCTGCGGAAGTTCTGTTTTACTAACAGAGTTGCCATTGTTTGGAATGACTTACCAGTTTCATTAAAAAAAGCATCTAATATAAATTCTTTTAAAAACCAGCTGGACGAATTACCAAAATTTAAAGAGATTTTTTATTCCTATGATGAATGATTTTATAGGAAAATTGCATGCATAGCAGACCCATAAAGGAACTAAAGAAAGAAAGGACATTTATAAAGGCCTCACGGCCTATTTTGTCCTCACAATACTACTACTACTACTACTTTTAGCTGTTTCTCTCACCGATAGTGTTTTATTCTTTAGAACAGAGTGGAGTCATTGTCAGGTTACTTGATATAAAGATGACATGTGCTAAATTGGATTGTCCTGTGTCTAAATGAACCATAATGAGACCTGTGTGTAGTGTTACATAACCATCTGTTACAGAAGTGTATTAGTCCATAAGCTAGGAAGATATACCGTGCAAACCCCACCCCCCCCCCCCCCCCCCCCCCCCCAGTACTCAATAAGATGGGTTTCAAAGTGTTCCTTAGTATGTCCTGAGATGTTTAAGCCATGTTCCCCGAAAATCCTTAGGAACACACCAGAGATATAGCCGATGGCGCAAGGGTACCCCCATTCACACTCTTCGCAGGAGCTAAAATGAGGTTGAGAAACATTTTCCTCTAAATAAATCAGAATTCATTCCAGAAGCCCAAATAAGGCAATATTATGTTAAGGTACACGTTCTGCAGCCTCTGCAAAAAAACAGAATGAAAAAATATTGAATCTCTGGCTCACAGTGAAGGTATTTGTGCACCAAGCAAACGACCATTTCCGCGAAATCGCCAAAAAAAGACAAAAATAATGTGTCAGATGCCTTCAGACATTTTCTATAGCGCTGGCAGTCCATTTTCAGGCTTACATTATTAAAACAGGATGTCACAATTATTATAAACTTGACTAGGTGATGCTGTGATCACTGTGAGTGCCACAGTGGTTGATTTTGTATCCCTACCCCCAAGTTGTAAAAATACACAAAATTAATTAGAAAAAATTACTAAAGTTATTCCATTTTATTTTGACCTCTCTTTACCTATTAAGTTTTAATAATGTGAGCATAAAGTGCAAGAAAATAAGGAAAGACAGCATCCTTTACGGTACATTCGTGGTGAATGATAGCTTTTTCCCATTTAAAATTGCCGAATTGGGAAACGTGCGTTGTTTCCGATGCCCTCAGAAATTTTGTATACAACCGATAGGTCTTTGTTAGGTTTTATTGGTTAGGATAGAGTACCACAGTTACTCCCAACCTGATTTTGTGATGCTGTGATGCATTTAGGGGCCACAGTGGCTGAATCTGCTGTCCTACCCCCATTTTTACCAGTACGCAAAGTAACGCAAAATAATCATACAAAATTACTTATGTCATACTCTTAAATATTTTTTGTTGCCAAGTTGGTTTTTTTTTTAAGTATGCATACTAAGCATAAAAAGTTGTGATCATTTCATTAATTTCAATGTAACCCATCCATTTAATTGTAACTATTTTTAACTGGCTGGTCTTTTAGGTGATATTTTACCTAGCGTAAGGCGGGTCTAGTAAGATCTCCCCTTTTTCTTTCATTTATTTTCATCTAGAAATGTGTAAATATGAATATGCGTAATAAAGTTTCATGGTTTCTAATAGCCAAAACAATGTTATCAAAATACTTACTGTCCACATGTCGACCACGAGATCTCCACTTCCACCTTCTGCAACGTTCAACTTTTTGATGGGCGTTTTTAAATCATATATTGTTCTGGCTGCCAATAAGTGAGCTGTCATTGTCAAGAGCTAGGCAGCGTGTTTTCAGAGTTTGGTGTACAGGGGCGTGTCTTCTGGTCACAACTGCCAGCAGACCGCTTCTCTGTATGGACATGTTTGGAGAATGTGCTAAGGAGACTGATTTTCTACATAGTAAATTTGAATAGGGCTGTTTCCGCATGACCCAGTCTGACAAGGTGAGTCCAGCAGGGTCCTTACGGTCTGTGAACATTTGTGAAAGTTGTTAAAAAATGACAAGGCTTTTTCAGGGCCCTGGAAAGTCTGTCAATTTCAGTCCTTTTCCTTAAAGTCTGTGAAAGTTTGTAAAAAATGACAACGGGCTGGCAAACTATTGTCTACTTCTTTTTTTTCTCCCCCAATTTGTCACTATTCCATTGCAAACGATCATGCTGACGCTTGTTGCAAGTGATCTATATTTAGCTCTGATGATAAAGTGACTGCATGGCCTTTCTGCTGAACATTCTGATTGGTTGTTTACGCTTTCTACCGAAGTCCGCCATTCGCTAAGCGTTCTTTTATTTTGGTATCTCTTCATGCATTAGGCATAGAAGCTTCAAATAATTGCTGATACAGAATGATCTGATTAAAGTGTCTAAAGCTTCAGGCTTCCGTTTGGGTTTGTGAAACGTTCCTGCTTTTCTGTATGGACCCAGTCCAGAGTAATCAGTGCATAGATGAAAGATGGTGGCCTGGCTCTCCCTGTTCAGCTTGTTGATGTCATCTGCCCATGGGCTGCAGCCGCCATTCTGCTGTTGCCAATCACTTTGTTGTTTTAGTGTCTCCATTTCCCAGCTAGTCCAGAATGCACTGGAATCCACTGCAGCACTATTTTGTGGACAGGGCATCCAGTCTCTGGTGAGATCAGTGGATCAAGCTGCTGCCTTTCCCTAGCTAGTGCTCTGCTGCTGTGTTGAGCACCTGCAGATCTGTATGATAGTTGGAGCTGCTGCCGCCAGCTGGTAAGGAGAGGGAGGTAGTAGTGCGGTCTGCACAACAGATGTACACGCCACTTCCTTCATTCCGCACGGCATCTTGTGTGGTATCACAGCTGCTGTGAGGGTAGCGCTTGTGCACAACCTCCAGCAAGATGGCTTTGTGCAGTGCCGAGACCTTTGGCAAAGAGTCCTGGAACATTGTTTATGTTGTCTTGAAGGCTCTTTCGAGATGTCCAGGTATCTGAAGGGAGCTGTTCACACATCTTTGGGCTTGGTTCCAGGACGTCAGTGTTAGCCCTTTGCAGGACCTTCAGTTGGCGGTTCAGACTTGGGCGTTTCTGATGGTTCTTGGTCTGCTCCTGTAGTCTCCCATGCTGTCGGTGTTTAGTAAGTCTCTTCATCGTGTGTGCTGTTCTGCATTCCAGTGGCTCCAATGTCCTCCATTTCCTAAATTGGGGTGCTCCAGATGGCTCTATGAATGTCACTGCATCATGAGAATGACCCATGTTCTGCATCTTGTCAAGCCTGGCTTTTTGGGTTTTGCAGGCAGTGTTTCATGTTGTCGATGTATCTTGGTACCGCACAACTGGTCTGACCGAGCAGGTGTTTGCTTGTGCCAGGATGCTGTAATTTGCGCCAATGTGGTCCCCGCCAGTTTCTTCATCAGAGACTTTTTTGCAGCTCTAGCTTCCATGGTTTCGATGTGAGGCCTCCACGTGAATCCAGTAATTTATTTGTTGCCAGTAAAGTTGGCCTGTCTGTTTTTGGTATTGGAAGGTCTCCAGTTTTGAGGTGACCTCTTCCGTCTGATTGAAAGAGATGGTCTAGCTCAGTTTGAGTGGCCTCTTTCAGTCCAGCTGCTGACTCTATTGGCAGCATCCTGGATTCTGGAGGATGCTATTTTTTGATGTTCTGCTGCGCTCCACACTGCAATGTCATCCGCAAGGTGGATGTTTGAGACGAACCTTGGTACTGTTGTACTGATGTCATTAATGTACACCAAAAACAGCATCAGACACAACATATACCTGAGGTACACCTTCCCCGAGTTTGACAAGAGTGCTGCATGTGCAGATGGTAGAAGCTTCAGCAGCAGCCCCTGTTAAGCATGCCTTAAATAAAAAGAATTACAATTAAATTGATGGGTCACATTGAAATTAATGAAATGATCACAAATGTTTATGCTCAATATGCATATTTTGTTAAGAAAACTGGCAACAAAAATATTTAAACAGAGGAGCAATTGTTATGATCATTTGCATACTGGTAAAATGGGGGTAGGGCAGCAGATTCAGCCACTGTGGCCCCTAAATGCATCACAGCATCATAAAATCATGTTGGGAGTAACTGTGGTACTCTATCCTAACCAATAAAACCTAAAAAAAGACCTCAGTTGTATACAAAAATTCTGAGGGCATCAGAAACAACGTTCATTTCCCAATTTGGCAATTTTAAATCGTAAAAAGCTATCAATCACCCTGAACATACCGTAAAGGATGCCATCTTTCCTTATTTTCTTGCACTTTATGCTCACATTATTGAAACTTAATAGGTAAAGAGAGGTCAAAATAAAATGGAATAACTTAAGTAATTTTTTCTAATTAATTTTGTGTATTTTTACAACTTGGGGGTAGGGATACAAAATCAACCACTGTGGCACGCACAGTGATCACAGCATCACCTAGTCAAGTTTATAATAATTGTGACATCCTGTTTTAATGATGTAAACCTGAAAATGGACTGTCAGTGCTATAGAAAATGTCAGAAGGCATCTGACACATTATTTTTGTCTTTTTTTTTTTTGCGATTTCACGGAAACGGTCGTTTACTGGGTGCACAAATACCTTCGCTGTGAGCCAGAGATTCAATATTTTTCCATTCTGTTTTTTTGCAGAGGATGCAGAAGGTGTGCCTTGACATAATATTGCCTGATTTGGGCTTCTGGAATGAATTCTGATTTATTTAGAGGAAAATGTTTCTCAACCTCAATTTAGCACTTGCGAAGAGCGTGAATGGGGGTACCCTTGCGCCATCGGCTATATCTCTGATGTGTTCCTAAGGATTTTCGGGGAACATGGCTTAAACATCTCAGGACATACTAAGGAACACTTTGAAACCCATCTTATTGAGTACTGGGGGGGGGGGGGGGGGGGGGGAGTGTGCACGGTAGACCTTCCTAGCTTATGGACTACATCTTTGAACAGCTACGATGGTAGCAGGCCTTTAAGTACATGTATTAATGACTAATATGTTTGTTTGTCTGAGCAGGGACATGGTCCAAAGCTACACCAAAGTGGAGGATGTCGCTGTTGAGAAAGAGGTGACTTTTAACCATGTATATTTGGCTTGAGTACTGAATCACTGGTACACTTAACTTCTTCCCTGCCTAGAAACAGTGATCTTGACCCAGCTGCAGGAAACATAGATCTTCATGAGCCCCGCAGTTGTGGGGGCTGTTGATCATCTGTACCTCTTGCTTACACCACTTATATTATATTTCTGGGATGGCTGCTGACCTTTAATATCAAACTAATGAAGATTGCTTGCAGAAACAATCTGCGTCCACAGACAGTGAAGGGTTTAAAGGGTTGGTTATCAAAGCTATATACACCTTCAGCTACTGGTGCAGTGCTGGACATCTGCCATGTACTGTGTAATACATACATGTAGTGATGTACTGTAGGTGATTTTAGCGTTTCCCTGGTAAACACTATAATTGCCTATTACATGGTCTCCAGTGGGCTTTTCTGCATTCATCCCAGACACCCAAAACAGAAGATCAGACCATGATACATGTACATGTAGTAATAAAGTCATGCCTGTGATTATCGTTGTGCCTCCGGGTGCTACCATTATCATGGACAACCCTTGAGGTATCATGGTCATTCAGTTTTCAACATCTATATGCATGTTTAGTGAATTAACATAGTCATTTTACCCTAGGAGGTATCTCCCTAGGGCTAAATGAGTTATCCCTTATCATTCAGAATACACCAGTGTATGAAATAAGTTTGACTAAAATAGTTTAAGGGTAGTGCCAGAATAGCTTGGCGCCTCTAAGCGCCAAGCTATTCTGGCACCACCCTTGAACTAAAGCCATTGTTCTATATCTTTATCTGTAAGTACTATAATGTAGCTTGCTATATGGCAGTGTACAAATTTGAAGCTTTTAGCCTCAGTATTTGGGCAGGGGTGGCCAAATTTTTTAATTAACATCTTTCCCCGGGCAAGCAACATGTCATTTTCATCTTTCCCGCACAAATATTATCATGCCCGCAAATTGCAAGCAGAAATATAATGTACACTTCCATGTGTCTCTGTTCGTGTGGAAGTTTCAGCAATGTTGGTCAGTAACAAGACTAACACTTGATGAACAGCCAGGCTGTGGGGGCAACAGGTTCAGCTGCAGCCCGAGTTGTTGGAGTCATGTGTTCTTGGACGTGTCTGGTACCTGGCCCTGCTGTCAGAAAGTGCTGGATGGCGGGTTCTGGGTTGAAAGTGCACTGTCATTGGCTTCGCCTGAAGATATGCACCAATCAAATAGCGCGTCTTTGAGAAGATACGGCAGCAATGTAAGGGAAGCAACTGGCTTGGAGTTTTGTTTTTGCTGAAGCAGACGACAGATTTAGCAGCGGGGCATGTTTCGAGTTTAGCGATCGCGTTTTGTAATTTTTTTTTAATCTTTCCCGTGGGCAAGCTGTCTTTGGAATTTAACTTTCCCGGCGATATTTTATCTTGCCCCAGGAAATGGGAAATGGGATTTGGCCACCCCTGTATGGGTTAACACTAATATGCTGCCAGTGACAACTGGGGTTACGCAATATCCCATTTAACTCCATAGCTGCATTTCCTTGATTTTGAAGGTGTCACCTTGCGACTATGTACCAGTTGCAGTTAACCACTTTGTGCATGCAGTCACGGGTACTGTAAACAGTACTGGTGGCTGCATGCACATGGGGATTAAGTATAATATTTTGGCCTGAAAACAGGAAGAAACGAGCAGTTCTTCAGAGAGTGAAGATGATGACCCGTACAAACAGCTGTTGGTAACGATTGGAGTTGGGGTCAGTGGAGATGGTGAACAAGGTAAATTATATACATCTTTACACATATTACACATTCGATCTGGCATAAGATCAGCATGACATGATTCCCTTTCACGTTGACCTGATGACAACACTATTACATTCTATACCAATACTTCATCTGGGCGTGGCATGTCCAAAGCATGCCATTCCACCTTTTTTACTTCTACATTATTTGCCATACATACTGTATATGAAATGTACTTAAGGCTATCTGACACTATTAATGATTAACCCCCACCTCCAGTTGTTTGATACAGACTTTGCCGACAGAGATTGAGCCATACATTCCACTAAAATCAGAGAGAGATGCCATGACATGAAGCTTATAGTGAATTCATTTTGCTACTCGTGCTATTCTTCTTCTTCAGAATTCCTGTCACTACATTAGCCCACAGAGCGTACTAATGGCGAGAAGCGCCATGTGTCCGTCTTTATTTGTGTGCGCCGGTGTGTGTTGAACAGAGGTTGGGTTAGAGTTAGGAGGGAAATGGATCAGAAGGGTAAGCTTAAAAATATGAACATGAACTCTGAATCCTCCTAAAAGAAAAACGAATGTGAGCTCCAAACAATACAGTAGACTTTGGGATGAAATCCTTATTTTGTTTTCTTTCCTGCAGAATTGAGTGAAGAGGAGAGCAGTTCGAGTGCTGAGGATTCTGTAGAAGAAGAAACAAATGAAGAAACTGATGGAACTTCTGATGTTGGTGAAGAGAAAAGTCACATTGATGGTCCAGTAAGACACTCTGAATACTTGTCCAGTGACAACAACAATGATACAACTGAGGATGCCAGTGGAGAAATGAGCGAGGATTCTTATTTTGGTGGAGATGCCGACAATGATGAAAAAGCTGAAGACAGTGCTAACAAATCTGAAGGTAATTTTAGCTTTGCCATCAACTCGGATAGATGGTCATAAATTTTCTAATTGTTTATTGTTACCTGATTCAACATGTTTTTGGGTTGAAACCATAGGCGTTTTAGTATCTTGAGGAGGGGGGTTTCCACCTTTTTGTTTGGGACCTTGAACTTGACACAAAAGGCCTCCCCAACACTAGACTTTCCTGCCCAACACTAGACCTTGCTTCCAGTGGCCAAAAAATCAAACAAATCACCACAATATCAAAAGGGGAGGGGTGGGTGGGATTCCAAACTACCCATAAAAGGACTTCGTTATAGCATTTTAAAGAATTTGGTGTCAGGAATGGGGGGTCGGAACCCCTGGAAACACAACACACACCTCCCGCCCACCCACCCCAAGTCCGCCACTGGAAACTCCATTGCACATGCAGAAACCAGTATTGTTGACAATGCTGGTGCGTGTATGCCCAAAGAGGGTTACTTTATTACCAGTGTACTTTGTTAGTGTACTTTGTTACATGTGTGGTGGTTTGTGATTTTGAACCCTACGGCTCAGCCATAGGGTCCAAAACCACAGACCAGCACACATATAGTCCTCTTGCTTCTGTTTTCTTCAGATGAAAAGATTGTGGCAGAAGTGGAGGAGGAAGAGTATGAGGTTTATGAGGAGGGAGACGAGGCAGAGCATCATCTGAAGGAAGGTGGTAAGTGGCAGCGAAAAGGGTATGGTAGGCCCAGGATGCAGCAGAGACAGTTTTGAGTGACCCCTCTAATGGGAGATCACCTGCCATTAACTCTTCAACGCACGCAATCAGTAAAAACTTGCCTCTATTAAGCGCACACCATCATAACCCCTAAACGCCCACCAGTTTGAAGAGATGGCGGTGATAAAAGTGATAGGTTCTAAATATTATTTTTGTGCAGCTAGTCATTGACGTTTGTACTAAAGTATGTATATATTTCGTATTCAGTAGTGGTTGGGCATTACTTCAAAAACAATTTGGGTACATCAAACGTTATTTTGATGTGCATATTTACCTGAAAAATGCGTATTTGTAATCAATTTAGGAGCATGCAAAGTGATTAGTGTGATTATTTTTATTTATGCACCAGTGCAAATTCTATTTCCCAGGGCTACTGTGCGGACCAATTTCAGTGATACTGTATTTCTTCATCAAAAAGTTAACTTTTCCCATTCATCCCTGAATGGAAAAGGAAGAAATAGAGGTACATAAGGGGGCGTTTAGAATAGTAAATATGACACAGACGCGTGGTTCTTCATTCCACAGCAGACCTCCACTTATACACATGAGAGCTACACAAGATAACTGAACCCACCACTCTGGTACTGTGGGAAAGATACAAGCAAGAGTATGAGTAGTGATGAGCTACAATGTAGCGGGCAAGGTTTCTAGCCTGCATGCGCTTATTAGAACTCAAGAAAATTTGACCCTGTGCGCTTAGGGGGTTCGCAGCCGTGCGTTGAAGAGTTAAAGACCATCTTTTAGGTGGCTATAGCCAAGTAACTGATGGTCTTTAACCTTTTGACGCCGTAACGCGCATACGTGCGTGCAGGGCAAAGCTCCGTTGCCGACGGGACACGCACATATGTTCCCCGGCCTCGTTTACCGTGGTGTACGAAGCGCGCACATATGCGTTTTCCAATGACAGTATAGCTAGCAATACGTGCAGTACGGTGTAAGGGAAGCAACCTACTATAATATGTCAAGCATTCATTTCTGTATTTTTAGAGTTACTTTTCTTGTTTATATGCACTAAAACGAACGAATCAGAAGCTCTCAGACAAAACAACCGGGCAAGCACGAAAAATGGCGAATTTGCGGCGGCGTGGTCGATGCATTCCAATTGCTGAAGTACTTGAGCAAGTCCTCCAGGATGGTTCTGATGAGGAAGGAGAGCCTTTGCATGATGAGTCAGAAGAAAGTGACAGTAAAGACGATTTTTTTGCTGATTTGGAGGACCAGGAAGACGAGCATTATGAATCTGAGCCAGAAGATTATGAAGAAGACGATCAGGATGGCGAGGAAGAGATGGTGGCTGAACATGGCAGCTCATCGTCTTCAGAAGACGAAGATTTCGCCAGGAATGTCCAACAAATCAACATCAATGCCTTTGACATGGAGACAGACATTGATGATGCAGATGAAGGTGCCGTTTGGGTTCGAAACCTGAATAACTTTCCTCGCATTCCTGCATACACAGGTGAGAAGCCATGTGCTTTGCATTGTTGTTGTTGCTTGAGTGGGCGTGTCTTGTGTGTGTATTTCACAGGCGTGCGCGCACGTGTGTAGATTATATATGTTGTAACAGTGGAAAATATGTTTACATTTCTTAGTTATAATAAAAGTATGACATACGTGTCTGTGTGTGTGCGTGTGTGTGTGTGTGCATGCACGCATGCATAGCTTGTGAATGCATGGTGTTTGTGTGTGAGCATGCATGGCGTGTAAATGCATGGTGTGTGTGTGTGTGTGTGTGTGTGTGTGTGTGTATGTGTGTGTGTGTGTGGAGTGGGAATGCATGGTGTGTGTACACAAACATCTGTTGATAAATTAACATTGGTCTTTTTGTTTTACAGCTGTACCAGGACTACATGTGGATCTTGGCGATGACCCCAAACCCATTGATGTCTTCAAGCTACTTTTGACGGACGACATCATTGGCCACATCAAGACTGAGACCAACAAGTATGCTGAATCCAGCATTGCACTGAAAAGGCAAGGGAGACCCCTGCCACCCAGGAGCATCTTCTCCACATGGAAGAAAGTGACCAGGGATGACATCAGAAAATTCCTGGCCATTTGCATGCATATGGGGATTGTGCGGAAGCAGGAGTTGAAGAACAAGCGGAAAGTGACACACTACCAGTGTTCATCCTGCATGGTTGCTCTGTGTGTGACACCTTGTTTTGAGCTTTTTCACACAAGGAAAGACTTTATGCATTAGCCCAGCACCAGTGTTGTGTATTTTGAGTGAAACAGTTGACACAAAGAACATGAACTTTCACATCATTTGACTTCAAAAGTGTCCTCAGTGAAACTGTGGTGTGTGGAGTTTGGAGTGTGGTATTAAAATTTTGTTTTTTTGTGAAAAAAACCTTCTATTGTGCCTTTCTTTCTGGATTATTTACTGGGGACACACAGGACTATATTCTGGATTGCAATGTAAGTGGTAATTTTCACACTTTGCATTTAACTAATACACTAACAGCATGTGTTTTCATAACCCAATGCAAATCTGACTGTTTTTGCTTTTTGGCTTCTTACCCTATCTTTATACACCTCTAAAATCTTGAAAATACAATATATTTTCTTCAGCATAATGTCTATGTATTCATCTTGAATTGCTCTTTCCATTGATACCAAATATATTGGGGTATGATAAGATAGTTACTACAAACAAGGCCAATGAAAATGTCAAAATTACTACGCCACCAGGGAAGTGAGTCACAGTAAAGCATACGCTCCCAGGGAAAATCCTAGCTGTCAGACTACGGTGTCAAAGAGTTAACCCTTTTGCGTGTCGGTATTGGTTTTAGGGTTAAAGGGTTAATGACAGGTGACACTTTTTGCCCTTCAAGACTTTTCTTGAGAGAGCCCCTGTCCTTTATGACCGCATTTATTTCTTCAAAAACATTACCGATGGCATTATTATTAGGAAGGCACACTTAGCTTGCCGATTTCAGCCTCCAAACCGTTGTGTGTTGCCCCACAACCAGGGACGTAACTCTAGCAAGCAGTTACCAAGTACCCTGAGTAGCCTCCCTTCCTCCCCACGTGAGCTGTCCACTCGGAAAGCGGGGTAGGCGGGAGGGATGTTTGAGTAATTCCATCAGTAAGTATTTTTTGAAAAAATACACATGAGGAGAAAGGGAGGCTACTCAGGGCACTTGGTAACTGCTTGCTAGAGTTAAGTCCCTGGTTGTGTGGCAACACACAGTTTGGAGGTGGAAATCGGCAAGCTAAGTGTGCCTTCCTAATAGTAATGCCATCGGTAAGTATTTTTCGAAAAAATACATTTTAGAGAAAAATACATTTTCTTGCAAAAAAATACTTACCGATGGCATTATGTAACGAAGGGTTTTTGTGTTGTATTGAATTAAATTGTTATATGTATAAATACGTTTAGTCTAATGGAATGAGTGTGTGCGTGGGCTTTCTGACAATCAGTATAAAGGTGGGTGTTCTAAATCTGTTTACTATACTCTTTCATCCACCACCACACACGTGCTTACAACAAAGACAAAGGCTACACAGTTATCTCTCTTTGCCCTCTTTCGCTATTTCCCATACACTCATGAACCTATACATTAAATCACTCCATTCACATCACCATATAAACAAGTTCACACAAATAATTAATAAGTGGCGTATAAGCTATGTATGAATTCGACACAGTCAATTGCTACCGCAGAAGTCGTTGTCTCTTTCCCGAGACGTCACTCGGCTCTTCTCTTCACACTAGTGTTGACACAGTCAATGATATCACATCGACGACTTGACTTGACGGAGATTCCCGAACTGAACGGTAATAGTCAATGACAGTACTTACATATTAGAATATTCCTAGGCGTGGAATTATCAACGACGCTAGGCGACATAGGCTACACTGGAGGAACACTGCATGTGGTCCTGTAGCTCAAATCTGTAGGCTTACTTCGTTACCGTTGCTGCACGTCTGCACCAGTGATGGTAGACGAAGGAAAGATGAAGGCGTGATGATGTTCGCATCCGGTCACGTAGACGATGCTATAAGGACAGCTTCATCAGCCACATACCAGAGGAGTTCCGCTCCGTACCGGCCGCTGTATACAACATTTATACAATCGTAAATTTTTGCTCTTATACTTAAAGAGTCTGTATGTGTCCTCGACACATTATTATAATTCAGAGTGCTCAAGATCATTTCCTTTGAAAAATGTCTTCTCTATGCCACCATACTACTACAGTCACTATTGTCACAATTCTTATGACAATTCCTATAGCCACTTTAACACTGTGCACACATTTTGCGTACCTACACACAATGAATTATGAGCCAAATATTACAATCACAGCTCACCTTCAATTTATAACATATTACTGCACATTCATTCATCATTAGGTATACCTAATTATACACTGAATTACCTTCCTATTTCAGTCCCACATTTTCACATATAAATAAATACAACATGACATCCTAGTTATAAACTATATCACATATAATAATTACATGACCAAACAAGTATTGACACGAGCCATCGCACTTCCTTCAAACATGGGCCCTTCTGCACTCTAGTCATAATAATTCATAAAAAAACAATACTTTCCCTTTAGAATAGCTTTACAGGTCATTATAAATACCGATAATAACAATAATAAATACCTGTATTCTATATACAGCTATAGAATTCCCTAGAAGAATTCTTTCTCAGAGCACCAACGAACACGTCCGCTCAACTCGGCTGATATGACATCTCTGACTAACAACAGTTCACGATACAACACTGTCACTCCCACACGTGAACATTGCTCACCTCTACATTACCTGTTGTGAACCTCCGGTCCAACTGCTAATGACGTCATAACGTCTTCCTACCCAAACATGTACGAAATGCGTTCGTTACACTACCCCCCTCCCAACGAAAAAAAGAACCGACCGAGGGTCTTTTTTACAAGTTCTGAGGATAATGTCAAAACACAGCAACGACCACAAAACCTTGATCTATGGAACCGATTGATCACGATCAGCGCGTGACAACAGATCCGCGAACACATTCTTTGTACCTGGAAGTGGTTCAAGATTGAATCTAAACTCTTGTAAGGACAAGGACCAACGCATGATGCGAGAATTCTTAAAGCGACTTGTATGCAAGTACGTCAGCGGTCTGTGGTCAGTCTGGAGAATGAAATCAACCCCCCAGAGAAATTTGGAAAATTTCGAAATGGCCCAAACAATAGCCAAACACTCCCTTTCGATAGTACTGTATCGGGTTTCTCTGTCGAGCAACTTTCTGCTCGCAAATGACACGGGGTGAAGAGTTCCTTCTAACTCCTGAAGCAGCACAGCACCCAAGCCAGTAGAACTAGCATCCGTGCGCAAAATGAAAGGTTGGTCAAGCCTAGGCAACTGAAGAACAGGCGCAGAAGAGAAAAGGTGTCTGATCTTAACCAACGCTTCCTCACAAGCAGGTGTCCACGCAATTGTGCGTGCTTTTGTCTCCTTTGTGAGATCAGTAATGGGAGCCGTGATGGTTGCTAATGCCGGGACATAGCGTCTATAGAAGTTCAATAGCCCTAATAAAGAACGGACTTGCTTTCTGGTGGTTGGGGTCGGGATAGCCAAAATTTTCTCGATCTTTTTCTTTTCTGGACGCAGCATCCCCTCTCCCACCACATGTCCAAGAAACTCAAGACTCTTGTAGCCAGACGAGATCTTAACTGGACTTGCAGTCAAGTTGTAGTGGAGCAGCTTGGTTAAAACATCCCTAACATGCACAAGATGATCTTGAAAAGTAGTACTGTGGATCAAAATATCATCGAAGAAATTCATCGAGTAGGCCTCATGAAGTTCAAGCATTCTCATCATACGAGCAAACACTGCTGGGGCAGAAACCAAACCAAAAGGCATCCTGATCCATTGATATAGACCAATGTGCGTTGCGAACGCCGTCTTGTGACGATCCACCGGGTTGACAACAATCTGCCAGTAACCTTTTGAAAGATCACTACGCGTGAAAAATGTACTGTTCGCCAGCCTTGTGAACAACTCGTCCACATTTGGAATGGGTTCAGCATCGAAAACAGTAATCTTGTTGAGAGCTCTATAGTCAATGCAAAACCTACAAGCACCATCTTTTTTCTGAACCAGGACAACGGGTGATGAATATGCAGATTTTGATTTCTCAATCACACCTAGGTCAAGCATTGTTTGAATCTCTCTTACAACTATCCGCTTAGAAGAAAAAGGTAGATCATAAGCCCGTCGACGAACTGGAACATCAGTCGTAAGATTGACGTCGAGGAAGAGATTTCCGTTGAACGCACCGGGTCTCAGTGTCAACACCCTAGGAAAATCTGCAAACGCTGCATACAGTGACTGACCATCAGAATCAGAGAGATCTGTGTTAAAATCGATATTGGAAATGTCTTTGTCATTGACAGATGACAACATGAGAGGAATAGTGGGAAGATCACCGACATCATCATCATCTTGGACAACACGAATAGCCACTGATGGGACAGTATGCCAATCTGAAACGTCCACATGAGGAACATCACACGGAGGCTCCACAACCTCGACATCTGGAAGCAAAAAAGGAGAAATGGAAGACCAGTCGACTAAAACACCTGTTGACAACCGTGTAGTAAACTCCTCAACAACACCAACAGCAGCATCAATACGACGAAGATATCGTTTGAGCATGTTTGCATGGAAAATCTTCGGCTTGCCTTTCACAAGAATCCTATAGTCTGGATGAAGACATTCCTGCACAAAATAAGGACCTGACCATGTCATAAGACGTTTGTTAGAGTCAGTGGGGAGAAGAACGAGTACCTCATCATGAACAGAAAAAGTTTGTGCCTTTGCACGACGGTCAAAGTACCTCTTGTTCTTGACAGACGAATTCGAAGAGTTTTGTGAAGCAATTTCACCAATTTCAGAAATAATATTCTTCAAGTCAAAGAGATAAGTGTACAATGGTTTTGCTGATGTATCACTAGAGTTGTGATCTTCGGTCCAGAAATCAGCAATGAGAAAAATGGGACCTCTCGGTTTGCGACTGAACATCAGTTCGAAAGGACTGAAACCTGTACTCTCTGACGGCATTTCTCTACATGCGAAGAGCAATGCAGGAAGATATCGATGCCAAGCTTTTGGTTGAGAATGAAAACCTTCCGAAGCATAGATTTCAAAGTGCCATGAAACCGTTCAACAGTACCATTTGCTTGAGGATGGTAGGGAGAAGTACGTATGGCTTGAGTACCACACAAAGCATGAAACTGTTTCATCAAATCTGAGTTAAACTGAGAACCTTGATCTGACAGAATTTCCCTGGGAAAACCTAATCTTGAAAAAATACTCATCAAAGCTTCAGCAACTGCAACAGAAGAAATATCCTTCATAGGAACAGCCTCCGGAAACCTAGTAGCTAAGTCAATCAAAGTCAGAATATATCTGTGACCTTCAACAGATGGAGGAGACAAAGGCCCCACGAGATCAATAGCGACCCTCTCGAACAGAGTCGAGATAAGAAGCATAGTCGCCAAAGGAACAGGGGGAACTTTCCCTTTTGAAATTGTTTTCTGGCAAATGTCACAAGTGTGAACATAAGTACTCACATCAACAGAAACACCAGGCCAAAAGAATTGGGATAGAATCCTAGTCAGAGTTCTACGAACTCCACAATGACCAGCCAAAAGTTGATCATGCGCAGCAATCATGACTGAAGTACGAAGTTTTTCTGGAACAACAACCTGATGCAAAATATCCTTGGATTTCTGATACCTCCTGTACAAAATATCATCTTTAAAATAGAAAGTATAAGTAGCAGAACCAACAACCTTTTCTTCACCTGAGGCAGCTAACTTAAAACAACCTTGCAAAGTAGCATCACCTTTCTGCAACTGAATGAGTTCAGCACGAGTGACCTTCAAATCATCGCACACAGTGACAAGAGGTCTGTGCGGGAGACCTTGCTTCCTAGCCTGAGCACGAGTAGTGACAGCAGCAACAGGGACCTCATCAGCAGCAGCAGCAACTTGGGTATCTTGGGTCTGCTGGACAATCAAACCTGGAATATTTCCTACAATCAAGTCAGCAACTGGATCCTCAAGAACACAACAAACCAACTCTCCAGCAAAATATGGACAAGAAACAACAACTTTAGCCTGCTGGTAAATGTTGATCTCTCCACCAAAAGTTTTACAACGGACACTACCTGGTACATACTGTTCCTCAGAAACCAAACGTTTTCGAACACCACAAATGGTAGCGCCTGTGTCTCGCAGAACTGAGCAAGCAGTAGAATTTACAGAACCAACTTCTAAATGCAAGTAACCAGCTGTCTGATCAAAAATAGAGCAAACAACTTCAGAGTCTACAGGGACAACTGCACAACCTGAGCTTGAGTTATTATTTTTATCATCTGAAGCTGTCTTTTTTTTTCACAACAAAGGGACAAGTTTTTCTAGTATGACCACCAATGTTGCAAACAGGGCAAGGGTTTTGACTGTTTCGAAGAGGACATTGCCTGGGACCATGACCTTTACCATCACAAAGAGGGCAAGTATCAAAATTGGTGTAAAATGAACCACCTCCACGTCCACGTCTCAAAGATCCCCGAGTTTGATCAAAACGACCTTCGACCTTTTGGTTCGAAACTGAGGGTGTTTGGTATGTCTTTTGAAAACCACCACGATTTCTCCAATAGCCGCGACCTCGATAGTTCGAGTAACCACCGCGAGAATCTGCAGAGCCAGCAACAGCTTTTGACTCTTCAGCTACATCAACTGATCCTACTGAACCGAAAACTGTAGCAGCCGATTTGCATGCCAAGTTCTTTCCGGGACGAGCAAGACGATAACTTTCAGCGGTTTTAACCATATCATCCAATGTGACAAGTCCACGCTCGCGAATGAAAGTAGCAAGATCCTGTGACACACATTCTAGAAACTGCTCACCTAACACAAGATCCATAATTCCTTGCATGTTTCTAGTAACACCGGACAAAGCTATCCATCGATCAAACAATCTGTTCAGCTCAATACCAAACGTTTAGAAAGGTTCGTTCGAGTCTGGTCGGACTTCACGGAACTTCTTGCGAAAACCTTCTGCAGTACACTGGAACTTCTTAAGCAAATTGTCCTTCAATGTTGGATAATCTACAGGACCATGAGCAGCAAGACTGTGGTATAAGTTCAATGCGTTACCTTCTAACAAAGCTGAAAGAAATGTAACCCATTTGTCACTATCCCAGCCAAGGGCTGTAGCATGAGTCTCAAAACGAAAAAGGTATGAATCTATATCATCTTGTCTTTCTTTGAAAAGAGGCAACTTGGGGTAAACAGGTCTAGCACCAAAAGAATTACTATTTCTACCTCTGTTTCCATGACCAGCATCTTGTTCCTCAAGTCTATGTTCAAAACGTAACTCAAGTTCCTTTTGTTTTGTTTTCTCCAGTTCTAATGCTAACTGAACATCTGCTTGTTTATTTGCTAATTCAACTTCCAATTTTTTCTGTCTTGTTTCTTCTTTCAATATTTTTTCATCCCTCAATCTTTGTCTCTCAAGACGATCAAAACAATCCTGTACATATTTTCCACGTTCCTTATCGGGGATACCCAAAGTTGTAGCTTGAGCAATAAAAGATTGGAACAACTTATCATAATCATCAGACATGGCTAAGTGCAATGTAGATCAACAAACAAAAAAACAAAAAAAAATTACTATAAAAGTATCAAAATGTTTAAACAGGAAATCAGTAAAGTACTAAAGTGTCAACAATGAAATGGCAAAATGCAATCAATCACAACACTATAAATTGTTCTATAAACCTTATGAAACAATTAAGTTTCTTCAAAAGTAAATTACCAGGATAATGTACAGTCTAAGTTACAATGAAAACAGTAAAGTCTTAAAATTATATAAAGCAAATTATGTATTGTATTATCTCAATATGTCTATAAGTAATGAAGTAGTGACAAATTTTATATCAAATATAACACACTAACTCAATATATTCACAACATATGCTGAAGAACGTCAACTGAAGTGGATAGAAGCACAAGGAATATACAGTGAAATATTAAATTATTAAGTTAATAGTTTTAATAAAAAAAATAAAATAATATTACCATGTATAATCCTGATAATGGATCTATTCACCAGTTTATATCAATATCAATAGAAAGAAAAAATTACGTCATAGAAAATACCTCAAACACTCCACATTCCTTATCACATCAAATGTAATACCTCCCTAGAGACAATAATATGAACCAATTTAAAAAAAACTACCCTAATGAAAGAATATATATACCTATGCCCACAAAGGAAAATTATTTAGACCAAGTTATTAAATAAAAAATTATGAAATGAGAAAAAAAAACAATTAACTCTCAACACTATAATCACTAATACTAAATACTACTATAATACCAAATTTACCGCCAAAGGGAAATAAACCCAACAAATTATCAAAGTCTTATCAAACAAGAATGAACCAAGGGAAACAATCTATCAACAACTAAACCAAATCAAAGGAAACAATGTAACAAGACTAACCAATTATAACCACATACATAAATACAAAAAATTAAAACATCAAAATCAGTGCAAATCAAACAATAAATAAACAAAATAAATTAAATTAAATGGTTTGAAATCCTAACACTATAACCTACTTAAAATAAGGGCAAAGAGAACATACTCACAAACACACGCATGAAAGGACAGGACCCTACAACAGCAAAGAACTAGCAAAACAAATACAATCCCACTAACAGAAAAAATAGAGCTGAAAAAAAAGAATAGCAACCCACAGACAGAAAAAGAGCTAAATCCTTAGTGCCCAGAAACTGTACACAGGCACAGCCGTTACACCGGAGACGGCATATGTCACACAAAACAACACATCCCAGTCATACACAATATAACAAGATTTTCAAAAGAATAAGCCCACTAGTCTATCTATATAAATCTATAATAACTAGTGGTGCCCTCACTGAATATAAATATGTATGATTTAATGCTAACTAACACAGAGAAAGTCTAGGGTCACCAAATGTAACGAAGGGTTTTTGTGTTGTATTGAATTAAATTGTTATATGTATAAATACGTTTAGTCTAATGGAATGAGTGTGTGCGTGGGCTTTCTGACAATCAGTATAAAGGTGGGTGTTCTAACTCTGTTTACTATACTCTTTCATCCACCACCACACACGTGCTTACAACAAAGACAAAGGCTACACAGTTATCTCTCTTTGCCCTCTGTTTCGCTATTTCCCATACACTCATGAACCTATACATTAAATCACTCCATTCACATCACCATATAAACAAGTTCACACAAATAATTAATAAGTGGCGTATAAGCTATGTATGAATTCGACGCTTACACAGTCAATCGCTACCGCAGAAGTCGTTGTCTCTTTCCCGAGACGTCACTCGGCTCTTCTCTTCACACTAGTGTCGACACAGTCATTGATATCACATCGACGACTTGACTTGACGGAGATTCCCGAACTGAACGGTAATAGTCAATGACAGTACTTACAGATTAGAATATTCCTAGGCGTGGAATTATCAACGACGCTAGGCGACATAGGCTACACTGGAGGAACACTGCATGTGGTCCTGTAGCTCAAATCTGTAGGCTTACTTCGTTACCGTTGCTGCACGTCTGCACCAGTGATGGTAGACGAAGGAAAGATGAAGGCGTGATGATGTCCGCATCCGGTCACGTAGACGATGCTATAAGGACAGCTTCATCAGCCACATACCAGAGGAGTTCCGCTCCGTACCGGCCGCTGTATACAACATTTATACAATCGTAATTTTCGCTTTTATACTTAAAGAGTCTGTATGTGTCCTCGACACATTATTATAATTCAGAGTGCTCAAGATCATTTCCTTTGAAAAATGTCTTCTCTATGCCACCATACTACTACAGTCACTATTGTCACAATTCTTATGACAATTCCTATAGCCACTTTAACACTGTGCACACATTTTGCGTACCTACACACAATGAATTATGAGCCAAATATTACAATCACAGCTCACCTTCAATTTATAACATATTACTGCACATTCATTCATCATTAGGTATACCTAATTATACACTGAATTACCTTCCTATTTCAGTCCCACATTTTCACATATAAATAAATACAACATGACATCCTAGTTATAAACTATATCACATATAATAATTACATGACCAAACAAGTATTGACACGAGCCATCACACTTCCTTCAAACATGGGCCCTTCTGCACTCTAGTCATAATAATTCATAAAAAAACAATACTTTCCCTTTTCGTATGAATAGCTTTACAGGTCATTATAAATACCGATAATAACAATAATAAATACCTGTATTCTATATACAGCTATAGAATTCCCTAGAAGAATTCTTTCTCAGAGCACCAACGAACACGTCCACTCAACTCGGCTGATATGACATCTCTGACTAACAACAGTTCACGATACAACACTGTCACTCCCACACGTGAACATTGCTCACCTCTACATTACCTGTTGTGAACCTCCGGTCCAACTGCTAATGACGTCATAACGTCTTCCTACCCAAACATTTACGAAATGCGTTCGTTACACATTACTATTAAGAAGGTACACTTAGCTTACCGATTTCAGCCTAAGCATCCGTTGTGTACACCACACAACCAGGGAGGCGACTCCAGGGAGTTGTTACCAAGAAACCCTGAGTGGCCTCCCTATCCGGTCACATGCTTGGTAGTATCCCGCCAGTCTTTGCCTTAGCTCAAAAGTGGCAAGTGGGGCAGGAGGGAGGACCTCAGAATAATGCCATCGTTTAAGTATTTTTCAAAAAAATACATTTTAGAGAAAAATACATTTCTTTTCTCAAAACTCTTACCAATGGCATTACTATTAGGAAGAATAGCGAATAGGAGGAGGGTGCCCCCACCAGGGCCAGGTTGTCACGCTGGCCGGATAGGTCCCGGAGGTAGAAGCGGGCGAAGGTGGATTCAGCCCGCCAGCCCACGGCCGCCACAATGTCTCTCACTGCGCAGTTGCGGTCAAAGTTGATGCTCACTGCCACTGCTCTGACCTTGTGTGCCCGGATGCGCATCTTCCTTGCCTCCTCTGGGGAGACCTCTTTGTACACAGACCGGATGACCCAGCATAACCGGGACGGGATCGTCTGAGCAGAGATGTCACATCTGCCCGGAGCCAAAGGCAGGAATAGGCGAGAGCGCCCTTGTCTGAGTGGCTTTGTTCTGCGCAGGTAATTTCAACGCCCTGACAGGGTCCTGCTGACAGGACTCCCGGGACTTGTCCGTCCCCTGGGGTGCGGTAGCAGGTGGGTGATCCTTCACCAGGAATGTCAGATCAGTGAGGAGCTGCACCGATCCATTGGCCCTGAACTGGGGACAGGAGGGCCGCACCGAGAAAGCGTGGATCTCACTCACTCCGGCCGCTGAGGCGAGAGCTAGAAGGAAGCAGGTTCAAACGGTTCGAGTTGAGCCATGTCAGCACCAAGTACAAGTCCCCGCGTGGGATCAGCGAGCGGGAGACTGGCCACTGCAGATTCAGGTGCACCAATAAGTCAGAGAGGTCCTTGCAGGAACCAGGGTCAGGCTGCCCCAAGTGGCAGTAAGTGTATGCAATCATGGCCAGGTAACCTCTGATAGTGATGGGGGCCAGGCTGTGCTGGAAGAAGAGCCACAGAAATAACTCAGCCAGCTGGGGAGTAGTGAGATCTGTGGGGGAGAGCTGCTCAGAGGAGCACCAGGACTGGAGAATCCGCCACTTTCCCTTGTAGACATTTCAGGTAGAAGCTCTGCATGCCGCTGCAATAGCTTCCACCGCTGCACTTGAGAAGCCTCTTGCAGTGAGGGCCTGCCGCACCACCTCCAAGCAAGTAGCAGCAGCCGCTCCAGGCACGGGTGGTAAAGATTCTGCCTGAGCCGCTTGAGCATCGTGCGTGGGGTACGGGGCCTAGTGGGAAGGTCTGTGGCGAGGCTCAGGAGGTCTGTGGCCCAGCTCTTGGTCCAACTGACCAGGGCCACTAGGAGCAGAACCGCGTTGCAGCCCTTGAGCTTCTGGAGCACCTTGGGTACTAGGGCAGAAACGCGTACGCCAGCAGGCCATCCCAGGGGATGGAGAGCGCGTCTACTGCCCTGGCCAGTGGGTCTGGAATGGGCGAGACAAAGAGAGCGAGCTGACTGTTCATGGGTGTCTCCCAGTGTGCGCAGAGCAGTCGGAAGATGTCTGGGCGAAGCGCTCACTCTGTGTGGAGAAGCTGGCCGCGATGTGAGAGGGAGTCCGCAAGGACATTCAGGTGGCCCGGGATGTTCCGCGCTCGGAGGGCGATGCCCCGATCTCTGCACCACAGGAGGACTTGGTACGAGAGGATGCAGAGGATGGGTGAGCATGTCCCGCCCTGGTTCTGTGTGTAGGCCACTACCGTCACATAGAGAGAACCAGGATCTCCTGGTGACCTAGGCGATTCTCCCCTGTGACGAGTGCGAGCCAAAAGTCCTTCAACTCTAGCCTTGATGTGTCCGTCTGCATGGTCCCCTGGCTAACTGCCTGAAGATGTGATGAACTCTGGCAGCCGGTGTGTTCCTCATCCAGAGAGGCTCGCGTCCGTTCAGTTGGAGAGCGGGGGCGGAGGGCAGGAGAGTGACGCTAGCCGGGACAGATCCGTCCACCGCTGGAGAAGAGGTCGGACCAAGGAGACACTGGGATCAGGGCCACCAGATCGCCAGAGGACGGGCGCCAGTTGAGAAGCAGATGCCGCTGGATCGGCCGAGACTAGCACCTGCCGAGGGGCCGGAGGTCCACCGCTGCGTTCAGGAGTCCCTGAAGCTGGTGCCAGACCCTGGCCAGTACGGCTTCCACACGAGACACTTGAAGCGCCAGCCCCGTTAGCTTCCGAATCCGCCCTTCAGGGAGCCGCACCCGGTTGAGGCCGGTCCGGAACTCTATGCCTAGGGGAATACCGTGCGCGACAGGGTAAGGTCGGACTTGCCTCTGTTGACCAGGAATCTTTTAGCTGACCTCTAGGGCTGCCGCATTCTGGTTCTGGAGGAGTAGATCGTCCAGGTAGTTGGAAGTTGGCGCGAGACCATCTGTCCAAATGTGGCGACGAACCCGTTGATTATCCTGGTGGAACCCATGGGCTGAGGTTGAGGCCAAAGGCAGTGGCTGGCGAAGTGCAGATACCGACGGGGGGCCAGGTGCACGGGCACGTGTAGATATGCGTCCACTTGGTCGAGGCTTACGGCGGAGTCATGGGGTTACACCGACGCTCTCAAGGCTCTGGCTCAAGCGTGGGGCCAAAAAGTACGTGTTTAGCGCCGAGAGGTCTAAGACGGGTTGCCACTAGCCACCGCTTGGGAACGACGCAGAGGCGGCAGCTGTGATGAGAGACAACCTCGGTGGGCGCTTCCCGGAGCTGTGTGACCATCTCGACTGGAAGAGATTCTGCCTTGTGCTGGTCGCCTGGAACCCACATCCCAAGGGGGGAGAGTTGCAACGGAGGATGGGTAGAGCCCAAGCAGGGCGTCCCGACGCCTCAGGTTGCAGTTGCTGGCAGCTGCCCTGGAGTTGGCTGAGGTGTGATATGCCGCCCAATTCGCCGCAACTAGCACCAAGTGTATGCCACGTAGAGGAGCCGCAGATGGAAGATCCCCGGTGACTTCCACGCCTCTTACCATGGGCTGCGCCGCCAGCCCTAGGAAGCCTGCACATGCCAAGGAGTTGCTGACCCGGGTTGCGTCTTGCCCAGTCCGCGGGGCCCCATGCGTGCAGGCCCCTGGGGGCTCCCGTCTGAAACAACGCCACCTTGTCCAGAGTAGGCAAGGGACCAGAGAAGCTTGGGAGCAATCAGCATAACACTGTAGGGGGAACTGGTCCATACTGGCCAACCATCTGGAGTCTGCAGGAAGCCCCCATCTCCACCGCTGTCCTGAAGAAGGTGTGCCGAAACACCTCCGAGGGGGTCCGCAAGCCAGCCGGCTGAGAAAGGGAATGTGTCACTAGGACTGATAGCTCGGAGCTGCAAAGGCCAAAGAAGCCGCCGGGGAAGTCCACGCTTTGGAGGGCGCCGAGTGAAGGTCCTCCCGACCCAGAGCAGACGCCGAGTCCTCCAGGTGGAGGCTGAGAGCCATGACGTGGTCCGTGGAAGGGGAGTCCCAGAAGAAGGGTGCAGCATGTCGACCAACAAGCACCTGCTCCCGCGGTGAGTAGAGGACTCGGAGGGGGGGGGGGGGAGGAGGTGCGGGGAAGAGGTCGAGGGGACACCTCTGCTAAATCCATAGTGCTGCTACTCCCAAGAGGGTCCAGCTGCTGAGGGTGAGGTAGATGCGCCCTGAGAGGAAGACCGCTCCTTGGAGACACAACACGACGATCGACCGCTCCGAGATGTCGCAACGGAGAGCCAGCGCTGGGAAGGGGAAGGGCGCTGTGACAGATGAGTGTCCCTTCTATGCACAGGTAGGGATGGGGGGAGGAATGGAGAGTGGAGAGATCCAGCGAGCCCGTGTCTGTAGCCCTCCCCATGACCTACCTTCTGGTCACGTGGATCACACGAGCTGGGTCGGTGATCCGTACCGGAGCATCTGCTGGAGACTGTCGAGCCGGTTCAGGAACCAAGCCGTGGTAGCCACAAGTGTCTGGAGATTCCTCAGAACCTCATCACCGGGCGAACACCGCTGGAGGGCGCCGAGCGAAGGTCCTCCCGACCCAGAGTAGACGCCAAGTCCTCCAGGTGGAGGTTAAAAGCCTCGACGTCTTCCGACGTGGTTCGCGGGAGGGGAGTCCCAGAGGGAAGGGTGCAGCGTGTCGACCAACGAGCACCTGCTCCCTTGATGAGTAGAGGACTGGGGGGAGGATCGGGGAGTGGAGAGATCCAATGAGCCCGGTGTCTGTAGCCCTCCCCGTGACGTATCTTCTGGTCACGTGGATTCCGCGAGCTGAGTCGGTGATCTGTACCGGAACATCTACTGGAGGCCGAACGACGGGATCTCCACTGCCGTCTAGCCGGTTCACGAACCAAGCTGTGGTAGCCACCAGTGTCCAGCGATTCCTCGGAACCTTGTTGTCGGGTGAACACTGCTGCCGACTGCGTCCCGTCGAACGTGAGGTCCCAGCGGATGCCTTGGGCTCCCGGAGGACTGCTAACCACCATAAGGGGAGACGTCCCAGGTCGCTGCCGGTCCCTGTCCGGTCTATCCACACGTGTGGCTCCTGCGTCCTATCCTGATGGGGAAGCACATCCCATCGGTGCCTGACCGGTTCTTTTCTGTTGCAGTGGCGGGGCACATCCGGTTGACGAGCTACCTCCACTGCGTAGTGTGGCGACCTAGGTCGCTGTGTGCCCCTCTCAGCGCTTTCGGGGTGGGGGGGGGGGGGGGGTAGACAGGGATCCAGAGCCCTGGACTCGACATGGAAGCATATCCTTTCAGCAGCTGACAGGCTCCTCCTACTCAAGCGGTGGGTCAGACCTCCCGATGCCTGGACTCAACAGGGAAGCCCTTCCCATCCCATCGGCGACTGACAGGCTTCTCTTTTTCAGAGTGGTGGTCCCGGGTTCTGGAGGCCTGTTCGCAACGCACGACCGGTCGGTGGCTGACGGGCTTCTCTCCCTCTCTCAGAGGGGTGGTCACGTTTTGCTGAGGCCTGGACCCGATGCACGTCCGGTTGGTGGCTGACAGGCTTCTCTCTCTCTGAGAGGTGGTCCCGGGATCCTGAGGCCTGGACTCGACGCACATCCAGTTGGTGGCTGACAGACTTCTCTCACTCTGAGAAGTGGTCCCGGGATCCTGAGGCCTGGACTCGATGCACGTCCGGTCAGTGCCTGACATGCTCTTCTCTCTCAAAGTGTTAGGTCAGGGCCTGCAGCTGACAGGCAAATCTCACCCGAGTGGTGGGTCAGGGCTCCTGATGCCTGGACTCGATGGGGGACCAAGTCCCGTTGGCAGCTGACAGGCTTCTCTCTCTCTGTGCGGAGAGGCAATGGTCCATGGACCTGGGGCATGGCATGACACGTCGACAAGCCCACGATCTCCGAGATGGCGCCTCGAGTGGGGTAGGTGGCTCCATTAACCGGGCCAGCCTTTCTGACGCTGTAGGGCCCAACGCATCGACAAGCCCGCGATCTCCGAGATGGCGCCTCGAGTGGGGTAGGTGGCTCCATGAACCGGGCCAGCCTTTCTGACGTATAGTGTAGAAGGCCCTCAGTTGAGACCATCGCTCCTCGCCCTTCCCAGAGGAGCAACTCGAGCACGTCAGGCAAACATCGTGGGTGTCACCGTGACACTGGAACTGTCCGGACCTGGAGCCGGTCATCCCCTGTGTACTGTAACAGAAAGCAGACAGAAGCCGCCGGGCAAGAGCGGGGCCTCTGTAGAGGATGCGTCCTCACGACCGGTCGCTGTCAGAGTACCCAGCCAGTGCCATCGCCCGGTGTTACGTGGTGAAGTCGTAGTCGTAGTATGATAAACACACCAGACGCACGCACGTAAGGTTCTTTTAAATAAACTTCATTCAGCTGCAACCCGTCACATGTGGCTTAAGGATGTAGACAATACTGGAGTAACAGTTCCAACAATATTTTAATTCAGCGATTCGATCTCCACACAATGCATTCCCAAATGCACCAACACTGATACAATGTGTCTTCTTCAAATGTCAACACTGGCAACACAAAGTTCCTCACACAACATACACCACCGTTACGCTGCGTCTCTCACAATGTACACCCTATACGAGCCACATACCTATGATAAACTGTGTGTCCCTACAACTGACAATGCGTGACGATGTACACCCGTGCTTCCTAGCACCAACTTTATATAATAAAACAACTTTCTAGAATAATCCAAGGAATTTACTCAACGCAACCAATCAGAACAGAATACGTAACTGAAACTCATAAATATTAATATAAAAAAATGAACTTTCTAGGATAACTAAACTGGTCTACAAAATTCGACCGCTCATTTCAGCCCCAAATCCCAATGTATAATGACGTTACACAAAAATATGGCACACCGTTCACGACCTTTCAAAACACACACTGAACGGCTGTTAATTTCATGCGCACAGTAAACAACTATGACTAAAATTACTACAGTGTAGCAAACTGTTGCTTACACTTCGACGTCACATGTAGAGGTCACTAGACAGCGCGACCCTGCTCGAACGTTCTGGTTCATTCTCAGCTAATCTACGCAAAACAAAAATCGACTGCTCTTCTCCGTGCGACTTTTCTAGAAGCTTCCGGACTAAAATTAGCGTATCATAACAAAACAAAATCCGCTATCATGCACGAACGATAGAGAATCTCACTGAAAAGTTACGTGATACGTAACGATGAAAGCTCAAATAAATATCGGATCGTTTCCTACGATTAACACATGTATGCTCTCACAGAACAACACAACCAGAATCATAACACCCGGGAAAAGTCGCCGGCTGAGAGGCATTAACTGAGGCGTTACCTGGTCATCTCCAACCCCGAAGTAATCCATACGCAAGGTATTCCAAGCCGAACACAACACCACACAAAGTTGACCGGTAATCCCACTATACACAGCCAAGCGTAGAGACGCAGGCTGAACACAACTGTTCACGGTGAGCTAAGCATAAAGACTGGTGGGATACTACCAAGCACATGACCGGATAGGGAGGCAAAGGAGGCCACTCAGGGTTTCTTGGTAACGACTACCTGGAGTCGCCTCCCTGGTTGTGTGGTGTACACAACGGATGCTTAGGCTGAAATCGGTAAGCTAAGTGTACCTTCCTAATAGTAATGCCATCGGTAAGAGTTTTGAGAAAACAAAGGTGGTTGCTCAAAACAGGTTAGATGATCTACTGTATAAACAAGTTAGAGGACAGTTCACTTGTGAATCATCAGTTAATTGTCCATTAGAGTTATTTTGTTGGAGAAATGGGATCGGGGATCATTTAAATGGTTGTAACTGCTAAAGTGAACAAGTGACAAGCATATTTTGCAACAATCATAATTTTAATATATATATATATATATATATATATATATATATATATATATATATATATATATATATATATATATATATATATATATATATATATATATATATATATATATAAAACATATTTGTTTTTATTCCTCCACTATTTTCGTAAAAGAAATCAAGAAGACATCTTGCGACCTGGATCACGCCATACATGACTGACGTCAAAGGAATGTACATTTATCACTTATGACGTAATTTCCAGTCTCCAGTACTGAGTGTGGTTGTTGTTTCAAACAACACTAACTTTGTACTTTAGAACGTTTGGCGATCTTTTATAGAACAAAACTGGCATCCAAGATGCGTCATCGAGAGGGATACAAAACGTCCACTATTTTTCGCTGCAGGGGTTTTTATATCACGGTCACATGGTACGGTTTGCGCTAAAGTGACATGTCGTGTGACGTAGGAAGGAAAACAACTATATATATATAGCAGAATTATAACTGCTCACAAACCAGATAGGTGAGGCTAGCGCTAGACAGACAAACAGTTAGATCCCCTGCCCCCGCCTATCAGGAACCCAATCGCCAGCCCACAGAGAAATACGCAGGTATAGACCAAGATGATCATCTGCATCCCTAAAAAAGGATGCATCGGGTCTCTTATATAACCCATGTCTTTCTCCGGAACTTGGGAAGTAGGCAAGAGAAACATACATACACGAACACGAAGGTGCATTACTATATGTGGTCGGTTTCTGAGTATCTATAACTCGAGGCAAATTTGTATCGTTACATTGTCGTGTAATGTTGTGTGCATCTACTATGGGAAATCGGGGTATTTACCCGACCACATATAGTAATGCACCTTCATGTTTGTGTATGTATGTTTCTCCTGCCTACTTCCTAAGTTCTGGAGAAAGACATGGGTTATATAAGAGACATGATGCATCCTTTTTTAGGGATGCAGATGATCGTCTTGGTCTATACCTGCGTATTTCTCTGTGGGCTGGCGATTGGGTGCCTGATAGGCGGGGGCAGGGGATCTAACTGTTTGTCTGTCCAGCGCTGAGTTATTCCCCTTGGTTTGTGTAGAATTATAACTGGTACTCAAATCAAGTTATTGTTTTCAGATCCATTTAGTGTTCACTTTGAAAAGGACCTCCCAGAAGATCTTGTAGAACAACTGTCATCAAAATCCCAGTGGGAAAAGGAGGAAATGAAGGTGAGCAATTAACATCCATTTAAGTTAATCTAACAACCTATGACACTACCCTCCCCCCCCCACACACACACACACCCAAACACACACACACACACACACACACACACACACACACACACACACCAAAATTTAAATAAATTGTTGAATGTGCCTATTATTTACAGGTAAAAGCTGTTGGAGAGGCAACACTTTTATGGAAAGAATCAAGCTGTTTGCCAGAGAGAAAAGCAAAAGAAAGAAATCTGAAGAAAATGTGGGTAAGTAAATACAGTGTAGGCAACTTTTAACAAGACGGTAAAGTGGTGTGATTCACTTCGTCACAAGTTAGTTTGATGTAGAGACATCTAAGTACATTTGGTTAGCTGATGCTACTGACCCCTGTTCTTGAGCGACCACCTTTATGAACTATCACCTGTCTTGAAAGATCATCATTAACCCATATCCATCTGGAAGACACTTCCAGTCAGGCACTCTGTGAGCAAACAGGCCTAACAGAGAGTGCCTGCTCAGAGCTGACCGTTTTTTAGGAAAATTTAGTGCACGAGTGGTAGTTGTATAAAAGGCTTACAACAGTCTCAACCCCACCCTAAAACATTAAGTGTTGCATATCAGCAGATTCAGCATTGAATATACTAGCTATCTTTGTAAAAATAAACTAAGAAAAAGAAAACAGGAAAAAAATATTTTAGTGTAAAATTGACTTTATTGCAAAAATGTTCACATACCTTGTGTTCAAATACGTTATTTCAATAGAAGGATCCAAAATCACTGCGGCATATATGCCTGTAAATATACACACTTCTATTTTCTGCCTAATAAAAAAAAATGAATGAAATCCATCAAGTGGTTTGAAAACGACATATTTTCTATTGACGCAAGGAAGAAAATTGTCGCGTTGCCAGCCATCTTGAAACCCAACAAAATCATCGTTGTCTTCCTCGCTATCGCCGAAAATTTGACAAACTAAATCACTCAACTCATCGTAAACTTGTACATCTCGAATCTCCATCAACTCTTCATCTTCCCCTAATATGTTGTCATCAGGATCTAATTCAAAATCACTTCCATCGCTCACGTCGTCTCTCTCTCACCTGGCTCAGCCATCATGCTCGATGTATTCACTCGAAACACGCGGTGAAAATTAGTGTAACAAAGGCTTACAACTTCCGGCAAATTCTCAGTCGAACTGGGAAAAGTGCACATATTTTGATGGCGTTTAGATTCTGATTGATTCTACATTGCTTAACGTCCCGACAGCAAAAAGACTTTCTCAGGACGTGCCTGCACTGCTTGTGGAAAAAAAAAAATAAACAGAATATTGAATGTATGTCGCCAGCATAAAGCTAAGACCATTTAGCAACACACATCCAATATCAAGAGCTACAGGCAGCGCAGACAGTAGGGAGAGTTTAAAAAAGGAAAATACAGGTGAATGGACCAAGGGTAGACAGAAACACATGCCCCAAAATAGAGGGAAAAACCCACCCTGTGTTCTGTGACCCTGGGAACTAAAAAATAGTTAACCCCACCCAAGTCCCCCAGGGCAAACCCGGGTGGGGGGGATGACGTTTAGAGCACTAGCCTGTGATGTCATGGGAAGTAGGGGTTTACGTGTACACAGAGGGACACAAGGGAACCACCTAAACTACACGTTGGCGAGTATACCGTCGGAAAGGGAGGCCTACGCGCGGCGGAGTATTCCGATGGAAATGGGTGTGTATGCACGCGGGCGTATACCGATGGATATGGGTTAAGGTGGATGTCTTCAGCGAAAGCACACACCCTGCTTCAGCTATAACATCATCCTTCATGCCTTCGTTATAGCTACCGTTAACTTCGATTGCCAATTTCACATCAGTTTTGACTCTTGTGTAACTGTTATACTTTTTGTGTTGTTAACGTAATATAAAGTATAAATGCTATTCACAAGTAGCTGTAATGGTATAACAACCCCTTAACTGCCGAGAAAAAAGTGAACAGTGATGATCCAAATGCAAGAGGCATAGATCCTCATGCGCCCCCATGGTGGCGGGAGCTCATGAGGATCTATGCCTCTTGCTGAGACCAAAAATTTGTGTCCATGCTTCTTGGACAGTGTTGGCTTTTTGGGTCATTGAATGAACCAAGATGAACCAGAAACAAAACATCTATGTACAGTGTACGTGGACTGGCAGTTAAGGGGTTAAACAACAGTAATCTAATTAGGTGAACATTATGGAGGAACTTCTTGTCACCTGCAGCTATTTTCTGTATTCAGGATAATGATACGGTTTTTAATAGTAACCCTGGTGAGGGGCCAGGCTCCTGCATTTGTACTGAAGCCATTTGGCAAAGTGACAATGGCATCATTTTTAGTCGATAGAAAACTCGCGAACACTTCTTGGTGTATAGACACAAATTTGGCTGGTTTTTTTTCAGATAAGACATATGCAGACTACAACATGCCATAACTGCATGCAATGTTTCAACTATTTACCATATGGAGAAGGAAAAGCGGTGCCCTTTTTTCTTGTAACAGCCAACCGAGGTAGAGATTTTAAGGCGAGAGATGAAAGTCGCTGTGTGGAGTGTGCAATGAAAGATGATACTTTTTCTGCTTCAAGCTCAGAACTTATCTTGAGAGAACACTTGTCATTTAAGACCTTGTTTTTTTTCAAACAAGATGAGGATTTCATCTCAAAGTCTAGCGTATTGTTTGGAGCTCACATGCGTTTTTCTTTTAGGAATATTTGCTTATTTGCTTAATTCCTTGGATTCTTTGTGGAACAAAGAGCCTCAGCAACAGTCCTCCAGTGCACTCGATTCTGGGCAGCCTTTTTCAGTTCACCCCACGACAGATTGCAGATCTTCATTTCCTCTTCACAGGATCATCTCCAGGTGGTCTTAGGGCGACTGACCCGTCTCTTTCCCTGGGGGTTCCACTGCAAAGCCTGCCAGATGATGTCCTGTGTGGGTTTCCGCAGGGTGTGTCCTATCCATCGCCACTTCCGCCTGGCAATCTGCTGGTCGATGGGATCTTGGTTTGTCCACTGTCACAAATCGGTATTCTTTATTTTTGTCTGTGCACCTGATCTTCAGTATGTTGCGAAGGCAGCCGTTGACAAATACTTGGAGCTTGTTGGTTAGGGTGTTGGTGACCCTCCAGGTCTCTGAGCCATAGAGGACAGACTTAACGTTGCTGTTGAAAATTCGTAGCTTGTTGCAGACAGACAGGGATGTTGACCTCCAGACTGGTCTCAGGGTAATAAAGGCGTATCTCGCTTTCCCGATTCTGGCTTTGATGTTCTTGTCAGAACCACCTGTTGCTGATACAATGCTGCCCAGGTAAGTGAAAGAGGTAACTTCTTTCAGCTTGCTGTCTCCAAGGGTGATTAGCTTCTGCTGCTTCTTGAACAGGGTCATGGTTTCAGTCTTCTCCAGGTTGATCTGCAGTCCAGTCTTGGATGCTTCTTGGGCCAGGTTGTCAGTTTTCTGTTGCATATGTTAGCATTTCTGGGACATCAGGCACAAGTCATCCGCAAAGTCCAGGTCCTCAAGGAACTGATTCAGGGACCACTGGATTCCGGTTTTTCCTGCTTTAGTTGCCTGTCGCATCACCCAGTCGACCACCAACAGGAAGATCATTGGGGAGAGCATGCATCCTTGTCGGACTCCTGTTTTCACCTCAAAGTCCTCTGTCAGTTTGCCATTGTGGATAACTTGGCAGGTGGCACCTTCATAAAGTGCTGGATCAGGGTAGTGAAACTTTGAGGGATTCCATAGTGATGGAGGAGCTGCCAGGTGATTTCTCTGTCTAAACTATTGAACGCTTGGCGAAAGTTGACGAAGTTGAGGTACAGCGTCGACTGCCACTCCAAGGATTGTTTGATGATGATTCGGAGCGTTGCTATTTGATCTGTACACAACTTATCTTTCCTGAAGCCAGCTTGTTCTGGTCTAAGGTTTTCTTCCACTGCATCTTTCAGCCGGTCGAGGATAATGCTGGTCAGTACTTTGCTAGGTACTGACAGTAGCATGATGCCGCGCCAGTTCTTGCAGGATCCTAGGTCTCCTCTCTTGGGATGTTTTACCAGGTGTCACCTTTTTCCAATCTGCTGGTACTCTTCCTTCCTTCCAGACCTTCTGCAGTAGAGGCAGCAGCATGTTGACTGACTGAAAGGTCTACCTTGAGCGGCTCTGGGGGAATTCCATCTGGGCCGGCCGCTTTCCCATTTTTCAGGGTCTTCAAGGCTTTTAGGATTTCTGCTTTCATGGGAGGGTTGGTGTTGACTTTGAGCGGTGAGTCTGCAGGGGGGGATGTCTGGTCTCACTGACAGTGGGGGTCGATTTAGAAGTTCCCCAAAGTGTTCAGCCCATCATTGTCTCTGGTCTTGATCTTTGCTGATGGGGTTTCCTTTTCTGTCTTTAACCGGTTTGTCCACATTCGTCTTTTTGGTTGAGAGGGTCCTGTACAGAGTGCTGAGGTCCCTCTTTCTGCTGCTTGCTCCGCCTCTGTCGCTAGCACGTCATAAAAGAGCCTCTTGTCTTTCCTGGCACTTTTCTTAACTTTCTTGTTCATTTGGGTAAATTAATCTCGAAGAACTTTCTTTTCCTCTTCGTTCTTGTTGCTGTTGATCTGTTGCTTGATTTCTCTTCTGTTCTTTATCATCTGCCATGTGTCACTGGAGAACCATTCCTTGGTTGTCCATTTGCCCACTAGGCACCGGTCTCCACGTGGCGTGGGTGGGTAGTCTCCTCAGTCACTGACTGAATGGGCTAGCAGAGGGGTGCCATCTTTGTCCAGATTTAGGACTTGATGTCAGCAGATATGTTGTTCAGTCTTTTTCACTGGTCCGGTTTTTAAGGAGCTGTGCTAACCCAGGTCGTACCATGTTGGGATGGAGGGAGTGGAAGTTGTTGTTGCTGATGCTGCGGCAGCTCCACCCCCTTCCTCTCCGAAGAACCAGAGGAGGCCCGGGAGCCGGCCCCCCTCTGTTTCTTCAACTCCTTCCAAGGTAAAGGAAAAAGGGGGGAAAAACTCCTTACCCCCAGATCAGACTTAATCATGGACTCTTTGCTTCAGTGGAATTGTCGTGGTTTTCGAGCTAACTTTGAGGAATTACGTCTTTTAGTCAAGTTCTATAACCCCTCAGTCATATCTCTTCAGGAGACTTACCTGAAGACTTCTGACCCTGTGTCTTTTAATGGTTTTAATGTTATACATAAAGGCTCTGATTCGGAGAGGCGCTCGGGTGGAGCGGCTCTTCTCATTAGTAGCCAAATTTTATGTAGCCCCGTTAGCATCGACACCTGTCTTCAGGCTGTCGCTGCTCGGGTTACCTTAAAAAAGACCATAACCATATGCAGTATTTACCTACCACCATCACTGCGGGTCTGTAGCAATGATATTTTTCACTTAGTAGATCAACTGCCCCCTCCCTTTATTCTCATGGGGGATTTTAACGGTCATGCTCACCTTTGGGGTAGTGACCACTATGATGGCAGAGGTCAGATGTTAGAAGATGTTTTTTCTCAACTTAACCTATGTGTCTTTAACGATGGCTCACCTACGTACTCTAACTCAGGTTCCGGATCTAGTTCTGTTCTAGACCTCACTGTGTGTGATCCTTCTCTCATGCTGGACTTTGACTGGAAGGTTCACGACGACCTGTGTGGTAGTGACCACTTCCCAGTAGTCCTGTCATCGGTCAGCTGTGAGGAGGATTCGCCGGTGGGGCGCTGGAATCTCAAGAAAGCTAACTGGTCTCTGTTTGCCTCTCTCTGTCAGTCTCGTCTTACAGAGGAGGTGGTGGTCATGTCAGCTGAAGAACCTGTTTCTTGTTTTACTTCTATTTTGTTGGAGGTTGCAGGTGAAACCATCCCTAGAACTTCCACATCACTCCCTCGGAAGCCGAGAGTACCATGGTTCAATGAAGAGTGCCGCAAGGCCCAAACAATGCGCAAATCTGCTCAGTGACGTGCATTTCGTAATCCGTCGCAAGCAAATATTTTAACCTTTAAAAGACAGCGGGCGAAAGCCCGTTATATTTTTAAACGTGAACGCCGTGCTTCCTGGAGACGCTTCGTCTCATCTTTATCTTCTAGGACTCCATCCCAAAAAGTCTGGAAGGCTGTTCGAAGAATTAGGGGCAGGGGTGGCTCGGCTTCTGTCGGCCATCTTAGAGATGGTGCCAGTTTGGTCACAGATAAAAAGGCTGTGGCCAATTTGCTTGCCTCCACCATTGCCCATAATTCTTCAACAGAGCATTATTCACCTTTCTTCCAGAGAGAGAAGGAGAAGCGAGAATCTTGTGCTTGTGATTTTATATCGGATAACTTGGAAGACTATAATGCCCCTTTTACGTTTTCAGAATTGCAGCAAGCCATGCAGAAATGTACTGACTCTGCTGCTGGATTAGATACCATCCATTATCACCTCATAACACATCTGCCTGAGGATTCACTCCTTGTACTTCTCAAGGCCTTTAACCATATCTGGATAACCGGTCATTTTCCGCCATCTTGGCGCCAGGCTGTGGTTGTGCCAATTCCCAAGCCGGGTAAGGATCCTTCCGACCCGGGCAACTACCGGCCAATAGCTTTGACATCATGTTTATGTAAAACTATGGAACGCTTGGTCAACGCCCGACTGGTGTGGCATCTTGAGTCACAGGGTCTCATCACAGACCTCCAGTGCGGTTTCCGGCGCTTCCGTAGTACAACTGACCATCTAGTCCGCTTTGAGTCTTTTATCCGAGATGCTTTTGTCAACAAGCAGCATGTCTATGCAATTTTCTTTGATCTTGAAAAGGCATATGACACTACCTGGAAGCATGGTATAATGTCTGATTTGTCGGACATGGGTTTTAAAGGGCATCTGCCCGTTTTTATTCACAATTTTTTGTCCAACAGGTCGTTCCATGTCCGTGTGGGCTCCACCCTCTCCGACTCCTTTGAACAGGAGATGGGTGTCCCGCAGGGCAGTATTCTATCTCCTGTTTTATTTAGCATTAAAATAAATAACATTGTAAAGGCCATCAAGGATGATTCTGAATGCTCTTTGTTTGTGGACGACTTTGCTTTGTGTGCACGAGGTCGAGGACTTGCGTCCCTTGAGAGGCGCTTGCAGCTGTGCGTTGATCGCATCCAGGGGTGGGTGTCTCTCAATGGATTCAGATTCTCGCCCTCCAAGACAGTCTGTGTGCATTTTACTAACCAGACGAAATTTTTTCCAGAACCTAGCCTGAGCATTGCTGGAGTGCCAATTAAGGTGGCTGAAGAGGCTAAGTTTTTGGGGGTCATCTTTGACAAAAGATTGACCTTCTGCAACCATGTTAACTACCTTAGAACCTCTTGTCGGAAGGCCCTCGACATTCTTCGTGTCGTTGGTCGTACTGACTGGGGTGCAGACCGCATCGTCTTACTTCGACTGTACCGGGCCCTTGTTCGGTCCAAACTGGATTACGGCTCTGTGGTATATGGCTCGGCTTCCAAGTCTGTTCTGCAGCGTCTGAACACAATTCACCATCAAGGTCTGCGCATATGTCTGGGAGCCTTCAGGACATCTCCAGTTCCTAGTCTGTATGCAGAGGCAGGGGAGCCTTCTCTCAGGCTCCGCCGCATCCGCCTCATGCTCAGCTACGTTCTGAAGCTGAAGGCCCATCCAGAAAATCCTGCCTATGATTGTGTTTTTAACCCGTCGTTTGCAGAGATTTACGATGCCCATCCGGGAGCTGTCCGTCCACTTTCCTTCCGTGTCCGACCTCATCTGCAGGCGTCCGGAGTGGACCTGGACAAAGTTTCGGAATCTCTGCAACACATCACTCCACCCTGGCTACTACCAGTTCCTGACATCTTGCTGGACTTGACTGCCCACAAGAAGGATTGTACTCCACCAGCCATATACCAACAGAGCCTCAATGAACTCCTTTCAATTTTTCCTGGCTATTGTCGTCTTTATACGGATGGGTCCAAGTCTGAGGATGGAAGAGTGGCTGCGGCTGCAGTGTCCTCTCGCCATCCTAGACGCCCATTTAAGCTCCGTCTCCCTGACCATTCCTCTGTATTTAGTGCAGAACTGCAGGCCATTCTGCTAGCACTCAAGCATGCCTATCAGTCTCGGGAAAGGAACTTCCTGATTCTGTCTGACTCTCTTTCTGCCCTGCAGGCCCTTCAGGGCGCGGGAACAGACCATCCACTGCTGGTGCAGATTAGAGAGCTCTACGCGGACTTGATGAAGGAATATTATGACATCATTTTTATTTGGGTCCCAGGCCATGTGGGCATCGAAGGCAACAGAATCGCAGATTCTGCTGCCAACAGTGCCCGCAGTGACCCTGTCCCTGACACACAGACTGTCTATAGTGATTTTAAACCTGTTATTAGTGCGTACATAGCCCGCGAGTGGCAGTCCGAGTGGGACAAAGAGGAAGGGAACAAGCTTCATGAAGCTCTTCCTAAGTTGTCTGACAGTCTACCTTTCCGCTGCGGCAGCCGCCGTGAGGAGACTGTCCTTGCTCGGCTCCACATCGGGCACACATATGTTACGCACTCTTACTTACTTAAACAGGATGAGCGTCCATGGTGTTTTGCCTGTGATGAGCAGTTTTCTGTTCGACACTTTTTGCTGTATTGTGCTGACCTAATTGACACCAGATATAAACACTTCACAGCAGACTCCTTGAAGGTTTTGTTCCGGGATGTTCCCCCGGACAAAATCTTCAATTTTTTGAGAGAATGCAATATTTTTAACAAGATCTGAGCATTCATAGACTATGTGAATTTTTTTATTTGCCCTTTTTGAGAGTCTGTAGACGTTTCTTTTCCAGACATGTGCGACATTTTAGCCTGAGATTTTTAATCTATATTTACATCTTGTCTTAAGACCTTGCTTTTAGTTTGGCTGACCAGATTTTTACCCATCCCGCCGTGAGATGGCCTTAGTCGCCTGCTCGGCGTTAAACCCAAATAACTAACTAACCTTAAAAATACTCGTGAGCTTTTGGTCCTTTGGATCCCAAGTGTTTGCCGTGCTTGGAGACCCGTGTCGGGGGAGAAGAGGATCCTGGTGGCTGAGGTTCCCTTTGGGTTGCGGCTCACTGGTGTCAGCACTCCACTTTGGCCTTGACTTCTACCTAAACGGGAGGCTAGTCGTACCGGCCTAGTCAATCGGCTCTTGTCACGTTGAGCCCTATCCCACTGTTGACATGCGGGTTGCTATACGGAGCACCATGCTATAGCCTCTGCTGCTGATTAGGTGCTTTACGCCAGTATTCCCTTGCATTCAATGGTGTGATAGAAGGCGGTGGCTCAAACGGTTCAATCGGGCTTACCCCCTTGAGTATATCTTTCAGGCAGTCTCCATAGTGCGTCGGCTGGAGACCCGTCGACAGTTGCACTTTCCCTTGTTGGGCTCGGTGGCGGGCGGGGACCCCCGGGGGATAAATATCTCTACTATTATAAGATGGAGAAAAAAAAAAAAAAACTGGCACAGAAACGGCACATAGCCACCGACATTGAACATGACAGTGACTCGGACTGTGAGGAAGCGATACCTCAGGCGTGAGCCATATGGCCTCGCTTCCTCATTGTCCATAGCAAGGTGAAGGAGAAACCTGTATCCAAGCTGCATCCTTTTCTGGTGGGGGAGACCCTCAGGAGCCGTGTTGGCAGGCCTGACGCCCAGAGCCTCAGGTCTGGTGACTTGCTGGTAGAGGCACACTACAGCGGGCTACTGGGGCTCTCTTCCATCAGAGACACTCCTGTGGAAGTCACACCCCACAAAACTATGAATTCGTCAAAGGCGTAATCAAAGATCAAACTTTGGCAGAACAGATGAACTTGTACGGAACCTTAAGTCTCAGGGGGTGACTTACGTCAGGTGCTTTGCTTCCAAGCGAGGTGGTGGGGAGATCCGTCTCCCTACCATCATCCTGACGTTTGGCACCCCCACCCCTCCTACTACCATCTGGGGAGGTTACTACACCTTGAGAGTGAAAAAGTACGTCCCTCTCCCCCTCCGGTGCTTTAAGTGCCAAAAGTATGGCCATGGGCAGAAGACATGCCGCCAGGCAGAGGCTTCATGCGCCTGTTGCACTAAGCCCGGACACTCTGCTGAGTCCTGCACAACCACCCCCCTGTGTGTGAATTGCCAGGGGGCGCATATGGCTTCGGACAAGAAATGCCCTCGTTGGATATCCGAGTGCAAGATTCAGCAGGTGCGTGTGGACGCCAAAAAACTGGTTGAAGGCCCTGGTGCAGCTGCGGCTGCCCCAACCTCTAACACCTCTGTGTATACCTTCAGTGCAGCGGTAGCAGGCAAGCACCCCACCAAAGACTTTTCATGTCAAACCCCAACTTCTTGGTTGGGGGCAGAGCCTCATCTCCTCTCGCCCCTGGAGAGTAACCCTCCTCCGGTGGTGACAAGGAGCCAGGGAACGCATAAGGCGGACACTGCCGGTCCGGTAGTGCCGCCTTCTGTTGCCCCTAAGCCTCAGCCCCCACCCAAACCTGCTAGTTTGTCAACACCAAAGGCTTCTGGCTCTGGTCAGCCTTCTAAGGCCGCTAACTCTAGCTGCAGGAGCGCTGCCCTGGACCAGAAGTCTAAGAAATCTATGGGACCGCTGTGCGCACGGGCCCAGAAGGGAAACACTGATGTCCCCCTTTAAAACAAATATGCTGCATTGGAGAAGCAGATGGAGGGGGTGGAAGTTGTCGTTGCTGATGCTGTGGCAGCTCCACCCCCTTCATCTCCGAAGAACCAGAGGGGGCCTGGGAGCCGGCCCCCCTCTGTTTCTTCAACTCCTTCCAAGGCAAAGGAAAAAGGGGGGAAAACTCCTCACCCCCAGATAAGACATAATCATGTACTCTCTGCTTCAGTGAAATTGTCGTGGTTTTCAAGCTAACTTTGAGGAATTACGTCTTTTAGTCAAGTTCTATAACCCCTCAGTAATATCTCTTCAGGAGACTTACCTGAAGACTTCTGACCCTGTGTCCTTTAATGGTTTTAACATTATACATAAAGGCTCAGATTCAGAGAGGCGCTCGGGTGGAGTGGCTCTTCTCATTAGTAGCCAAATTTTATGTAGCCCTGTTACCATCAACACCTGTCTTCAAGCTGTCGCAGCTCGGGTTACCTTGAAGAAGACCATAACCATATGCAGTATTTACCTGCCACCATCCCTGCGGGTCTGTAGTAATGATATTTTTACCTTAGTAGATCAACTGCCCCCTCCCTTTATTCTCATGGGGGATTTTAACGGTCAGGCTCACCTTTGGGGTAGTGACCACTATGATGGCAGAGGTCAGATGTTAGAAGATGTTTTTTCTCAACTTAACCTATGTGTCTTTAACGATGGCTCACCTACATACTCTAACTCAGGTTCAAGATCTAGTTCTGTTCTAGATCTCACTGTGTGTGATCCTTCTCTCATGCTGGACTTTGACTGGAAGGTTCACGACGACCTGTGTGGTAGTGACCACTTCCGAGTAGTCCTCTCATCGGTCAGCTGTGAGGAGTATTCGCCAGTGGGGCACTGGAAACTCAAGAAAGCTAACTGGCCTCTGTTCACCTCCCTCTGTCAGTCTCGTCTTACAGAGGAGGTGGTCATGTCAGCTGAAGAACCTGTTTCTTGTTTTACTTCTGTTTTGTTGGACGTAGCAGGTGAAACCATCCCTAGAACTTCCACATCACTCCCTTGGAAGCCGAGAGTACCAGGGTTCAATGAAGAGTGCCATAAGGCCCAAAAAATGCGCAAATCTGCTCAGCGACGCGCTTTTCGTAATCCGTCGCAAGCAAATATTTTAACCTTTAAAAGACAGAGGGCGAAAACCCGTTACATTTTTAAACATGAACGCCATGCTTCCTGGAGACACTTCGTGTCCTCTTTATCTTCTAGGACTCCTTCCCAAAAAGTCTGGAAGGCTGTTCGAAGAATTGGGGGCAGGGGTGGCTCAGCTTCTGTCAGCCACCTTAGAGATGGTGCCAGTTTGGTCACGGATAAAAAGGCTGTGGCCAATTTGCTTGCCTCCACCATTGCCCATAATTCTTCCACAGAGCATTATTCACCTTTCTTCCAGAGAGAGAAGGAGAAGTGAGAGTCTTGTACTTGTGATTTTATATCGGATAACTCGGAAGACTATAATGCCCCTTTTACATTTTTAGAATTGCAGCAAGCCATGCAGAAATGTAATGACTCTGCTGCTGGACTAGATACCATCCACTATCAGCTCCTAACACATCTGCCTGAGGATTCACTCCTTGTACTTCTCAAGGCCTTTAACCATATCTGGATAACTGGTCATTTTCCGCCATCTTGGCGCCAGGCTGTGGTTGTGCCAATCCCCAAGCCGGGTAAGGATCCTTCCGACCCGGGCAACTACCGGCCAGTCGCTTTGACATCGTGTTTATGTAAAACTATGGAACGCTTGGTCAGCGCCCGCCTGGTGTGGCATCTTGAGTCACAGGGTCTCATCACAGACCTCCAGTGCGGTTTCCGGCGCTTCCGTAGTACAACTGACCATCTAGTCCGCTTTGAGTCGTTTATCCGAGATGCTTTTGTCAACAAGCAGCATGTCTGTGCAATTTTCTTTGATCTTGAGAAGGCATATGACACTACCTGGAAGTATGGTATAATGTCTGATTTGTCGGACATGGGTTTTAAAGGGCACCTGCCCGTTTTTATTCACAATTTTTTGTCTAACAGGTCGTTCCATGTCCGTGTGGGCTCCACCCTCTCCGACTCCTTTGAACAGGAGATGGGTGTCCTGCAGGGCAGCATTTTATCTCCTGTTTTATTTAGCATTAAAATAAATAACATTGTAAAGGCCGTCAAGGATGATTCTGAATGCTCTTTGTTTGTGGACGACTTTGCTTTGTGTGCACGAGGTCGAGGACTTGCATCCCTTGAGAGGCGCTTGCAGCTGTGCGTTGATCTCATCCAGAGGTGGGTGTCTCTCAACGGATTCAGGTTCTCGCCCTCCAAGACAGTCTGTGTGCATTTTACTAACCAGACGAAATTTTTTCCAGAACCTAGCCTGAGCATTGCTGGAGTGCCAATTAAGGTGGCCGAAGAGGCAAAGTTTTTAGGGGTCATCTTTGACAAAAGATTGACCTTCTGCAACCATGTTAACTACCTTACAACCTCATGTCGGAAGGCCCTCGACATTCTTCGTGTTGTTGGTCGTACTGACTGGGGTGCAGACCGCATTGTCTTACTTCGACTGTACCGGGCCCTTGTTCGGTCTAAACTGGATTACGGCTCTGAGGTATATGGCTCGGCTTCCAAGTCTGTTCTACAGCGTCTGAACACAATTCACCATCAAGGTCTGCGAATATGTCTGGGAGCCTTCAGGACATCTCCAGTTCTTAGTCTGTATGCCGAGGCAGGGGAGCCTTCTCTCAGGCTCCGCCGCATCCGCGTCATGCTCAGCTACGTTCTGAAGCTGAAGGCCCATCCAGACAATCCTGCCTGTGATTGTGTTTTTAACCCGTCATTTGCAGAGATTTATGATGCCCATCTGGGAGCTGTCCGTCCACTTTCCTTCTGTGTCCGACCTCATCTGCAGGCGGCCGGAGTGGACCTGGACAAAGTTTAGGAATCTCTGCAACACATCACTCCACCCTGGCTACTACCAGTTCCTGACATCTTGCTGGACTTGACCGCCCACAAGAAATATTGTACTCCACCAGCCATATACCAACAGAGCCTCAATGAACTCCTTTCAATTTTTCCTGGCTATTGTCGTCTTTATACGGATGGGTCCAAGTCTGAGGATGGGAGAGTGGCTGCGGCTGCAGTGTCCTCTCGCCATCCTAGACGCCCATTTAAGCTCCACCTCTCTGACCATTCCTCTGTATTTAGTGCAGAACTGCAGGCAATTCTGCTGGCACTCAAGCATGCCTATCAGTCTCGGGAAAGGAACTTCCTGATTCTGTCTGACTCTCTTTCTGCCCTGCAGGCCCTTTAGGGCGCGGGAACAGACCACCAGATTAGATTGGTGCAGATTAGAGAGCTCTACGCAGACTTGATGAAGGAATATTATGACATTTTTATTTGGGTCCCTGGCCATGTGGGCAACGAAGGCAACAGAATCACAGATTGTGCTGCCAACAGTGCCTGCAATGACCCTGTCCCTGACACAGACTCTTTATAGTGATTTTAAACCTGTGATTAGTGCGTACATAGACCGCGAGTGGCAGTCCGAGTGGGACAAAGAAGAAGGGAACAAGCTGCATGAAGCTCTTCCTACGGTGTCCGACAGTCTACCTTTCCGCTGCGGCAGCCGCCATGTGGAGACTGTCCTTACTCGGCTCCACATCGGGCACACGTATGTTACGCACTCTTACTTACATAAACAGGATGAGCGTCCATGGTGTTTTGCCTGTGACGAGCAGTTTTCTGTTCGACACTTTTTGCTGTATTGTGCTGATCTAATTGACATGAGATATAAACACTTCACAGCAGACTCCTTGAAGGGTTTCTTCTGGGATGTTCCCCCGGACAAAATCTTCAATTTCTTGAGAGAATGCAATATTTTTAACAAGATCTGAGCACTCATAGACTATGTGAATTTTTTTAATTTGCCCTTTTTTAGAGTCTGTAGACGTTTCTTTTAAAGACGTGCGACATTTTAGCCTGACGTTTTTAAGCTATATTTGCATCTTGTCTTAAGACCTTACTTTTAGTCTGGCTGACCAGATTTTTACCCATCCCACCGTGAGATGGCCTTAGTCGCCTGCTCGGCGTTAAACCCAAATAACTAACTAACTAACTTGGTTGTCCATTTTCTTTTGCCCAGCACTTCTTGGCATGTGCCTGTCAGTGGGTCTCTTAAGGAACTCCAGTGTTCTTCCAGGGGTGTTTCTTCGGTCACCAAGTTCAAGGCTTCAAATCTGTTCTTCAGGGAGGTTGAAAAGCTGTCTCTGTAGTCTTTCTCCTTCAGCCGCTGGGTGTTAAACTTTATGTGAGGTCGGTTGGCTATGTCTCTAAAAGCTCATAGCTTGACTTTGATGGTTCCAATCACTAAGTGGTGGTCTGAGGCTACATCTGCCCCTCGTTGGGATCTTGTGTCTTGCAGGCGTCATCTCCATTTCCTAGAGATAGTGATGTAGTCTATCTGGTTTTTGGTGTTGCTGTCTGGTGAGATCCAGGTTTCTTTGTGGATGTCTTTGTGCTTGAATACACTGCCGCCAATGACCACGTCATTAAAAGCGCAAAAGTCTGTGAAAAGCTCACCATTTTCATTCATTTCTCCGAGGGCCTGGGTTCCCATGATCAATTCTTTTCCAAGGTTGTCTTTCCCTATCTTGGCATTCAGGTCACCCATCAGTATCTTGATGTCTGTCTTGGGTATCTCGTTAACTACTGTCTGGGGAGAATTGTAGACATTTTCTGTTGCCTCTTTATTAGCCCTCATGCTGGGACCATACGGCATTGAGGCACGTCCCCTGGTTGATGGATAGGGGGTCCCTCGTGAGAGGGGTGCACCAAATGAAATAAGGTGCCGTGATCCAACATGGTCCAAGGGAAAGAGACCCCGACAGAAAACCCCTGGTCCTCCTATTAAGGGGGTTGGGTGTGGGGGTAGCTTCCCCACCCTGCAACTAAGAAAATAGCTACAGAAACGCTGACGAATAGACCAACAGCAATTCCTTTCCTGGAGGTTGAAGGTTCTTCTACCAGAAGATTTATGATGTCGTGTGGTGAACGGCAGAAGTCTTCGGAAGCCACAGGACCAAGCCACCTTTCTCTATCTAGGGACACAATCATGGAACCCCCAGGAAAAGAGGAAAAGAGGCAGGCCAAGAAACACCTGGCCTGTTGAGACCTCCAAGCAGACATCAAGAGACTGGGAACCACCTGGGTTAAAATCGAAGGAGAAGCACAGGGCAGGAGTCGCTGGAGGTCTCTCGTGGATGGCCTATACGCTGGGAGGGGTGATAGGCTGCAACTGCTGCTCTTCGTCAGTATCGTTAGTAGGCGAGTAGCATTGGATGAATGTAACTTTTCTCCCCTTGGAGTTGAATCTTGCTGTCATGATTCTAGAGGAGACTGGCTGCCATTCCATAAGGGCTCTGGCTGCTACTGGGGACATCATGATGGTAACTCCTTCTGTGTGGTCGTGGTTCTCGTCTGCATGTCCCGAGTAGAGAATTTTCTCTCCGCTGGCAAGTGTTGTCATGCCAGACCCATTCCATCTGCTGTCACAAATTCCTAGTACTTGGATGTTGTATCTTTTCATCTCACTTGCCGCTTGAGTGGCTTTTCCAGTTTCATACATGGTTCGTACGTTCCAAGTTCCGATCTTTGTTGTTGCTTTCATCGTCAGGAGATCCGTCGGCCGGTTGGCTTCCATGAGGCTTTCACCAACCTGTGTCATCTGTCCTCCTGTAGGCATCTCCCTGATTCAAGCGCTGGTTGGATTCTTCTTTTGCTTTGGTTTCTGTAGCTTAAGGGTTTTTAACGGGGTGGGGTTGCTGGCCCCACGCCCAACCCTCCTCCTTTCTCACCTGGGCGGAGTTTAGGAACATTTAGAGTTGTTCATATTTTTAGCCTATCCTTCTGATCCATTTCCCCCCTCTCTAACCCAACTTCTGATCAACGCACACCAGCGCACGCAAATGAAGATGGACACACAGCGCTTCCCGCCATTAGTACACTATGTGGGCTGGAGTAGTGACAGGAATTCTGAAGAAGAAGAACAGCATGAGCAGCAAAATGGCATCACTATAAGCTTCATGTCATCGCATCGCTAGTTCCATGACGCCGTGTACACAGTGACGAATTTGATGCGTTAGATCACTCATTTGAACAGTCGACTGTTTTTTTCCAGATAGCCTCTTCCAGGGCTGACTGTTTGATGGGAGTATAACATGGCTCCAAAACTTGCAAAAATGAAATCATTATTAAAAAAGTTGAAGAGGTACAAAGCTGGCAAACGAACTCATACAGTGTCTTTCTCCAAAACTAGCTATATCTAAAATTTCAAGTGCATATAATCAAAATTAAGGACTCTGATGTGGGTCAACTGACTTCCTATAAACGGCTATTTAACTCTTCAATGAGACATCTAATTTCAATATGCTTGAAAGAGCTTCTATACACCCCTTGTATTAAGCATTTCCTTTATTTTCAAGCTTGTACATCAGAGATTGTCGTGTTTACATACATACATGCACACACACACACACACACACACATTCAGCGCTTCACGCCAAAAGTACGTTCAACAGCAAGGTTAGAGTAGCTAGACGTGACATCATTTTAATCATGTTGCTTCTTTGCCACAATCTCAGGCCCACTCGCCTGTTATGTCCTTTGCATGCTACGGAACACGCTCCGACCAGCCTCATGCCAAAGTCTACCGTATTTTCAATACAGTAGACAAAAGGGTGGTTGCTCAAGATAGGTTCTACTGTAGAATGACTATTGCAGGCTGCTTAGATTCTTAACTTTGAGAATAAAATGTAAGTCATATTTGTTTCAGCACATTGTGTATATTAACCCATATAACCCCTCATCCGCGTTTCCCAAATTTTGGAGGTGTTACCTGATGAATATGTACTACTACCAGTTGCAGGTGATAGATCGACCATGATAATTCAAGGGTAGAATCAAATGAGCTTTGCGCCTTCAGGCGCCAAGCTCATCTCGCACTACCTTGAATTATTATGTCGATCCGTCTCCTGCCGCAGGGTGTTTGGGCTAAATGGGTTAACCCCTTCTCAGTCAGCTGCTAGAAACAGTTCTCAGAAACTATTGCATTTTGTTGGTTGACCCTGTGTTCCTGGGACATGTACACTTGAATTACGCCAGCAAGGGGCAGATCTTCGTGAGCCCTGTATCTGCGGGGAATTATCAGGATCTATTGCAATTGTGTTGTTTGTGGTGCTCTGGCAGTGAAGGGGGTGTGCGCTGATGTATCTTTCATTGCTGACAGGTGAAGCACAAACTGGCAGACCAAGTGGCAGCTACAAATATCAAGGAATGTTCAGTGGATGTGTTGAAAAGTGGAGGTAACATTTTACACCAGAAGACACTAAAAGCATAAATAATTGTTGTTGTTTATATCTTTCTTCCTTTACATTTTATGTGATTTTATTGGCTCATCTTTGACAGCAGAAGTGAAAGAAATGTGCTTACAAAGGACAAGTACAATACAATTTATTAAATATTAATTTTTCTCTAAAATGTATTTTTTCGAAAAATACTTACCGATGACATTACTGTTAGGAATAGTGTCCTAGCTAGCCTAATTTTAGCAAAAATTGGTTGTGTACCTATATGGCAGGGGAGGCAACAAAGGACATCTGTGGGGGCCGGGAGGCATGCGTCGGAACCCGTGCAGCCCGAGACAGCCTGTCCGTGAGTGTCAGGCGAACACCGCACACTGAACCCGTAGTCGCGCCCGGGACGAAGGTACTTGCACTGAGCTTGAAGCGGAACACTTCTGTTGGCTTGTGGCAGGGTCTGGTAGGCCGGACTCTAGTCCTGACAGCAGGCCTAGGGTGACGGGCAGCATCCAAGTTGCGGGAAACAGTCTGTGTTAGCGGCGGCATGTTCCGTGAGCATGGGCACCGTCGAGGAACAGAAGCCTGCTCGTTTTTCTTAACACCCAGAGGTCCGTCTGCACCATCTAAGGGTATGCGGGTCATGCGATATCGACTTGAACCCGGCTCGTCCTACAACTCTTATCTGACAGACGGGCATACGCAAGTCCAGCAGTATTGTCTGGTCGCGAACCCCTCTCACTGACCTTGAGGCGAGACGCTGAAGCTTCAAGTAATCTCGTTGTGAACCTGACTCGACACTTACCATTCCCGACGAGCGGGTGCACACTAGTCCTGCAGTCTTGGCTATCGCAGTCCCCTGTCACCGCCCGAGGAGCAGGACGCCTAACGTCTGTGCTGGTCTAACGTCGAGGATTGGAGGGCCGAACTCCCACGTGAGCACCACATGGTCCAGCATTCTCGTCCCGCCAAGGGTACTTGTCACTCACTGCGGCCGGGACGTCATAATCTTATCCCCGCTGGAGTATCCCCCATCGCGATCCTGTCTTGTCCATATTACTTCTATCCGACGAGCGGGTGCTCTCAGTACTTAAGAGTTGGCGTGCACCAGCCGATGTTCTTGGAGTAGTCTCCATCCTGCGGTGTAAGTCACACAAGCGCCACATGGTCCAGCATTCTCGTCCCGCCGAGGGTACTTATCACTTGCCGCGGCCGGGACGTCAGTCTTATCCATGCTGGAGTATACCCCGGGTTGCAGCGAACGACGTCGCCGGAGGGTAGACGGGGCATGTCAACTCGCTCGACCCCGTCTCGTCCATATTATATCTATCCGACGAGCGGGCGCACATCAGTCCAGCATACTTGTCTGGTTCAGGTCCCCTGTCCCTAACCATGGAGCGGGGCGCCAAACATCTGGGCTGGACTCGTGTCAAGGAATTGGAGGGCTGCGGCTGGTCTATCCGTGCCGTCCGAGGCTCCACAACCGGGGAAACACCACTAGGCGGGTCTGTGGCAGTTACCAGTGCTGGAGGTCGCTCTCAGACTGGTGTGGCCTGGTCTATCCCGTGCCGTCCGAGGCTCCACAACCGGGTAACACCACTAGGTGGGTCTGGCAGTTATCGGTGCTGGAGGTTGCTCTCGGACTGGTGTGTCCTGGTCTATCCCATGCCGTCCGAGGCTCTACAACCGGGGAACACCACTAGTCGGGTCTGTGGCAGTTACCAGTGCTGGAGTTTGCTCTCGGACTGGTGGGGCCATCACAGTGATAGACGCAGCAAGCTGGAACCACTGCTCATCCAGCCCAGGATGCCGCACATCATACGGTGAGTGTAGGCTCCGCTGGCCCAGTATCGGCAGAAGGCCTGCTCGTCACTCGCCATAGGAAGTCCACACAACTTGTAACTTGGACTTGTAACTGCAAAACATAGTCAACAGTGATAGGCGAGTGAACGTGGCTCCCCGAGGCCACACGACCAGCATACGCGCGCGAAGGCAGACTTCGAACCAAATGTCAAATCACTGCCAGTGCCGGCGCTGTAAGCTCCCTTCCCTGAGCACCGGTCAGTGACAATAACTGAGGTTTACCTTACCCTGTCAGGGAGGCCGAAGGGCAACCAAGGACCGTAGTAACCAACCGTGCCGCCGAAGCGAAGCCTCATACCACCAACGGAAGCGCCCGCACCCCGAAGGTAGCTCAAAGAAGCACCATGAACACAGTAATCCAAGAGTCGTGTGGAACACAGGAAGTAAGCCAAGTCCCCCGCACTACAAGTCCGGTGACAGTCACTCGTGACAACGACGAAGGTAAACTCCAAGCTAGCACAGTGAAGTAGTCATCCCAGTCTAGTACAGTGAATCACAGCAGAGTCCAAGCCACAAGGCGACCGGTCACAGCGTGCACAGTCAACACCGAACACGGGAAGTAATCCAAGTCCCCGTCACCACCAGACCGGTGGAAATTTACCCATAACCGACGAAGGTGAACGTCAAGCTAGCACAAAGCATAATCCAGGCTAGAACAGAGAACACAGCAGAGCCCAAGCCACAAGGCTACCGTGCACAGCCAACACCGAACACGGGAAGTAATCCAAGTCCCCATCACCACAAGTCCGGTGGAAATTCACACGTAAACCAACGAAGGTAAACATCAAGCTAGCACAATGAAATAGTAATCCAGGCTAGTACAGAGAACACAGCAGAGTCCAAGCCACAAGGCGACCCATCACAAAGTACACCGCCAAGAAGCAGAAGCAGAGGTACACAACCTTTAACAGCTAAGCTAAGAAACAAAACTGGCGGGATTCCGGTGAGCGGTTACCCGGATGGGGATGGAAGGGAGGCTACTCGGGATGCTAGACTAGCTTATCGTGCCCCTTGTTGCCTCCCATGCCATATAGATACACAACCAATTTTGGCTAATATTATTAGGCTAGCTACGACACTATTCCTAACAGTAATGTCATCGGTAATGTGTTTTAAGGAAACCAAATTCGTGTCAAGTCCATGTTTCAAAACAGACATACTAATGAGCCATGAGATTAGCAAGCTGTCGTCTGTGGTAAACCTCAACGGTGGCATTTTCTTGGAGATTACTTTACCAGCAGATTTCACACCTGGCTTATTTGACTTGCAGTTTGTGACAATACACCATAAGTTGTAGGCCTGAGGGAGGTGAAAGAAACCATTGTAGGGTGGCCTTCAGGGTACAATGGTTCCGTTGACCTCTTGAAGGCCTAAAAGGGTCCGTGCAGCAAGCCCCTGCTACCAGTAGCATTCTTTTTTCTTATTCCTTCACTTTTTTCTTAAAAGAAATCAAGAAGAAATCTGCCAACCTGGATCATGCTAGACATGACTGACGTAAAAGAAATATATATATATTTGTACATAATAGACTTATGACGTATTTTAAAATCTTCATGACGTTGCTGTCTTTAGTAGTGTGACTGTTGTTTCGAACAACACTAAGTAACCTTGTACTTTAAAACGTTTTCTTGATCTTTTATAGATCAAAACTGGCATCCAAGACGCGTCAGAAAGAGGGCTACAAAAAGTCCGCCATTTGTCGCTACAAGGTTTTTGTAGCTCGGTCATGTGGCACGATTTGCACTAAAGAGATTGGTCATGTGACGTAGGATGAAAACATGTACCTTTATTGAGTTCTCATGAACATGTGCTCAGGACTTTGCTGTTCTTCTTTTTGTTGTTACACTGTATTGTAAATAATTTTCAGGTATGTATTTCAGATGCTTATGTTTTGGTATTATCTGGTTTGTTGTTGCAGACATGCTGACACCACTGCAATATGGTTTATTCAACATCATGAACAAATATCAGGTAACTGTCAGCCACTTTTGTCTGTCTGTGATTGTTTTGTTTTATCAGCCCTTTCACTGTCAGGGTCTAAAATGTGATGTCTTGAATACCACTAGTCTCTTTTCCCTGATGTATGCAGATGTGAATGAAGCCACCAAGAGGCATTGATCCTCATGAACCCGCACATTTGCGGGGGCTCATGAGGATCAGTGCCGCTTGCATTTGGGTGTTACTTGTTGTATTCTAAAAGTGAAGGGGTTAACCCATTCAGCCCTGACGCACTACAGCAGGAGATGGATCGACCATGATAATTCATGGGTAGTGCCAGATTAGCTTGGTGCCTGTCCATCCATCTCCTGCAACAGGTGCATAGTCGTTAGATGACGCCTCCAAAATTTGGGAAATATGTGCGTGGGGCTGAATGAGTTTAGCTGATGACATAATGTGATCACCTGACAAATGAATTTACAGGGGGTGTTAGCAGTCAGATTTTTTGTGAGGGATACATTCAAATTATTCTTTGCACCTACATACTTGTGTAAACTGTTGGAAATTTTATAGTTTGTGATTAGTCATCTCCTGCTATCTGCAGGAGATAGTGATTCTTCTCAGCCCTTGCATCTCTGCCAGTATGTGGCATAGATTCTCATGTGCCCTTGCAGGGGCTCATGAGAATCTCTGCCTCATGCTGGCATTGGTCAGCTTCGTTTGTGTGTTCAGATTGACCAGAAGTCATTCAGGCTAATTGTATGGTTTTTTGTTTCCTCAAAAACATTACCGATGACATTACAACAAGGAAATGTTTCTTAGCTTACATAATTTCAGCCCAAACTTATGTTGTGTACATACACGACAAGGGAGGCAACCTAAGGGCGTCGTAACCCCGTAACCCGAGTAACCTCCCGTCCCACCCCATCTGGGCCACTGCCCGGTGGTGATACGCCAGTTTGCTCTCTTAGCTTACGGAGTACAGTTGTGTTATAGCCTACTGGAGTTCACAGCTGTGTATAGTTCTGAGCCGGTCGTACCTTGGACTTTGCAAGCCTTTGGATCCCGGCTCTTTGTGTGGCTGGCACCTTGTGCGTTGGACTTTTGCTAGCCGGATTAAGACATGATGCACTCCAAAACAATGTGTAGGAGTTGCTATTGTCGGATGAAACGGATAGACTCGACTGAAACACGTGTGTCCGAGGAGACAACGCGAAATGCGGCGTCTGATATTGCCTCATCACAACACATTTGGACCATGTTCCATCCAAATACGAGTGTTGAAGAATGTGTCGCATGTGTTCACTTCATGCAGCTAGGTAAAGGAGGATGACCAGCGAAGCGGGGTTCCCGGCATGGAAAGAAACGATCGTTTCGATCCGCGGAATGTGACACTCATAACACTGACACTGATAACAGCACTAATGAAGGTGATAGTGGTATACAAGTTTTTATTCCGCCGACGTCTACTCCCCGTAAAACGGTTCTTATGTCTAGTGTGTCAGAAAATGTGTTAAACCTCAAGGTATGTTTAAAAACACTGTTGAATATTGTGACCTGTTATGGACTGATCGTATTTTGGGATGGCAATAGCTGTCTGTGGAGTACCGAGACGGCTGCGGGCGAGAAATGCCAGAACACGCGACCTGTCAGTGACCTCATTAACCACCCTCCTGCTTCCGTCCCCCACTATGAATCCAAAATCCGGTAAGTGATACTTACTGTAGGCATGCTGACCCTTATGCACGCAAGTGTGTTTCGTTGGGAAAAGTAGCGTCTTTGTGTTATGGCTGTGGGAACTTTGTCAATTTCACAACAAACACCGATATCAACAAATTCCCGTTCCCTTTATTTTTACCGGTCACGCCGTGTACCGCACAACACGCGACCTGTCAGTGACCTCATTAACCACCCTCCTGCTTTCGTCCCCCACCATGAATCCAAAATCCGCTAAGTGATACTTACTGTAGGCATGCTGACCCTTATGCATGCAAGTGTGTTTCGTTGGGAAAAGTAGCGTCTTCGTGTTATGGCTGTGGGAACTTTGTCAATTTCACAACAAACACCGACATCAACAAATTCCCTTTCCCTTTATTTTCACCATAACCTGCTACACAAGCTTTCAAGCGGGTGTGGCACAACCAACAGCTGAAAACAGGCACCAAGATCAGCGTGTACCGAGCTGTGGTCCTCACCACCCTGCTGTATGGTTCCGAGTCCTGGGCCCTCTACCGCAGCCAACTACGACTCCTCGAACGCTTCCACCAGCGCTGCCTGCGTACCATCCTGGGCATTCACTGGAGTGACTATGTCACCAACGTCGAGGTCCTTGAACAGGCTGAAACTGTGAGCATCGAGGCTTTGCTGCTGCGGACACAGCTCCGCTGGGTGGGGCATGTCTCCAGGATGGAGGATCATCGCCTACCAAAGATCACCCTGTTCGGCGAGCTTGCTACTGGACACCGCGACAGAGGGGCACCAAAGAAGAGATACAAAGACTGTCTCAAAAAGTCACTTAGTGCCTGCCAAATCGACCACCACCAGTGGTCTTCGCTTGCTGCGGACCGTGACACCTGGCGCTCCACCATTTACAAGGCAGCTGTCTCCTTTGAGGACTCTCACAGAGCTAGCCTTAATGACAAGCAGCTCAGGAGAAAAAACAGAGATGCTGCAGCTCAGAACCCTGGCCATACCTTCCCCTGCAGCCACTGCGGTCGAACCTGCCTGTCTCGGATTGGCCTCCACAGCCACGAACAAGCCTGCAGACGTCGTGGGCAACTCCTATAAAATCTTCGTTCGCGAAGTCAGTTCAGTTCAGTCCTCTCTGCGCCGTCTGGTGCTTGAGGCGACGGCAAGGGAGCGCCACTTTTGTCTGTCAGCTGCTATTTTGGGTGCTGTTTGCAGAGTAAGGCCTCTGTTCTTGAGCTCTCGCTCCACGGTTCGGCGCCACGTCTCCTTTGGTCGCCCACGGTTTCTCTTCCCCTGTGGTGTCCATCTCAGTGCCACCCTTGGTAATGAGTCGAGTGACATTCTGCAAACGTGGCCTAGCCATCTCCATCTCCGTGTGGCGATGGTTTCAGCGATGCTGTCTGCGCCTGCTCTCTTCCGTAGTTCCTCGTTTGTAATCATGTTTGGCCAGAAGACCTTCATGATCCGTCGCAGGCACTTGTTCTGGAAGACTTCCAGCTTGCGTTCCGTAGCGGTAGTGGATTTCCAGCACTCTGACCCATATAGAAGGACACTCAGCACGTTGCTCTTAAAAATACGGAGCTTGGTGTGGATGCTCAGGCTTGTGGTCCTCCAGATGGGTTTCAGCATTGCGAAGGCTTGGTTGGCTTTGCTGATTCTTGTGGTGATCTCCCTTGTGCAGTCTCCATCTGTGGTAACCTTGCTGCCCAGGTACGTGAACTCGTCCACCTCTTGCAGAGGTTGGTCATTGATGGTGATTGGGTCGCCCACTATGGTGTTCTTCCTCATGACTTGAGTCTTCCTAATGTTGACCCCGAGACCTATGGAGCTTGCTGACTGTGTCAACTGTTGTGTCTTCTGTTGCATGTCCTGGTTTCTGCTTGCCAGCAGCCCGATATCATCGGCGTAGTCGAGGTCATCCAGCATTGAGGTCAGCGTCCACTGAATTCCCTGCCTCCTTCCCTCTGTGGTGCGGCGCATGATCCAATCAATTGCCATTGAGAAGAGGATCGGCGAAAGAATACATCCTTGTTTCACTCCGGTTTCCACCTTAAACGGTTCGGTGAGCTGGTTGTTGTGGACGACTCTGCACTCAAAATTCTTGTACAGGGACCTGATGATGTTGACAAGTTTCTGGGGGATTCCATAGTATCGCAGGATTTTCCAAAGGGAGTCTCGATGCAGACTGTCGAAGGCCTTCTCAAAGTCTACAAAGACCACATAGAGGGATCCATTCCATTCGTTAGACTGTTCAAGGATCTGTCTCAGGACGAAAATATGGTCAATGCAGGACTTGCCTTTCCTAAAACCTGCCTGCTCCTGGCGAAGGATGCCATCCACTGCTGTCGTAATGCGTTCAAGGAGAATGCGGCTGAAGATCTTGCTGGTGAGGGATAATAAGGTGATGCCTCGCCAGTTGTTACAGTTCCCCAGGTCTCCTTTCTTCGGAAGTTTGACGATGGTGCCGGTCTTCCAATCGCTCGGCGCTTCCTCAGTGTCCCAGATCTTTTGAAAAATCTGACAAAGAAGCTGCGGCGTTACCGTATCTTCTACTTTCAGCATCTCGGGACACACTCCGTCATCGCCAGGTGCCTTCCCGTTCTTCAGCTTTTGAATGGCCTGCTTGACTTTCGCGAAGTCAAGCCAAGATATTACTACACAAGTGTAAGTCGTAATGTTGTCATGTTTGGTATCAGTGTGTAGGTGAGAATTTCAACTTTTGAACGATGTTGCTTCCACAACAGTCACTTTAGGCAGATTTGTGTTATGAATACAAACCAGTAGGTAGTTGTTATAGCGGCAGAGCGCCGGTCACGCCGTGTACCGCACAACACGCGACCTGTCAGTGACCTCATTAACCACCCTCCTGCTTTCGTCCCCCACCATGAATCCAAAATCCGCTAAGTGATACTTACTGTAGGCATGCTGACCCTTATGCATGCAAGTGTGTTTCGTTGGGAAAAGTAGCGTCTTCGTGTTATGGCTGTGGGAACTTTGTCAATTTCACAACAAACACCGACATCAACAAATTCCCTTTCCCTTTATTTTCACCATAACCTGCTACACAAGTGTAAGTCGTAATGTTGTCATGTTTGGTATCAGTGTGTAGGTGAGAATTTCAACTTTTGAACGATGTTGCTTCCACAACAGTCACTTCAGGCAGATTTGTGTTATGAATACAAACCAGTAGGTAGGTGTTATAGCGGCAGAGCGCCGGTCACGCCGTGTACCGCACAACACGCGACCTGTCAGTGACCTCATTAACCACCCTCCTGCTTTCGTCCCCCACCATGAATCCAAAATCCGCTAAGTGATACTTACTGTAGGCATGCTGACCCTTATGCATGCAAGTGTGTTTCGTTGGGAAAAGTAGCGTCTTCGTGTTATGGCTGTGGGAACTTTGTCAATTTCACAACAAACACCGACATCGTACATCAACAAATTCCCGTTCTCTTTATTTTCACCATAACCTGCTACACAAGTGCAAGTCGTAATGTTGTCATATTTGGTATCAGTGTGTAGGTGAGAATTTCAACTTTTGAACGATGTTGCTTCCACAACAGTCACTGTAGGCAGAGATGTGTTATGAATACAAATGTGTAGGTAGTTGTTATAGCGGCAGAGCACCGGTCACGCCGTGTACCCCACAGTAGCAAGCGATATAAATAGAATGAGCGGGCGAGAGTGGAATGTGACCTCGCGGCGCCTTATCTCGCTGGCAGCTGGAAGCGAACTAAGTGCTAGGCGCCAGCACTGGCTGGTAAAGCCGTGTGTGTGGTTCTACTGCTGGGTTTTTCCTGGACTTGCGTGTTACCGGGGCCCTTGGACTTTCATCGAGGACCTGGCCATCTCTGCCTGACGTGTGCGGTTCTCGGATTCTCGGCTTGGCGATTACTTCATCTGGCTTCCTGTCAGGTTCCCCTCCCCCCTCCCCAGCCTCTATGCCATGGCCAGGTAAGGTCTCGGTGTTTTCCAGCGACCGGCGGCATCATTCGTGAAATTCCTTTTCAGCAGTAAGAATAATCGTGCTCGGGTGCACTCGTTGCATGGCACTATTCCGACACGTCCTGTCGTCTCTTATTTTCGCCTATGTTTTGCAGTTGTCAAGTTCGAACCTGCAACTTACTTACTTACTTACGCCTGTCACCCCTACCCAGGTATAGGCCGTCGACGAGAGACCTCCAGCAACTCCTGTCCTGTGCTTCTCCTTCGATTCTACTCCAGGTGGTTCCCAGTCTCTTGATGTCTGCTTGGAGGTCTCGACGCCAGGAGTTTCTCGGCCTACCTCTTTTCCTCTTTCCCTGGGGGTTCCATGTTAATGCCTGCCTAGTGATATTGGAAGCTGGCTTTCTCAGACTGTGACCGATCCATCCCCATCTTCTTCGTCCAATTTCATTCTCTGCTGTTATCTGCTCTGTTTTCTCCCAGAGTCTGACGTTGCTGATCTACTCTGGCCAGTGGATTTTCAAAATTCTTCTAAGGCAACTGTTCATGAAGGTCTGTACTCTGTTGACTGTGGTTTTTGTCAATCTCCAAGTCTCTGCTCCATATAGGAGAACTGCTTTTACATTGGAGTTGAAAATCCGGACTTTGGTGTGTTGTGACAGCTCTCTGGAACTCCACACTTTTTTCAACTGGAGAAAGGCTGCTCTGGCTTTACCGATTCGTGCTCTGACATCTGCATCAGTGCCACCTTTTTTGTCTATGATGCTCCCGAGATAGGTGAAGGACTCCACCTCCTCCAACGGGGTGCCAGCAAGCAAGACTGGTTCTTCCCTGGTTGCGTTCAGCCTCATTGTCTTTGTTTTCTGTTTGTGGATGGTGAGGCCCACTAGGGACGAGATGTCAGCAAGCCTCGTGGTCTTGTCCTGCATTTGTTGATGAGTGTGGGACAGTAATGCCAAGTTGTCTGCAAAATCGAGGTTGTCAAGCTGTGTCCACAGTGTCCACTGTATTCCACTTCTTCTGTGCTCTGTGGTCATCTTCATGACCCAGTCTATGGCCAGTAGGAAGAGGAATGGAGACAGCAGACACCCCTGCCTGACACCAGTTCTGACCTGGAGCTCCCTGGTGAACTGCCCTTCGTGGATCACGCGACATGTCATGCCATCGTAGCTGCTCTTGATCAGGCGGACGAGCTTTGTGGGTACACCGTAGTGTCGTAGGAGTTTCCACAGAGTCTCTCGGTCCACGCTGTCAAATGCTTTCTCATAATCCACAAAGTTGACGTACAGCGGGGAGCTCCACTCCAGAGACTGTTCCACGATGATGCGGAGAGTGGCGATCTGGTCTGTACATGATCGGTTCTTCCTGAATCCTGCTTGCTGGTCTCTCAGCTGGGGGTCAATGGAGCTCTTCATTCTCTCTAGGATGATTCTGTTGAAGACCTTTCCTGGTACTGACAGCAAGGTGATTCCTCTGTAGTTGGAACACTTGCTGAGGTCGCCTTTCTTGGGAAGCTTGATTAGGTACCCCTCCTTCCAGTCTCCTCTTCCCAGATCTTTCCAAACAGTGGGTACAGCATCTCCACCGTTGTCTCTAGGTCTGCTTTCAGAGACTCTGCTGGGATGCCATCTGGCCCTGCTGCTTTGCCGTTCTTCAAAAATGCCACTGCTCTTCTGATCTCTTCCCGGTTGGGTCTGTCACAGCTGATGGGTAGGTCGGTCTCTGCCGGCTGGATGTCTGGGGGGTCGGGTGGGCTAGGTCTGTTCAGTAACTCTTCAAAATACTCGGCCCATCTGTCGAGTTGGTCTGCTCTGTCTGCAATAGGCTTGCCTTCTTTGTCTTTTACTGGTCTTTCTGTATGGCCATACTTGCCCGACAATCTTCTGGTAATGTCGTAGAGCTGTTTCATGTTGCCGCTGCCTGCTGCCTTTTCTGCCTCTGCTGCCAGGCTGTCTGTGTAGGCCCTCTTGTCTGCCCTGATACTCCTCTTCACCTCGCGGTTGGCTTCCGAGTATTCCTCCTGTGCCCTTACTTTGGCTGCTCTCGTGCGACTGTTGTTGACAACTGCTTTCTTCTGCTTCCTCACTTCTATCTTCTTCAAGGTCTGTGTTGACAGCCAGTCCTTGTGATGGTGTTTCCTGAACCCTACAGTGTCTTTGCAGGTTGAGTTCAGCGCCTCTCTAACTGCCTTCCACTGCTGCTCTGTGGTGACCGCCTCCTCTTCATTTACTAGCTCCTGTAGCGCTTGAAACCGGTTGGACAACACCAGTTTGAACTCTTCTCTAACTCCAGTTTCTCTCAGGAGGCCTACATTATAGCGCTGTCTTCTTGTTGTCTCTGTGCGGCTTTTCTTTAGCTTCAGCTTCATTCTTAAGGTAAGCAGATTGTGGTCTGAGGCGACATCTGCTCCCCTCCTCACTCGAACATCTTGAAGGGATCTTCTAAATTTCTTGCTAATGCAGATATGGTCTATTTGGTTCTCTGTTGTATGGTCAGGTGAGACCCAAGTTGCTTTGTGTATTCTTCTGTGTGGGAAGATGCTGCCTCCAATGACAAGTCGGTTTAGAGCACAAAAGTCTACAAACCTCTCCCCGTTCTCACTCATCTCCGAGCCTAGTCCCTGTCTCCCCATCACCTCTTCGTATCCGGTGTTGTCCTCCCCTATTTTGGCATTAAAATCACCCATGATGATGGTGATGTCTCGCTCCGCACATTTGTCCACGGCACTCTGGAGTCGGTCATAGAACTCTTGTTTCTCTTCCTCGTCACTGTCATTAGTGGGCGCATAACACTGCATGACGTTCAGCTTGAGCTTTTTCTTGGTTCTAAAGGCTGCTGTGATAATTCTTGACCCAAGAGGTTCCCAGCCCATCAGCGCTCTCTGTGCCACTGGTGACAGCATGAATGCTACTCCTTCTGTATGGGGGGCATTCTCCTCTTCATGACCTGAATACAGAATCATCTCCCCACTTAACAGCCTTTTCTGGCCAGACTGCGTCCATCTGGCTTCACTGATACCTAGCAGGGAAAGGTTGTACTTTTGCATTTCCGCTGCTATCTGGGCGGCCTTGCCGCTCTGGTACATGGTCTTGACGTTCCATGTGCCCATGGTTGTGTCCCTGGAGAGAGAGAGGCGGCTCGGTCCTGCGGCTTCCGAAGACTTCCGGCTTTCACCACAGGACGTCATAAGTCTTCTGGTAGAAGAACCTTCCTCCTCCAGGAAAGGAATTACTGTTAGTCTTTTCGTCGGCGTTTTTGTAGCTATTTCCTTTTTTGCAGGGTGGGGAAGCTACCCTCACGCCCAACCCCCTTACTAGGAGGACCAGGGGTTTTCTGTCGGGGTCACCTTCCCTTAGACCATGTTGGTTCACGACACCTTATTTCATTCGGTGCACCCCTCTCACGAGGGACCCCCTATCCACCACCCAGGGGACGCGCCTCAACGCCATATGGTCCCATCGTGAGGTCGAACCTGCAAGCGATGTGGGGATTTCCAGTGGCCGAGTGATACGCATGAAGTGTGCCTCCCCTGCTCCGGTTGTGCCTCCAGCCACACCTGTGATGTCTGCGCGCCCTGGGTAGAAGAGCTATGGTCACAGCTCTGGAGCTTCTATCGGCGAGAACGACCGACGCTGACCCTACCGCACATCTCGGCCCCTGACCAGCTTAGAAACACCCACTCTGATGTTGGGTGGACAGACGACTCATAGGATGAGAACCCCCCTTGCGCACCAACTCGCTCGAGTCTGGCCTGTAGGGAATTCGCTCGCCCCGCTCTGTGGAAAATAAACGGCGACCAAGCCCTAAGGATGTTGGGGGTAGGACGACTCACAGGCTGAGACCCCCTTGCACACCAGCTCACTCAAGCCTGGCCCGCAGCGAGTTCGCTCGCCCCGCTCTGCGAAAAATAAATGGCTACCAAGCCCTAAAAATGTTGAGGGGCTGACGACACACAGTATGAGACCCTCCTTGCGCACCATCTCGCTCGAGCCTGGCCCGCAGCGAGTTCGCTTGCCCTGCTCTGCGGAACATAAGAACCAAACACGTCAGGAAGCGACACCAGCCCAGCAGCATCGTCGTGCTTCCCACTACAGGAGGAGTGATGACCGCACCTTTCCCGATGTACGGTGTCCAGCCCAGGGATGATGCCTATACTCTGGACAGGATGAGACTTCGGGGCTTTCGGCGCCCGCGCGGCACTTGGAGTACTACTAGCGCAGCCACACCGCCTCCCCACCCGTTCGGCTTCCGCTTCCTCGTGACCACTAGTGTGGTTTTTGGTGTACACATGTCATGGGTTTTTAATGGTGTGTACACTTTGTAAAGCGCTTACAGCTTGAAGGTAAGTTAAGCGCTGGAGATTAATGATCAGTTTTATTCTTTTAGTGGCTTCGGCAGACAACACATGGTACCTGCTGGCACCCCAGGGTGATTCGACGGTTTATCTACGGTCCCGGGATGTTGCGCATTGGCCTGCGGAAATGGCGCTTGACTACTCATGCCTAAGCCTCTACCGGACTTCGTTCTGCGCATCGAGGGTCGGAGACTTCCTCCACTCGCCGCGGTTTAGGAGCTTCCTGACTTGCCGGTCACCACCTACCACACTGTGTACCACTCCTCGGTCGATGCCTTGCCAGCTACCACTTCGTGTGAACTGGTGCTTCAGGATGCCCCCTGCGCTGCGGCCTCGACCTCCCGACGTGGTGAGCGGCTACGACAGTCGACGCGCACACCATGCTGTACAAGTGCGTCGCCTCCCTGTTCTTCAGCGTGGAGACCGCCCGAGCCTTCGCGCCGCAGTACAGCCTTTGGACTGGGCCGTCAGCCTGGACTCGTCGACATTCCTAGACGATCTTCTCTTGCAGAGCCGGTCAGAGACCTCCTTGGACAAAAATGCGTTCTGCTCGCCCCCAGACACCCCATCTCCAGCTGTTACCTCCGCTTTGCCCTCGACGGCGTGGTCTTCCAGTGTTGCGCACTTCCCTTCAGCTTTACTTCAGCCACTGGATGTTCAACCGCTTCTGGATGGTGTAGTGGACGAGGCCAGTTGGACGGCGTTGTGCAGCCATGTCGACTTCCCTAGACGATCGTCGCTTGCGGAACCGGTCGGAGACCTCCTTGGAGAAGAATGCGTTCTGCTCATCCCCAGACAACCCGTCTCCAGCCGTTACCTCCGCTTTGCCTTCGGCGGCGTGATCTTCCAGTGTCGCGCGCTCTCTTCGGTGTCAATCGCAGCCTCTGGGGGTTCAACTGTAGCTGTATGTCATAGTAGACAGGACCAGACGGACGTCTTCGTGCTCCACGTCGACTTCCCTAAACGATCTTCTCTTGCGGAACCGGTCGGAGTCCTCCAGGGAGAAGGATCGAAATGCACTTCTGGATCTCCCTGACAGGCTTGGCTTCCTGCTCTACATGGGCAAGTCTGACCTCACACCGTTGCGTCGCTTGTCCTCCTAGGGATGGAATCACACACCGACCTCACGAAAGACGACTTCTGGAGTGGCGAATTCAGCATTTGGCGAACCTAGCGCGGCGGGTGTCTCGAGCGCAGGCATCGTCCGCCAGACGATGACTTCAGCTTCAGGGCTGGTGAGTACTGCAGTGGACCTACTTCCCCTACGATGTCTCTACTGCTCCCCTCTTCAGCTGCGCCTGCTTCTCCCCGGACGACCCTCGACGGACGACCTCGAGTCTCAGGTTAGGGTGCGGCCGTTGCTCCATCCTCACCTTCTTCGCTGGGTGGATCCCGACTGCCTCGCGATGAGAGATCCTCTCTTCTCGCCTTCACCCCAGATGTCCTTTGTGCCAACGCAAGTCTCGCCACCGGGGGCACTCACCTGCTACTGAGATTCTACTCACCCTCTGGCGGATGGCCTCCGGACCTTTTGGCCCAGCATCGGGTGTCACGTCGGTGACGTCAGGAGCTTCTCGTCCTCTCTGACAGTGCAACAGTAGTTGCCTACGTTTAGAAGCAGGGTGGGACGCGGTTCCTCTCCCTTCCTTCCTCCTCTGCCAGGAGCGAAGATCGAGCCATCGCTACCCGAGCAAGAGTCTTCACGGGACTTCCGCATGGCCTGCTGACTCCATCGCGCATCGCAGTCAGCTTCTCCGCACCGAGTGGATGCTTCGTCTGGACATTTTCAGGTGATCTGCGCAGCTGTGAGTCCCCCATGATTGCGCCAAGGTGGAATCGCCAGCTTCCCTGCTTCGTCTCCCCCATTCCAATTCCACTATCCTGAGCGGTCGATGCTCTCTACCTCTCGGGTCTCGCCAAACCACCTATGGTGCCAGTTCCAAGCTCCTGCTCAAGCTCAAGGTTGCAACGCGGTCCTGTTCCTGGTGGATACTTGCTGCGGAATATGCTCGTGGAGACGCGGACCGACTTTGACCGGCCGACCACGGTGCCTGTAGAGACCTCGCCGACATTCTGACGCTCTTCGGTCTACACCTCTTGCCTTCGCTCGTGGTGCCGCAATGGGACCTTACCTAGGGGCTACGGTGGCTCATCTTGGACCACTTTGACCCACTCCAGTTGACGCAGATGGCCATCGTGCCACGGAAGACCTACTCCTGACTGACCTTCGCCACGGCTGCCAGGGTCAGCGAACTGCACTCTCTTCAGCGTGCCCCTCAGACAGTGTTTGGACAGTTGGCTCTGGACAACTGATGCCCGACCCGGCTTCCTAGCCAAGACCCGTTCCCTGTGGATCGCCCCAGTTGGTCACCATTCGGCCCTTGGGGGGGGGGGGGGGGGTTCAGGCCCTGCCTGGGATACAGTCAACAGGATCTGGTGAGAGCCATATAGACACCTGCGCCGGACCAAGCCGATACGCAGGGGACGCACCCGCCTTCCAGGCAGGGATGACATCTCAGCCCAGTCGGTATACCTCCTGGCTCTGTAGCGTTTCACGCCACCTACCAGGACCTCTGCCCTGATGCAGCCAAAGGGATGAACATCAGGGCGCACGAGGTCAGAGCCACGGCCTCAGCCTCGCATTCGACCGCTACTGAGCTGTCAAAGACATTGCGGCGGCCGTGCGTGGGGAGCGGAGTCAACTTCGCCCGATTCTACCTGAGGGACCTCTCCAGACAGTGCAAGATCCTCTCGGGTCCTCCCCGGCCAGAGGGCGCTGGTGGGAGACTTCCCCGGAGCGCAACACTCCCTCCCGGCACCCTCGGTGCCGTAGGCTTCTTAGCTAAAATTATCAGAAGGTTGCTCCTGGGAGGGCGGGCCTGGTTGGCAGTTGGGGGTTAGGGGCGTTATAAGCGGCGCCCACCTCCTCTTCGTAATTCTTCCTAACAGTGATGTCATCGGTAATGTGTTTTGAGGAAACAAATGAATTTTCTCTAAAATGTATTTTTTCGAAAAATACTTAACGATGACATTACTAGAATGACCCTCCCACCTGCCCCGCTTGCCGCTCATCAGCTAATTAAATAAACTGGTGCGATTCCGGTGAGCGGTTGCCCGGATCGAGATGGAAGGGAGGCTACTCGGGATACTGGACTAGGCTTATGATGCCCCTTGTTGCCTCCCCTGCCATATAAGTACACAACCAATTTTGGCTAAAATAAGGGTAGCTAAGACACTATTCCTAACAGTAATGTCATCGGTAAGTATTTTTCGAAAAAATACATTTTAGAGAAACATTCATTTTTCGAAAAATACCAATGACATTACTTGGAGGTCCCTCCCACCTGCCCCGCTTACCGCTACTCAACTAAGCGATCAAACTGGTGTATCACCACCAGGCAGTGGTCTGGATGGGGTGTGATGGGAGGCTACACAGGTTACCGGGTTACGGCGCCCTTAGGTTGCCTCCCTTGTCGTGTAGGTACACAACGTAAGTTTGGGCTAAAATTATGTAAGCTAAGAGACATTTCCTTGTAATGTCATTGGTAAGTATTTTTCGAAAAAATACATTTTAGAGAAATATTCATTTTTACACCCAGACCAAGACGGTAAATGCCAAGCATTTTAAATCCAGAGATATACACAACAGAAATACACACTGAGGAAAGACACAGCTTATTGCACGTTTTTAACAAGTACAACACATTTTATTACATTTTCAGGTTTAAAACTTGAAAATTACCTAAAATAAAATGTGTCGTACTTGTCCTTTCTAAGCGTGTTTCATTTTTTGTTTGGTATATCAATGTTTGCTTTGATTTGGTGTCATTTTTTTGCAGGACTTACTGTATCCCAAGCAAACATTCAGCAAAATGGAGGAAATTCGTCTCACCTACTGTCTGCATGCAGTCAATCATGTCTTGAAGTAAGTATTTTGAGTGTGTTAGTAGCACATGCTTCTTGTCAAAAGCTGTTTCTCATTGTAGATGAAATGCTGAGTGGCTACTGACTACAGGAATATTTTACAGTAGACTTTGGATATAACAAACACCATATGACCCCAACTTTTTTGTTTTTGTCTTATCTTATTGAAAATACGGTAGACTTTGAAATGGGGCTGGTCAGAGCATATTCCGGAGCATACACACAACGTTTTTGGTTTGCGGGGCAGAAATTCTGGCAAAGAAGTAACAAAATAAAAATTACATCACGTCTAGATATGCAAACCTTGCTAGAGAATGTCATATTGGTACCAAAGCGCTGTATGTGTGTGTATGTGACAGCAACTAGAGCCCACGTTTGAGGACAGACAAGCTTGAAATTGTATGATATTGTCCCTAAAAAAATAATCTCAAGGTTTTTTTAAAAAAATTTATTAAGATGCTCATTGGCAAGAAAATGGCAGTTTCACAAAAAACGGTTGATCCACACTGGAGTCCGTAATTTTTCTTATTTTTACCAGATATTTTGCATATAGCTAAATAAAAGGGAGATATTGATTGAGTTCGTTAACCAGCATTGTACCTCTAGAACCTTTTGAGTGATAAGTAAATTTATTTTTTTTTAAATATTTTCATGTTTTGGGGATTAATATCACAAATTATTTGTGATTAATCTTAAAATAATGAAATCTTTTTTATGAAAAAAAAACCCAATCTTTTCATGATTTTTCATATACAGTATTTATATAAACCTATAGTTTGTCTCGGCTGTCGGGTACGATTAGGTCAGTTGTGACCTGTATGCTCTAGGTGTGAAAATCAGACAATTACCTGCACCACTTTTTCGAGTCATTTGTAAAACAGCTAACATAACTTTAATTTTTCTTTTACAAAAAGAAAAAAAAATCTCCTCATTAATACCTGCATGATTTTTCATAAACAGTGTTTGCATAAGCCTGCTGTTTGTCCCAGCTCTGGGGTAGGATTAGGTCAAATTGTGACCTGTACGCCCTAGGTGTGAAAATCAGCAAAAAAATTGCAAAGTTTGATCCTCTAATACATCAAATGTTAGTACTGCGATGAGTGACGTATAACATTAAGTCATCACTTTGAACAGGACATCCTGGGACTAATGATGCCATGACGTGAAGCTTGAAGTGACGTCATTTCGCTTACTTACTTACTTACTTACGCCTGTCACCCCTACCCGGGTATAGGCCGTCGACGAGAGACCTCCAGCAACTCCTGTCCTGTGCTTCTCCTTCGATTCTACTCCAGGTGGTTCCCAGTCTCTTGATGTCTGCTTGGAGGTCTCGACGCCAGGAGTTTCTCGGCCTACCTCTTTTCCTCTTTCCCTGGGGGTTCCATGACAATGCCTGCCTAGTGATACTGGAAGCTGGCTTTCTCAGACTGTGACCGATCCATCCCCATCTTCTTCGCCCAATTTCATTCTCTGCTGTTATCTGCTCTGTTCTCTCCCAGAGTCTGACGTTGCTGATCTTCTCTGGCCAGTGGATTTTCAAAATTCTTCTAAGGCAACTGTTCATGAAGGTCTGTACTCTGTTGACTGTGGTTTTTGTCAATCTCCATGTCTCTGCTCCATATAGGAGAACTGCTTTTACATTGGAGTTGAAAATCCGGACTTTGGTGTGTTGTGACAGCTCTCTGGAACTCCACACTTTTTTCAACTGGAGAAAGGCTGCTCTGGCTTTACCGATTCGTGCTCTGACATCTGCATCAGTGCCGCCTTTTTTGTCTATGATGCTCCCGAGATAGGTGAAGGACTCCACCTCCTCCAACGGGGTGCCAGCAAGCAAGACTGGTTCTTCCCTGGTTGCGTTCAGCCTCATTGTCTTTGTTTTCTGTTTGTGAATGGTGAGGCCCACTTGGGACGAGATGTCAGCAAGCCTCGTGGTCTTGTCCTGCATTTGTTGATGAGTGTGGGACAGTAATGTCAAGTCGTCTGCAAAATCGAGGTCGTCAAGCTGTGTCCACAGTGTCCACTGTATTCCACTTCGTCTGTGCTCTGTGGTCATCTTCATGACCCAGTCTATGGCCAGTAGGAAGAGGAACGGAGACAGCAGACACCCCTGCCTGACACCAGTTCTGACCTGGAGCTCTCTGGTGAACTGCCCTTCGTGGATCACGCGACATGTCATGCCATCATAGCTGCTCTTGATCAGGCGGACGAGACTAAATGCCATCAAGCATATATTTATATGTCGTATCATTTTCACTGGAATAGTGTTATCTTATATATTTGTTTCAAGGTGACTTATATTACTTCACACATTAAACTGATTCGGCGCAGTTGTCACTGAAGTGTATGTATGTATGTTGTGTGCGTAGTAAACAAGAGTCTCCACTGAGTCCGATATTTCTGTACACACAAGCTTGAACTAGACTTGGCGAAATACTTTCTTAACTCATTCTACCCCAGACACACCACAGGAAGATAAGGACTGATCTACCATGATAGTTCAAGGGTGATGCAGAGGCTTGGCGCCTATGGGCGCCACTGCTGGCGATCACCCTTGAACTATCATGGTCGATCTGTGTCCTGCACTGCAATGCAGTCTGCAGAGGACCGTAACGGCAAAATTTAAGGCCTTCGGTGTCAGAATGAGTTAAGTGGGTACGGGCTAAGAGAGAATCCGAGCCGGCATATTGTACTGAATTGAATGTCTCCGATTGAAGACAAACAACCGTTTATAGGAAGTCGGTTGACCCAGATTAGAGTCCGTAATTTTTGTCATATTTACTTGAACTTTTGCATATAGCTAGTTTGGAGAAAGACATAACATTGGACTGAGTTCGTTAGCCAGCTTTGTATCCTTTCAACTTCCGAACTTAAGTAAAAATTAATTCTTTTCAGACACTAATTAACTCATTCTACCCCAACACCGAAATCCTCAAATTTTGCCGTTGTCCTCTGAAGACTGCAGTGCAGTGGAGGACACAGATCGACCATGATAGTTCAAGGGTGTTGCCAGAATAGCTTGGCGCCCATAGGCGCCAAGCTATTCTGGCATCACCCTTGAACTGTCATGGTCGATCCATATCTTGCTGTGGTGTGTCTGGGGTAGAATGAGTTAAAACAGCAAAAAAAACTTCACTTCTAGAGAAAGTCACAAACCAGATAGGTGAGGCTAGCGTTGGTAGAATTGTACTACTGACACAAACCAATGGGAATTACTCAGAGCTGGACAGACAAACAGTTAGATCCCCGGGCTGCCCCCGCCTATAAGGCACCCAAACGCCAGCTCACAGAAAAATACGCAAGTCAGAACCAGACGATCATCTACATCCCTAAAAAGGATGCATCAGGTCTAGCCTATAACCCATGTCTTTTTATGGAACTTAGGAAGTAGGCAGGAGAAACACACGTAGTACACAAACAAGAAGGTGCAAAATGTGGTCGGGTAAATACCCTGATTTCCCACAGTAGATGCACAAGACAATACACAACAATGTAACGATACAAGTTTTTTTCTCGAGTTATAGAATACTCACAAACCAGATAGAGAAAGTCAGACAGTGCCGGTGACGTAAAACGAAACAACTCCGTCACCACACAGACACTGATACTCTAAATATGACGTAATTCTCTCTCTCTCTCTCTCTCTCTCTCTCTCTCTCGGTCTCGCTCGCTCTTTCTCATACATATGCGCGCATAGAGGCATAGATCCTCATGTGCCCGGAGGGCATATGAACATCTATGCCTCTTGAGGATGCCAGTTTGGAGCGCGCTCATGTAATCACGCACACGCACACGCACACGCCGAACCGGCACACACATCTATGCGCTTTCAGAAGAGCATGCAGGTGTACTTAGTATAGCGGCTCGTAGCTAGGTAAAGTCAACCTGATTTCACATAAATTATAGCAAGACTGAAATTGTACCGTGAAATTCTAGTTTTGTAACCATTTTCCCAAGTCTTGAAGCGAAAACGAAACTCATATCACTTTAAATATAAAATTACGTAAAAAAAAAACAAAAAAACGTCATGACAAATGACGTTTGACAAACCAATGAAACATATGCCAAGAGGCATAGATCCTCAACTCGTGCCCTGGTGTGCGCATGAACATCTATGCCTCTTGAGGATGTCTGCAGGGCGCGCATGCAAACACGCACACGCATACACACACATCGACGCGCTTTCAGAAGAGCATACAGGTGTACTCCAAACATCTCCAAGAGGCATAGATTATCGTGTGCCTGGAGGGCGCATGAGAATCTATTCCTCATGGAGATGCGCGCGTGTTTGTGTGTGTATGTGTGTGTGTGTCAGTGTGTGCCGGGTGTGTGTGTGTGTGTGTGTGTGTGAGAGAGAGAGAGAGAGAGAGAGAGAGAGAGAGAGAGAGAGAGAGAGAGAGAGAGAGAGAACCAATGACCGAACAATGAACCTTTATCTTCCAACAGTAGAAGTTATTGGTAACAGGACCAGTTTTCAAACTTGCCGTTGCTAAGAGAGAGACAGACAGACTGTTACGATTGTGGTTGTGTTGTCCTGTGAGAGCATGCATGTGTTAATCGTAGGAAACAATCCGATGTTTATTTGAGCTGTCATGGTTACGTATCACGTCGGTACCTTTTCAGTGAGATTTTTTTTATTGTTCGTCCATGATAGTGGTGTTGGCTTTGTTATGATATGTTAATTTTAGCCCGGAAGCTTCTAGAAAAGTCGTACGGAGAAGTGGAGCGGTCGATTTTTGTTTTGCAAAGTTTGATCCTCTAATACATCAAATGTTAGTACTGCGATGAGTGACGTATAACATTAAGTCATCACTTTGAACAGGACATCCTGGGACTAATGATGCCATGACGTGAAGCTTGAAGTGACGTCATTTCGCTGCTCGTGCTATTATTCTTCTTGAGAATAGCTATGCTAGGCCAGACCACAGAGCTTACGAATGGCGGGAATTGCTGTGTGTCCATTTTTATTTCTGTGTGCCAGTGTGTGTGGACCAGAGGATGGGTTAACTCATTCTACCCCAGACAACCACAGGAAGATAAGAATCGACCATGATAGTTCAAGGGTGATGCCAGAATAGCTTGGCGCCTATGGGCGCCAAGCTATTCTGACATCACCCTTGAACTATCATGGTCGATCTGTGTCCTGCACTTCAATGCAGTCTTTAGGGGACAACGGCAAAATTTGGGGATTTCAGTGTTGGGGTAGAATGAGTTAAGGTGGCTACCCATAAACACGAATCTGATGCGAAACTGATCCAAATCTGAAGCTGGTCCGAAATGGGAAAAAATCGTGCAAGTCCTTTTGATGTTTGTGTGTTTCCATTTATCCAATGCGATAAACGAATTTGCATCCAGTTTCGAATAAAAATACATGTAACACAGTTTTGGAAGGAGACTTGCATCATTGTATCGGGTTCGGATCATATTCGTATCGGATTTGTGCTTATGAAAACGTAGTAGAAGGAGATGCATTCCTGTTGCTACACGAGCCCACAGAGCATACTAATAGCGCGAAGTGTCGTGTGTCCATCTTTATTTGTGTGTGTTGATGTGTGTTTTGATCAGAGGTTTGCTTAGAGAGGAAGGAAATGGATCAGCATAATAAGCCTAAAATATGAACAACTCTGAATGTTTCTAAAAGAAAAACGCATGTGAGCTCCAAACAATAGGGTACACTTTGGGATGAAATCCTCATCTTGTTATAATTATATGAAGTGTGTTAGCAGTCAGCCATAAAGTCAGACTGGGTTATTGGCATTCACATTAAAGTGGTGTGGAACGTACATAGGCTTATGAAAAAAAGCACACCATAAACAAAAATCCTCTGGCCGACTTTAGCCTTAGTTGGCCAGCGCATGGCTGTGTGCAGGCCAACTAAGACTGGAGTCGGCCAGAGGACTTTTGTTCATTTGGTATCTACTTGGGAACTGCACATTTGAATTCTATCCGATTTCGCGATACTCTGAATCATGTAATACTGAGGCTGACCTGTATCGGTGTTGCCGACAGTTACGTATGAAAGAGTGGCCAACATGATGCATAAATCCTAATGAGCCATCACTGGCTTTTGAAAATCTATGCCTCTTTCAGTTTAACAGTGTATGATGCAACAAGGGTTTCTGGTGGTGGCTTTACATTTTACAACACTGGAATTTATGTGGGTTTTTTTCTGTCAGAGGATTGTGTTGTTGGGTGGTGTGTCATGATCTGCAGATTAACCTGTTGTTGCCTTTGGATACACAGGTATGTCTTTAAAGCAGAGCAAATTCAACACAGAATAATCCCATGAATTCACAGACCATGGATATGACTAGGGTCAGCAAGAGGCAAAGAACCTCATGAGCCCCCGCAGATGCGGGAGCTCATGAGGTTCTTTGCCTCTTGCAGTTGGGCGGTGTATGCATTTTTCCGTCGATGAAGAGATTAAACGGACAGACTGGTAATAAGCTGATTTGATTTGCAGAACACGGAGTCGAGTCATGGTGCACAATACTAAGATACGGGACAAGACCGATGCTCCTTCATCAGATGCCGAGTGGGTGCTATTTGTGATTAAACGAACCCAGTCACACATACATGTTCATAACTGTGTGCTGGCCTGTGATTTTGGACCTCGTGGCTCTAAGGTTCAAAATTACAGATGAGAACACATTTGTGTAAACATAAATGCATTTACATGGACTCGCCCATACATTCTACATTCGAATCAACTTGGAAACGTTTTGTGATTGTCGAACCCATTTAGCCCCAACACCCTACAGCAGGAGACTGATTGACCATGATTCAAGGGTAGTGCCAGATTAGCTTGGCACCTGAAGGCGCCAAGCTAATCTGGCACTACCCTTAAATTATCATGGTCAATTGACCTCCTGCAACTGGTACATAGTCGTTAAGTAACACTTCCAAAATTTGGGAAATGCGCCCATGGGCCTAAAGGGGTTTAAACATAATTTCTTGTTCCTGTTCATCTATACAAGATTTTGGTGTTTATTTGCTTTTGTTGTTGTTTGCTTTGGTTTTTTTTTAATACTGCATCTGAGCATTGACTGTTACAATAAACAAATTCATATTACCGCGAAAGTATTTTTTGTGTAGCAAAGAGTATCGTGACCAGGGACTGACACGGCCGAAGGTGCTGATTGTGGTTCCAATGCGACATGCAGCTTACAGAATCGTCTCCATCTTAATCAGCCTTCTTTCCGCTTCCGATCAGGTTAGCACTGGATGGCATTTGCATTATCAGTGAACATGTCCCCTGTTACGTTTGTGATTGTGTTATTCTTTGAGAGCATGTGTATGTTGATCATAGGAAAGATCCGATATTCATTTGAGTTATTTTGGATAAGAATTACATGCCTTTTTAGTAGGATTCATTTGTCTTTTGCTTGGAGAATCACGGTTGATTTCTGTTGCGTAGCTAAAATGACGCGCCTTTTCATTACATTGTTGCCAAAGTCCAAGGTCGTTTGACCTAGAACGTTTTCAAAACGGCGCGATTATTCTGGTGACCTCAAATATGACATCAAAGTGGTTGGTTACATTTCGTAAGATTGTATTGAATGCGCCTAGATGGTAGTGGAAATTTGTACTCTGATCTAGAGTGTTCTTTTTCATGTATATTAATAAGTTTTGGTATGTTTCCTTTTCTGATTGCCCCCACCCGGGTCTGCCCTGGGGGACTTGGGTGGGGTTAACTACTTTTTAGTTCCCAGGGTCACCCTGGTCAGCCCCACAGGGTGGGTTTTCCCCTCTTCTGGAGCATGTGTTTCTGTCTACCCTTGGTCCATTCACCTGTATTTTCCTTTGTTTCCTCAAAACACATTACCGATGACATGACTGTCTGGAAATAGTCTACTTGCTTACCAATTTTAGCCTAAGACCCAAAGGGTCCCCCCAGGAGGCTCTCAGGGATCCCTAACAGGGGCGAGAGTAGCCTCCCCTGCCCATCCGGTCACGTGCCCGGTGGTGTCTCCTTTAGCCAGTTGTCTACTTCGCTGTTAGCGTTCGGACGCTTTTACCTGAGCCTCTGACCCTTGGAAAGACTGTGTACGGTTCGACCGTCCCTTACCGGCCTGCCTTCGCCTAGCCTCTCGTCTACTGCGTCTGGCGTGGCCTCCGTCTTCGCTGTTAGCCCTCGTCTGTGCCTCGTGCACTTGGCTGGCCCTGGAACCTTCTAGGCTTCCGTCGCGCGGTGGTTGTGCTTCGTCGCCCTGCCTTTACGCCATGGACAGGTAAAGTCTCGGCCGTTTCCTACGTCTCGCCTGGCTGGGCGGACGTCGGGCTTTGCTCGAGCTACTGTTGTTTTCTCTCCGCATTTCATGGTGAGTTTCGAGTGTTTCTTGATTTCGAAGCTTTAAATGGCGGGGTTCGTTACCCGCCGCCGGTCGCCTTTCATGTTTGGGTATGGGTTGCAGTTACCTAGTGCGCCTCTCCCCAGTACGGCGACTTCCAGTGATCTACTGTCCGGTACTTTGTGCTTCGTCACTCGGCCGTTCCGCCATGGAAAGGTAAAGTCTCGGCCGCTTCCTACGTCTCGCCTGGCTGGGCCGAACGTTGGGCTTCCCTCGAGCTACTGTTGTTTTTCTCATTGCCTTTCACTGTCAGTTTCGTGTGTTTCTTAAATTTCGAAGCTTTAAATGGCGGCGTTGTTACCCGCCGCCGGTCGCCTTTCATGTTTGGGTTTGGGTTGCAGTTACCAAGTGCGCCTCTCCCCAGTACGGCGACTTCCAGTGACCTAGTGTCCGGTGCCTGTGCTTCGCCACTCTGCCGTTCCGCCATGAAAAGGTAACGTCTCGGCCGCTTCCTACGTCTCGCCCTGCGGGGCCGGACGTCGTGCTTGGCTCGGACTTCTGTTTGTTTTCTCTCCGCGTTTCACGGTGAGTTTCGCTCATTACTTCCTTTGGAGCTTTACCTGGCGGCGTTAGTTGCCCGCCGCCCGTCACCTTTCATGTATGGGTATGTGTTGCAGTACCAAGTGCGCATCTGCCCAGGACGGCGACTTCGTGGCCTGGTGTCTGCCACACGGTCTGTCGACCGGGTGCCGCCTGCTCCTCTGTCATCGGCTGCGCTGGCTGCCCCTCTTGACTGGAGGTTCTCGGTCTCTACTCTGGTTCCACCGCCGAGCGACCCGCGCCTTTCCGCCTTCCTGGGGACCTCCCACGGCACGGTGGAATTGTTCAAGCTCCCCTCGGACTTGGGATACCCACACCTCACGTCCCTGGTAAGTTTGTCGCTTCTTGTAGACGCGTTAAGCCCGCTGACTCCTCCGGCGAGTCGCCAAGCCGGCTACGTGCCCCCCTCCTTAAAAAAGGAGCCCCGGGCACCGCGACCTTGTCGCCTTAGTTCACGCGTCGGCCTTCGGCCAAACCTTAAGCCCACTGACTCCTCCGGCGAGTCGCCAAGCCGGCTACGTGCCCCCCTCCTTGAGCGGGCACCGCGACCCTTGTCGCTAAGCCCTCTTCTGCGCCGCGTGCTGCTACCGGGCCTGTGACCTTGCTGCGTCTTCTCATCGCTCACGGTGGTTTGCGCTTCGGCGCCGCCATGGAAAGGTAACGTCTCGGCCGTTTCCTTCGTCTCGCCCGGCTGGGCCGGACGTCGGTCTCGTCTCGACCTGGTTTGTTTCTTCCCGCGTTTCAGCTTGAGCTTCACTCGTTTTCTCGTTCGGAACTTATTTTGGCGGGTTAGTTTCCCGCCACCGGTCGCCTCTCACCTTTTGGTTTGTGTTGCAGTTATCAAGTGCGCACCTGTCCCCTGTGTGGCGACTTCAGTGGCCCAGTGACCGGCATAAATTCTGTCTTCCATGTTCCGGCTGCTCCTCGGACCTCCCCTGCACTGTCTGCTCTTCGTGGCCGGAGGTTCGTTGGTCGGAGCTTTGGAGGTTCTACCGGCGCGTCCGACCTGTCACAGCTCGCCGGGACCCAGTCCAGCTCCCCCCCTCGGACGTGGAGATACGCACGCCTCGTCTTCTCGGTAAGACTATTGCTGCTACGGTGTCCGCACCGCCCTTGCCCGCTGACTCCTCCGGCGAGTCGCCTAGCCGGCTTCGTGCCCCCCTCCATGAGCCCCGGGCACTGTGACCTCTGTCGCCTGTTAGCAGACGCGTCGGCCTTTTGGCCTCTCCATCCAGTCGTGCCCCGCTCCTTGAGAAGGAGCCCCGAGCACTGCGACCGCTGTCGCCTGTGAGTACATACGTTGGTCCTTCGGCCTCTTCGTCTATTGTGCCCCGCTCCTTGAGAAGGAGCCCCGAGCACTGCGACCACTGTCGCCTGTGAGTAGATGCGTCGGCCTTTTGGCCTCTCCATCCAGTCGTGCCCCGCTCCTTGAGAAGGAGCCCCGAGCACTGCGACCACTGTCGCCTGTGAGTAGACGCGTCGGCCTTTTGGCCTCTCCATCCAGTCGTGCCCCGCTCCTTGAGAAGGAGCCCCGTGCACTGCAACCGCTGTCGCCTGTGAGTACACGCGTTGGCCTTTCGGCCCCTTCGTCTATTCGTGCCCCGCTCCTTGAGATGGAGCCCCGAGCACTGCGACCGCTGTCGCCTGTTCGCAGACGCGTCGGCCTTCGGCCTCTCCGTCTAGTCGTGCCCCGCTCCTGGGGAAGGAGCCCCGAGCACTGCGACCCCTGTCGCCTGGTTCTAGACGTGTGGGCCTTAAGGCCCCCCCCTTCTAAGCCCACAGACTTCTACGACCAGTCGCATAGCCTGTTACGTGCCCCCCTCCTTGAGCCCTGGGCACCGCGACATTCGTCTCCGCGTCCGCCTGCGCGTGACCGGACTGACCGTTCCCGTTCTTCCAGGCGCTGCTCTAGGGACCGTCGGCTTAGCCCCCGTCGCGTCGATAGGATTCGTAGCCCCCGGCATTCATCGTTGTCACACTCGGCTTCTTCCTATGCTTCCCGTCGGCGCAGTCGTTCGCCGCAACCCTGGTCCTCTCGGCGCCGCTCTCCGCGCACCCCTCGTAGGAGTCATAGAGACGTCGGGACTCCGCCTCGTTCTCGGCGACCGGCGCTCGCTTCGTTCTAAGCATCCTTCGCCTTCCACTTCCCCTCAGCGTCGGCAGCCTAGCCCCTCGGCTCTTCCTCCGCCCCCTGTGCGCGCCGGTCTGCCACCTGTGCTTCGGGCTTCTCCCCAGCCACCTCCTGCCTGGACCTGTCCGATGCCTATCTGCACGTCCCGATCCATCCAGCCTCACGCCGGTACCTCCGCTTGCCATCGACGGGACTGTCTTCCAGTTTCGGGCCCTCCCCTTCGGTCTCAACCTCAGCCCATGGGTCTTCACGCGGATCATGAATGCCGTGGTAGCCAGAGCCCGCCGTTCTTCCTCCAGCCCGATCTCCAACTACTTGGACGACCTCCTTCTGCCGAACCAGTCGGTGGCCTCTCTCCTCCTGGACAGGGATTCTCTTCTCCTCCTGTTATCCCGCCTGGGCTTCCTGGTCTACGCTGGCAAGTCCGACCTCTCGCCCTCTCGCCACTTCGTACACCTGGGGATGGAGTTCTTGACCGACCGCAACCTAGTGCGTCTTCCCGAGCCTCGGATCCGGACACTCGCCGACCTCGCCCCTTGGTGGCGCAGGAAGCGGCGGTCCCTGCCAGGGTGTGGCTCCAGCTCCTCGGCCTGATGAGTGCCGCGGCAGATCTCCCTCCCCTCGGTCGTCTGTACTCTCGTCCTCTTCAATTGCATCTTCTCCTCCACTGGAGACCATCCTCCAGCGATCTCTCCACCCTGCTGCCGATACCTCCTATGCTGCGGCCCCATCTGCTTCGCTGGACGGACGTTTCTTGGCTCGGCTCCGGGATTCCCCTGACCTCACCTCTGCCCCGTCTCTCTCTCTGCGTCGATGCCAGTCTCGCCGGGTGGGGCGCTCACCTTCTCCCGAGTTTTCGCTTTGCGGCCGGCCGCTGGAACGAGGACCTAGCTTCGCGGCACATCAACTGGCTGGAGCTGAATGCAGTTTGGCAGGCCCTCCGCGCTTGGGAATCCGATCTTCGGACACAGGACCTCCTTGTCCTCTCCGACAACTCCACGGTCGTCGCTTACATATAGAAGCAGGGAGGGACCCGCTCGCCCGACCTCTGCATCCTTCTCTACTGACTCCTTCGCTGGTGCGAGGACCGCGGCATCTCCCTACGAGCCCGTCACATTCCAGATCACCTGAACGTTTTGGCAGACACCCTCTCTCGGCAGGGCCAGCTTCTTCACACAGAATGGACCCTGCGCCGGGACATCTTTCGCCTGACCTGCGAGCGTTGGGAGACTCCCCTTGTCGACCTCTTCGCCACCAGGTGGAACCACCAGCTTCCCCTCTTCGTCTCCCCGATTCCCGACCCGCTGGCCTGGGCGGTCGATGCGCTCTCGATCTCTTGGGACGGTCTAGTTGCCTACGCCTACCCTCCGACGGGCCTGGTCCCCAAAGTCCTGCTCAAGCTCCTGGGGTGCAACGCAGTCCTTCTTCTGGTGGCCCCGTTCTCCTGGGACAGATCTTGGACCACCGACCTGCTCAGTCTCGCCTCGGATCCGCCCCTTCCACTTCCCACCCCTCGCACGATGCTCAAGCAGCCCCGCCAGCCGCTCTTCCACCCCTGCCCCGAGCGACTTCTCCTACCCGCCTGGCGTTTGTGCGGCATGCCCTCTCCGCTAGAGGCTTCTCGAGTGCGGCAGTGGACGCTATCGCTTCAGCCCGCAGACCTTCCACCAGACGTGTCTACGAGGGAAAGTGGCGAGTGCTTCGTGCCTGGTGCTCTGACCGTCGTCTCTCCCCCGTCGATCTGACGACCCCTCAGCTCGCGGACTTCTTCCTTTGGCTCTTCCATGACCAAGATTTGGCTCCCATCACGATCCGTGGCTATCTCTCCATGATTGCCGACACCTACTGTCACCTCGGCCGTCCCGACTCTGGTGCCTGCAAGGACCTGGCCGACCTTATGGCGCATTTCGGCTTGCAGTGTCCGGTTCCCGCTCCCTCGTTCCACGCTGGGACCTCCCCTGGGTTCTCACCTGGCTGAATTCGGACCGTTTTGAACCGCTCCATCTGGCCAGCTTCGCGGACGTGACTCGGAAGGCCTGCTTCCTGCTGGCCCTCGCCACGGCAGCCCGCGTCGGCGAGCTCCACGCGCTCTCGTCTCGCCCTTCCTGCCTGCAGTTCCGAGTGGATGGCTCCGTTCAGCTTCTCCCGGATCCGTCCTTTCTCGCTAAGACTAGGTCTCCCTTGACGGCGCCTCAGGTCATCGCTATTCGCCCGCTTAAGGGACCCGACCTTCCTCGGGAGACTCGGCAGCAAGATCCGGTGCGTGCACTCCGTATCTACCTGCGTCGCTCCAAGTCCGTACGGAGGGGACGGACTCGTCTCTTTTTGCCTCTGACCGCCGGCAGAACTGACATCTCTGCCCAAACGATCTCCTCCTGGCTCCGCTGGGTAATATGGTCCGCCTATTGCGACCTCTCCCCACAGGGAGCCAAGGCCCTCAGGATACGCGCCCATGAAGTTCGCGCTATGGCCGCAAGCCTCGCCTTTGACCGCAACTGCGCGGTTACGGACATTGTGGCTGCAGTGGGATGGCGGGCCGAAACCACCTTTGCCCGCTTCTACCTCCGCGACCTGACGGTCCAGCGCGACAACCTCTCTCTGGTGGGCGACATCTCTGTGGCACAGCACTCCCTCCAGGCGCCCCTGGCGCCTTAGGTATGCACTTCGCTAAAATTGTCGGGAGTGTGTGATCAGGAGTGACGGGCCGTCTTCGTCCCTAATGAGGTTTCAGAAAGGGATTCTGCAGCACCCTCCTCCTTTTTGGCATTCTTCCAGACAGTCATGTCATCGGTAATGTGTTTTGAGGAAACAAATTAATTTTTCTCTAAAATGTATTTTTTTGAAAAATACTTACCGATGACATGACTCGGAGGTCCCTCCCTCCTCCCCGCTTGCCGCTGGTAACTCCGTAGACAACTGGCTAAAGGAGACACCACCGGGCACGTGACCGGATGGGCAGGGGAGGCTACTCTCACCCCTGTTAGGGATCCCCGAGAGCCTCCTGGGGGGACCCTTTGGGTCTTAGGCTAAAATTGGTAAGCAAGTAGACTATTTCCAGACAGTCATGTCTTTGGTAAGTATTTTTCGAAAAAATACATTTTAGAGAAAAATTAATTTTTTAAACTCTCCTACTGTCTGCACTGCCTGTAGCTCTTGATATTGGATGTGTGTTGCTAAATGGTCTTAGGTTTATTTAGTGTATTAGACCGGCTGGCGACATAATTCAATATTCTGTTAAGTTTTGTTTTTTTTCACAAGCAGTGCAGGCACGTCCTGAGAAAGTCTTGTTGCTGTCGTTGTTAAGCAATGTACAACCAACCAACCATCATTTCTGATTGGTTGAGTTAGTACTGCTATTTTGAGCAACCATCCTTATGAAATATCACCTGTCTTTAACCCATATCATTCTGAGGCTAAAAGCTTCAAATTTGTACACTGCCATATGCAAGCTACATTATAGTACTTACAGTTACAGATAAGGATATATAGACCAATAGCTTTAGTTCAAGGGTGGTGACAGAATAGCTTGGTGCCTCTAGAATAGCTTAGCCCCTAGAGGCGCCAAGCTATTTTGGCACTACCCTTGAACTATTTTGTCACACTTATTTCACGCACTGGTGTATTCCGAATGATAAGGGTTAAAGACAGGTGACATTGTCTGTCCTTCAAGACTTGTCATGAGAGACCACATCTTTTGAGACGTTTTCTTGCACACATAAATAAGCTGGCTGCTCAAAAACATGTGGTAGTACTGTAAGAGAGTTCATTGTCTGTGTTTGTTCCAAAATCCACTGACTGTCACTGTTTGGGTCGATGAAGGTGATGGTGAGCAACAGAAAGCGGTTCAAGTCCGAGTACGGAGATGAGGGCCATGATGATGACAAGAAGGGGCTCAAGCCAGGTATGGACATAGTGGCTTATTTGAATATCCCCCCACCTCCACCCCACCCCTCCCCCACCTCCCACCACACCCTACACAGTTGTGTGCTAGTCTGTGATTTTGGACCTTACAGTGTAAAGCCGTAATGTCCAAAATCACAGACCAGCACACAATTGATTATTAAACGTCAGTTTCTTACTTTGTGACCTACGACAAGACCCTCCATTTTTAAAGCCTGCTGGTCGGGTGTTATTGGTGTTTGCATGATTTGTTCATTTCCACGTGCTGCAAACCTCACAGTACAACCATTTTGAAAGCATATTTTACAGTGACACAATTTGCAACACAAGCCAAAACTTTGTGTAGATCGAGCAGTGCTTTGATGGGTAAATGTAAAGTGGTGGAAACAAAATATAAACATAAGGTACATCCTCTGGTCACTCCATATCTCGGCCTGAATCCCCCCCCCCCCCTCCCCCCTCAAAAACAACAACAAACAAATACTGTTTTGCTTTGTTACACACACACACACACACACACACACACACACTCGCACAACACACATACACACACTCACACACACACACACACACACACACACACACACACACACCCCTCTCTTTCTGCATGCAGCTACTTGTACTGTAAACAATACCAGTTGCTACATAGACGAGGCAGTTTATATATTATACGCAATTTATTCTTTTGTATATCTGTGTTAGTCATATTGCCAAATAAATTTTTGTATGGACACATTGCAGAGGACTTCGATGCTTTGTTTACGGGCAACACAGATGAACACTTTCGTATTGGGCTTAGTGTGTCCAAGAAAAGTCTGCGGCTCTACAGCCCCTTCTACATGGCAGACATCATTATAGCATCACCTCTTGGTCTTCGCACTGTCATAGGAGCTCAGGGGTGAGTGTTGCTCCCTGTTACAGGTACCTGCTGCCTTAACTCATTCAGCCCTGAGGCACCACAGCAAGACATGGATCGAGCACGATACTTCAAGGGTGGTGCCAGAATAGCTTGGCCAAGCTATTCTGGCACCGCCCCTTGAACTATCATGCTCAATCTGTCTCTAGAATTGTAATACAGTCCTTCAGAGGGCAACTTCAAAATTTGGGGATTTCAGTCCTGGGGTAGAATGTGTCCAAGTATTTGCACAGTTTCTTTGTCATCATCATTTTTAACACCCTATTTACTATGTGTTTGCAGATTTGTTTTCTCAAAACACATTACCGATGGTATTACCACTAGGAAATGTTTCTTAGCTAGTCTAATTTTAGCCCAAAAATTGTTGTGTACGATAATGGCCATGATGGCAGGAGAGGGGTGCCATAGGTTAGGCGAAAACCCGGTAGCCTCCCTTCCGGTTCAACCACGCATGTGCTCAGTGCTCAAACCACCAGTCAGTTTCTTCGCTAGTCGCGTGAGGTTGTGTACGCCTGTGGCTCCTTCGGTTCGTTGGCTATCGTTCACTGGCTTCGACTTTCTTCGACTTTCTACTGTGAGAGAGGGATTGTGGCCTTTGGGCTGGGACGCTTTCATGTGTGCGTTGTTTCGAGAGGACTTCCTAACGACGCTGGTGAGCTGTGCTCACTGTCGGCCGGTCGCCTTCAACTTCTGGTGCCCTTGGGGTTCGTCCTTGGCCTACCTCGTGGGAAGGCCTTGTTCTGTTGCTGGCGGCGCTTTCCTGGTCGACTCGAGTGACTGTCGTCTCTGCGCCTGGCACCGGTCCCTTCGCGGCCTGTCGGAGTCGGTTGGCGCCTTGGTAGGACGGCTCCGGGCTTCACCGCTGGCACCGCTCTTCGTTCCTCTCCTTTTCCCAACATGGCGAGGTAAAATCTTGGTCACTGCTTCCGTACGGCGCTCAGGGAGGGTTTGAGCGCCGCACGCCAGCATATGCCGTATCTCCTTCGTTCGTTTCGCGCGTTTCGTTGCCTGCCGGCTGCGGCAGGTTCGATTACTTTCAAATAGATGGTTCTGCTTTGTGTTGCAGTTGGCAAGTCCGCACCTGTATCAGATGTGGACAATTCCAGTGGCCGAGTGATGGACATGAGGTGTGCCTGCCCTGTTCAACCTGTACCTCTTCCCAACCGTGCCTGGTCTGCGCCCCCTGGCGGGAAGAACAATGGACTCAGCTATGGGGTTTCTACCGTCGTGAACTTCCGACACCAGCATGTATACAGGGCCATACACCGGTAAGAACCACAGACCCGACTAGTGGGTATTACCTGGTGAGAGGACAGTCTACGCCGCGCCTTCCGCCGCGAGCCCGTCCTCCTGGGCCGGCAGCGAACACAGACCCGACTAGTGCGCGCTGTCCGGTAGCAGACTAGAACTGAAGTTTCAGTCAGGCCCGCTTCTTTGAACAATAAAGACACGCCGGTAATCACCACAGACCCAACTAGTGGTGCTTATCAGACGTTAGAACGTTCTCCATCGCGACTTCGGTCGCTAGCTCGCTCTACTACACCGGCAGCAGGCACAGACCCGACTAGTGCACGCTGTCCGGTTCCGCCGATTCTATCGGCGCGAGAGAGAGTACAGTTACAGGCTTCAGTTCCGGTAGCGGTCTCGACTCAGGAGATGCCCGCTTCCCAGCAGAAGGATACTCCCCCACGCATCGACAGAGTTCGGCGTTCAGGTATGGACCGTTACTCACCTCGTTCCAGAGAGCAGAAGCACCGGACGGTCTCCCGCTTTTCTCGCCACCGTTCACATTCTAGGGACAGGTCACCGCGGCATAGGCATGCCTCCAGATCTTCCCGTGCCAGTCGGCCATCGCGGACGGTGTCCGGGGTCGGATCTCCGCAAGTGGTTCGTCGGTTCAGACCGCATTCCCCAGTTATGAGACATTCTACTCGGAGAGCGCGCCAATCATCTACTCCACCCTCTAGGCCGTCGTCGTCCAGAGTCAGTCGACGTTGCCGCCGCCACTCCCGTTCTAGGAGTCCCCGCTCTCGCCGTGAGTCCTCCCCGCGGGATAGGAGATCGCCTCGACGCTACGCTCATCGTTCTCGGTCTGGGTCTCAAGTAACCTCCCCGGTCCGTTCGTGGCGTCACCGCTCCGTGAGACTTTCTCCGGCCAAGGCCTCAGTCACATCCCGGCTCGTCGCGGAGGCTGGGCCCACACTCTTAGCTCGAACCGGCCCCACCCACCTCGCTCTGCAATTAGAGGATGACGCGCTCAGCCTTGCTCCTGAAGACTCAGTTTCGGTTTTACTTCGGGACGACAGCCCCACGCACTCTATCCCGGCGCCCCCTGACGTGGATCAAGATGAGCAGGAACAACATCCGTCAGCAGTGGGACACAGGTTGGAGACTCTGCGTGCCCTGGACGAGGCAGCTCGCATCATCTCGGCGTGCCTACCGCCGGAAGACTGTCCTCCTTCTCTGCCTGCGAAGAAGAAGGCCGCGGCCTATGTAGATGCGGAACTCCATACCAAGACCTTTAAGACTCTTCCTCAACCTCCGGGTTTCAGCAGCCTACGGGACGCGTTCTCGGCTCGACTCGCTCAGGGACACTTGGGTGCCGCTGGATTCTTCAATGACTCGAAGTGGCCGGCGGACCTACACATGTTTTTTCGGCAATCTTGGTACGCGGGACATTCTCAGAGCTTTACCTGCGCACTACCCAAACCGGACCCAGCTGCTTGGGCCCTGGCGGCTATTCCGACACGGACCCCTCTGCTTCCAGGAATCGATCAGACAGCTAATCTCATACGCAACGCCTTAGCCTCCGCGGGATTTCTTGACCTTCTGACTCAAGCCATGGTTCGTCGCGTAGAGGAGGCTTGGCATCCGTCCCTTACGCCGCTGCTGGGAGATCTGCTCGCTCTAGCCGTCTCTGGTAACCGTGCCTCCTACCACACCTGTGTCAACGCTATGGCTGCGGTGGCCAACTGTGACCTTTTGCGTCGGGATTTCCTCCTCCGCTCCTGCCCTCTCCCCAATGACCTGAAGCTTCAACTTCGTCAGGCGCCCCTTGGCGGAGAACTTCTCTTCGGCCCCAAGTGGTTGGCGGTTAAGGAGGCAAATAAGGACACCTGGCCAAGTCGTACAGTGCCTTCTCCCTTTCAGCATACCCGCAGGACCCAGGGCGACTAGACCCGTTTCCCGGCCTTACACCAGAGGTGGACGTCTTCCCCCCAGGCCCCCTGCCTTCCCCCGTACCCGTCCTACTGCAGGATCCTCTTCGGCTCCCGCTTCCAGGACCTGGCCCAAGCCTGCCCGACGCCCCGGGCGGGGCAGGGCTTACTGACGTTCTCCACCTTCGGGCCCCGTCGACCGCGCTGGGACCTCCGGTCGGCGGGAGGCTCGCACGGCACAGTGCCGCCTGGCGGGCTCTGTTTCCGGACGACCCCTGGATTCTTTCAACCATCTCCCTCGGTCTGCGGATCTCGTTTCGCTCCCCGCCCCCACTGCGACGTACTCCGGCGTGGACCTTGGTTCCGACAGACCAGCTCAAGGCAGACGCTCTGCGCAACGAGGTGGCCGCCTTACTTCGAAAAGCAGCGACAGAGGTGGTGACACGACTCGACTCCCTAGCCTTCTACAGCCGGCTGTTTGTAGTTCCCAAGCCAGGCGGCAAGTGGCGTCCTGTGATCGACCTGTCGGCGCTCAACAAGTTTATAGTAGCTCCACGTTTTCGCATGGAGACAGCGCGGGCCCTGCGTGCCTCGGTGCAACCCTTCGACTTTGCAATCAGCCTGGACCTCGCGGATGCGTACCTTCACGTGCCCATGCACCCAGCGTCCAGACGTTATCTACGCTTCGCCTTCGAGGGTGTGGTATACCAGTTCCGCGCACTTCCCTTCGGCCTCAACCTCAGCCCATGGGTCTTCACACGCATCATGGACGCCGTGGTGGCCAAGGCACGACGGACTTCCACGAGCCCCACGTCCAACTACCTGGACGACCTGCTCCTGAAGAATCAGACCCCTGCGGCCTTGGAGGTGGACCGGGATGCCTTGCTTCAGCTCCTCAAGACGCTGGGCTTCATAGTCAACTTCGGCAAGTCTGACCTCGTTCCGTCGCGCCATTTCGTTCACCTAGGCATGGAGTTCTACACCGACCGCAATATCGTCCGGCTGCCCGAACCCCGCATTCAGAAGCTGGCGGATCTAGCTCGGCAGGTATCCCAGAAGTCTTCGATCCCCGCAAGGCAGTGGCTTCAGTTGCTGGGGCTGATGAGCGCTGCAGCAGACCTTATTCCGTTAGGGCGTCTCTACTCCCGGCCGCTACAGTTGCACCTTCTGCTACACTGGCGTCCGTCGACCTCCGACCTAGAGTCTCCGGTTCCGATTCCTTCGTTGCTCCGTCCTCACCTTCTATGCTGGGCGGACCCTCTCTGGCTTGCGACAGGAGTGCCGCTGTTCTCGCCACCGCCCTCCCTCTCCATCTGCGTAGACGCGAGCCTCTCCGGTTGGGGAGCACACCTTCTACCCTCCTTCGAGACGGCCTCCGGCCGGTGGGACCTGGATCTCCGGGACCGACACATCAACTGGTTGGAATTGGAAGCCGTCTGGCAAGCCCTTCGTGTGTGGGAATCTCGCCTGCTTCACCAGGAGCTACTGGTGTTGTCGGACAACTCTACAGTCGTCGCCTACATCCAGAAGCAGGGCGGGACCCGCTCCCCATCTCTCTGCATCCTCCTTTACCAAGTGCTCCGGTGGTGCGAGGATCGGGACATTTCTCTCCGTGCTCGTCATATCCCGAGCCACTTGAATGTGCTGGCCGACTCCCTCTCCCGTCGTGGTCAACTACTACACACCGAGTGGTCTCTGCATCCAGACATCTTTCGGATGATCGGCGCTACCTGGGAGTCACCCATGATCGACCTTTTTGCCACGAGATGGAATCGCCAGCTCCCTCTGTTCGTCTCGCCGAGTCCAGACCCCTTGGCCTGGGCAGTGGACGCCCTCTCCATCTCCTGGGATGGACTGGTCGCCTACGCCTACCCACCCACGGTCCTCATCCCCAAGGTTCTTCTCAAGCTGAGAGGCAGCAACACTATCCTGTTTCTGGTGGCCCCGTTTTGTTGGACCAGGTCATGGACGACCGACCTCCTGAATCTGGCAACGGCCCCCCCCACTACAGCTACCCACTCCACGAATGATGCAGACTCTGTACCATCCTTGTCCAGAACGTCTCCTCCTCCACGCCTGGAGGTTGTCCGGCAAGCCCTCACCGCTAGAGGCTTCTCAGGTGCGGCAGTGGACGCGATCGCTACAGCCCGCAGAGCCTCGACCAGACGAGTTTACAAGGGCAAGTGGAGAGTTCTCAGCACCTGGTGTGACGATAGACGCCTCTCCCCCACCGAGTTGACAGTCCCTCAGCTGGCGGATTTCTTCCTCTGGCTTTTTCACGACCAGCGTTTAGCTCCCATCACCATTCGAGGTTACCTGTCCATGATCGCTGATACTTACAGGCATCTGGGACGTCCCGACCCGGGCGCCTGCAAGGACCTCGCCGATCTGATGGGCCATTTCGGTCTACATCGTCCCGCTCTACATACACTGTTACCACGTTGGGACCTACCTTGGGTCCTTACTTGGCTCAACTCGGCCCGCTTTGAGCCTTTACAGCTGGCGAGACTACCGGACGTGACGAGAAAGACCTGCTTCTTGCTAGCCCTCGCCTCAGCCTCCAGAGTCAGTGAGCTGCACGCCCTCTCTACTCGCCCCACCTGTTTACAATTCCGGACGGACGGTTCGGTGCAGCTGCTTCCCGACCCGACCTTCCTAGCCAAGACCAGATCGCCACTCTTGGCACCACAATTGGTCACCATACTACCACTCAGAGAACCATGCTCCAATCGAGAGTCCAGACAGCAGGACCCAGTTCGAGCGTAACGTGTGTACCTGCGCCGGACCAAGCCCCTCCGCAGGGGACGCACCCGCCTTTTTCTTCCTCTGTCCCCAGGTAGACAGGACATCTCAGCCCAGACTATATCCTCCTGGCTTCGGTGGGTGATATACGATCCGCCTACCAGGAACTCGCCCCTGATGCAGCAAAACGCATGAGGATCAGGGCGCACGAGATCAGAGCCATGGCCACGAGCCTCGCATTCGAACGCAACTGTGCGGTCAAGGACATCGTGGCGGCTGTGGGCTGGCGAACAGAGAACACCTTCGCTCGCTTCTACCTGAGGGACCTCTCCGGCCAGTGGCAGAACCTAGCGCTGGTGGGAGACATCGTGGCGGCGCAACACTCCCTCCCGGCGCCCTAGGCGCCGTAAGTATCTTCACTAAAATTAGAGGGAGGTTGCTTGGGGTGGACTCTTCTAGTAGCTTCGATGGCAGGGGTAGGGGCGGTTAGCGGCACCCACCTCCTTTTCGGGATTCTTCCTAGTGGTAATACCATCGGTAATGTGTTTTGAGAAAACAAACGTATTTTTCTTTAAAATAAGTTTTTTTGAAAAATACTTACCGATGGTATTACTCGAAGGTCCCTCCCACCTGCCCCGCTCGCCGCTGCTCCGCTAAGAAACTGACTGGTGGTTTGAGCACTGAGCACATGCGTGGTTGAACCGGAAGGGAGGCTACCGGGTTTTCGCCTAACCTATGGCGCCCCTCTCCTGCCATCATGGCCATTATCGTACACAACAATTTTTGGGCTAAAATTAGACTAGCTAAGAAACATTTCCTAGTGGTAATACCATCGGTAAGTATTTTTCAAAAAAACTTATTTTAAAGAAAAATACGTTTTTTTTGTACATGTTATTAACCCTTTGGCTGTCGGCTGTAGTTTTTGTTGTGGCGATTCCTGCAGGAATCATGGTGACTAACCGCTGCTGACAGCCAAAGGCTTAACCAGTTCAAATCTAACAAGACCTAAATGCAAGAGGCTAGAGGTATGCCTCTTGCTAGCCTCATTCAAATCTGTGTGCCTTAGGCGCTAAGAAATCCAACATGGGTTCAGAGGGGTTACCTCTAAAGTAGAACCTGTTTTGAGTGACCACCCTTATGACAGATCACCTGTTATTAACCCTTTTCATCCGGATACACCCATTGCTTGAAACACATTCGACTGATAGTTCAAGGGTGGCACCAGAATAGCTTGGCGCCTGAGGCGCCAAGCTATTCAGGTACCACCCTTGAACTAAAACAGTTGATCTATCACCTAATCAGTAATGTAGCCTTCGTAGGACAATAAATGTCACAAAATCAGCCTCAGGATGTAGTGGGTTAGATACCATTTAGCTGGCTGCAGCCACCTAAATGATGGTCTTTAATAACAGGTGACACTTTTTGCCCTTCAAGACTTCTCTTGTGGGAGCACCTGTCTTTAAAGATCACTTGCAAAACAAAGTAGCTGCTCAAAACAGGCTCTACTGTAGCTGCTGTAACATAGATGTCTGGGTTTAATTTCAGTAATATTGTTTTTATGCGCCGATCTTGACCTTCCATTGAATTCCTGTATATACAACTGTTGTATTCACAGCTTGTATCCATTTATTGTGGTTCATGATTTCTTTTGCGAATTTCTTCATTTGTTTCCTTAAAACACATTAACAATGACATTACTGTTAAGAATAGTGTCTTAGTTAGCCTAATTTTAGCCAGAATTGGTTGTGTACCTATACAGCAGGGGAGGCAACAAGGGGTGCCATAAGCCCCGTCCAGCATCCCAAGTAGCCTCCCTTCCATCCCCATCCGGGCAACCGCTCACCGGATTCCCGCCAGTTTGTTTCTTAGCTTAGCCGTGAAAGGTTGTGTACCTCTGCTTCTGCTTCTTGGCAGTGTACTATGTGGCTGGTCGCCTTGTGGCTTGGGTTCTGCCGTGTTCACTGTACTAACCTGGGATGACTACTTCGCTGTGCTAGCTTGGAGTTTACCTTCATTGGTGTTACGAGGGACTTCCACTGGACTTGTAGTGCTGGGGACATGGATTACTTCCCGTGTTCCACACGACTCTTGGATTACTGTGTTCACGGTGCTTCTTGGAGCTACCTTCAGGGTGCGGCGCTTCCATTGATGGTACGAGGCTTCGCTTCGGCGGCACGGTTGGTCACTATGGTCCTTGGTTGGCCTACGGCCTCCCCGACATGGTATGGTAAAACCTGGGTTATTGTCGGTGACCGGCACTCAGGGAAGGGAGCTTAGAGCGCCGGGCGTCGGCACTGGCCGTGATTTGGTATTCAGTTCGAAATCTACCTTCGCGCACGTACGCTTGTCACGTGGCCTCGGGGAGCCACATTCACTATCCTATCACTGTTGACTATGTTTTGTGGGGACTTCCAATGGTGAGTGACGAGCACGCCATCTGCCGATACTGTTCCGGCTGAGCCTACACTCACCGTACGTTGGTGGTGTCCTGGGCTAGACGAACAGTGGTTACAGCTTGGAGCATCTGTCACCGTGAAGGCCGACACCAGTCCGAGAGCAGACGGTGGTTAACGGCCATCCCACCTCCGTGGCTGTGACAGCAGACGAGTTACCAGGGAACCAAGAGCGAGCACCCGCACCGGCAGCTGCCACAGACAGGCCAAGATGTGTTTCCCCAGTGGTGGAGCCTCAGACGGCACGGGCTAGACAAGCCTCTATCGACCCTAGAGCTCCGGCTGTTGGCGGGCCCACTCGTTAAGTACTGAGCGGATCCATTATGTGTCTCAGTCTGGTCCGACATGTGCATGCACGACCCACATCTGGGAGCCCAGCGGTGGCTTCTGGAGTACGGCCCTCCAATCCCTTGACACAAGTCCAGCCCAGATGTTCGGCGCCCCGCTCCAAGGTCAGTGACAGGCGACCACGACCGCTCAAGTACACTGGACAGACGCATGCCCGCTCGTCGGTTAGAAGTAAAGGGACGAAACGGGCTTGTGACGAGATGACACGCCCCGTCTACCCTCCGGTGCCGACGTTCGCAGCAACCCGGGGAATACTCCAGCATGGATAAGAGTATGACGTCCCGGCCGCGGTGAGTGACAAGTACGCTCACGTGACTTACGCCGCATGACGGGGACTACTCCTTGAACATCGGCCGGTGTGCGCCAACTCGTAAGTACTGAGAGTATCCAGTATGAGTATGGCTCGCGCATGCATGCACGACCCGCACCCGGGCTTCTGGAGTACGGCCCTCCAATCCTCAATGCTAGTCCAGCACGGACGTTAGGCGCCCCGCTCCTAGGGCAGTGACAGGGGACCACGAATGGACAAGACGGCTGGACTAGTGTGTGCCCGCTCATTGGGGAATGGTAAGTGACGAGTCGGGATCATGACGAGATTGCTTGAAGCTTCAGTGCCTCACTCCAAGGTCAGTAACATTTGTTTATTGATTATTGGGGGTTGACGCCGACAGGCGACTAAGGCCGTCTGATGGCGGTGGGTCAGTGAAAGGTGTTCACGACCGGACAGTACTGCTGGACTTGTGTGCGCCCTTTCGTCGGATAAAGTTAAGGGACGAGCCGGGTTCACGTCGATATCACATGCCCCGTCCACCCTCAGAATGATGCAGACAGACCACTGGGTGTTAGAAGAACCGATCAGACTGCCGTTCCTCAACGGCGGCCGTGCTCGCGGGACAGGCTGAGGCTACTGCAGACTGTTTCCCGCGACTTGGATGCCGCCCATCACCCTAGGCCTGCCGTCGGGACAAGAGTACAGCCGACCAACCTGCCACAGTCCAAAAGAAGTGTTCCGCCGCAAGCTCAGTACAAGTACCATCGCCTCGGGCGAGACTACAGTGTGCCGCTCACCTGACACTCCAGCCCAGGGATGATGCCTTACCCTGGACAGGATGAGTCTCGGAGGCTTTGGGCGCCCGCACGGCACTTGGACTATTACTAGCGCAGTCCGCAGTCCTAATGTCGGCTCGCCACACTTCCTCCCTTCCTGGGTGGCTTCCGCTTTTTCGCGGCCTCTAGTAGAGTTTTGGGTGTACACGTAACTGGGTTTGTTTTCTCAAAACACATTACCGATGACATTACCGTATGGAATCGTGTCTACGCTAGCCTAATTTTAGCCAAAATTTGTTGTGTACGTATAGGGCAGTGTTGGCAAGAGAGGAGCGCCATAGCTAGGCAGTAACCGAGTAGTCTCCCCTTCATCCCCATACGGGTACACGCCTTACCGTGAGTACTCAGTTTAGTTTCTTCACTAGCCTAGGACGGTTGTGTACAGGCTGTGCGCTTCTTCATTGTGCTTCTTCGTTGTGCTTGGACTTTGTACGGTGCGACCGGTCTTCTTACCTTCGTCGCCGCGGTGTCTTGTCCCAGCCTGGGACGGATAGTGCCTTGTTGAGCTGTCCTTGAGTGACCACTAGACTTGGCTATCGTCAGGGCTCCTTGGGGTTTCAGCGACGCGCCGGCCTCCATGGACTTCCTCCCACGTGCGTGCGGCTCTGCGGTGTGTCCTGGATCCTTGCGGCCTCGCCCCTTCTCTGCCGAGGGCTCCCTCTCTGCCTCTGTGTGGTATCGGGGTATTTCATCATGATGAGGTAACATCTCGGTTCTGCCAGTGCCATGGCTTTCGACTTCACGTTCGCTTCGCTTGTACTCAAGTGTTGCATGGCCTCGTGGCGCCACGCTCGTCTGCCTTCACTGTTCATTCTGTTTTGCAGTTGGCAAGTGCGCACCTGTCCGAGATGTGGCGACTTTTAGTGGCCGAGCGACCAGCAAACCGTTTGCCTACCATGTTCCGGCTGTGCCTCCACTCGTACCTGCGCGATCTGCGCCCCCTGGCAAGAAGAGAGGTGGTCGCAACTGTGGAACTTCTATCGCCGTGAACGCCCGTCGCCGGCCCGGGAACAGACTCCTTTTACCACTCCCACAGCCTCCATGCTTGCTTCGACACATGTTCCTCCAGTGGCAGATGGGGGACGGTCGACACCTTCTGCTACGGTCGTCTCCGACACTCGTTCTTTGCACGGACGACGCATCAGCATGGGGAGCGATGTGAGTAAGACTTTGATACCTGTTCCACAAAGCACATGCACGACCCGCCTACCTGACCGTGCTGGCCCAGGGAACGGCATGGCATCTGTTGTATGTCCTTCACTTACATCGAGTCTGACAGAGAGCCATTTACATGCACGTCAGCCTTCCAGCCCCCAGACCGTCGTGAAGTACCGGGAGTCTGGAATGGACACAGAACGTTTAGGGTGCTGCCCGTCAGGTGCTGTTGACGGGTCTCGCTCTCTTAAAGATAACACGCCCTGCCTAGCCCCCATTACGGGAGGGGTACTCGGGGCTCGTGATCATGCACGTACAAGCAGACGAAGGAACAGCAGGCCAAGGACCCGTTCTCGCTCCCGAGATAGATCTTCGCCTCCTCGGACTGACTCTCGTAGCCATCGCTCACGTTCTACCGACATGTCGGACGCGGCTTCCTCGATCCGCCAGTGCTCGGCGCGGCGCTCTAGGCGTGACTCTCCTCCAAGCGCCTTGCACCGCTACTGACGCCCTTCTGGCCGTTCTTCTGCCTTCAGACGGCCGCGGTCCCCCCATCGTAGTCCCGCACCGTGGAATCGCTGTTCTCCGCGTCGCAGCCCCGGTTTGTCGTGTCGGCCCTCGCGGGATCCCTCCTCCCGACGTCGCTCTTGGGAGCAGACCCCCTCCACCCCCAGCGCCCCTGTCTCTCTGCAGGATGCTACTTCCGTCCCCTCCGCCCTCCGTCGTAGTGTGGAGTTGCTCCTTCATCACTCCACCACACCCCCTCCCGATGACGACTTCCCCAGCTTGGCCCCGGAGGATTCTGTTTCAGCACTCCTTGGGGATGACGAGGTGGTGGATCCCAGGCGCTCTTCCTCGCGGGACGACTCCTTGTCGCTACTGACCCTTGCGGGACCTAGGTTGGAGACACTACGGGCCTTGGATGAGGCAGCTCGCCTGGATGAGGCAGCTCGCCTTATCTCCGCATGCCTTCCCCCGGGAGATTGCCCGCCATCCCCTCCACTCAAGAGGAGAGCATCAGCCTTTGTGGATGCTGAGCATCATACAAAACGTTTCAAGTCCCTTCCTCAGCCTCCTGGTTTCCGCGATCTGCGTGATGCTTCTCGGCGCATCTGCAATAGGGCACCTTGGACGATAATGGCTTTTTCTCTGACTCCAAGTGGCCCGCGGACTTGGCCATCTCCTTCTGACAGCGGTGGTACTTCGGTCACTCGCAAGCCTTTTCCTGCCCGCTTCCGGAAGTGGACCCCCCCCCCTCCCCCCCCTCCCCCCCCCCCCCCCCCCCCCCGCGCTCACCCTAGTCGGTGCCTCCCGGCTTCAGCTACCTTCGCAAGGCATCGACAGGACAGCCTCCCTGATTCGCAATGCTCTCGCCTCGTCGGGGTTTCTGGATCTTGCCACCCAAGCCTTGGTTTGATGGGTCGAGGAGGCCTGGCAGCCTCCTCTTACACTGCTCCTTGGGGATCTTTTGGCCCTGATCGTTTTTGCCTAGCGTGTGGCATACCACACCTCGGTCAACGCTATGGCTGCCGCCGTCAACTGCGACCTGATGCGTCGGGATGCCCTCCTACGCAACTGTGCCCTCCCGGCCGACTTGGCGAAGCAGCTTCGGCAGGCTCCCCTGGGTGTTTCCCTTCTGTTTGGCCCGACTTGGCAGTCGGTCAAAGACGAACATAAAGACATGTGGCCCGCCTGCCCCACCCCCGCCAGCTTTCCAACAGCCCTTAAGGCCTTGCCCACCTCCTGGCCCCACCCCCACTGGTTCCCGGATCGCCAATCGCCCTGGGCGGGGCCGGGCCCAATGACTTCCTTCTTCCGCCTCCGCCATCCGTTCCTGGGTCTCCGGTCGGCGGGCAGCTTGCCTCCCATAGCGATGTGTGGCAGTCGCTGCTGCCATACGACCCTTGGATCCTATCCACTGTCTCTGAGGGACTCCAGCTCTCCTTTCGGTCCCCACCCCCCTCTGCGCCATTGTAACGCACGCAGACTTGCCCACAGTCGTACGCACAGACTCTCACGCAACAGATGCATACACCGCCACTGACTCAGACGGGCGCATTCATGCGGTAAAACACAACACACGGGCTCCCTTTCTAAAGTAACCTTTATACACTATAAATGAAAAGAACGACTTAAATGATTATCAACTATATACACTGTTCTATTATCACACCACACACGTATCACAATATCTTTGCCAGGTTAGGTCTTAGTCTCACATTGCCTCCAACCTGTTTGATGTTGTTGCCTGGTTACGTTGGTCCTTCTCACATCTAGGCGTGAAAGTCCTTCGTCGTACGCTTGTTGCCGTCCTGTCTCTCTTTGGCATGGACGTCCTTGTTCTCGTACGGTACTCAGTTCTCACTTGGACTTGGGTGTCTTGGTTCCCAGTCAGACTCACTCTCAGAAGAGCTGGAGGGATGACCTCACGTAGGTCCCACCTGCGACTCGACGTCTCGGCGTCCGTCTTTCCACTCTCGTTACAAGAACTCTGAATAGACAAAAGTCCCAACGTAACACTTGCTAAACACACAACATATTGGATCAATGAGAAACGTCACGTAACCTGGCTGATACAAATAACTCACACGTTCATTCACACACACACACACACACACACGTGCTTCATAAACTATCTTCGTATCACCCCCATATCTCTGTCACTATAGCCTAACTGACACTCTTGCTATACCTTACTCTATACCCTGGAAAAGACTATGTTTAACCAACCACGTACTATCTTCCTAGCGGCTTAGACATACACACTTCATATTCCTTTAGTCATCTAACTCGGTAAACAACTGTATACAAAAACACTGGTTACTTCACCGAATTCTAAACATACTATAACTAAACCAAACCGGAACACCGCTATACAACCACATTAATCTTACCACGCATACTGTCTTTAACTAAACAACTATCAATACTACGTTTATAGAAACATACCTGAAATCTAGGCTTCAGAGTCTTGGAATGCGGGCTAGGTAACTCAACAACCGTTCCATACGACAAAACAGCCCGCACTCCCGATCTAGACCTCTGACAGTCACAGCTTCCGCCTAGAACTCACTAAACAGAACTCACTAAAAATTCCCGTGCTAACCATGTCTTACATATTCCACGTGGGCAGCAGGCCCCACGGACTTTCGGCACAAACAAACCGTTAACAAAAACCGTACCGTACTAATCCTATTGTGCGAGCACTATGCACAATCATAGAGCTTCATCACAGCCATTCGCCCGTATGGACAGCTATCCCGACGGACCAGCTAAGAGCTGACGCCCTGCGCGGCGAGGTAACCGCTTTGCTCCGGAAAGCCGCCACGGAGATGGTGGCGCGTCACAACTCTCCAGCATTCTACATCCGGCTTTTCGTGGTGCCCAAACCAGGCGGCAAGTGGCATCCCGTCATCGACCTCTTTGTGTTGAACAGGTTCATCATGGCGCCGCCCTTTCGCATGGAGACCGCCCAAGCCCTGCACGCCGTGATTCAGCCCATGGACTTTGCCGTCAGCTTGGATCTCTCGGATGCCTATCTCCACGTCCCCATGCACCCGGCCTCCCGATGTTACCTCCGCTTCCCCTTCGAAGGGGTCGTCTACCAGTTTGGTGCGCTGCCCTTCGGTCTCAACCTGAACCCTTGGGTCTTCACCCGCATCATAGACACAGTGGTCGCCACGGCCAGGCGGACATCGTTGAGCCCCACGTCCAACTACCTGGACGATCTTCTCCGGAACCACTCCGAGGATGCCTTGCGCGTCGACCGGGATGCTCTTCTCCTTCTCCTCGACAGGCTCGGCTTCCTGGTCAACACGGGGAAATCCGACCTCACGCCATGACGTCCAAAGGCTGTACTGCGGCGCAAAGGCTCGGACGGTCTCCACGCCGAAGGATGGGGCGGCGACGAACTTGTATAGCGAGGAGCACGCGTCGACTGTCGTCGCTACCAACGGTCAGGAGGTCGAGGCTGCGGGCGGACGTGATCAAAGGTGGGGTGGCAGGCGACCACAGACTGTGAAGGGGCGCCGGCCAGGAGGGTCTACCGGGCCGCAGGGCTCAACCCAAGGCCTTGCGGGCTGTCAGAAAGCTGGCAGGAGTGGGGCTGGCGGGCCACACGTCCTTACATTCGTCCTTGACCGACCGGTGTAAGTGAAGGTTGCCAGGCCTCCTCGACCCGTCGAACCAAGACCTGGGTGGCAAGATCCAGAAACCCAGATGAGGCGAGAGCATTGCGAATCAGGGAGGCTGTCCTGTTGATGCCGTGCGAAGGTAGCCTGGACTCGGTGATTGCCTAGACGATCTTCTCTCGCCCCCAGTCACCCTGTCTCCAGCCGTTGCCTCCATTTCGCCCTCGGCGGCTTGGTCTTCCACCGTCGCGCACTTCTCTTCGGCTTTACCGCAGCCTCTGGGTGTTCAACCACTTCTGGACGCTGTAGTGGATGAGGCCAGTTGGACGTCTTTGTGCAGCGACGTCGACAGCCCTAAACGATCGTCGGTTGCGGAACCAGCCGGAGTCCTCCTGGGAGAAGAATGAGTTCTGCGTGTCCCCAGACAACCCGTTGCCAGTTGTTGCCTCCTCTTTGCCTTCGGCGGTGTGATCTACCAGTGCCATGAGCTCCCTTCAGTGTCAATCGCAGCCTTTGGGGATTCAACCGTTGCTGTTCGTCATAGTGGACAGGACCAGACAGATGTCTTCATGCTACACATCGACTTCACTAGACGATCTTTTCTTGCGGTGTCGGGCGTTGTCCTCCTTGAAGAAGGATCGAGTTGCACTTCTAGTTTTCCTCGACAGGTGTGGCTTCCTGGTTTATGTGGGCAAGTCCGACTTCACGCCGTAGCGCCGCTTGTCCTCCTAGGGATCGAATCACGCACCGATCTCACAAAGGCGACTTCCAGAGTGGCGAATTCAGCTGTTGGCGAACTCAGAGCAGCGGGTGTCTCTAGAGTAGGCGTCCTCCACAGACGGGTGAGTACCGCAGCAGACCTACTTCCCCTACGGTGCATCAGCTGCCCCCACTTCAGCTGCTCCTGCTTCTCCCCGGACGACCCTTGACGGACGACCATCTTCACCTTCATCGCTGGACGGATCCCGACAGCCTCACGACGGGAGATCCTCTCTTCTCACCTTCACCCCAGTTGTCCCTTGTGCTGTCACAAGTCTCGCCACCGGGGGCACTCACCTGCTACTGAGATTCTACTCAGCCTCTGGCGGATGGCCTCCAGGCCTGGTGGCCTAGCTTCGGGTTTTCACGTCGGCAACGTTAGGAGCTTCTCGTCCTCTCCGACAGCGCCACAGCAGTCGCATACATTTGAAGCAGTGCGGGTCGCGGTTACTCTTCCTTCCTTCCTCCTCTGCCAGGGGCTCCGATGGTGTGAAGATCGAGACATTGTTACCTGAACAAGAGTCTTCACGGGACTTCCGCAGGGCGTGCCGACTCCTTTGCACGTCGTGGCCAACCTCTCCGCACCGGGTGGACGTTCCATCCGGACATCTTCGGGTGATCTGAGCAGATATGATCCCCCAGGATCCCCCTGAGGTGCTTCGTCAGCTTCCCCGCTTGTCTTCCCCGTTCCATCTCCGCTACCCGGAGCAGTCGACGCTCTCTACCGCTTGGGAAGGCCTCGTCGCCTTGCCGAACTACCTACTTCCAAGCTCCTGCTCAAGCGTAAGGTTGCAACGCGGTCCTGTTCCTGGTGGATACTGGCTGCGGCATATGCTCGTGGACCGCCGGCTTCCTGAACCTTGCCATGGGCCCCCTCTGCGGATCACCACCCCACTCACGATGTTTTGCAGCCCCGAGAACTCTTCTCCCACACCTGGACATTGTGCGGCTGGCCCTCGCCGCGAGATGATTCTCAATGCAGCTGTGGGAGCTATCGATACAGTTCTTAAAGACAATCGACCGGACGAGTCTACAAGGGAAGGGGCGAGTCCTGGGCGACTGATGTGATCCACATGGTCCGGACATCTTCGGGTGATCTGAGCAACTATTGAGTCCCCCAGGATCCCCCTGAGGTGCTTCGTCAGCTTCCCCGCTTCGTCTTCCTCGTTCCATCTCCGCTACCTGGAGCGGTTGACGCTCTCTACTGCTTGGGAAGGCCTCGTCGCCTCGCTGAACTACCTGCGGTGCTAGTTCCAAGCTCCTGCTCAAGCTCAAGGTTGCAACGCGGTCCTGTTCCTGGTGGATACTGGCTGCGGTATATGCTCGTGGACCACTGGCTTCCTGAACCTCGCCGTGGGCCCCTCTCTGCGGATCACCACCCCACGCACGATGTTTTGCAGCCCCGAGAACTCTTCTCCCATGCCTGGACGTTGTGCGGCTAGCCCTCGCTGTGAGAGGATTCTCAATGCAGCTGTGGGAGCTATCGATACAGTTCTTAGACAGTCTACCGGACGAGTCTACGAGGGAAGGGGTGAGTCCTGGGTGACTGATGTGATGACGGGCGCATCTTCCACATGGACCGGACGGTTCCTCGGCGTGTGAACTTCTTCCTTGGGCTCTTCACTGACTATCTTGGTGCCTTCGCCGTTAGGGGCTACCTGACCAGGATCGCTGATGCGGACCAACCTAGACCAACCGACCCCGGTGCCGGTAAAGACCTCACCGACCTTCTGACGCTTCAGTCTACACCTCTTGCCTTCGCTCGCGGTGCCGCGATGGGACCTTACCTAGGGGCTACTGTGGCTCGTCTTGGACGCTTCGACTCACTCCAGTTGACGCGGACGACCTTCGTGTAACGGAAGACCTACTCCTGACTGCCAGGGTCAGCGGACTGCACTCTCCTCAGCGCACCCCTCAGCCTTACAGTTCGGATGGTTGGCTCTGCACAACTAATGCCCGACCCGGTTTCCTAACCTAGACCTGGTCCTCTTGGGTTGCCCCAGTGGTCTCCATTCGGCCTTGAGGGGTTCGGGCCCTGCTCGGGATACAGACAGCAGGATCCGGTGAGAGCCTTATGTGGACACCTGCGCCGGACCAAGCCGATACACAGGGGATGCGCTCGCCTTCCAGGTAGGATTGACATCTCAGCCCAGACGGTATACCTCCGGGCTACATGGCATTGCGTGCCGCCTACCAGGACCTCTCCCTGAGGCAGCCAACGCGACGAACATCAGGGCGAACGAGGTCAGAGCCATGGCTGCAACCTCACATTCGACCGCTGCCCGATTCTACCTGAGAGACCTCTCCCGACAGCGCGAGGTTCTCTCAGGACCTCTCCGCCCAGCGGGAAACAAGGCGCTGGTGGGAAACATCCCCGGAGCTCAACACTCCCTCCTGGCACCCTCGGTGCCGTAGGCTTCTTAGCTAAAATTATCGGGAGGTTACTCCTGGGAGGGCGGGCCTGGTTAGCAGCAGGGGGTTAGGGGCGTTATAAGCGGCACCCACCTCCTCTTCGTAATTCTTCCTAACAGTGATGTCATCGGTAATGTGTTTTGAGGAAACAAATTAATTTTTCTCTAAAATGTATTTTTTCGAAAAATACTTACAAATGACATTACTATAATGACCCTCCCACCTGCCCTATTTGCCGCTTGTCAGCTAAGTAAAAACAAACTGGCGGGAATCCGGTGAGCGATTGCCCGGATGGGGATGGAAGGGAGGCTACTCGGGATGCTGGACAGGGCTTATGGTGCCCCTTGTTGCCTGTCCTGCCGTATAGGTACACAACCAATTTTGGCTAAAATTAGGCTAGCTAAGACACTATTCCTAACAGTAATGTCATCGGTAAGTATTTTTCGAAAAAAATACATTTTAGAGAAAAATTCATTTTTGTATGCAATTATTTTGTGTAGTGAACGTGATCGTGACTATGACTTCCTGTCGTCCATTGAGCTGCTGATCCTGGACCAAGCAGACATGTTTCTCATGCAAAACTGGGATCATGTACTGGTAGGTGGCATCCTCCACTCACTTGTGGGAAAACTGAATTAGGCTTGTTGTAGAACAGTAAAATCTGGGGTTATTTTTCGCAACCACCTTTTTGACCAGAAAAAGTTGTCTTGAAAGACTAGCGCTCTGTTAAGAGAACAAAGCAAAGGCAAGGAGTGTCATCTGTCATTAAGGACCATCATTTAGGTGGCTACAGCCACCTAAATGATGGTCCTTAATGACAGGTGGTCTGTCAGAAAGGTTGAAGCTCAAAACAGATTCTGCTGCTCTGCATCATAGACTGTATGATGATGAACTTTGATTTGAGGAGCTGATCTCTGCCGGCATGTGGCATATATTCTCTTGACCCTCTGCAACCTGTCTGTATAGCAGATATTTTAGATACACTTTTGGATAGGTCAAGACCACATTTTTCGTCTGAAAATAAATTTGCTGTTAACCCATTACAGTCTGACTGAATGTATTGCCCTATGAAGGCTACATTACGGACTGGGAGACAGATTAGCAATTTTAGTTCAAGGGTGGTGCCAGACTAGCTGTTCTGGCACCACCCTTTGAACTATCATAGGCAAATTTATTTCATGCAGTAGTGTATTAGGATGTAAAGGGTTAACAAAGCTTTTCATAAAGCAAACAAAAATGTGGGTTCCCTAGCATTTTGTTATGACCAAAGTTTGATGTGATTCCTCTTGTGAACTTTGTGCTATGTGCTTGTGTTCTGAACATACTGCGTGTGTGTATTGACAGCACCTATTTGATCACCTGCATCTACAGCCGCGACAAGGCCATGGCGCTGACTTCTCTCGTGTCCGCATGTGGACTCTCAATGGATGGTCAGTTTACCCAGTAGAATGAAAGATATCTTCTAGAATCTAATGTATAATTTTTATTAACCCTTTTCATCCCGATACACTATTGCCTAAAATAAATGCGACTCTGATAGTTTAAGGGTGGTGCCAGACTAGCTTGGCGCCTGAGGCGCAAAGCTAGTCTGGCAGCACCCTTGAACTAAAATGGTTGATCTGTCTCATAATCTGTCATGCAGCCTTCATGGGACAATAAGCTGATTTTAAAAGCAGTCTCAGGATTTAATGGCTTAATATATTGACTCTACATGACTCATTCATGGCCAGCCGCATCTGGATGCATCTGGCCATGAATGAATTAAGACTCCAAGATGGGGTCAAAAGCTCAGGAGTAAATCAACAACAGATTTCAGCAAGGTATCTTGCATTCCTATATACAATGGCAGTAGCTGTCATCCGCTCATAGCAACCAGTACAATTTACTCCCATTCTTTTTTACTATGCAATGGCCCCCTGTGTATAATTCTTGAGGCCAGTTGTTTTCACTCCCAACCGCTACTTGACCCTATGAATAGCGGCTGCTTTGAGTCTGAGCGGCACTTTTGCAAGCTTGGTCAGCTGTCTTAAAAGAAAAGAAATGCATTTATGACTGAAGTGCTGAAACAGCGAACAAGGGCACATCAGGCACTGTTCACACGCATGCACGCATGCACTTTCTCACACACTCCCCAAAAGGATGTAACACAATTTGAAGCTATCAGAATTTAAGAGATCAGAGTTTGTTCCACTTATTCTTAATATAATGGCCATTGTGTATTTCGGCCACTTTTCCCAGTCCTGTGGGTGATAGACAGTTTTGAGTGTAGCTACAAACAAATTTGGGTTCCCTGGTGTTTTGTTATGTGTAATTTGTGTTTGGTCTTGTTGTTTACGTGTTTTACTTTTTTCAGGTCCAAACACTATCGGCAGACCCTAATTTTCAGCTCTCTTATGCTACCGGAGCTGATGTCTTTGTTCAACAAACACTGCCACAGTATCCTTGCACACAATTTTGCTGCCTTTAGTTCATATTTCTGCTGGTCTGTGATTTTGGACTTTATTACACAGTGCCATAAGGTCCAAAATCACTTACCAAACTTCTTTTCTTGTTGAGGGAGTGAGATAGTGATGATTGGACTCAGGATCAGTAGGATGTCATACAGGAGGTTACCAATGGCAATATCTGGTACTTTGTTTGGTGATAACAGATTGAATTGAGTAACCTGCCCCCCACATCACCCCAACCCTCCCCACAGTACTTCACCCTGTGTTCTCTGCAGTGTTACCGTATCTTAATTTTCCCAGAGTGTCACAAACTGAACCTGTCTGGCAGTCTTATGAACCAGAAGCTAGCAAGTTATTGGGGTTTAACCCCTTTCCCTGCCATTGTAGATACATTTTGGCCCTGAAATCTGTGTTCACTGAACAACTAAAAGCCGCAACTGTCCAAAGAACACAGACACAAAGTGGTCTCAGCAAGAGACAGATCCTCATGAGCCTGCGCAGTCGCAGGGGCTCATGAGGATCTATGTCTCTTGCACTTGGATCGCGTTCACTTTTTTTTGGCAGTGAAGGGGTTAGTGCTGAGACGGCAGCTAAGGCTGTCTCACAGCAGATTTTGTGCAGGAGATGAATGTCATGTTGATTTGATATATAGCAAGAACTTCACCGTTGATCTCGATTTTGAAAGGCAGTCCAATATTAACCTCCTTGTGCATGAAGCCACAAGTAGTGTAAGTAGTGCTGGTGGCTGTGTGCATAAAGGGGGTTAACTCATTCACGTCCAGCCACATCCGGATGCGGCTGGCCGCGAATGAGTTAACCTCTTCACTGATGGAGAAAAATGTGAGCACCGCCCAGCTACTAGAGGTGGAAAACCTTTTGAAGCCCTGCAGATGGTGGGTCTCATGAGGTTCTTTGCCACTTGTGGCCTTGTTTATCTCTTTCTTTGTTGGATTGATGGGATTATCCACTGTTGTATTTGCTCAGCTTTCAAGACATAATTTGGCATTCACTGGCAGTGAAGGGGTTAATGAGCACAGCAAGGTGCACTCGACAGTTTTCTATCCTTGACACATCCCAGACTATGCAGGTAAAGTGCAGGTGCACCGAAAGGCCTGCAAGGGCAGTGTCTGTCAGGTGGTTGTGCAGCTTCCACAAGTAAGTAGCATACCGGGAGCCATAAAGTCAGACCTTGTTTTTGACGTTCATGTTGAATTGGTGTTAAACTTACATAACTCATTCAGCCCGACACACGTATTTCCCAAGTTTTGGAGGCATCATCTAACAACTATGCACCTGTTGCAGGAGATGGATCGACCATGATAATTCAAGGGTAGTGCCAGATTAGCTTGGCGCCTGTCGGCGCCAAGCTAATCTGGCACTACCCTTGAATTATCATGGTCGACCCATCTCCTGCTGTAGTGCGTCAGGGCTGAATGAGATAATCATATAAAAAAAAAACACATGGTAAGCAAAAAGGTCTTTGGCTGATTTCAGTCTTAGTTATCCCATGCATAGCATTCCACGGGTCAACTGATCCTGGACCCCCACCAGGGAATGTTCCTCTCATTAGACATCTAACTGCGAGCCACAGACCTAAGGCATTATATCCAGTTTTGTGATTATCCTATGCACATATGAAGAATGATCTGCAGCATGTGCCAATTTGGAGATCATTTTTGAACCTCTTGGGTGCCAAGTATATTGGGCACTGCCCTAGAGCTATGGCCCATCTGTCTCTCACAGTATATGTATATGGTTGCAGTGGTATACAGACTATTCTGAAGTATGATATTTCTGTTTACAGATGTTTCACAACATCAAGTGCACTGATTTCCTGTCCTTGGCAGATGCAAGATTTGAGTTTTTCCTCAAAGAGGTAAGCAGCAACACTCTTACTCTGGAGATAGCAAAAAGACAGCTGTGATCCTTATTCCTTTCTTTTTTTAACTCATTCGAGACGTGCCGCCTATGGATACGCAGTGAACCGCTGCGTATTCGTAGGCAGCATGTCTCAAGTGAGTTAATAATAGTAATGAGACGACGTATTAAGTAGGTGCAGTTTACTCTTTTTCTTTCCTTTGATTTTGATTCTGTAGGCATTATTATCTTTGAATTACTTTTAGAGTATCTGTCTCCCTTGACAGATAATTAGCTGTAAAACAAATAATTATTTTTAAAAAGTCCAATTGTAACAACTTTCATGGCTTCTTTTTTGTTTATACTCAGGTCTTGCCACAGCACAAAGAGGCAGACATGAAACAGACACTGATCTTCATCCCATCGTACTTTGACTTTGTCCGTATTCGCAACTACTTTAAGAAAGAAGTCATCAGTTTTGTCCACATCAATGAGTAAGTATTTGTTTTGCGTACAAGCACTCAGTACTGTACAAGGCTGCTGCCAAACGAAACTCCAGAAAGGTTGCCACTCAAAAGAGACCATGAGGTAGTTTTGTACAATCTAATCACAACACCATGAATTAACACCCTTTTGCATGCAGCTACGGGTGCTGTAAATACCAGTAGTACCTGTGGCTTCATGTACAAGTGGGTTAACCCATATCATACTGAGGCTAAAAGCTTCAAATTTGTACACTTCCATATGCAAGCTACATTATAGTACTTACATATAAGGATATAGACCAATGGCTTTAGTTGGTGCACCTAGAGGCGCCAAGCTATTCTGGCACTATCTTTGAACTATTTTAGTCAAACTTATTTCTCACATAGGTGTATTCCGAATGATAAGGGTTAAAAAGCCATTACAGGTTGATGGCATTTTTGTCATAGCTGTTTGAAAAGCTTACTTTGAACTTTTGTTGTATATACTGGTTTTGTTCAGGTACGCCACTTCCAAAGGGACTCGGCGAGCGCGCATTGAGTTCCGCAGAAGAAAAGCCCACTTCATGCTGTACACAGAGAGGATTCACTTCTACCGCAGGTGCATTTTACATTTTGTTTTCATCGTACCGTATGAATATTTTTCAGATGCTGTTTTGCTAGAAAAAGATGGTATTAAAAAGGACTGACTTTATTTGGGCAAAGATCATTTTCATACCAAGGTCCGTCAGTCTGGAATGATCTCACTAAATCCTTGAGACACAGTGAGTCCAGTACCAGTTTTGAAAGCAGTCTTAAAACTTTTCTTTTACAATCATAAATGTCAGTGTTCATGTATCCAGTCGTTTGCTGTTCTTTTGTGCAATGTACACATGGTTTTTGTCACTTTATTGATATTGTGTAATATTTTCTTGTTCGCTTGTACAGCGCTTAGAGTAGTTTACTATGTATGGGCACTTAATAAATTCTCTTTATTATTATTATTAGTAGTAGTAGTATTAACCCATTCAGCCTGATGCCCTACAGCAGGAGGTGGGTCAACCATGATAATTCAAGTGTAGTGCCAGATTAGCTTGGCGCCTGTTGGCGCCAAGCTAATCTGGCACTACCCTTGAATTATCATGGTCGACCCATCTCCTGCAACAGGTGCATAGTCGTTAGAGGACGCCTCCAAAATTTGGGAAATATGTGCGTCGGGCTGAATGAGTTAATATTATTATTGTTATTATTGTCATTAAAAGAAAGGTGCTTTACTGAGAAAGGTCTTGAAGGGCAAACAATGTCACCTGTCATTAAAGGTCATCTTTTTGGTGGCTAGTGTACACTTACAAGGCTTCATTTGATAATCTTACAAGGCTTCATGCTAATTTGATAATATAGCAACCTATCCATCTTTGGTGGTGGTGGCAGTGGTGCTTTTGTTGTTGATGGATTGTTGGTGTGTTATGTTGTTGTTCCTCATCCAGGACAGAGAAGTGAGCATGTTCTGAGGTATATGTACTGTTACTCACATCGTTGTACCTGTTTGCACAGATTTCTACCTTGTACTTTTTCATACAGACTATCAAGTTCTTCCCTGTCACTGCACATACATCTCTCTTTGTAAATGTTTGTTCATTCAATGACCAAAAGCCGCAATCGTCCAAAAAACATGGATACAAATTGGTCTCAGCAAGAGGCATAGATCCTTATGAGCCCCTGCAGGTGCTGGGGCGCATGAGGATCTGTGTCTCTTGGAGATGGATGATGTTCACTTGTTCTTGGCAGTGAAGGGGTTACATTTACAAACAATAGACTACGTCCAGGTCATAGCACTGCTTCTAACACATTTGTTTGCACAGGTTCAAACTGCGAGGGCCAAAACACATCATTTTCTACGAGTTGCCACATTCCCCTCACTTCTACTCGGAAATGTGCAACATGCTAGAGGATCCCGGCCGAATTTCCGCCGTCGCTACAGATACCTTGACCTGCACAGTCATCTTCTCTAAGTACGATGCCTACAAACTTGCAGAAGTGGTGGGCACTGAGAGGGCCAAACACATGCTGACATCTGACAGAGACGTTCACATGCTTGTGTCTGGTGACAGATAGACAGCTGGCTTTATCTGCTAGAGGCTTAGATTCTCATAAGCCCCTGTAGAATGCAGGGTCTCATGAGAATGTATGCCTCTTGCTGACATAAATTGAGCCAGACACATGCTGACATCTGAAGGGGATGTTCATATGGATTGCTTGCGTCTGGTGACCGAGAGACAGACTGCTAGTTCATATTGCTGAGTCTCAGATTCTCATTAGTGCTTGCACTCTGTAGGGGCTCATGAGAATCTATGCTCCTTGTTGACATAAATTGAATTAAACACTTGTGTGTTGACATTTGGCATTCATGCTGCGTGCAGTTGTGCTGTGAAAGAAAAAGACTGATTTTGTTGTGTGATCGATGGAGTTGGGCCTATTGTGTGAACGTATTACTACACAAAAACATTTATGATAAAAGAAATCATACAATGTATTACATTCATAGGGAACAAAAAAAAGTTATTGGTAGCATGGGTTTGCATGTTTACTTTGACATCCCCATGGCCTAGAAGGGCCCATGTTGCAAAGACCTGCTACCAATAAGATATTGTTTTAATTCTTTTGCCATATTCATAAAATTAGTCAAGTTGATGAAAGGCAGAGTGCATTGGCTTGTGCTGTTTGACCTTAACACATGTTCTGACCAAGCCCCTGCAGTTGCAAGGAATCATGAGCAAACACGCCTTTTGCTTGCAGCTTGTCAATTTAATTTTGACTTTGGAAAGAATGTTTTGAGCTGCATCGTCAAAATATTGTCGTAAGAGTAATGCTGTGGAACAGCGAGTGTTTTTCTAATTGTTGTTGGTTTTTTTTGGCTCACGTGGGAAGCAAAAGTGAGTCTATGTTCTGGACCAGTGGTCGTCCATCCATCCGCGTCCGCCATCGTCCGTGGTAAACTTTAATGTTGGCATTTTCTCAGAGACTATTCAAGCAACAGTCTTCAAACTTGGCCCAAGGATACTTTGTGGCAAGACCTTTCCAAAAAAACAATTTCAGTGACCTCTCACAAAGGTCAAGGTCACAAGGGATCAGGAAATATATTTTTAAAATAGCTATTTTTGGACATAGTTTATTTTTTCTCAAATACTATTCACAACTTCAAACTCAAACTTGGTGCAAAGATACCTGATGGTAAGACCTTAATATGCACACTAATTTGGTTGATCCCTCAGAAAGGTCATGGGTCACAAGATCTCAGGAAATAGGTCAAAAATAACCATATTTTTACAAAAGATGTTTTTTCTCAAGTACTATTCACAACTTCGAACCCAAACTTGGTACAAAGATACCTTATAATAAGACCTTTTTATGCATACTAATTTGGTTGATCCCTCGGAAAGGTCAAGGGTCACAAGAGCTCAAGAAATGAGTCCAAAATCGCAATATTTTGACAAAAGATGCTTTTTTCTCAAGTACTATTCACAACTTCAAACCCAAACTTGCTACAGAGATACCTAATGGTAAGACCTATCTATGCATACTAATTTGGATGACTCCTCGGAAAGGTCAAGGGTCACAAGAGCTCAGGAAATAGGTTTAAAAAAAATAGCCATATTTTGACATAAAATGTTTTTTCTCAATTACTATTCACAACTTCAAACCCAAACTTGCTACAGAGATACCTGATGGTAAGACCTATCTATGCATACTAATTTGGATGACCCCCCAGAAAAGGTCAAGGGTCACAAGAGGTCGACAAATGTGTATAAAATGACAATATTTGTAGTTATTATCAACATTTTCACAAACTTTTCAATCAAATTTGGCACAAAGGTAGCTGATGGTAAGACCTTCCTATGTATCCTAATTTAGTCGACTCGTCGCAAAGGTCATGGATCACGGGGGTTTCACAAATGTGTGAAAACATTAAATTTTGAGAAAACATGGATTTTGTTAATGCAGAAGCCATCCCTTTACTCAGACGTGTGGATCGGTCATACATGTGAGCCATAAGGGCTTTGCATTTCTTGTTTAAAGTTTAGAATTCTTAGTATTCAGCAGTGATGCAACAATCTTGTGACACTGAACTTGGCTGCACCATTTTCAGTCTGGTGAAGGCCTTTTTTTTAGTCTTGCATTTTTTAGGGAAAATATTGTTGGAAATGGGATGCTTTCACTTTAACTCATTCAGCCTGGTGCACATATTTCCCAAATTTTGGAGGCGACATCTAACAACTATGCACCTGTTGCAGGAGATGGATCGACCATGATAATTCAAGGGTAGTGCCAGATTAGCTTGGCGCCAACAGGCGCCAAGCTAATCTGGCACTACCCTTGAATTATCATGGTCGACCCATCTATCATGGTCGACCTATCTCCTATCATGGTCGACCCATCTCCTGCTGTAGCGTGTCAGGGCTGAATGGGTTAAACAAAAACGGTAGAGCGTATATTGTTTTGAATTATGCTGAGAAGCTTTATTGTGTAGCGTATGTTTTAATGCTCTTTTTGTTGAACCAAGCTGGCATCCAAGGAGTAAGAAATGAGGTCATAACGCATCACAAAGTCGTTTCATAGTGTTTAGTAGTAAGGTCACATCCTAGTGCGCAAAAGGCCATTGGGCTGCTATTGGCCTGCGCACAGTCGTGCACGGCCCAAAGGCCTTTTGCGCATTGGGATGGTACAGTTTGCACTAATTTGATTTGTCGTGTGACGTAGGAATGAAAACAAAGATGTTTAATAGCATTTGTAGAGTGTGTTGTCATAGTATCCACTGATTCTAGTGTGTGCATGCGTGTGTGTGTGCGTGTGTGTTTTGTTATTTTGTTGCATGAGAATCAGCAAGAGACTAAACAGTAGTACTTGTGGTAGCTTTAAAGCACAAGGTTGTTTTAGCACGTAATTCTGTTCTAAGTGATGCTAAATTAGGTCATCTTAAATTATTTGTCTGTAAATTGAGAAATAAACTTCCTCTGTGTAAAAAGCATTTTTTAATGTTCACAAAACATATGAATAAAGACTTGCTTGTATTCATAGGTGTGCTGTTACGCAACATCTGTTTTATTTGTACTAATAATGGGTAGACCATTGAAAACCAATGATGTCGTCATTGTGTATGACTTCTATTTGTGGGTGCGGGTGTGGCTGGCCAAGCCAATCCTGGAGCCAAACCTGCAAGGGTAATGGGGGCACTGGAACGTAGATGTGGGGAGAGTCGACGCTGTCTTTCTGCGAGCTCTGGCACTGGTGATCCGTTCACGCCGATTGTGTTTAAAGAGCGTGCAGGCTTTCCTGGTGGCGGCACGCCAGCCAGATCTGTCTTGTGCTTGTGCTTCAAGTTCCTTTACCGGGAAGATGCAGTACTTGGGGCTGTCTTTTATGCAGTCTTTGAAGCGTTTCTTTGGCCGTCCTTGCTTCCTGTGGCCTTTTGAGAGTGCACCATACAGGAGTTGGCGTGGCATGCGAGAATCATCCATGCGTATGACATGATCTGTCCAGCGGAGTTGTGTCTTTAGGATCAAGGCTTCAACACTCACTAAGCCAGCATTATCCAGGACTTCCAGGTTTGTCACCTTGTCTTGCCAATTGATGCCCATGAGTGAGCGCAGGGATCTCATGTGGAAACGTTCAAGTTTGAGGTGCTTTCTGTACAGCGTCCATGACTCACAGCCATAGAGGAGGCTGGGGAGGACTACTGCCTTGTAGACTTTGATCTTGGTGGAGAGCTTGACGTTGTTGTTATTCAACACACGAGTGCGCAGATGACCCAGGGCTTGGCTGGCTTTGCTGATGCGAGCTGCGATTTCCTTGTCAATAGTACCATCAGAAGAGATGATGCTCCCCAGGTTCCTGAACTGGTCGACAGTCTTCAGCTCGGTGCCTTCTATATACACTTTGGGGGAGGGGGGGGGCTCTTGTGCCTGGGGCTGGTTGGTGCAGGACCTCGGTCTTGTTGAGACTGATGGTGAGGTCAAACAGTCGAGAGGCTTCCGAGAACCTGTTGACGATGGTCTGGAGGTCAGACTCCGTGTGCGCCATCAGCACACAGTCATCGGCAAACAGCGCCTCAAGGATCAGTCTCTCGATGGTCTTGGTCCTGGCGTTCAGTCGACGGAGGTCAAAGAGAGAGCCGTCTAGTCTGTACTTCAGGTACACTCCCTTCTCAAGGTCACGTACTGCATGGGTCAGGACACACGTGAAGAACAGGTTGAACATCACGGGGGCAAGAACACAACCTTGCTTGACACCGTTGGAAATGTCAAAGGGTGCGGATGTGTCGCCGTTTGACTGGACAGCTCCTACCATTCCATCATGGAAGAGGCAGATGATGTTGGTGAACTTCCTGGGGCAGCCGAGCTTTGAGAGGATGACCCAAAGCTCCTCTCTGTTTACGGTGTCGAATGCTTTGGTCAGATCTATGAAGACGGCGTAGAGGTCCATGTGCTGCTCAATGCATTTCTCCTGGACCTGTCTCACAGAGAAGACCATGTCGACTGTGCTGCGGTCGGGTCTGAAGCCACACTGAGCCTCTGGGAGTGCTTCCTCGGATACAGAGCTGATCAGGCGGTTGAGGATGACTCTCACGAGGATCTTGCCAGCAATGGACAAGAGTTAGATCCCTCAGTAATTGGCACAGTCTGCTTTGCTGCCCTTGTTCTTGAACAGGGAGACGATTGTAGCATCTCTAAATTCCTGTGGCATGTTCTCCTCTGACCAGATGCATGTCAGAATGTTGAGCCATCAAGGTTCTCAGGTCCAGCTGCTTTGAAGAGCAGTGCGGGGATGCCATCCATGCCTGCAGTCTTGCCGGAGATAGTCTGGTTGATCACTTTCTTGACCTCGTCCAGGGTAGGTGGGAGGTCAAGGTCATCCAGTGTGGGCTTTTGGGGAATCATGTCCAGGGCCGCAGGGTCGACAATGGAAGGCAGGTTCAGCAGATTTGAGAAGTGTTCTCTCAAGCGCTCAGTGATGCTGCCTTTGTCCTTCAGCAAGGTGAAGCCGTCGGAAGAAAAGAGAGGGATTGTGCTGGGTCTGGCAGGGCCGTAGACAGCTTTCATTGCACTGAAAAACTCCTTGGAGTTGTTGGATTTAGCAAAGTGTTCAAGTTCTTTTGCCTTGCTGTCCCACCAGGTGTCCTGGGCTTTTCTCTGGAGGTGTTTGAAGAGGTCTTTCTTGGACAAGGAGTTGATGTCGTTCTGCCACTCGATGAAGGCACTGCGCTTATGCTCCAGTAGCTTATTGATCTCTTCATTGTTCTCATCGAACCAATCCTGGTGTACCCTCTGCATGGGTCCAAGCACGTCTTTGGCAGACTCCGTCACCATCCCCTTGAACTGGTTCCACATTTCAGTTGGGTTGCCATCAAGGTGGGACTGGAAGTTTTCCTTGACGTCCGGGCGCTTCAGCTTGGCCAGGTTGAATGAATGTCGGGTATGCTTCGGCCTCTTCCTTTGTGCTGAGGACAGACCGCACCAGCCGATGGTCGGTCCAGCACTCGGCTCCTCTCATGGCTCTGGTGATTCTGACATCACGAGTATCCCGCTGGCGGACAATGACACTGCTTGGACCTGGGATGCATCAATGTTGTCTTGTACTTACTAGCCAGCCTGAAGAGGGTGTTGGTGATGGCGAGTCCATTCTCAGAACACAATGTCATCAGCAGCAGGCCATTGCTGTTCATCTTGCCCAGCCCGTGTGGGCCCATCACTCCTTCCCAGCAGTCACATTCGCGCCCAACTCGAGCATTGAAGTCACCAAGCACGATGAGTTTGTCACTTGCAGGGGTGGACTTCAGGAGGGAGTCGAGGCTCTCATAGAATGCCTCCTTGTCGTCATCGGCGTTGGTGAGTGTCGGAGCATAGGCGCTGATGATAGTGACATGTCGGGTGTGGGAGATGAGGAAACGGAGCTTCATCACTCGTTCGCTGATGCCAGTGGCAAGAGAAGGCAGCTGTCGGAGGAACGTGGTGCGGATGGCGAAGCCAACTCCGTGTATCCTGTCCTCGTTCTCAGCTTTGCCCTTCCAGAAGAAAGTGTACCCACCCTCAGGTTCTCAGCTCGAGCCTTCGTCAGCAAATCTGGTTTCACTAAGAGCTGCAATGTCGATCTTATATCTCGCCAGCTCCCTGGCTATGAGGGCTGTTCTTCTGTGCGGTCTCTGCGTCTGATCTCTGTCCAACAGGGTTCGTACGTTCCACGTACCGAGAATAAGTTTCTTTCTTTGTTTTTCTTTTCGACCGCATAAAAGGGTTAAACCGCCAGCCGCGGTAAGCTGACCGGTTTGGTGTAGGGCAGGCAATGTTTGGAACACCTTTTCTAGTTCCCTCCCTTACTAGGGTGAGCAGTGCTGTCCTGAAGAGGGCTGCTCAGTTGCCTGGGATGCTGCCGAACTTCCCTGCTGCCCCTGGTACAGGGAAGAGCGACCACTGGTCCACAGGCCGCCTACGTGCAGGTTCGGAGCTACGACTCCCAGTAGTAACCTCTACCTGTCGGTTCGCCCGTTCCCCATCGCCGCAGGGCTTCTGGAGGAGGCAGAAGAAAAAAGAGGATGAACTGAGAAGCAGATTTGGTGAAGATGAAGATCCATGCACAAAACCTGCGCGTGAGGGAGATTTTGGTGGAGAAGCTGTTGCGCTGGAGCAACCCCACCTTCTCGGCCGCAAAAATCAGAGTCCAGTGGCACGATGAGACGTTACAACTGGTAACTTCCTTGGCTGCAGTGGATGGCCATGTCTTCTTCTGTGCTCTGACATGCCCTTGATTGAGTTTCCTCCGCCCAGTCGGCCGGTGACAGACTTTGCATGCTAGGACGAGCAAGTCCTGCCTCACCAAGGGTTTGAGACCCCCGGTTTTCCCTCACTTGGTTTAGCCAGCCAGTGGAAGCTGTTGCCCGTGCGATGGTGTGGCCGCTGCGCATGCTGCAGCTACGTGGAGCCACAAGTGAGAGTTGAGTGTCAAAGTGGGGACTTGTACTGGTGGACTACTCGCTAACCTTCGAGAGACGACTTGTCCCCCCTTATAGGTGAAACCCCCTCCTTGAATAGTCCAGACACTATTGCATTGTTTATTGCGCGTGTAATGATGTGAGGATGTTTTTTGTTTGTTTGTTTGTTTCCTGCATCCCATTATGCAAAATGTCATTTTGGCCGATATCAGCCTGATGGCCTTTTGTTTCCTGGGATGAGTTCACTACATACATTATGGAAATAGGAATGGGCAACATGCACCAGGAGAAAAGAAGTGGTTTAGAAGTAGGGTACCAATATCCTGGAAGAGGAAGCAAGTCCGGAACGCATCCTACACATTCAGGTCCGCTGGCATCCTAGTGTTCATGCTGGGGACTGACATCATCACCAGCTGGTAAACTTGTTTGTTCTCTCTCTTGCCGAACCTTTTTTTTTTTTTTCAATGTACGTTTTTTTTTTTAAAAAATGTCTGCAGGACTGGCAACATATCTCACTTTTCACACAGTCACGTACACACCCTTTTTCAATCTGCCATATGGACACGTGATCGTGTCATACATATTCTGCAGTACACAGGTACCCCAATAGCAAAAGGTCCTCGGTCTGATGACGGCCGTAGTTGGCCCGCGCACGGCAGTGCGCGGGACAACTACGGCCGTCATCAGACCGAGGACATTTGCACATCGTCGGTGTTAAACGCATGTCTGACATGCGACATTAATGTTTTAAATTTCAAGTTCTCCAGTTGCACCTAATCGACGCTATGTTCTCGTAATCATTTTTTTTTTTCAGTCCCCCCAAATCCGCGTGTTGCCACTTGGGATCAAGGGGGTTAATGACGGCACCCCCCTCATACCGGTTGTAAGCAAGCATGAAAAGTATTAATCCAGTGGCGTAGGAACAACATCATTTTTTTTCCAGAGTCCGGTATGTCAAGTTGCTGGTAATCCCATAGTCAAATGTCATGTCATCGAGGGGGGGGGGGGGGGGGAGGGAGGGGTCGCGGCGGTAGCGAATCGAGGGAGACAGCCAGTGTGGTGGGGAGGGAAGGGGGGGGGGGGAATAGATACGAGTGGGAACATCATGTCGGATAATTTATGCCCATGGCAAATATCAATTTTTTTTCTCATATTTTCATTATGTTACACTATTAACCTTTTTTCCACAGGTGAATGATTTTTTTTCTCTCTCTCTGTAGGTTGTGCTGAGCGTATTCAGTGACAGTTGGGTCTGGAGGAGGTTTGACCCGGTATATAGGGAAGTACCTGGGGAGATATGGCTACAGTTAAGTGGAAGGTACCCAGTGTGCAAAGACCCTCGGGCCCACAGTGGACGACTGGCACGGCTGTGCCGCGCGGGCCCAATTACTGCCGTCGTCGGCCCGAAGACGTTTTGCTACTAGGGTATAGCCACAGGATACTTTGGTTATCAAGTGTCCACAGGAGGTCACATTTCACCGGCAAAACAATACCTGCTCCCCGCTCCACCGCCACCCCTCTCCTGTGGGTTCCTACGCGAGTGAAGTTTGTACATGTAGTAAAATTTCAATATACTGCATAGGCTACTGACAACTGTGTCCTCAAAATCACTGCCGTCTAGTTGGGGCATTGGGCAGTCTTGGCTTGACTTCGCGAACGAAGATTCTATAGGGCTTGCCCACGTCGTCTGCAGGCATTTTCGTGGCTGCGGAGGCCAATCCGGGACAGGCAGGTACGACCGCAGTGGCTGCAGGGGAAGGTCTGTTCAGGGTTCTGAGTTACGACAGCTCTGTTTTTTCTTCTGAGCCGCTTGTCCTTAAGGTTAGCTCTGCGAGAGTCCTCAAAGGAGACGGCTGCCTTGTGAATGGTGGAGCGCCAGGTGTCACGGTCCGCAGCAAGCGAAGACCACTGGCGGTGGTCAATGGCGTAGGAACAATGGAATGGCGTGGCCTTTTGTACCCAATGCACAAAAGGCCATCAGGCCGACGGCCTTTGCGCACTCGGTGGTGAAGAAGATATTTTGCCCAGGTGGGCGGGATCCGACCGGCTGCTAGTTGGTGAGTTCGGGGTTTAACGTTCACGGCACCGAAATGATAATGGACGGCCTCTGACGGGCGGGTCATGGGGCCGGGACAGGGAAATCTGTTGCCTATGGAGTGCGAACTGAACACAGGCTGATCAGTTCAGGCGCACTGCAACTGTGCCACTTTGCCATTCAGGGCCTTTCAACGGACATGCTATTGAACAAACCCGTCTTTTTTCTTTCCTGGATTTCAGTCGAGTTCAGCTACCGGGGACTCGAACTCACGGGACAGGGAAATCTGTTGCCTATGGAGTGCGAACTGAACACAGGCTGATCAGTTCAGGCGCACTGCAACTGTGCCACTTTGCCATTCAGGACCTTTCAACGGACATGCTATTGAACAAACCCGTCTTTTTTCTTTCCTGGATTTCAGTCGAGTCCACCGGGGACTCGAACTCACGACCTGGTCGCAACTGATTTCCTTCGCTCTCTTTCGCTCCGACGACGCTGCCAAACCGCCTGAGCTATTTCGGACTCTATCCGCCCGGCGTGGCCAAGGTTGTGCTTAACTCCACAACAGCCAAACTGAACGAGGGGCCGGGGAGGCAGTGGGGGTTACTAATGATCATCCACCATGCCAGTCGTGGCTGAGAAACTCTGATTTTGTTCTAATTCGAAAATCTCGGCATTTTATTTATGCCTATTTGTTGCAGGCCTCAGACTCTGACAGTGAACTGAAGAAACACAATAAAAATTACGTCATGTCTAGCCGCACGCTAACGGCGGCCGACGTCGCTGTTGCCGGAACGTACTTCAGTTGGGTGGGAAGTGCCATTTGTATATGTGTGTGTGTGTGTGTGTGTGTGTGTGTGTGTGTGTGTGTGTGTGTGTGTGTGTGTGTGTGTGTGTGTATGTGTGTGTGTGTGTGCGCGCGCGCGTGTGTGTGTGTGTGTGTGTGTGTGTGTGTGTGTGTGTGTGTGTGTGTGTGTGTGTGTGTGTGTGTGTGTGTGTGTGTGTAAGAGTTCTACGACCGACTCCAGAGTGCTGTGGACAAATGTGCGGAGCGAGACATCACCATCATCATGGGCGATTTTAATGCCAAAATAGGGGAGGACAACACCGGATACGAAGAGGTGATGGGGAGACAGGGGCTAGGGGAGATGAGCGAGAACGGGGAGAGGTTCGTAGACTTTTGTGCTCTAAACAGACTTGTCATTGGAGGCAGCATCTTCCCACACAGAAGAATACACAAAGCAACGTGGGTCTCACTTGACCATACTACAGAGAACCAAATAGACCATATCTGCATTAGCAAGAAATTTAGAAGATCCTTTCAAAATGTTCGAGTGAGGAGGGGAGCAGATGTCGCCTCAGACCATCATCTGCTTATCTTAAGAATAAAGCTCAAGTTAAAGAAAAGCAGCACAGGGACAATATAATGTAGGCCTCCTGAGAGAGACTGGAGTGAGAGAAGAGTTCAAATTGGTGATGTCCAACCGGTTTCAGCGCTACAGGAGCTAGTAAATGAAGAGGAGGCGGTCAGCACAGAGCAGCAGTGGAAGGCAGTTAGAGAGGCACTGAACTCAACCTGCAAAGACACTGTGGGGTTCAAGAAACACCATCACAAGGACTGGCTGTCGGCACAGACCTTGAAGAAGATAGAAGTGAGGAAGCAGAAGAAAGCAGTTGTCAACAACAGTCGCACGAGAGCAGCCAAAGCAAGGGCACAGGAGGAATACTCGGAAGTCAACCGCGAGGTAAAGAGGGGTATCAGGGCAGACAAGAGAGCCTACACAGACGACCTAGCAGCAGAGGCAGAACAGGTAGCAGGCAGCGGCAACATGAAACAGCTCTACGACATTACCAGAAGATCTGGCAAGTATGGCTATACAGAAAGACCAGTAAAAGACAAAGAAGGCAAGCCTATTGCAGACAGAGCAGACCAACTCGACAGATGGGCCGAGTATTTTGAAGAGTTACAGAACAGACCCACCCCACCCGACCCCCCAGACATCCAGCCAGCAGAGACTGACCTACCCATCAGCTGTGACAGACCCAGCAGTGGCATTTTTGAAGAACGGCAAAGCAGCAGTACCAGATGGCATCCCAGCGGAGGCTCTGAAAGCAGACCTAGAAACAACAGTAGAGATGCTGTACCCACTGTTTGGAAAGATCTGGGAAGAGGAGGTGATGCCGGCTGACTGGAAAGAGGGGTACCTAATCAAGCTTCCCAAGAAAGGCGACCTCAGCAAGTGTTCCAACTACAGAGGAATCACCTTGCTGTCAGTACCAGGAAAGGTCTTCAACAGGATCATCCTGGAGAATGAAGAGCTCCGTCGACCCCCAGCTGATGGACCAGCAAGCAGGATTCAGGAAAAACCGATCATGTACAGACCAGATTGCCACTCTCTGCATCAACTTTGTGGATTACGAGAAAGCATTTGACAGTGTGGACCGAGAGACTTCGTGGAAAGAGAGGAATCGAGGATAACGCCAAGGTTCTTGACCGAGTCAGAGAGGGAGATGGGGGTGCTGTCGAGTTGAAGGTGGAGAGAGGGAGGGCGCTGGGAAAGTTTCTGGCGAGTGCCTACCAGCATGGCTTCCGTTTTGTCGTTCAGTTTGAGCTTGTTTGCTGTCATCCAGTTTTTCACGTCTTCATAGCAGTCGGCCGTGCGAGTCAGTAGTGTCTGAGTGTTGTCGAGTTTGTCTTTGTCTAGTAGTTGTGAGTCGTCAGCGTAGAGGTGGTGGTGTATGTGGTGAGACTGGATGATGTTGGACAGGGGAGAGGCGTAGAGTGTGAAAAGGACCGGGCCCAGGACGGACCCCTGTGGAACGCCGCAGGAGAGCCTGACTGGGTTGGAGGAGACGCCGTCGATGGTGACGGACTGCTGTCTGTCGGAGAGGTAGGAGAGAAACCAGGAGTGGGCAGAGTCAGTGATGCCAAAGGAGTGGTGAAGGCAGTGGAGGAGGATAGAATGGTCTATGGTGTGGAAGGCGGCAGAGAGATCGAGTAGCGTAAGAAGGGAGATGTTGCCCGAGTCAGTGGAGAGAAGCAGGTCGTTTAGGATATGTAGAAGGGCTGTTTCAGTGCTGTGATGTTTGCGATAGGCAGACTGGAAGGGACTGAGGAGGTTGTTGTCGGCGAGGTGGAGGTTGAGTTAGTTGAGGACAACCTTCTCAAGAAGCTTGGACAGGAAAGAGAGATTGGAGACTGGGCGGTAGTTCTTGAGTTCGTTTGGGTCGAGGTTGTGTTTTTTTTAGGAGAGGACGGACGATGGCGGACTTGAAGATATCGGGGACGGAGCCATTCTCTACAGATGTGTTGATGATGTCGGTAATGAAGGGCAAAAGTTTGGGGAGGCGGTCCCGGTAGAGAGAAGCTGGGAGGGGGTCTAGTTCGCAGGTTTTGAAAGGCATGGACTTTATGGTCTTGAGGACTTCATCCTGAGAGACGGGGCGGAAGGACGAGAGGGGAGTGTCGGAAAAGGGGGGGGGAGGGGGGGGGGGTCAGGAAGGCAAGGCGGAGAAGGCAGAGTGTCGAGTGTGTTGCGCAGAGTTTGGATTTTGTCGGAGAAATAGGAGGAGAAAGCGGACGGAAGTTCTTCTTTGCTGTGTGTGTTGGGAAGAGGAGAGTCTTTAGAAGTGCCTAGGAGTGTGTTCATGGTGGCGTAGAGGGTTTTGGAAGAAGTGGATTCCAGGATTTTGTTTTGAAGGTGTTTACGTTTGGAGTCGGAGATCATTCTGCAGACTTTGGATCTGGTGGTTTGGAAGATCTCTCTGTGAACGGTGAGGTCAGATGATCGCCAGCGGCGTTCCGCTTGTCGACGCTCGCGCTTGGCCTCAGCTATGTCGTCAGTGAGCCAGGGGGAGGGGAGTCGGTTGGGTATGGAGCAGGTGGTGACAGGGGCATGGGTGTCTAGAAGTTTTCGAAGGGAGGAATCGAAATGGGATGCAAGATCGGGAGAGGGAAGGTCGATAGCTTCGTCGAAGAAGTTCTCTCGGTTGACAGATTTTAGTTTGCGACGAGAGACAAAGAGCTTGTTTTTTTTTCGGGGGAGGTAGGTTGAGGGCGACGAGAATAGCGAGGTGGTCGGAGGGAAGCACAGAAGAGGTGTCAGAGTCGAGGAAGAGTTGATCTACTCTGATGGGCACTTGTGCATGTCCACGGAAAACAAGCTATGCAATCTGTGTGAGACTTGAGCCCCGCTGTACTCAGAGAGTGACTCGATGTGTGACAGGATTAGGGGATTATCAATTACCTGTGACACCCGGGCCAGCCAGCTGCTCCCTCCGGGGAAGACACTCACAGCGCAGTTGATTTCTCGCTTTCTGATCACAGTTGACAAGTATGCAACAGGCATACTTGTCAACTCACCCGTGACCAACAATGGCAACTATCCCATCCTCCGAGAAGAAGTAGAGGCTGCAGTGAAGTCGCTGAAAAAAGGGAAGGCAGCAGGAGCAGACAACATCCCTGCAGAGCTAGTCCAAGAAGGGGGAGAAGACACCATAAGCGCCTTACTAACAATCTGCAATAACATCTGGCAGTCAGGGGATTGGCCCTCACCATGGACCCAATCACTTATAATAACTCTCCCCCAAAAAGGCAACTTACATCAATGCCAGAACTATCGCACGATCAGTCTTATATCCCACCCAAGCAAAGTCATGTTAAAGATCCTACTGAACAGGCTGAAGCCACAGGCAGAGGAAATCATAGCTGAGGAACAGGCAGGCTTCAGACCAGGGTGCAGCACAACTGAGCAGATCTTCAACCTGAGAGTTCTATGTGAGAGATACCTCCAGCACCAGCAGGACCTCTATCATGTCTTTGTGGATTTTAAGAAAGCGTTTGACAGGGTGTGGCATGCAGCCCTTTGGTCCACCATAAAGCTATACAACATCAATGCCAACCTGATCAAAGTCATAGCAAACCTTTACAACAAGGCTACTAGCGCAGTCTGCTTCAACGGCAAAATAGGAAACTGATTGGAGTCAGACAAGGCTGCTTGCTCTCACCTACTCTTTTCAAAATCTTCCTGGAAAGAATCATGACGGACGCTCTGAAAGATCATGAAGGAACTGTCAGTATTGGAGGCAGAACAATCACGAACTTGCGCTTTGCAGACGACATTGATGGCCTTTCAGGAACAGAGAAGGAGCTAGCTCAGCTGGTGGAAAGCTGGATAGTACAGCCATTGCATATGGGATGGAAATCAGTGCAGAGAAGACCAAACTGATGACCAATAACGCCAGTGGCATTGGCACTGAAATCATGGTTGGAGGCCAAAAACTGGAAACAGTTAAAAAATTCAAATACTTAGGAGCCTTTGTGACAGATGAGGGATCAAAACCAGAAATACTGTCCAGGATTGCGCAAACAACAACAGCACTGACAAGTTTGAAGACCATATGGAAGGACAGAAACATCACACTCTGCTCCAAGATCAGACTGATGCGCTCCTTAGTCATCTCAGTGTTCTTGTATGCCTGCGAGTCATGGACCCTCACAGCAGACCTTGAAAGGAGGATAAAAGCCACTGAAATGAGATGTTTTCGAAGGCTGCTTGGCATCTCATACGAGAGATCACATCACAAACGAGGAAGTGGGAAGCAGAATCAGGCAAGCCATCGGGCCCTATGAAGACTTATTAGCCATTGTGAGAAAACGCAAACTGAAGTGGTATGGGCATGTCACGCGTTCAGCAGGGCTTGCCAAAACAATCCTGCAAGGCACTGTGCAAGGAGGACGAAGGAGAGGAAGACAGAGGAAAAGATGGGAGGACAATATCTCAGAGTGGACAGGACTGAAGCTGGGCGATACTGACGCTGAGAATAGCAGAGAACAGAGAGGATTGGAGGGAGCTGGTTGCCAAGTCAAAGTCAGTGGTGCCCCAACGGTTGGCAAGACTACGGGATATAGATAGATAGATAGATAGATAGATAGATAGATAGATAGATAGATAGATAGATAGATAGATAGATAGATAGATAGATAGATAGATAGATAGATAGATCACAGTTAGCGTGTACACAGGCGTAGGCTTAAACCTAGATGACTGCCACGTATGAGGATGCAATACCATTTGTATCGCATGAGCCCCTGTGACTGAAGGGGCAAATGAAACTATGCATGGCTGAGGGACTGAGTTGGGTCCCAGTTCAGCAATGATCCGGCAGACACTTTTCCACCACTGGGGCCTGTCAGCGGCTTATTGCCAGATGGCTGCCTCAATCTGAGGATGCAATGAGGATTGTATCACACAGCAAGAGGCACTGATTTACATGAGCCCCTGTCAGTGCGGGGCACATGGCACTCTATGTCTGCGTGAAGTCAGTACTGTGACACTGACTGACTAGGCTTACCGACCGATCCCGTGACTGAGATAATTATAAAATACACCGTACCTGACAAGAAAAGAAGAACCATCGAATAGTAAAACTCACACAACTTCTACACATAACCATAAATTTTTTTTTAAATTGTCAGGGCTGATGGAGGGCCAGGGCCTCCTAGCCCCCCCCCCCTGGATCCGCCACGGCAACTCCAAGAGCCTGTCTTACTATGTGTTCAGCGCCTGTGGCGGAGACTGGCGAGTCACGTGTCGACTGAGAAGAGCGAGCTGAAACTTACGCTGAGATGCTGAAGCGGAAAGGCGCGTATGATTGAAATGGACGACAGTGAACCTCCATCTTTGCTGGATGACGAGTACAACTTGATAGACGTGTTCCTGCTAATGTTCGTCAATGTATGCATTCTTCACATTTTTCTTCTGCCTGTCCCGACGCCAGGTGTGTTGGGCAACCAGGAACTATGGGCTGTTCCTGATTGAGATATGGCCATTGCTCAAAGTCCTAGATAAGCCGTCCCACCAAAGACAGTATCAGTATTATGCTGTATACAGTCCTTGGTTACACTGACTCAAAGCCTTCGTCTTGGATGCTGCTATGAATAATGTCTGATCAACTTTACCAGTGGCATCGGTAAGAAGGTTTCCAGTTGACGCTAGTTATACATGTACGTTGCAGACGCAAAAGCTGATTTAATGACCAAACTAAACTAGCGAGAACAGTGCATGTGTACAGTGTAGGCTTGTCAAATGGTGCAACGAATCACGGTGCAAGAGCTATGTTTATGTGAAGGCACCGGCAGGTTCTCTGGTTTAAAAAAAAAAAGGATAAACTAACCAAACCATTTAAGTTGTAAGTATAGTTGCTGGCTATGGTATGTTTTAGGAGACACTATACACTGTTTACAGCTTTTATTTTCATGGAAGTGGCTATATTTGGACGGCGCCGTCCAAGCAGCCCGTAGGCTATTTGGACGGCACTGGTGATATCGTTTAGCTGAGTGTGTTTGTGTGGGTAGATTGACCATGATTATTGAAGGGTATAGTGCCAGGTTAGTAGCTTGGCACATAGAGCCAATATGGCTCTATCCATTGCCTGATACGGGATGCGATGCGAAAATTTATTTATAAGTAATTAAATGCACCTGTGAACTCTTAGTAGCCCTGCTAGCACAGCGGTTACGACACTGTCTCAGCACGCAGGTAATAAAGGTTCGAACCCAGGAGATGACATTTTTTTCCCCCTGCTCATAATAAATTGTAAATCCGTTCCCATTTTCTTTTTAGCTTAAGTAAAAAGTAAATAAAAATAAGAAATAATACTACCCCCCCCCAAAAAAAAAAAAATAAATAAATAAAATAATAAAAAAAATAAATTAATTAAAAATTACAAAAAGTAAAATAAAATTAAATAAATAAGTAAATAACAAATGAAAAACAAAATAATAATAAATAACATTTTTAAAAAAGCAACAAACAAAAAGGAGGGTGGTTGGGGGGGAGGGATATTCTATGGTGATTTTGGTAATTTTGGGGCTCACAGCATGCGAAGCAAAAATGAGTATGTTTAGGGCCCGTGGTCATTCAATCAAATTTGGCACACAAAGGTAACCGATGATAAGACTTTCCTGTGCATAAAAATGAGAAAAAAATGGATTTTGGTGGTGCAGAAGCCAGCCTTTTACTTATTGTCACAAAGGTCACACATACGTATACAATACAATACAATAATACTTTATTAATCCCGCCGACGCGCGTGTCATTGTGCAATTTTCGAATACTGATGGGCTGATTCGTATATCCAGAACATTCCCTTATATTCTTCAGGAGATCTACGAATTCCACGGCCAGTCAAGAAATCACGCCATCAGTCAAAAGGAATTAGTGGCTCAGTGTCAGTTAGTACCGAAATGAATGACTTGTCAGTTTCTATTGACGCCGGCCACAAACTGTGAAGTAAGTTCCCTGCTTCACACGCTTAGCCGACGGAAAAATGGTGAGAACTGAAAAGAAAATGGTTACACATAGGCTGGAAAAAGTGCAACGCATTTTGCCTCCGCTCGGTAATTATCGGGACAGTAAGGTGACGGGATATTGAGCCAGTGTGATGTCACATACTCGTGGAGTAGTTTCCCTTTACAAGTGCCGTCCAAATAGCCTACAGGCTGCTTGGACAGCGCCGTCCAAATAGCCACTGCCTATTTTCATACCTTATATGCTGTATTTTTCAGCCAGACTAACATAATTTGCAAACTGCAACAGAGAGTGAAAGAGTTGACGACTTCGTGATCTCAGCGTTGGACAGAGACATGAAGAAAGGCGGACACAGCCGATGCCAGTCTTCATGAGCCCATGTAAACTGCTTGGGCTTGTGAGGATCTATACCTCTGGGATTTGCTGGAATCTGAGCCAGCTGTTCCAGCTACAGTGGAATCTGTCACCACCCATGCGAGAGATCGCCTGTCATAAAATACTACTGATCTTGTAGGTAGCTGGTCACCTAAATGATTGTCTTCAATGACAGGCAACACTTTTTGCCCTTCAAAACTTCTTATGTGAAAACACCTGTCTTTTAAGACATTTTTTTGCTTGTAAAAAAGGTTGTTGCGCAAAACAGGTTTTACTGTACACATGTGTTTTGGCCTATGATTTTGGACATTGTGGATCTGGACTGCAAACTGGACCAGCACACAATAACGCGTACTTACTATATTAATTGATGTTTGTGTGCGGTTGTGCAAGATAAGAAAAGTGTCAGTGTTAACCCTTTGGGTGTCAACAGTTTTAGTCGCAATGATTCGTACAGGAATCATCATGACTAAAACCGCTACCGACACCCAATGGGTTAAGAAAAGTGTCAGTGTGTGAAAAGAAAGGTGGAGGGGGTGATAGAAAGTAATAATTAATCCATTTAACTCCATGTCCTTATGGTGTCAAGCTAATTTGGCAATACCCAAGTGAATTATCACTGTTGATCCATTTCCTGCTAAATGGGTTAAAGCAATGAATAAGAGGAACTGTAGAGCAAGATGATCAATCAGTAACCCATTTAACCCCACAATCGCATTTCCCAAATTTTGGAGGTCTCACCTAACGACTGTACCAGGCGCCAAGCTCATCTGGCACTACCCTTGAATTATCATGGTCAATCAATCTCCTACTGTAGGGTGTTGGGGCCAAATGGGATAAACTCATAACATAATGAAGCAAACTAAACAATTTGTTTTGGTTTATTCGGGTGGTACATGTAAAAAACAAACAAAAGAAAAAAACAAACAAACACAGGGTATAAGAAAAATTCTGAAACAAGAAGACGCAAGTCGTATCAATTGATACACAACTTTGACTATGCACAAAATGTTTTTAAAAAAAGCAAATGATAACATATGCTGGTCTGCGATTTTGGACCTTACAGCTCCAGGTTGTAAGGTTCCAAAGTAGACCACCACAGCAAATATCCAAACAAAGGAAGCAACTGAAAAGGCATAAGGCATCTCCCATCGGGTTAATTTCTTTGAAACATACACATCACTCCGTCATATATATATATATTACAAGGACAAGTATTTTGATAATCCCACATTGACGGCCACAAAATGACGTACAAGTATTGCAACAAAAACGTTTTGTCGCTGTCTCGCACACACATGTATACACACACACACTGATGTATAGAAAATTAAAGTAAATATATATCCATAATAAATGCAACAACAAAAATCACCAACATAATCACAGATTTGTGTGTAAACTCCCTTATGTGAAATATGAATTTAGGATCCCATATCCACAACACATGGCTGGAGGAATCATCCGGCCACCGACAATCCCAAATTACTGTTAGTGTCATGTATTAACTCATTCAGCCCTGACGCACTACAGCAGGAGATGGGTCGACCATGGTAATTCAAGGGCAGTGCCAGATTAGCTTGGCGCCGACAGACGCCAAGCTAATCAGGTACTGCCCTTGAATTATCATGGTCGATCCATCGCCTGCAATAGGTGCATAGTCGTTAGTGTTATTTCTGCCTTCTGTATTGCTACATGCAGTCCCTGGTACCATAAACAGTACCCATAACTGCACAAACAATAGGGATAATACATTACAGCAGAGGCTGTTTTCAGTGACCACCCTTCTGAAAGATCACCTGTTATTAAAGACCATTTAGGTGACTGTAGCCACCTAAATGATGGTCTTTAATGACAGGTGACAGCTTTTGCCCTTCAAGACTTTTCTTGGTGAAACATTTATCGTTTACGACCAAATTTTCTTCCCCAAAAGGTGGTTGCTCAAAGCAGGTTCTACTGTAATGCACTTAGTCAAGATAATGTCTAATGAGGGAAGACAATTGATTTTGGCACAGAAGGTAGATGAGATCGCCTATATTGGCACTGAAGCTAGACGAGATGGCTGCATGAAAGCATAATCACACAGTGGTTGCCAACTGGTAATAGATATTGCCTGTACAACTGTAGTCAACATAGTGCTTAGACAATAGGGTTCGAGTGGATTGCTGGAAAACTGTTCATAGAGTATGTTGCTAGGTAGAGCCCGGAATGCGAGATTCACCGAGCATTCAGGCTACACCAAATAACACACGAGGTAAACAAATTTTCTGTAATCCTTGTGCCTCCTTCTACTTACTATTTTTGTGGTCTGAAATGTGACCGAAACAACCTTCAAAATGTACTCACTCCGCAGCATGATTAGGTCCGATGCAAAAAGTACAAATGTGCTCCAGATGCCAGCAAACCCTATAATTATCTCTCACAACAATTGGATAATTCACAAAAAAAGCATCCTCTAACCTGTTTGCCACAAAATTTCTTAAAATCACTAGACACTTCGCAAGAGCCGCCCACTGCTTTCTATCACTAGTGACAAAAAGAAGTCTACACATGTCAAACTCTAATCCGAAAGTTTAACCCATATCATACTGAGGCTAAAAGCTTCAAATTTGTATGCTGCCATATGCAAACTACATTATAGTTCTTACAGATAAGATGGCTTTAGTTCAAGGGTAGTGCCAGAATAGCTTGGCGCCTAGAGGTGCCAAGCTATTCTGGCACTACCCTTGAACTATTTTAGTCGAACTTATTTCACACACTGGTATATTCCGAATGATGAGGGTTAAACAACGCACTTCCCTGCTCCATACAAGCTTTATTTTAAGTCTTATTACATCACACTTTCACTTCAGCATGTGCTCATGTTCAGTCGATCCATTTTTTGTTGCTAGGTAAATCACAGGTTGCTAAATAGGTCAAACATTGGTAGTCCACCCCAGAAACCTCATGTGAGCGATATAAAAAGTTTTACCTTCAATAGAATACATTCAATGCCAGTGGCCGGTTAACCCCTTTGTATATGTGCTGTAAGCAAGTACCAGTGGTATGCATTCTCCAAAGATGGCAAGGACACAACTGTGCAACTGCATTATAAACAACTGTGTACATGAAATGCACAGCTTTAAGAAACTTACTTACATAGAAGTATTTGTGTACAAAAATAAGACTTTTTGCACACAAATTATTAACCAAGCTTTTTTATGTTACCAACACCTTGCGTTAGCAGTCCACCATTGGTATATGATTTACGTATTAAATAGTAACAAAACTGCATGAATTTACCCCCACAATACATTGATATGCAGAAGTGATAAGATGCTCCTGGTAGGTTGCATGCAAACAACACTGGAAAACTCTAATGCTGGATTGCACCTCACGTACAACTACAGATATATCATGTATTTAACCGCCTGGAATCACCTCAGACGATTTCTGTAAATAAGAAGTAGGTCAAAATTTGCATATAAACAATGGAATAAAAGCGAGGACATGCATGCAATACTGCATGTTTGTCAAGGCTTTCAATCCACTGTGAGCGTCAATCGTGCAAACGTTGACTTTCTTCTGATTTCCGAACCTCCATTAAAAAAAAAAGTTTAAAGCCACGTGTGATCCTGTGATAAACTCGGGCACTAAGGTGTGCCTGGAAATATGCAGCTGCCTTATTGTCGTTATTAACCTCTTCCCTGCCAACAAAATTAAACATCATTCAACTGCATAAGACGCAGATCTTCACGAGCCTCTTCAGTTGCAGGGACTCGTGAGGATCTATTCCTCATGCTGACACCACTTACAATCCATGTTCCTGGTATTGCATTGAATTAACAAAAACTTGTAACTCAGTCTGTGTCCACTGGCAGGGAAGATTAACACACACAGTATTCTTCATTACATACCCGGTATTGTAAATGCTGTATTAGTACCCCTAAATAATCTTTACTTATGTCCAGTACTAACAATCTACAATAACTGCCGTAATCTCTTCAACACGCCAGGTACAAATGACATACATACACGTTTTTTTATATCATTAACTCTTAAACTCCCAGAACCAAATGACTTCCATACCACAGAATGGAAGTCATTTAGTTCTGGAAGTTTTAAGAGTTAAAGGTAGATGATCCCTCAATCACACAATACATCTGTACATACAAACATGAAACAAGATATGTTTTGACAAAATGTCAAAATATAACAATAATATAGTAATTTATTCTACTATAATGATCATTGGCAAGTTGTACTGGATTTATGCAATGTTGCAATCACTGCAAATAATATCTTAAAATGAAAAAAAGCAAAACCATGATGGGTCAAGTGCAAAAAGTGCACATTTTCAGTGATCTTTGGGAGAGTTCGCTCCATGAAAGAGTCTGTATATAAATTACCTACCAGTTCAGTTTGTCTTTAGAGTTCGACGCTACAAACATGACTGTGTCAAATTTAACGTCTGTGTTGTCATTAAAAGAGAAAACCCAACGAAGGAATAAGCACACTTAGAAAAGACAAGTTACAACACAATAAATTGTGTTGTAACTGTCTTTTCTAAGCGTGCTTCTTCCTTCATGGGCTTTTCCTCTGCATTCTACACTTTTGGCAGTCACCTTTTGGTCTGGATTTTGTGTTGTGATTATAGCCTTCTAGAAAATGCCAACATAATAATTACCAGACAGACAGGTAATGAATACCTTTTTACATAGACTCGACCACTATTGTTATCACATGTGAGCCAAATACAACACAAGTCACTGAGCATGTTTTTCCCAACGCAAAAAAAAACAAAATGTGAACAAATGCCTAAATAACACTAATGGGGGTAACTTTCATTTGTAAGAACTCCTGCCTCTACAGACTGATGCATAAATATATATGTCTTTGTCATGTGCTTGTTTCAATTGTTGTATTATGTGTGTGCATGCTATTGCACATTACAAGTATACAGACTGTCAAAAATGACTGCATAATGATCACCTCCAGTACATAATATAACCCTTTCACCTCCAGTACATAATATAACCCTTTGTAAGTAATTAAGTAATAATTTAATGCACATGCAGATCGATCATAATGCTAGTTGTGCCGCCAGTCATCAAACTGTGAGCTGATCAGTAATTATGGATGTTACAGCAGTTAGCTGTAAGATCCAAAATCACAGAGCAGCACACACATTAACCAGTTTCACGTTGCAAACTGTGTGATCTATGGCCACACAGATATCAATAGGTTAACCATGGGACGGTTTTAGTCACGATTCATACAGGAATCATTGTGACTAAAACTGCTACTGACATCCAAAGGGCTAAATAGCATTCACAGAATGCATCACACATAGCTGCATGAGAGATAGATAATATGACACTCCCAGGACAATACATTCAATAGAGCCGCATCCGTCATTAATTTACGCTATTTTTAATAACAAAATTCAGTTATCCCATTACACTCTTGTTATTTCCGAATCAACCCTTTAATTTTTAAAAAAATGATGAGCATGACGGATGCGACTCTATTGAATTTATTATCCTGGGAGTGTCATATTATCTATCTCTTATCCCAATCAAGTGATGTCAATCGAAACTTAATACTTATTAACAAGTTACAACTAACTTCTAGGAACCTGCATAGGTAACCTTTAAGAACTTATTAATTACTTACCCTAAGTTCTTACAACAACTTGACTCAAGTCACTGAGACAGATTTATCAAGATACAAGGACAATAAAAAAACTTTTTTTTAATACTCAGGTGGTGGTGCTGATGGGGTTAAATAATCAGGCATGACATTTTTCTGCGAAGTGTATGACATTAATAAACGATTACCAAATCTGATTTTTATTTGTTTAAAAGATTGTGTAGTTTTTCTGTGGTTTCCTGTACCCCTATCCTTTTTCCCTCTGCTAAAAAACTAGCTTTCAGTTCTTCAATATTTACGGGAGATTGACTACGCATCTTATTCTGTATTTCAGATTTTTGTTGTTTATAGTTATTTAAGTCATCCTGGACTCTCTTAAATTCTTCATCGTCAATTTCATTATCATTTAATAAGACGTTTTATTATAATCATTAAATAATTAATGTTTTTTATTATATTAAATTATAAAATGAACCAAGACGAACTCCTTCTTCTAAACGATATCAATGCTGTGGAAAATAAAGACTTAGAATATAAGAAACAACAACTTTTGTCTGTAGTTGTTTCAGGTAAATCAAAAACTTATTTAGGAAGACAATACATGATAGAAGACATAGAGTCTTTAACTTCTGAGGAACTAATCAATCTTCATTCTAAATATGAAAATCATATTGCCTCACTAATGACACGCGATTTAAGCAGGTCTCTTATTTACCTATACACAAAAGCTGTTAATCACTTTATACCGATAGACACTGACAACCTTTCTAATGATCTAGAAAGTAACCCCATAGTTTCTAGTTCAATTGGTAAATTATCATGCCTTATGTTTTACAAGTTTGGGAATTACCTTGCTCCTGCTGTAACCTTACTTGTTACTAGTAGTTATATTGATTTCTCCAAAATAAATTTTCTAGAAAAAGAAAAGGATGGATCAAATGGACGAGACGACTCCACAACAGAGTCATGTATTGACACAGGTACAAACGGTGACTAAGACTAAAAGCCCTGGTAGAGTTGATGCAGGAAAAAGATTAGTCGAATGGAACAGACAAAAAAAATTACAGATTCAAAAAGAACAGACTAATGTAACTGATCCACCATCAACAGCACCATTTTCAATACCATCAGGGTCGTCACTCCCTCATCAAAGTGAGAGACAAACAACTAAGTCTAACCCTCAAACAACTAAGTCTAACCCTCAAACAACAAAATATATAGTTGCTGGATTTGTTGTCGGATTTGGTTACGTAGGTTAACAATTATATAAAAAATACAAACCAAACACTCGAACAGTGTCCAAAAAATCAAACACTCCAAAAACAAAAGAAGAAGTCTCCACATTACCAGCAGTTCCAAAACCTTTGGACCCATTTTACATGCAGTAAATAAATTTATTATTTTAATTTTTATGGTATAAGAAAATGAGCGACACAAAGAACTTAATGAACCTTGTCTATCACTCTGCTGTAATAAGTGGACTAGCAGTAGCTTATTCTATGCTGGGAAAAAGTCTTCTCAAAATGAAATCAGCAGACCTTAGTAAATTAGACTTCGAAGACAGTGCTAAGCTAGTAGTTGTTATAACAGCATCGATTGCAACAAAAGATTTTCTAGTCAAGCAAGGAATTATTCCAGAAAATATTTCTATGTAAATAAAAATATGGCAACAATAGCTGTCATGATTGGTGGTGCAGTTATTAATGCATTGGCATTTAGTGGGTCAAACTATTTCTTTTCAAAAGTGAGTAAAGAAGAATCAGCAGAAGAAATGAAGCGTCACAATGAGGCATCTGAAAAACTAGCTCAAGCCCAACAAGATTATGAGAAGCAAAGAATAGAAAAACTGGATTTTATTAATGAAAAACTAAAACTTGAGGGTCACGCACAGCATACATTTTCAAACGTCGATGACGCAATCAAAGAATACTATCTTGTTACTGGTGAAGACATATTTATTCCACAACCAAAACTTAGTGACTACTACCAACCAAGCTCAGAACAAAAAAATGGAGAAATAATATTTGTTTTAGTAGGAATGACATTAGTATATTTTACAGGAGTTTATATTGCTAGAAAAAATGGTAGACGCTAAACTATCAAAAATATATTACTCTCCAATTGGCTACTGGAAAGGGAATACTGCAGTAAAAAAAATTACATGCTGCTGTGGGTGGAGATGTCAACCAAATAAAACAGTGGCTTAAAAAACAGGCAATTTGGCAAATATATCTTCCTGCTCCAAGAAAAATAACAAGGCCTCATTTTGAAAACACTATCCCTAATGACACACACCAAATGGACCTCCTGTTTCTTCCGCATGACACAATAAGAAAGAAACGATACAAGTATGCATTAACTGTTGTTGACATAGCTTCAAGGTATAAGGATGCAGAACCCATAACTGACAAAAAAGCTGTAACAGTGGCCACTGCATTATCAAAAATATATAGTCGAGGTCCTTTAAAATACCCTAGGCTTGTGCAGGTTGATGATGGGAGTGAATTTAAAGGCGCTGTTAATCAGTTATTTGCAAAGCATGGAGTGCTAGTGCGGCGAGGCATACCGGGCTTGCATAGATCACAGGCTATTGTAGAAAATTTCAATAAACAATTATCAGAGAGACTTTTTAGCTATCAGTATTCTAAGGAACTCATGCATGACACACGTAACACTGAGTGGGTTAAAAGATTACCATCTGTGATAAAAGCAATGAATAATGATGGTCACCCTAAACCTGTTGATTCTATTAAATTGAAAACAATACCGTCAGAAATAAAAGCAATAACACCTCCAGACACTAATTTATTTACAAAACAGGTGAGATATTTGTATCAACCTGGTGAGGCTGAAAATGACGTTAGACGTAGGGCAACTGTTCATAATATAAAAAAAATAGTTCCTTCAGCTAATGCAACAATATATTATCTATATGAGCCTGCACCAAAGAGGGCATTTGTTAGAGAAGAATTACAGATTATTCCCACAGACACTGTTACTCATTTTTAACAATTTCAATTCATCAATTAGTTGATCAAGCAGATTATCAGCTATTTCTTCAGATAACTTGAGCCTGTAATGACCTGGTGCATAAGCTTTTTCCTTAGTGTGAAACACTCTTTTTGTATCCCCAACTGCTAGAGACTTTTTATATGTTTGAATCATTTCAATATTATGTTTGTTTGATCTTAGTGTCTTGTTTGGATAATCAGGCATTAATGCACCATCTAACACTTGCTTGTAATGTTCATGTCGAATGTCTTTATTTTTTATTGCTGTTTTTTTTATTCCTTTGGCTTTTGACTGACTACCTTTCTGATGCTGTATAGAATACATTTTGGATCTCAGACCAACGTACTCAACTATTGGCACACCATTCAGTTCATCTTTAAACTTACCAGGCACTTTCTTGTTTTGTGTGCTAAACAGTGGATGGTCTTTAGGGTAGTCAGATGTGTCATACATGTGTAGTTCTGTTTTCATGTCTTCATAAAAGTCTTCAGTACACACATCAATGATCATAGAGTCAGTGTCAGTGTATAACAGACGGCAGTCAGGATACTTTAATTTGAAGTAATCATAATAAAATTCAAGCATCACCAGTTTTGACAATTCAAGAATTGCCATACCAATGAATACTGGCTTGTCCAGTTTAACAATCTTTTTTTTTGAGTGACACTGCATACAATGATGAATGAAACTCTTTGTACCCTGTGTACTGTGGCTTACCTGTAAGTTTAATTGCACCCGATTCAGTTGTGACCAGTCTCACATCTTTTCTGTGATGAGGATTTTCCATCGTCTTACCAAAACAGGCATTGTTCATAAGCTTAAAGAAGTCTTTGTCAAATGCAGTGTTGCCGTCTCTGGCACGCAATGTTGTGTTCTTCATTATGTAATCTTTCATGAAAGCACTTTGGTCAAATTGAATTCCTCTATGAACTTTTTTTAGTACTAAACCATGTCTGATGTAAAACTGTAACAAACGATAGTGGCAAACGTAATTAAATTTGTCATTCAGATTGGGTACAAGTTTGGTGTCTTCTTTTTTCCCCGTTAAACTCAGTTTCTCAACTGCTAATGGATAATCATTATGGTAATCATGTAGGCGGTGTGGGTACTCCAGGTCTACTTCAAAGATCCAACCCTTTTCATCATTTTGACCTCGATCCATAATATATTTTGTTAATTTTTTTATGCCATACTGTGACAAATCATACAAACAAAAGTTTTTTAATGGCAACAATTCACACATTGCAAATCCATATAAATTATTAGCATCCAAGTATGTAATAAATGACATTGGCTTTGAGGGGTCAAAGTCGTCAAGATATTTGTTGTTGGCCTTGCCATAATTGTTTGCTGCTAGACTAATACCACCTCTCAATCCACGTTCCACCATTTCACCCATCGTACGATCATACAACAGGTCTATAAATATCTTACTGGATTTCAAAAATGCATCCCATGTCATGCCAGGACTAGTTATGTAGCAAGCAGGGTCAAGACTGTAGTGCAACAAACCCTTTTCACGATAACTTTCAAATACGTCTGCTAGCAAACAGACATCAGCCTTTAAGTACTGATCGTGGTAATCACCAATCGTTTGACACCCTAACTTATCCCATGCATCAAGTGCGTGCTGGTATTCAGAGTCAGAAATACCTTTGCCAGTTAGTGTAGAATAAAATTTCTCTTTTGGAGGCAGTCTTGTTTCTTCAAACACAACCCAGTGATCAATATACTCATACGGATAGACACCTTTTTTAATCAAGTCTGGCTCAAAATATTTTCTCGTTATTGGATACTCAGTCAGTCCTTCTGCTAGACTAGCCAACCCTAAAGACAGATGTTGCATAGAGTCATAAAATGATAATTTGTCTAACCTAAAAGTCAAGTATTTCTCAGTTGTCTGAGCAATGCAACTAATTTTTCTGTAAGACTCATCAACAGCCTGCATGATGATGTGTGAATCATATCCCTTCAGATTGTGAAAAAAGATTGGTAACTTATATGTCTTAGGATCTGTTTTTAATAATAAGTTACAATTGTTATGTGCAGCACCTCTGTAACGCCCAGTTATGTGATCGTGGTCACGAACTTTATCACCTCCCAGAGGCTGTTCACAAATCCAACACGTCTCAGCTGTATCAAATTTTAGTTTGTCTTCTTCTGTCATCACCAAAGGCATCTGACATGTTGTGAGATATTGTACTACCTGAATATACAGATGTCTCATTTCTGTTAAAAACTCAGCTGCTGCATTTTCACCCCTATAGATAACAGGCTCGGTATGCTGACCGTCAGACCTAACAAGAATGTATCCAAAAGAACACACCACTTGGTCACTTAGTTTTATAGTCTTTGGTAATGACTCTGGAACAGGACCTTTATATGGAACAACCAGTGATTCAAAATCAGCATATACTACAAACGGCAGCTTTTGCTGATTCCCATAGTTCTTAAAATACACTTGACTACCAGGATCTGGATACTTAAGTACAGTTTGTATGTCATCAGCTGACCTGCAGTGTAGGACATGTTTGTCTGCTAATTTTATGGAGGAGAATCTTTGTAAACATTTTTTACAAACTTCCTGTTTGCCCATGTGTTTTGTTGTATGATCATGAATTAGACGTGACATATTCCTGATAATTGTGTAGTGAAACTTATTGTTATCACCAATTAGCAACATGTCAACATGTTCTGACTGCCCATAGGTTGGGGCAATTGGAGATACTCTAATTGGCTGTAACTTGTTCTCAGACTCATTATCCCATATACACACATTCACAGATATACCAGGATTTAGTTTTTCAAACAAGTCTATGTCCTCTATTTTAACAGGGAACTCAATGCCACTGAAGTTGAGTTCGTTTACAAATTTTGTGTAGTTAGATACGCGATCAGGTTTTACTCTTACAAAATGAAGTTTAGCAAGCACACACCACATAAAACATAAATTATCATTGTTTTGAATATTTACTACAGCCTTTTTGTTTGCAACCTCTATTGGTAGTGGTATCCAAGATCTACCTAAAATAGGATGATATCTTGACTGCTTCAGTTGTAGTTCAAGTACAAGGCCTTCATGCCAGCCAGACCCTTGCATTTCTGCTCTGTCAATTGCTTCATGGAAGTCAGGCAACAATCTTTCTCTAAACACTTTCTCTAGTTCTCTTCTCGAATTAACTGTGTGCTGCCTTGTCGAGATATACGTTACAATAACTTCACCAACATCTCTGACAAATTCTATTTTTGCAACAATCTGAATCTTTACACTATCAGAAAGAAGGTTATTTTGTATAACTAAAAAAGATCTTTCTATTGATTCATAGACATTGTAAATATTAGATATAGGTAAGTCAGTTGTGTGAAACACGTTTCTTAATCTTTGACGGTTGTCCATCTTTTTTATTTGTCCGACAAAAAAATAAATAGAAAATTATATAGTGTAAAATGGCACTTTATTGACTGTAATCCCAACAAATCATCCACTTTCCTGGTATGTGTCTTAAGGTCTTGTGCTCATGCTGCAGGTGTAATATCACTTTATTGACAGTAACAAATTCAATATAATCATGTTGTTTACTTATTTGGTAAAATATGTGTAAACACATAATCTCAAACCAGTCACAGTTAGCATCATAAACTATAAAATCTTGTGTCTTAAGATCAACAGTCTTGTAATTATAACGTGGTGGTCTATTAGAATATATAAAAGTTACATTATATATCATGTATATTTTCGTTGGTGTTGAGAGTTTTATCAAAGGGTGTTTAACTTGTTTTTTTAAGTCATTAAAACGCACAACACCTCTGAAGCTCTGTGTGATATCAAATGCTTGCCCGCTTTGTCTGTCCATCATTTTTATGGACAAAACAAAAGGCTAAATTAACCCATACCCAGTGGGCTGATCTGTCTTTAAGATAAGCTTTAGATGCTTAGTTGATTTCAGTTTGTTTTTCACAATGACTCGTTCGTGTTTGTTGGGGATGACATCGTTTTCTCTGAGACAGTCTTCGAAGCTGTCACGATCCTTACAGTAAAACAAACAGATAAACTTTAACTGTTCACGAAAATCTTTTAGTACAGCATTATATTTCTGAGTGAGAATCCAAACACTGATGTTTGCGTGTCTACCACTGAAGGCAAGTTCTGCTAAAGTATTTCTCTTTTTGACAATGTCTTTCTCTGCAGAGCAATCATCGACAATAAATAAAGTTGACTGTCCTTCAAATTTCTTGTAAAAATATTGTAGGTATTCATTTAGTTTCTTTTCAGGATCAATTAAGTAAATGTTATGATCAGTCCAAATAAAAAAACGGTTGTGATAAGCTTTGTTGTGTTTTATTGTTGGACAAAATATTACAATGTTTTCAAAGTGGTGTATGTATCTTGTTTGTAAGAGGTTAAGTACAAATTCAGTTTTACCACACCCTGTCGCACCACAAAATAAGCCACAGTGTGGGTCAAGGGTCATTAGGTTCATTTTAATACACAATATAATTTTAATAGATGTGTCCACTCAGTCTGCTTTCTGCAATATTGAGTTGTGCGTCATAAATTAGATACAAATATATGTTTATGGCTGCAGCAGTTTCAACCTTCTTTTGTATCTGAATTGTTATTCCATCACTACCATTCTCAACAGTTCGTCCTGACCCATGAAGATAATCGTCATCTGTACTACGAAGGTCTAGCCACAGTGCATACTTGTTTGTAAGGTATTGTCCGATCCTAACATCATACAGATGTAGATCTTTGCACGCAATGTTTGCAGGTTTATCTCTAATCCTTCCACCCGCAAAATACTTTGTGATCTCGTCGTAGTGTTGATAAGGTAACATTCCAGACGCGTACACTTGATTAGGACGGCCTTCGATTGTGCAGGACAAATGTGTAATCTTAGGATTGTAGAATTTTTCTGAATCTCTTTTGTATGGACTCACCGGTTCAACAAACAACATAAGAATACCTTTCAGTGACCTGGCTGGTGTGTTTAAGTTTAAGTTCCACATTGGGTCACTCTTGTCTTTGGGAATTAAACTATGTCTAATCACCCTGTCATAATAAATTGGAAGTCTTGACTGGTACTGATTTTGTATGAGTCTGGCTAGTTCAATATGTGTGACAATTTCATATTCCAAGGAAATGTTAGAGATCTTATATGTTGCATCTGTGGCAGATGATTTTATAACTTTGGAGTAGTCATTGAAAGTTAGTTCAAAGCTCAGACGGTCATTCAGTGCTCCTTGATAATAAGGTAGATGATTGATTGATTGATTGTACATTGCTTAACGTCCCGACAGCAACAAGGCTTTCTCAGGACGTGCCTGCACTGCTTGTGAAAATAAAAAAAACCAACAGAACATTGAATGTATGTCGCCAGCCGGTCAAATACATTAAATAAACCTAACACAGGGCCTAAATAAAGCTAAGACCATTTAGCAACACACATCCAATATCAAGAGTTACAGGCAGTGCAGACAGTAGGGAGAGTTTTAAAAAGGCAAATACAGGTGAATGGACAAAGGGTAGACAGAAACATGCCCCAGAATAGAGATAAACCCACCCTGTGGGGCTGACCAGGGGACCCTGGGAACTAAAAAATACCTAACCCCACCCAAGTCCCCCAGGGCAGACCCGGGTGGGGTAATAAGGTAGATGAGCTGTTAGGATTTCAAACTCAAGTGGAATGTAGAATCTGGATCCATATGTTTCAGCCATTATAACATCCATGGCTGTATTAGTTACTTTATCTCCGGCGTCGATTCGAAGTTTCCCAACATTATCTGGCTGTATGCCTTGGTAAATATGATCCTCTCGTTCTTCTCTTGTAAGCCACAGATCTTTGTAACAGTAGAATACATCGGAGTCATCAAGACTAAACACTTCCTGTCCTTCAAGTTTTACTTTAATAGTTCTAACAATTGCTCTGCCAAGATTGTTAACTAGTGTTCTGTTCACGTCTGCGTCTGATGATAGTTCAATATTAAATGCTAGGCGTGCAGTGCCAGGAACAATAACGTCACTGGGTCCTAGGTTTGGAAACTTGACTGTAAGTGTTTGGTTCTGGTCTATGGTACTTGGATTGTTCGTGATGACGATTGATTGTCTTATGCCCTTAACACCCAGGGGCTCACGTAGTTTTCTGTATGGGTCTAACTTTGATCCGTAAGACTGTGTCATTTTTATTATGCACAATAAAAAATAATAAATTAATAAAACAATGGCAGCGGGAGGATTTAATCATGAAGAGTTTAAAATGGATGACATGAATGTCTCAGATACCAGTATCACAGATATGACTGGAATGGTAACTACTTCTCCTTTGTATCATGAACTGTTAAAAGACAAAGTAAACTCATTTTATGACAGTGTTAGAGCGCGCCCAGATGTAATAGATCCTAATCAATTTGAATATGATAAAGGGCACTTATTTGTAAATACAGACAGAGGGAAAATATATCTAACACATAAAAATAATCCTTCTAAGTTTAGGACTTTAAGTACAATTAAAGGTGAAGTCGGTGGTAACTCTGGGTTGGCAAGATACCTTGGTATTGGAGGGTCTCCTGTCACGCCAAGACTGGTTAGTGTTCTTCACGACACGCAAACAAAGTTACCAACAGGGCAACAAATTGAAATGGCACCTGTAACAAGCCTACCAGAAATAGCAAACACAGTGATACAAGAAACCTCATTTACTGAAGAACAAATAAATGACGCTTTGAAAACAAAAAATGATCCACCTTTGTCAATGCGAGAGATTATTAGCTTGGATAAATCACTGCAGACAATAAGAGGTGAGATGGTTAATAATATTGCCAAACTGGGTGAACTTGATAAACACATAGAACGTGAAAAAGAGAAACTGGCTACAGCAGACAATGGAAATCTTGACACAGAAATGAAAGAAAGAATACAACACAGATTAAATGATTTGTATATAGAAAGATCAGCGAGGTTAGAAGCGATTAGTATTGGAAGACAAAAACTAAAATCACAGGTCAACAGGATTAGAGAAACTATTCAGAAAATACTTCACGAAGACACTACTCTGGCTGAGAGACTAAAAACACTTTTCAGAGAACAGGGTATCACAATTGCCAGTTTAATTACAGCTCTGGGGTTTATTATCAGTACAGTTGTGTTGGCTGTCTCCGGGGGTGGTTCTCCACCTCCAGCACCACCAACCCCAGTCCCCACAGATCCAAAAGACTTACAGTCGTGGGTAAAGAAACAACTGTCTCACATATCAGACTTGCTTAAGAAATTGGCTGTGAAAGCAATGGACGCTTTGCCTGGCATTATAGGCACTGTTGTCAGTTGGCTGATTAGTACAGCGGCAAAGGCAGTAAGGTTTATGGCAGAACATGTGTGGGTCTTTTTGGTGACAGTAGGAGGGTTAATAGTGGGTTATTTAATGAAACAGGTAAAGAAGTAATACCCCTAATCCAGTGAGACCTATTACCAATGCAGTTCTTTCCGACTCATGTGTGTCAGGGGTTGACTGTACTGATTGTATGAGTGCCGGTGTTGGGGCCGGGGTCGGGGGTGTTACCATCTGTAATGATTTTAACGACTGTACGTGTGTGGTTGTTGCTCCTAAGTTTACAGATTGATTGAAACCGAGTTTTTGACCAACACCTGCAACAACTATTTCATTATTATAATTTGTTATTGTACCCATTTGGAGTTGAAGGTCAGATGGTAACATGTATAACCCGATGCCAACTACAAAGTCAACTTTTGATCTGGCATATCTTAAAACGTCTTGGTAACGCTGTATGCTTGATGGGAGATCAACTGTTGAGTTAATTGAATCTTCAAGATTTGCAAGAAACTGTTTTTGTGCTTCAAATTTACCACTTCCATTCAAAATGTTTGATTTTGTTAGTGACTGTGCACCTAGTATACACCAGACATATGTTCTGATAGACTCATTTACGCGCTCGACTCCCGCTTGAGTAAATCCGTCAGATTTATCTAAAATAAATGTGGTCCACGCATTAGTCTGTTTCTGCTCTATTGAGCCTATCCAGACTTCTGATTTTGATGAGAATGAAGTGTAACCAGGGTAATAATCTTGAGGGTATTGTCTGTGACTCAAAGCGTAATACAATGTACCCATACCATTGTGATCATCAAGTTTTTGTGTGAAGTCATACTTTGTACTGATGTTAAACTCATTACAAATCCGTTCAAATGCTTTCAAATCCATGGGATTGTTAAACTGATTAAAACTGGATTCAGTGGGCAGAGGGGTATGCAGTTCTGACAGTATACGTCTAAGCTGGTAGTACATGTGGAAACGATAGACAGACCTAATCAGTTTGTTTGGGTGATTCAAATGGTCTGTAAAAGAAACACCACAGCCTGTAGTTGAGCATAGTATAGCAAAGTTAAGTTGGTTTTGAAACATCTGTAGTGGACTTGAAGACCACTTTCTTGCAGTTGAGTCATCTGTAATTTGAGGGTTTAGGTAATGCTCATAAGGATTTGGCACTTTCACTTGAAATAAATCTCCTTCAGACAAAGCTATATCAAGCTGATTTAGTTGAATTATTTTCTGGTCATAAGTTGGTGCAACATTATACTTGGCATCCACGTTAAATTGAAACGCGTTTACAATGGCAATTGTTGGTGATTTAAATTCCATTGTGCTTTTTTTATGTGATAATAAAAATGTTTATAACCTTAACAAATCTTGACACGAGCAAACCAGTGTGGCTAACTAATGGAATCGATAATTGAGATGGTAACAAGGCTGTGGCTATCCATGAAATGTTTTATACAGTAAAGTGGTTTAATGTAACGGATAATACAAGTTTTTATATGAGTTATGTTAATGCTGGTAATAGTGGCTTGGACACTAATACACACTTTATACCATCTGGGTATTATGACTTTTGTACTTTAGCTACCTGGTTTCAAAATAATTTAAAAATTAAAGCAACTTTAAATCAGGCTAACTTGTTTGTTGAATTAGAAATTCCTACAGGCACTATACCTTTATTTTCAACTGAACTTGCATATTTACTTGGTTTAATAGACAGAAATACAATGCCTGTAAATTGGGTAATGGGTTTTACAGATAATGGTACTAGTGGATGGTATTATACACCAGTTGTAACTAAAATAACTGGAACATATCCTGTTCATTTGTCAGTACACACATTTCTAAATGTTTATTTAAAAGAACTAAACACGACTGAAAATGTACACAATGGAAAACCATCAACTTTGTTGAGATGCTTACCAACTGGAACTGCACCCTATTGTGAAAGTGTGGTTGTTAGATTTCCTAATTTGCAGTTTAAGAAATTAGGTTCTAGTTTCTTTGAGTCACTGAGTATATCTGTAACTAATCAGGATGGTAAACCAGTTCTTATGCATGATTTTAGTGTTGTGTTAGAAATTAAATAATTTTATTTTTGTTTATAAAAAATGAGTGGTCTTGGTCCAAAGCCTAGAATCATACCAGTTGCATGTCCAGTAACAGAGTTAAAAGATTTGGCAGACGTGCAGGATTTTGAGAAGGAAGGGGAAATTGGAGAAATATATGGTTTTGAACTTGATTCAAATGGCATGTACAAGAGGAAAGTAATTGTTGACATGAAAGATGGTGAAAAACAGATTCCTAAACTTGGTCAGCTTCGTGATGTTACTGTACCTACTCCACCTGTAAATAATGCGCCTTACAACTTAATACATGTGGGTAGTAAGTGGGTTGTTTCACCTGTGCCGGCACCACCACCCACAATTGACTGGGACATAAAGATTGAATTTATTAGTCCTTATGTATACACTGATGATGAAGGCGCCTTAGTGTTTAGGAAGGTTGTTAATTCTGGGCCGCTTATTGTAAGCCTTGTTCCAAGTTTTGCCCTAGACAACAATAGCAGAGAAAAACTGAAAGTTGAAAATTATGAGAGACGGAGATATCTTCTTACAACTAGAAAGGGTAGATCAGATACTTCTGTTGTGTTTATGCCAGCAAGCTTAGTCGTGGCTAGAGAAGCGACAATAGTATTTGAAATTATCATGAAATCTGTTGCTACTGCTAAAGAGGCTCAAATTGCACAAGGAATTAAACTTACATGGAATGAAACAGTAACAGAATCATCAAAGGTCTTTATTGCCATTACAAAAAATAATGATGTTATTAATGTTTCAAGCAGTATTCCCACTGTCAAGGTGGTGGTTGACAAAACAACTTTTGTTCGTCTAACTTACATAAACCTTGAACACATTGATCTTGTTGCATTTTATTATGCTAGCAAATTGTATACTTTTGAAGAGTTGCAAAATGTAATTGCTGATTAAAAAAATATTTGTCATAAAAAATGGTGAACTTGTATCCACAAATACCGACGCTTGAGCCGACTGAAACAAATGTGATGACTAAAACAACACTTGCGCCTGATCCGCATATGCTAATTGCTTCAGATAAAACATTACAGGCAGATGCATTCAGATTAAATAATATTACAGAAGCTTTGAAATATTTGGAAGGAGAAGAGGCTAAGTACTCACGGTGCAAAAGGAGGTATAAGTCAGTATTTAATTCTGTTCAAAACACTTCTATGGCTATTGGTGCAGTTTCAGCTTCATGTTCTGTAGGAGGTATAGCTCTGTTCGCCACAGGAATTGGGAGTTTGGCTGGAATAGCAATTGAGGCTATCAGCGTTGCTACATGCCTAACATGCTTTGGTTTGGAGGCCTTGAACAAGAGGTTTCACACAAAATTAGAAAAACATGAAGCATTGAGTACTTTGGCGGGTGCAAAGCTGAGTAGTATAAAACTTATTATCAGTAAGGCATTGAATGATAATTTTATTGATGACGAAGAATTTAAGCGGGTCCAGGATGATTTAAATAATTACAAGAAACAGAAGTCTGAAATACAAAATAAAATGAGTAGTCAATCTCCCGTAAATATTGAAGAACTGAAAGCTAGTTTTTTAGCAGAGGGAAAAAGGATAGGGGTACAGGAAACCACAGAAAAACTACACAATCTTTTAAACAAATAAAAATCAGATTTGGTAATCGTTTATTAATGTCATACACTTCGCAGAAAAATGTCATGCCTGATTATTTAACCCCATCAGCACCACCACCTGAGTATTAAAAAAAAAAGTTTTTTTATTGTCCTTGTATCTTGATAAATCTGTCTCAGTGACTTGAGTCAAGTTGTTGTAAGAACTTAGGGTAAGTAATTAATAAGTTCTTAAAGGTTACCTATGCAGGTTCCTAGAAGTTAGTTGTAACTTGTTAATAAGTATTAAGTTTCGATTGACATCACTTGATTAGGATAAGAGATAGATAATATGACACTCCCAGGATAATAAATTCAATAGAGTCGCATCCGTCATGCTCATCATTTTTTTAAAAATTAAAGGGTTGATTCGGAAATAACGAGAGTGTAATGGGATAACTGAATTTTGTTATTAAAAATAGCGTAAATTAATGACGGATGCGGCTCTATTGAATGTATTGTCCTGGGAGTGTCATATTATCTATCTCTGCATGCATTGGTCAAACTATGGAAGCCCCATCATATCCAACAAATGGTTGACTCTGAGGTTCAGCCATGTGACTTGCTTTGGGCGAAGGCCTTGGATCCAGTCCTTGGGAAGAGTAGAATATCCTGTGCGGAGCCCCATAATAGCACCAGCAACACAACAGTTGCTGTTGCTGTCTCCCCCTTGCATTGCCAGCTGTGTCATCAGCTCCCTGCATCACAAAATAAATAAACCCCCTTGTTCATAGCGTACATCAGTGCTGTTTACGGTATAGTCTGTTTGAGCAAATAAAGCTTGCCTTGTGTTTCTTCCAATTACCTTTTGAACGAGACATTGTAGGAAAATGCTAAGAAAAAAAAAGTGATACAAGTGATCACCAAACTTGATCCTACTTTATTTTAATGTAGCTGCTGGGAAACCCAACAGTTTGGTCACTACCCTCAGGAGATCATGGAAATGACCTACCAGTATATACAAATTGAACTATATACTGACTTCCATTAAAAAAGTGAAAAGTGTCTGTAAGTGTACCTGCAAACAAGGAGCCACCCTGAGCAAAAAAAAAAAAAAAAAAATTGTTTCTTACTTCAGATGTTCAGCCTACTGTCTGAGCTACCTCCACAAAAATTGGATGAGTCATTGCCCATGGCTACTTGGAGGACACAGGGTTTCATTAGTGGTGAAAATAAGCAAAACTGGACCCACTCTGTGAAGCAAGTTTCCTGTGATATGTTTTAACACAAGTTGTGTGGATTGCTTATGATGTTATTAACTGCCTCAAACAAAATTTAACTCGAAAAATTCATAAGAGAACCAGAACTTCCGGTGCACATAATTTTCTTAATAAATCTTACTTGATTTAATGTGAATTACTTTCAAACCATTTTTTATGCTCCAGTGATTGAAACAGAGATAAAGAATACACCCATATCCATTTGATCAGGTAAATATGGCTGCTAACCTAAAAATAAAGAACTTTTTGATTTTCATGTTTGAAGGTCATGTGATTATTTAGGTGCCTTTGACAAACGAAAAGTAGGTCAAGACCAAGCAGACCTAATTTTCATGCACACGGACCTTAGTGACACTGCACATTGGTTGGTTTTCAGCTGTGTCCTCTGCAGATGCTCCCCATTTCACTTTCAATATCCTGTGATGGTAGTGTCACTGATGACGTCATAACTCATCGATGTGCGATTTTTAAGACTAAACATTCTATTTGCACATGACATAACACACTCTTCATAACATTTTAATATTTACGAAGAAAAGCGCTATGGTGAAAAATTCTCGTTTTTAATGGAAGTCAGTATATATCCTGTTTAGGCCTCATTGACCAATGACCTGCATCACTGACACTGAAACTGACGATTTATGTGCAGATCAGACATCTTGCAAGACCAAGCTATTTACCCATTCTGCCCTGACGCACTATTGCAGGAGATGGATCGACCATGATAATTCAAGGGTATTGCCAGATTAGCTTTGCGCCTATTGGCGCCAAGCTAATCTGGCACTGCCCTTGAATTATCAAGGTCGATCCATCTCCTGCAACAGGTGCATAGTCATTAGATGATGCCTCCAAAATTTGGGAAACGTGCGCTGGGCTGAATGAGTTAAACATGAGCGTGAAGTTTACATGACAAATGTTTCACTGTTGCTATGTAGGGTTCGATCAGGGCACATTTTAGGTTTAGATGGGTTAAATTGTTTAAATTGCTCAAAATTTTATTAGCGCTCAGAAAGGGCCAAATATGGTTCAACCGATATATCATAAATCTCCCTTAAGTTACTTAAGAAAATGTGCCAGTAGTGACCTAGTTTACAACAGATCTCACATGTCATTTAACTCCTTATGCCCTGAGGATGAAATTATAACATTTTTGTAGATATCCTCCGAGGTCTATATCACAGTTCAGGAGACAGATTGACCATGATATTTCAAAGTTGGTGTCAGAATAGCTTGGCGCCAACCTTGAAATATCACTGGTCGATCCACATCTTGTCTTAGTCTTTCAGGGCATTATGGGATAAACAAACTTCTTCCCGAACTAGAGTTGGAGAAATGGTTGGGGCGGAAGAGAAGAGGGTGCAATCGCTGGTGTCTTGCAAACTGACAGTACATTGTCCTGATGCCGCCCACCTGTAAGAATTCTGCCACTGGACAGCCAAGATGGCAGCTCCCACAGGTTTAAAGGTGTGACTCATTTCACCTGCCTGTCTAGCCTGCAGCCTGCACAAACACAAGACACATGCCTGAACGTTGACTACAAAATTGCATAACCCGTCCAATGCACCAGCAAAGTAAACAATACCCCATGAACAGAGACAGATGCAGGGGCTCAAAGAATCTGTCTCTTGCTAATATGCTTGGCAAGACCACAGACAATTCATGTGGCAGTAAGTTGGCAACCTCTTTGCAGAGAGTCGGTAATGCTGCTGTCACATATTCCACCTTGATACAAACCAGTCCTATTTTTTGGGTGGCAGCCCCCGACAGGCCAGCCACGATCTGCCTCTCAGTCTAGCACTCCTGTCATAATGGCAGGTCACATGATACAAACACATCGCCCTTGTGGTGCAGTGTGTGCCAAGAAGGCAGCATTGTGGGTAGCAAAATTCTGCTTGCGACACAAAATTCTCCCATAAAGAAAAACATTTTTTCACATCATTTGACCATCTGTGGCTACTTTTTACCTATTTCCTGATCTTTTGTGACCCTTGACCTTTCCGAGGGGAGATCCACATTAGCATGCATAGAAAGGTCTTACCATCAGGTATCTTTGCGCCACATTTGGGTTAAAGGTTGAATAGTATTTGAGAAAAGACAATTTAACATCCAGCAGTACTTGGATGTTATGATGTTTAATTGATATTTTTACTTGTACTTACTGCGAAATGCTGCTGATGCGTAGATAAGAATGAAAGTCCTCTCTATGCCTCATGTCCATTAAATGCACCAAAGCTTTGTCTTTAGCCCTGTCGACAGCTGCCTTCCAGATGTCTATATCAGTTGCAGTCTGATCACTGCCCTGAAAAAAGAAAGGTAAAGCCCTTATCGCTCATGTGTGTGAACAATACACATAATAAGTGTGACTTTTGTGGTCTTGACCTTTCCAACACGTCACTGAAATGAGCAAGGGTTCAAGTATCTAAACATAAGTAAAGAGTTGGATTGTGTCCCAGCAAAATCCGAGTTTTCTCAAAATATGTATTTGATGAGTAACAGATTGTGTCAAAATAGGGCTATTTTGGACCCCTGTGACCTTGACCTTTGAAGTCACTGAAAATGGTGTGTTTAGGAAGGTTTTGCCACACAGTATCCTTGGGCCACATTTCAAGTCTGAGGGTTGAATAGCCTTTGAGAAAAATGCCAACGTTAAAGTTTACCAAGGACGCCAGACAGATGGCCCATTACAAAGGCTCACTTTTGCTATCACACTTGAGCCAAAAGAATCATGAACATCCCACAAAAACTGGGATACATGTAAACTGTATTTATGAAGCAAGCAATAGGCACAGATCACCATAAGCCCCTATGGTGGCGGTCACGATCCTTACACATGGGGAGTGAAATCTGGGCATGGGTACGGACATGGTCGAATTGCTACTCCGGACGCTCGGTGTTTTGTGTGTCGTGAGTATTGTCATTTCAGTCATAACTGTCCTAACAGTAGTTCAGGCGCTCAGTGTTTCACCTGTCAGACTGGTCTGGTAGATGGGGCGGAGCAGCTCGTTGACATGGCCAGAGTTGCAGTGCCAGTCAGAGAGGAACCTTAGCTGGGTGTTTTGTGCTCAGCTGATGGTGGAGGTTACTTACCGGTAGTGAACGGGATAGTAAATGGTTTCCTCATTTCTGTTCTGCGTGACTCAGGTGCCACGACCGCAGGGGTCAGGCGTAGCCTTGTTAGGGATGATCAGTTCACAGGGGAGACACAGAAAGTGATTTATTTCGGTGGAAGGGTAGAGTCTTTTCCTTTATCCAAGATAGACATTGGCACTCAGTTTTTTGTAGGAGAGTTGCTTTGTTGTGTCATCGATGAGCCGGTCGTTGACTTGATCATCGGAAAGATGAAGGATGTCGAGCCAGTCGTGGGGATGTTCGGAGCGATTAAGCGGGCTCATATCCCTCGCGAGGCTGTCGCATCAGTCGCGACGGGAGCGCGAGTCGGGCGCGGTGGCGAGGAAAAGGCTACGTTGATATCTGTAGATAGTTCGCCTCTTGACGCTATCTCGCCCCACGAGCTCATTGAGTTGCAGAAGGCAGATGGATCATTACACGGTTGGTTTGAAGAAGCCGCAGCAGGCGAGATCAGGGAAAGTGGGGTGAACGCATACCAGTTTGTAGTTGAAGATGGCTTGCTACGGCGTCATTTTTGGAAGGAGGGCACACTGTTAGCTGTTCCGACAGCTGTACAGATCGCTGTATCATCTTCGTTGCGTGACACGGTTATGTTGGCGGCCCATGACGTTTTGGTAGCTGGGCATTTCGGCGTTAGGCGAACGCTGGGGCATATCCGTCTCAGGGATTCGTTTCTGGGTGTGATGGCGGATGTCGTACGATATTGTCGCTCGTGCGACGTTTGTCAGGGTAGTCCTCCAAATAGCCAGGGCAATGTGGGGATGGGTAGAAGGAGCGGTCCACAGGGTTGGCTCACCAGTCGGGTTGGCCAGAGGCAGAATAGTTCAGTTGCGGACAGCAATGCCTCTCACCATCCAGTCTTTAGGTAAGGCGGTCACTGCTGGTTCTCGCTATTGTGAGCCTGTCGTTGGGTCATTTTCATTTCCAGTGCTGGTATCGCGTTTGCATTCTGTTTTCGCGTTTGCAGTCCGATCGGAGGGTGTGCATTGAATTTTAAGGCTGTGTTTAATTCTTTTGTTCTGTGAGGGTAGTGTATTGCGTCCAGTAGTCTTAAAAAGAAACTCAGTCGTTTCTTTTTTTCCCTAGGAAGGGGGAATTGTGATGAAACTCTATGCTCACGCATAGGGTTCACACTGAGGGTTTTGTATGGTACGGTTTTGTCAGCGGTTTGCCTTGTGACAGATATTCGGTGTGGGCACAAGGCCCACATGCAGTCATAGGGAAACGTTTTGCACGGGGATTTTAGTGAAAGCTCAGTCTATCAGAGGTCTAAATATTCAGTACGGGCTATCCTGTCAGTAAGGACGGATGTATGTCAGATGCACTAGCTGTATTCAAAGACTCTGAAACCTAGAATTCAGGTATGTGTTTTATATATATTATTGATGGTTACTGAGTTAAAGATAGTATGCATTAGTAAGAGTTAATTCGGGTGTGTAGCGTTGACTGGTTTGGTTCAGTTATGTGGGTTTGGAATTCGTTGAGGTAACCAGTGTTTTTCCTATGTGGTTATTTACCGAGACGGATAACTAAGGAATGTTACGTGTATGCCAAGTCGTTATGAAGGTAGTACGTGGTTGGTTAAGTATAGTCTTTTCTAATGTATGAAAGAATGTATGGTGAGTGTTAGGTTATAGTCTGTTTCAATGTAGTGACAGAGTTATGGGGTGTTACGAAAGTAGTTCGGGATATGAAGCACGTATGTGTGTGAATGAACATGTGAGTTATGTGTATCAGCCAGGTTACGTAATGTTATGATTAGGACTTTATTGTACAGAGTGCTTGTTGGGAGCGGAGCGACAGACGCCGAGACGTCAGTCAAGAGAGGCTAACGCCGAGGGACCTACTGTGAGGTCATCTCTTTACTCAGGGAGTGAGCGACTGGTGCCGAGACACCCAGGTCAGCAGAGACTGCACACAGAGCGAGTCCAGAGGACGTCCACAGTACGAGAAATGAGACGACTCGGAAGCGTGCGACAGAAGACTTACACACCTAGTCGTGAAAGGACAGAACATTACCAAGCGAAAACACCAGTAAAACAGGTTGGATTGTAAGAGACAATTACCTAGCCTGGCGTTTACATTGTGTATGTGTATGCTGTGTTGATGTGCTTGTAGTAAGAAGTCTGCGTGCATTACAGTGGTGATCCTGTTTTTTTTTCTAGCGGTAGGTTAGAGGGCCGAAGGTGTAACTGTAAGCTAGCTGGTGTAGATGATTTGGAATAAGGTTTAATTGCTATGTGGGTGGGTGTTTGTCTGTGTTAGTTCCCCTCTCCAATTCTAGTGGGTAAGATCCTTTATTTAAGTAGTTTCTGGATCTTACGAGGAGCTAGTCTTGTTTCTTCCTTTTGTATAGCTAGTAGTCTAAGTTCCTTGCTCTTTTATCTGTCGTTTTTTTATGTTTCATTCCATCTGGATATCTTTCAAGTAAGTCACTGTTTCTTTTACATAGGTTGTTGATATTTCTGTGGGAGTTTTTTTAAGTTCTTGCCATTGATTTGTTTTGTGTTTTTGTATTTTTTGCGTTTTTACATTTTTTTGAAATGATTGTTGTAAATATGGAGTCAGACCAGGTAGAGATGTATATTAAAGCAAGGTGAGAGGCTAGGTCTTAAAGAGGACAAGCTTATTGACTATGTTGAGAAATGTAAGGCTAGGGAGGACAGGGCGAGAGAATGAGTCCTTAGGAAGGAGGATTGATTGATTACATTGCTTAACATCCCGACAGCAACAAGACTTTCTCAGGACGTGCCTGCACTGCTTGTGAAAAATGTATGTTGCCAGCCGGTCCAATACGTTAAATAAACCTATGACATGGGGCCTAAATAAAGCTAAGACCATTTAGCAACACACATCCAATATCAAGAGCAGCAGGCAGCGCAGACAGTAGGGAGAGTTTAAAAAAGGAAAATACAGGTGAATGGATTGATTGATTGATTGTACATTGCTTAATGTCCCGATAGCAACAAGACTTTCTCAGGACGTGCCTGTACTGCTTGTGAAAAAAACAAAAACAGAATATCGAATGTATGTCGCCAGCCAGTCCAATGCGTTAAATAAACCTACAACATGGGCCTAAATAAAGCTAAGACCATTTAGCAACACACATCCAACATGAAGAGCTACAAGCAGCACAGACAGTAGGGAGAGTTTAAAAAAGGAAAATACAGGTGAATGGACCAAGGGTAGGCAGAAACACATGCCCCAGAATAGAGAGGAAACCCCACCCTGTGGGGCTGACCAGGGTGACCCTGGGAACTAAAAAGTAGTTAACCCCACCCAAGTCCCCTGGGGCAGACCCGGGTGGGGGTAGGTGAATGGACCAAGGGTAGACAGAAACACATGCCCCAGAATAGAGGGGAAAACCCACCCTGTGGGGCTGACCAGGGTGGCCCTGGGAACTAAAAAGTAGTTAACCCCAAGTCCCCCAGGGCAGACCCGGGTGGGGGTCTTAGGAAGGAGGAGTTAGAAGCTCAGAGAGAGAGAGAGAAGAGAAGGAAAAAAGTCCTTAAGAAAGAAGAACTAGAAGTTCAGAGAGTGAAGGACGAGAAAGAATTAGAGATTCGAAAACTTAGAGAGGAGAAAGAGTTAAAAATACAGATACAGAGAGAGAAAGCCGAGAAAGAACATGCCCTGAGAGAAAAGGAACAAGCCTTGAGAGAGAGAGAATTAGAGTATCAGAGAGAGAAGAAGAGAAAGATAGGGAGTCGAAAGAGAGAGATAGGGAGGTGCAGCTGCAGTTAGCTCGAGATGCAGTGTCTAGAACAGCTCCAGATAGTGATTCGGAAGGTCGGTGCATACATAATTTCCCTAGATTACCAATGTTTAAGGAATCTGTGGACTCCATCGATGCTTTTTTGTCGGTTTGAGGCTAATGCGCAGGCATTGAGTTGGCCATCTGCCAACTGGTCCGTTTTGCTTTTGTCTGTTCTGGAAGGTCAGGCCTTGAGTCTTTTCCATAGCTTGAACGTTTCGGGGAACGTAGAATATGATACTTTGAAGGAGTGTCTATTGCAGAAGTTCCATTGTAGTGCGGAGGGATTCAGGGAACGCTTGAAAGCTTTTCGGCCAGAGACAGGGGAACCGTTTGTGTCGTTTGGCAAACGGTTGTCCCACTTGCTCGTAAGTTGGGTCGAGTTGTCAAAGATCGACCACACATGAGGCATTATTTGATCTCGTTTTGGTGGAACAAATCTTTGGTAGCGTTTCCAAGGATCTTGCTGTATTCTTGAGGGAACGTAACCTCAAGAGCACCGGGGAGCTAGTTCGGAACATGGAGGCTTTTCGGCTCATGCATCCGACGATAAATCTAGCGCATAAGAGTGAGTCGCCGCCAGTCGGGCTGCTCGCCGCTAACACGACTGGGGGATATCGGGGCGTCAATACCTTGTGTGGGGCACAACTGTTTAACGGTAGAGGTACTTTCCGTTTTTGACGTGGGGATAGATGGACCCCCTGTGACCTTTGAGGTCACTGAAATTGGTGTGTTTAGGAAGGTTTTGCCACACAGTATCCTTGGGTCACGTTTCAAGTCTGAGGGTTGAATAGCCTCCGAGGAAAATGCCAACGTTAAAGTTTACCAAGGACGCCAGACAGATGGCCCATTACAAAGGCTCACTTTTGCTATCACACTTGAGCCCAAAAAATCATGAACATCCCACAAAAACAGGGATACATGTAAACTGTATTTATGAAGCAAGCAATAGGCACAGATCACCACAAGCCCCTACGGCTGCTAATGAGGACCCATGTTTCTTGCAGCTAGGCGATTCAGACAACGTTATTAGCTATAAATGAAAATTATTGCGCGGTGGTCATTGTAAAGAAATCAATAAAAGGTATAAGAGAGAAACAATATTACAACTTTAAAGTGCTACAATAAAATTATAAACAATAGCACTCTTTACTATAATATACAAACACACACATACACAGGAACACAGACACCTGCACAGATTGCAAGTTAACCCGAATCATTCGGAATATACCAGTGTGTGAAATAAGTTTGACTAAAATAGTTCAAGGGTAGTTCCAGAATAGCTTAGCGCCTTTGGGCGCCAAGCTATTCTGGCACTACCCTTGAACTAAAGCCATTGGTCTTTATCTTATTCGTAAGTACTATAATGTAGCTTGCAGCATATGGCAGTGTACAAAATTTGAAGCTTTTAGCCTCCAGTATGATATGGGTTAACACTGTACATTCAGTACCACCAAATAATGCTGATCTCACTCTTTTTGTGCACTGGTAAGTGAAGGAATCAATCACAGAACAATTATCTTATATGTGTATAACTATAACCAGACACACAAATTATCTTAATCATCTAACGTGCATAACCATGCACACACACAATACCTGCAATAAAACGGCAACAAGCACAGAGATGAAGACACAGCTTGCAATGCATCGTGCATCAGCATGAGTTGCTCGACAGATCCGAATCGAGTTCTCTTCAACCTCATCCAAATCATGGAAACTTGGCACACCTGACACAAATAAGTAATGTATTTTAACCCCCTTATGCAAGCAGCCATTATATGACAGCAATCCTTGCCACATCAGCATATTTGCAATTAGCTTGGAATTTTAGTTATTCATTAACCCTTTGCGTATCCGTAGTGGTTTTTGTCATGATGATTCCTACAGGAATCATCACAACAAAAACTGCTATTGACACGCAAAGGGTTAACCTTTTGGCTGTTGGTAGCTGTTTTTGTCAAGGCAATTTTTGAAGGACTACCTCCACAAAATGGGCTACTGACAACCAAAAGGTTAAAAACATTCGTCTGAACTTATCAGTATTTGACTGAGAGACAAACTGGCAAACCAAAATAATGCAATCGTTACAAACCAGCTTTATAATAGTACAACGGACATTAACAATGGTAAATTTGTACCATTTCTGATAACATGAATAAGAAAAAAATTGAGACACTCAAAAATGTATTTTTCTCTAAAATGTATTTTTTTCGAAAAATACTTACCGATGGCATTATTATATAGAGGGTACACTTAGCTTACTGATTTCAGCCTAAGAATCCATTGTGTATACCTACACAACAGGGGAGGCGACTCTAGAGAGTCGTTATCAACAAACCCCGAGTAGCCTCCCTCCCCTCCCTATCCGGTCACGTGCGTAGTGGTGTCACGCCAGTCTTACTCTTAATGCCATCGGTAAGCATTTTTCGAAAAAATAAATTTTAGAGAAAAATACATTTGTTTCCTCAAAATCCATACCGATGGCATTACTATATGGAAGAATAGCGAAAAGGAGGTGGGTGCCGCCCGCCAGATCCCGCCAGTGCACATGCTTAGCGGTTGCAAACAGGAGCAACCTCCCGACGATTTCAGCTAAGCGGACCTAGGGCGCCCGAGGCGCCAGGAGGCAGTGTTGCGCGGCAGCGATTTCCCCAGGCAGGGCCAGGTTCTCCCGCTGGCATGAGAGATCCCCAAGTTAGAGGCAGGCAAGGCGGAATCTGGTCGCCACCCGACAGCCACCACAATGTCTCGCATGGCCCAGTCATGGTCAAACACGACACGCGTGGAGACCGCTCTGACCTCGTGTGCCCGGATATGCAGCCTCTTAGCCCCCTCCAGGGTGAGTTCCTCGTATGCGGACCGGGTGACCCAGCGCAGCCACGAGGAGATCATCTGCACAGAGATGGCGCCCCTGCCAGGGGATAACGGCAGGAAGAATCGGGTTCGACCACGCCGGAAAGGTCTCGTCCTGCGCCAGTAGACTCTCAGCACCCGGACCGGGTCCTGACAGCGGGAGTCCTGGGCCTGGGCACGCTGAGGGTCCAGAAAAAACTTCCGCCTGACACGAGCACAGGACGGAGCTCTTGCTGCCGAGTGCCAAGCACTCTGGAGGGAGGGAGGGTCCAGTAATGTCGCGAGACTCGATCCGAGACTCGAGTGGCGAGGGCCTGGCCTTTGGGCGAGGTCCGGGAAGACACGTGGGGGCCAGAGGAATTTGTCACCGGGTAGCGGGGCGGCTTCAGCCGCTGCCAGCCACGCTCTGTGGAGCGGGCGGGCAAGGTCTCATAGGACCAAAGGGGGCCGCAGTATGCTTTAACCGTGCAGCGGGGCGACTCCCGCCACTGCCGGCCACGCTCCTTGGGGCAAGGTTGTGGGTGGCCTGTCGTGCCGGACCAGAGGATGTTTGACTGCGTAGCAGGGTGATTCCAGCCACCGCCGACCCAGATCCGAGGAGCGGGTGGGCAAGGTCCAGGGGGCCAATGGCGTCAACTGGGCCCGACATGCAGACATCCAACCATGTCCGAGGTAGCGTATCTGTGGACCTCATGCGGCACAGAGGCGCTGGGGTGGGGGGGGAGGGAGGTGGTTCCATAGACCACACCAGCGGCTCACGCTGGTAAAACCCCACCGCTGGGACCAGAGCTCTGTCTTCCCGGGTGTGTACGTCTTGCACGTCTGTCTGCTTGGGCAGGAGCGGTACTGACCCCTCAACTCGGAACTGCCGGCAAGCAGGGTCCACGAGAAGCGCAGGCACTTCACTAACCCTGGTTGCTGTGGCAATGGCAAGAAGGAAGCAGGACTGCCTGATCATGTCCGCGAAGCCAGCTGACGGGAACGGTGATAACGGCTTGAATTCAGCCAGGAGAGGAGCCAAGGAAGGTCCCCAGCGCGGAAGCAGTGAAGGCCAATGGACCATCCAGTCGGAGAGGTCTGTCCCCAATCCCGGGTCTGTCCGGCCCAAGAGCCGGTAAGTGTCTGTGAGCCAGGCAAGGTAGTCCCAGATGGCACTAGGTGCCAAGTACTGCTCCCGTAAAAGCCACAGGAGAACTCGACCCGTTGAGGCGTCGTCAGAGTTGTGGGAGGACGGTGACGGACACGCACTAGAACAGCCAGACTCTCCACTTCCCTCGTACACCCTGTGGGTGGATAGTCTGCAGGCTGCATCAATCGCCTCTACTGCCACACACGAGAAACCTCCTGTGGTGAGGACGTGGCAAGGGTTGCTTCAGCAAGGTGTGAGGCGTGAGAAGTCGCATGGGCGGGTCACGGAATAGGCGATCCGAAGAGTGGGAGCTGTCTGTTCCACCTCGTCACAAAGGGTGATCTGGGGCGTCTCCCAGCACGCGCCGATCATCTCGATGACTCGATGATGTCCGGCCAGAGGGCCCACCCGGTGTGGGGTAGCTGCCCCTGCCGAGAGAGGGTGTCCATCCAAACAGCCAGATGGCCTGGGATGTCGCGCCCGAAGAGAGATTCAGCGATCCCTGCACCCTAGAAGAACCTGATACCAAGGCATGCCAAGGGACAGGGGAGCGCGTACCTCCCTGCTGCCAATAAAGCCCCAACGATTGCATCGTTGGATAGGATCAGGAGCTCCTGGCAACTGAGATGAGCATCCCAGTGGAAGAGCACCAGCCCGACGGCCTTCAACTCCAGCCAGATGATGTGCTCACTTGCTTAGCCCGGAGGCCACCAGCCCAGGGCCGTGCAGTAAGTGCGCTCCCCAACCAGTGAGGCTTGCATCCGTGCAGAGCAAAGCTGGGGCGGTGGGCCGGACCGGTGGAGGCTGATGGCAGAGTCCAGAGGCCGACCTTACGCTCAAGGCTCGCACTGTCTCTATATGGAAGGGGGGAGCCAAACAAAATAGTGTAGCACCGAGAGGGCTATGAAGGGCCACCACTTGCCATCTGGTTTGGAACCACCAGAGACTGCTGTAAGGGCCCACGAGTCGTGACATGCGACTACCTCCGTGGCGGCCTTCTGGGGTAATGAGGCCACTTCGCTGAGAAGAGCGTCCACCTGGAACCGGGCGACAGGTACCCGCGTCCCTGGAGGGGTTGGTCACTGGAGCGGGAACGGAAGGTCCTACGAATGGTGGCAAGACTGACCAACGAAGTCGGAGTGTCGCTGACTATGCCATCTGGTATAGTGTGGAAACCCGTCAGGGAAACGAGCACACACGCAACCCTCATGGATTATGCCTCAGGTGGATATTAATCTTGACATCTGAGGCAGAACCTCGGGAATGCTGAAGAAGAAGTAGAAGGTGGCAAGACTATATCTCTGCAGAGCGCGACCCACAGTGGTGCGGGGAGCCTGAAACCGGGAGGGGAAAGATCCCTGGAAGACTGACGGAGCCACGACTGGCCGCTGGGGTTAAGGACAGGCACCGCCTCCAAACGACGCCTGCCGGCAGAGGTCGCAGCACCGACGAAGGAGATGGCAGAACCATGGCATGCCGTGCGGCAAGTTGTCACCACTAGGGAGTGGAAGTCGAGTTGGCGCAAAGTACTGGAACACTCATAATCTTCCTCCGCGAACTGCACTATTGCCTGAGTTGTCAAAGTCAGGGGGCCGGAGCCGGCCACGGCGTTCCGGATCAAGGTCGCCGGTCAAGACCAAGCGGCATCCCCTGGATGAGCTGTTGTCTTGCCTCCCACCTGCACCCCCGCACCGACGGCAATGGAGGGGAGGGGGCAGCTGAAGGACCGCAAATGACCCGCGTACCACTGCCACCGAAAATCTAAGTCCACGTCTCCAGCCGTTCGGCCGCTGAAGAACTGTCCATCGGGCAGCTTGTTCTGAAGGTGTGCAACAAAACAGCTGGTAGGTCCTTAAACCCGGGGGCTGAGGGAGAGACTCAGGACTCTTAACCATAAGAGGCGTATCAACCCACGCTGAGGCCTTCCTCTTGCGCGGCGGAGACAGGGGGCATACGCCAGGCGTAAGACTGCTCGAGAACAACAGGCGGCATCCTCCAGAGATCTAGCAATCTCCGTACGTGGGGTGTAGTTCACGGGCAGGAGAGTTGGGCTGCAGGAGGAGGAACATGCCCACGGTCTGTCGACATCATCCCAGAACACCAATCCCCGAGAGAGTGAGAGTCCCGAGGGGAGCGCGAGGGCGAACGATAATCACGCGAACCTGCCGCCACGGAATCCTCCGGTGGAGGCCTTTCAGTTTAATCCTACACTCAACCGCACCTGGTGTACCCAGGCAGTTCCCTCGTGCAAGTACTAACCAAGCCTGACGTTGCGGAATGTCAGTAAACAGAGGAGCATTGTTGTGTTCAACGTGGTAAGGCCTTAGGCTAATCAGGCGAGAACCGATTGTGTTCAACGGGGCAAGGCCACTGGCCGTAGAGCCTGGAGAATCCAAGGATCGGCGTGTTCAACGCGGTATGGCCGTTGGCTAATCAGGCAAGAACTGATTGTGTTCGACGTAGAGCGTGGAGGAGACGACGGTCGAGGGAGCTGTCCTCAATGCGGCGTACCCGCCATCACCGTCTAGCTCGCTAGAGACTGAGGTAAAGTAGCTCACCTGGGAGCTCGCCCACTGGGGCTGCGAGCAACGCCGCTCTGCGTGCGTGTCCTGTCCATGATGAGGAGGGTCCCTCTGCTGGGAAGAGTACATGCGGCTGCGACGTGCAGTTTCCTTCAGAGGAATATCGTCGAGCTGAGTCTGTGTGCCAATCTCGGACATGAGGAAGACAGCCTGGAGGCCGAGCCCTGCCTGGAGGATGCGTCCCGCGAACCTGGAGGGCTGCAGGCCATCATGGAGGGTTGATAGGGTCGGCTAACCAGGGAGGGGGGTACCTGGTGTGAAGAGCGGCCGCTGAGGCCGAGGAGGAGACATACGCCAGGAACGAGACCCGTGCGAGGCACACCGTCCACGTCTCTTGCCCCCCGGTCCAGGCTCCGGCTTGCGGTAGCGGGGGGCGCCGCTCCTCTGTTGCTACTGCCACCTGCTGAGCGAGTGGTGGGCGTAGGTGGGCACCGGTCTCCAGAGGGTCCCACCATATCCGGCCCGTCTGCGAGGTTCCGTGGGGCTGGGATGCGCTTGGGCCGCGGGCGGGTGAACCCCGATGGCGAATGTGCGCGGGTTTGCACGCTAGGTCCCTGGGAGCCGACAGATGCCCCCGTGTCCAAGGAACCCCATAGCTGGGACCAGCGTCGCTCTCTCCATGAGGGGCAGGTACCACCAGGTGTGCCGAGCGCAGGGCGGGTGGATGAGCAACTCAATAGGGGAGGCAGAGAGCGTGGGTATCAGAAGGCCACTGGAATCTCCTGCATTTCCGGGAGGTGCGCACTTGAGCACTGCAACAGAGGAACTGAAGCATGAAAGAGCCGTGCATGGCCCGAATGAAGGGCCAAGCAAAGACCTGAGTGGTCCCGGCATATACGAGCAATGAAACCAAAGTCCAAGGATAATGCCCCTGTCTACTGTGACTGCCATGCCAGCTGCCGGAGGCATTACCCGAGGCCTTACCTCGCCATATTCAAGGGGGGAAGGAGGCAGAGGAAGCTTGAAAAAGAACCAAGACACCAAGCCCGAGGTTGAAAACGAAGGCTGAACCACTAGTCCTTTCACAAGGAAAGCATAAGACTTGCATGACACCACTGGGCACGTGACTGGATAGGGAGGGAAGGGAGGCTACTCAGGGTTTCTTGGTAACGACTCCCTAGAGTCGCCTCCCCTGTTGTGCAGGTATACACAACAGATTCTTAGGCTGAAATCGGCAAGCTAAGTGTACCTTCCATATAGTAATGCCATTGGTATGGATTCTGAGGAAACAAAAATGGAGCACAGAAATTTGAGACACACCACACCAGGCAATAATGTACATTTTAGAGTAAATATCTTATCACTGTCACAGGCAAACCCTTACCTAGTGCTATTGAACGTGTGACTGCTCCATTATCAGTGCCAAATTTTGAGGTTGATGACGCCTCCACAATCTTGACTGGGCCGATGGTGCTCACTATAGACTCGGTGGGCAACATGACACTTGTGGGCGATCCTGTAATATCCCCATTGCATTCAGTGGCTCTGCTTCGCCGCAAGACAAGGTCTGCTGTGCTGTGAGGGTCTGTGGTAAAGTCCTTCTCAGTTACAACCTATGAAATGGGGAAAAGGACTAATCTAAACAAAAGGCAAACTCAAAATACTAGTCAACCCTTGCAACCCTGACGCAATAACATAAGAAACAGAACTTGAACTCTCATGGTCATTTTATCTTTTGCCTGGTTTGTGACACTGACACAAAAATATTAACACCATCCAACTTCCACAAAGAACCTCATGAGCTCCCAGAGATGCAGGGGTTCATAAAATCCTTTGCCCCTTGCTGGCCCCATTTATATCCGTGTTCCTCAGATTGATGGGATTATTTGGTGATAAATCTGTCCTGCTTTCTAAGAGATAATTTTGTGGTTAATGTCTTGATCAGATTTAACCTTTAAGCTGTCATGGTTGATGCAATACATGAGCTTGAAAGCTTAATCCGAGTACTATAGATAACGCTACAACGTGAGCCAGCCAGCTCTATGTAGTATAAGTGAGTGTGAAAAACAGTGAAATTAAGAAGAAAACAAAATACAACAGCAGCCAGACAGCCCACATTTGTTAGTCATTATACAGTAGAACCTATCTTGAGCAGCCACCTTATTTTACGATGAAAAAAAAAGTCTTAAAAGACATGCAGGTGCTCTCTCAAGAAGTATTGAAGGGCAAAAAATGAATTTTTTTTCTAAAATGTATTTTTTTTAAAAATACTTACCGATGGCATTACTATATGGAATACACTCTATAGCCTAGCGATTTCAGCCCAAAGTTGTGTCCCCTACACAACTGGGGAGGAGACACCGGGGATCCAAGTATAGGAGCCCGGGTGGCCTCCCCTTACCAACCTATCCCGGCATGCGTGTGGAGAACTCACCTCAGTTTCACGCTTAGCCAAAACACTTAGCCAAGGAGGCAAGTGGGGCAGGTGGGAGGGCCATCCGAGTAATGTCATCGGTAAGTATTTTTTCAAAAAATACATTTTAGAAAAAAAATTCATTTGTTTTTTCAAAATACATTACCGATGGCATTACTATATGGAAGAATAGCAAAGAGGAGGAGGGTGCCGACACCCAACCCCCTGTACCTAACACCCTCCGCCGGCCCACGAGGAGCACTCCCAACGATTTCAGTTAAGAAGTGCCTGTGGCGCGCTGAGGGAGAGCTGGGCCGCGGAGATGTCGCCCACCATGGCCAGGGAGTCACGCTGGCCGGATAGGTCGCGGAGGTAGAAGAGGGCGAAGGTGGAGTCTGCACGCCCGCCTACCGCCGTCACGATGACTTTAACCGAGCAGTTGCGGTCAAAGGCCACTCTGGGAGCTACTGCTCGTACTTCATGCGCCCGGATCTGTAACCGTCTATCCCCATCTGGGGAGAGGTCTTGGTAGGCCAACGAGTCACCCACCCCTCAGGGCGAACTGTCTAGGCCGAGGCCCTGCCTGCCTGGAGAAGGAGGTAGGAAGAGGCGGGTACACCACAGATGGCGTGGCTGTGAGCGACGCAGGAATTCTGCAGTGCCCGGACTGGGTCCTGTTGACGCGACCCGTGGGGTCGGTCGACCTCTGAACGGACGGAAGGTCAGCATCTGGAGCGCAGCCGAGGAAGGCCAGCTCTTGGCCTGAAGGACGGGTCGGTGAAAAGATGCGCTGAGCCAAAGGCTCGACTGCCAACCTGCGGGGTGTACCGAGAGCGCAAGCAGCTCGCTCACGCAGAAGCCAAGGCGAGCGCAAGGAGGCACCATGTGTCCGGGCCAGATCGGCGAACCATGCCAAATGCAGGGGTTTGAAGCGGGCTGTATCTAGCCACGTCAGTGCCCAAGTGAGGTCCCACCGAGGTATGAGAGAACAGGAGAGAGGACATCTGAGTTCAATTGAGCCAACAGGTCCGAAGGTTTTTCCAAGGGCTGGATCCGACAGGCCCAGGTGGCGGTAGTGTGTGCGATCACGGAACGAAAACCCTTGACGGTAATAGGTGCTAATCCTTGGTCGTCGAAGAGCCAAAGAGGAATTCCGCCAGTAGGGGGAAGTGAGACTCGTGGGGGCGGGAGCCGCTGGGCGGCGTCCCACGACAGAGATCCTCCACTTGCCTTCGCACACATTCCTGGTAGACAGTCTGCGGGCTGCGACCAAAGCCGCCACTGCCGTATCCGAAAAAACTCTAGCGGTGAGGACTAGCTTGGCAACTTCCAGGCGTGAAGGAGGAGGAGCTCCAGGCAAGGGTGGAAAAGAGCCGGGCGGAGCTGCTCGAGCGTCGTGGTCGGGGTGGGGAGCTATAGGGCTGGGTCCGATGCTAGAACGAGCGGATCCATGGTCCAGCTCTTGGTCCAAAAGAAGGGGTGGTCACCAGGAAGAGAACCGCGGAGCAATCCAGCAGATTCCACAGGATCTTCGGCACCAGCACCGATGGCGGAATGTAAATGAGATCAGTCCGTACCCAGGAAGGAGAGCGCGTCTACCGCCCAGGCGAGAGGGTCCGGGACTAGGGAGGCAAACAGCGGTAGCTGGATGTTCCATCTGGCGGCAAAGGTCGACTAGTGGCGTCTCCCATCTCGAGCGGATCAGACGAAAGATGTCTGGGCGCAGGGACCACTCTGGGAAGTGGCGGGCTCAAAGAGCAATGTCCGGGTCCTTGCACCAGAGCAGGAAAGGAAAGGAGGAGGCACCGGGAGGGCCAGCGAGAGCCTCCTGGTTCTGTATTAAGGCCGTCACTGTCGAGTTGTCTGGCAGAGGAGGACCTCCTGGTTGGTCAGAGTCTCTGGCCAGGCGTTGAGGGCCATCCCAACTGCTAACTCCCAGTTGCTCTTTCTTTTCTATGTGACTGTCTGCGAAGTCCCCAGGCAACAGGACCGAGGTAAGGTCCGGCAACAGTAGTGCGCCCCAACCGGACTGGCTCGCGCCAGTGCAGAGAGATCACCGGGGCGGAGGGGAGCACAGGGACACGCCCGACGCCCAGCACGCCAGATCCGCCCACGTCCGAGGCGGGGGCGGGAAGTGGGGTAACAGAACGGAACCGTCAGGGTGCCAACGAAGGGGCGCCAGCGTAGGAGGAGGTGTAGTAGCCACGGCGAGCCTTTTCACCTTGTATCCTCTAGCGCCGGCCGAAGGGGAACGAGTCCGCTGCCGCGCTGAGCAGTCCCAGGAGCTGAAGCCAGACACAGTCCTAGAAGGAGAGAATGTTGGGCGTCTCTGTCCTCTCTGAGAGTCGCGGTGACTAGGTTGCACAGTATCAAGTCGTCCAGGAAGTGAAGGACGGAATCAGCGACCGCAGGCAAAGCTGGCCATCACCGAGTCGAGGATCCTCATGAAGACCCAAGGACTGAAGTTGAGGCCGACGGGGAGGGCTCGGAAACTGGTAGACGATCCCGCCAAGGCAAGTAGGTATCGGCGTGAAGACGGATGAATCGGCACGTGAAGAACGTGCCTGAAGATCGAGGCTGAAAACGAGATCCATCAGCCGGACTGCTGAGTGAAGAGTTTGGTTGTCTCCATCCGAACGGGTGGCTCCCAAAGAAGACTTGTATAGCGCCGATGACTGGGTGCCACCCGCCCAATGGAACGGGGACGATAGGAGGCGGACGTAGAACGCCGGCGAGTCGCGTCGGGAGACCACTACTGTCGCTGTTTTGTTGAGCCAGGCCTTCACCTCTCTGTGCAGAGTAGAGATTGGTCGACTTTTAGAGATGATCCAAAGGTCGTCTGGAAACAGCAATCTCCTATGGTCGCTGTAGAAGGCCAGCTGCCCGCCGACTGGAGACCCAAGAACTGTCGGCGGTGGTGGAGAAGGGAAAAGTCAGAGGGCCCGAGCGAAGAGAGACGCAGCGGGGGCGGAGTCAACTTTACAGTCTGCCACGTCTCACCAAACGAGGGAACCACCGAGTGGAGCCTGGTGGAGAAGCGTCTTCACCGTCTAGGGGAGATCCGTGCCGAGTTGTAGGAGTGAACACGCGGCCAAAGGTCACAGTAGGCGACCGCCGCCATAGGGATGGTAGAAGAAGGTAGGCGGCCCTGTTAGCAGCAACCAAAAGGAATGTACGTCACGGAGCGGGGACGAAGCTTCCAGGTCCCAAGAGTCCTCCAGGTAAAGAAGAACCGCTTGCGTCGCCAATCCGAACTAAGGAAGCGAATCCGTCAAGAGGGCGAGGACAAGCAATCTGGAGTAGCCGCATCCACCGAAGGAACAGGGACGGTGAAGGCTTGAGAGTGTCCAGCGTACCAAGCCTGTCGAACGCATAGCTGCAAAAGATTCCTCGTCGCCGAAGGAGTCCTGGCGAGGCCGGGCCGAGAAGCATCGATGAGATCCCGGAACCGTGTGGCTGAGGGAGAGACTTGCGACCTTAGCCTGCCGCAAAGCATAAACCTGGCGGAAGCCTGTCTCTCAGAGGAGGCGAAGGCGGTCATAAGTCAGGAGGGAGGAAGTAGGCGAACAGACGGGGGCCTCTTCCAAAGCCAAAAACCGTCTGTGAGCTGAGCGAAGGGCCGAAATCCTTGACGAGGAGGAGGCCGACGAAACAGCTGAGAAGCGGGAGGGAGAGCCAGAGGGCGAATCCCGCAAAAAGATGGCTGAAGCCGAATCCGCTGTCAGCAGGCTTAGTATGTCAGGGTCTACCTCCACCGTCCGCCTACCAAGCAAAGCCGCAAGGAGGGCGACCGGCTCCGAGAGCGCGGGACTGCCGAAGGCGACTGGCGAGGGCGAGCCCGAAGGAAAGGAGGAGGCGACCGCGAAGCCCGCAAGACGGGGCGTCGCGAGGGAGGAGGGAAAAGCGAGGGCCGGGGACCGCGCTCCGAAAAAAGTGGGGAGGCGATAGGGGAACCCCGGCACCCTCAACCTGCTCACCGTGAATCCGCAACTATGAGTAATTGTCTGAGTCACACCGGGCCCGCCTGGAAGATCGGGGTGGAGGGGGGACATAAGGTGTCACGCCACGCCCGCTCAGAAAAGCGGAGCAGGGAGGGAACAAATGGGGCGCGCGAATCTGCACCTGTGAGTAATTAACAGAGTCACACCGGGCCCGCCTGGAATGTTCGGGGGGAGGGGGGGGGAGGGACAAGAAGGTGTCACACCAAGCCCGCTCAGGAAAAGCGGAGCGGGGAGGGGACAAATGGGGCGCGCGAATCTGCACTTGTGAGTAATTAACAGAGTCACACCGGGCCCACCTGGAAAGTACGGGGCAGGGGGGGGGGGGGGGGGGAGACAAGAAGGTGTCACGCCAAGCCCGCTCAGGAAAAGCGGAGCGGGGAGGGGACAAATTGTGGCACGCAAATTCGCACCTGTGAGTAAATAACTGAGTCACACCGGGCCCGCCTGGAAAATTCGGGGGGGGGGGGGGGGGGGGGGACAGAAAGGTGTCACGCCAAGCCCGCTCAGGAAAAGCGGAGCAGGGAGGGGACAAAATTGTGGCGCGCAAATCCGCACCAGTGAGTAACTAACCGAGTCACACCGGGCCCGCCTGTAAAATTCGGGGCGGGGGGGGGGGGGGGGGGGGGGGAGACAGAAAGGTGTCACGCCAAGCCCGCTCAGGAAAAGCGGAGCGGGGAGGGGACAAAATTGTGGCGCACAAAACCGCACCAGTGAGTAACTAACTAAGTCACACCGGGCCCGCCTGGAAAATTCGGGGGGGGGGGGGGGGGGGGGGGGACAGAAAAAGTGTCACGCCAAGCCCGCTCAGGAAAAGCGGAGTGGGGAGGGGACAAATGGGGCGCGCGAAACCGCACCTGTGAGTAAATGTCTGAGTCACACCGGGCCCGCCTGGAAAGTTCGGGGCGGGCGGGGGAGGGGGGGACAGAAAGGTGTCACGCCAAGCCCGCTCAGGAAAGGCGGAGCGGGGAGGGGACAAATTTGGGGGGCGCGACGCCCGCTCCGAAGCCTCGGAGCGTGGGGTGCGTGTGACAAGGTCACACCGGGCCCGCCTGGTCGAAACGGGGCAAGGGGGGGGGGGGATGTAAACATAGGAAACCGGTTCCGCTCGGACGAATCAGAGCGGGTGGGTAACCTCTAGTACTTTTGCGCTAGTCACGCCGGGCCCGCTCGGGAGAAAGGAGCGGGTGGGCGTGGACGAGCGCTCAGCTCGCCCGACCCACTCGGGCGAAACGGAGCGGGGGTGCAAAATAAAGGAGCTCCAGCCACGCAAACGTGGGAAGCACGACTCTGATACTCGCCTGCCCTGCTCAAAAGACTCGGAGAGGGGAGGGAGTTCCTGCGCGGTTAAGGTAAAAGAAGGGGACTTACCTGCGGGCTGGAAGGCCCGGAAGCCGGAGCGAAGTGGGGCCCGAGAAGCCGACAGAGCGACGCCATCCTGCGGAGAAGTCCGGGGAGATTGTCGAGACCAGGAAGGAAGGACACGTCTGTAGAAATCCCACATCTGAGACCGCCGGTCCTCACTCCTGTCGGCACACATGTCACACATCCTGTCGGAAGAGCAGTCAGAGCACGGCCGGCAGGTGACGAGGGCGTCCGAGGGCCACAGAAATCCTCACAAAGGGGGCAAAACTTCAAACAGAAGCCGCCATAGCATTCGTAGCACACTGTCCGCAGGAAGGAACACACTCAAGCGCCGAACTCACACCATGAGGCACAAAGCCACATGAGTAAAGTCACAAGCCGAACCCCAAGGCCGCAGCCAAGGACGAAGTTAACTGAAAGTCAAACCGGACGGAACCAGTCGGCGCTAAGTCCACACATAGTAAAATGTTGAAGTGTAGAACACCAACGAAGTACACTGAGTCCAAGGAGAAGTCTAACCAAGGCAAAAGCCAAGTTTGTAGTAAACCACAGAAGACACCGGTCAAAACCATAGCAAGGCAAAGCCCGACCGTCCACGGTCGAGCTAAGAGTGAAACTGAGGCGAGTTCTCCACACGCATGCCGGGATAGGTTGGTAAGGGGAGGCCACCCGGGCTCCTATGATGGTGAGTACTGTTCAATCGCCTGGCAGGCTGAGGGACAGTCTCTCTGACATTTTCTGTTCTTTATCTGTTTTTCATTGTCTTTTGGATATTTTGATCATCACATACTTCTTCATGATGAATCCCTGGACATTTTGGTGTAATTTTTATGGACATTTTCCAGTGGAGGTGAGAACAGTTGGACTTGTCATTTTTGTGAAGGCCTTGTGGATACTGTCTGTACTGCACTCTACAGTACAGCCATGCTTGCCAGCTGAGTTTTCACTCAGCCCGACTGTGCTTGGTAGCCTTCCCTCAGCCACTGTGCATAGTCCTACCAGTACACGTGTACTGTGTTATGACAGACAGAAACTGCTACTATGGCGGAGTACCGTTACCAGTGTCCCTGCTCCTGATGTGTGTGCACACCTGAGGTCCCTTGGATTACACAGCCCCCCATCAGTGCAGCCATGCGTAAACAGACCCAGGAGGAAGCGGCCTTACCGAGGAGGACGGCGCAAGCGAGGACGCCCCATACCAGTTATCATCACCCCTCGGGTTGTCCACTCTGCCCCACCCCCCGGGACTACCCATGTCAGCCAGTTCCTAGGGACTCGAACATCATCGCAAACCTGCGCATCTTCACGTAAGGCATGCACGCATTATGGATGGTCAAGAGACTCAGGTAACCTTATTTATGTCCCTATCAGTACAGATGTCTGTGACTGTTCTTCACCTGTGCAGAGATCGGACAAGAACAGGCTGTCATTGGCCTTTTTGAACACTCAGTCTTGCAGGAACAAAACTAGTGAGATAAGTGATTACATCACTGATCATCAGCTAGACTTCTTGTTGCTGGCTGAAACGTGGCTTCAAGATGAGGGTGACGAACCATACATAGCCGAGTTGACCCCTCCAGGATATTTTCTGAAGTCTTTCCCTCGCGTTGGGCGACGAGGGGGTGGCATAGCAGTACTGGTCAGGAAGTCATTAGAAAACTGTACCAATTTCAAACGCTTGCCCTTTAACTCTTTTGAAGCTGTTGAAGTTAGTATCATCAGTGACATCTCAGTTACTTTGACTGTAGTATACCGACCGCCTCCTAGCAGACAAAATCAAATAACCACTATCGAATTTTTCAGTGAATTCCAAGATTATATGGACAGTGCCTCCAGCAGCAGACACGAATTAGTTATGGTTAGAGACTTTAATTTTCATTTTGAAGTTCCATCTGATCCTGATGCACTTCGTCTGCGTTCACTTCTGTCTGACTGTAGCTTGCGTCAGCATGTGCAGGGGCCGACTCACAGACGTGGTCACACCCTGGATCTTCTAATCACAGGGGAGAGCTCCTCTCTTGTTCAGGACGTTCAGGTGTGATTCACTGTTGTCGGATCATGCAAGTGTTTTCTTTCATGTGCTTGCGTCTCAGCCTCGTTCCACAAAACGCTCGATCACTTCCAGAAACATTCGTCGCATTGACATAGATGTTTTCAGCTCCGATGTAAAGGTGGCTTGTGACGGTGTATTGACAGACTGCACAGTACATGAACTGCTGGACACTTACAACTGTACACTCTCTGACATTCTCAACAAGCATGCACCACTCACCACCAGACGCGTAACCTCACGTCCCCCGGACCCTTTGCTAACGAAAGAGCTGAAAGATGCCAAGCGTGAGCTTCGAAGCACAGAGAGACTGTGGAGGTGCAGTGGTCTTACAGTACATAGAGACATGTTTGTGAAGCAGCGTGCTGCACTGAAGTCCTCACAGCGTGCAGCTAAGAAAGACTTTGTTTGTGCCAAACTTGAAGACTGCATATCTAGTCGTCAGCTGTTTGGCCTTACAAATGAACTTCTTGGAAAGAAAAATGAACCTGTACTCCCGAATACCATTCCTATGAATGATTTACCTGATAAGTTTTGTCAGTATTTTGATTCTAAGATAAGCACAATCCGTCAGGAACTGGACAACTGTTCTGATGCTGTGTCCTATTTACCATATGACGGGCCTGTGTTACATGAGTTTACTGCTGTCACAGAGGAGACTGTAAAGAAACTAATTATTTCCTCACCCACCAAATCTTGTTCCCTTGACCCCATTCCCACCTCTATACTCAAGCTATGCCCTGATGAGCTTGTCAGTGTGATAACCAGAATTATTAACTTGTCTCTGGAGTCAGGGTCTGTGCCTCGGCATTTTAAGCAGGCTGTGGTAATTCCATTGTTGAAGAAGGCAGGGATGGATGCAAACTTGCTGAAAAATTATAGACCAGTGTCTAATCTTCCCTTTCTTTCCAAGATTCTGGAGAAAGTTGTGCTGAGTCAGCTCATGTCACATCTCAGTAGTAATGATTTACTTGAACTGTATCAGTCTGCATATCGAAGAAATCACAGTACTGAGACAGCATTGCTTCACATTACCAATAGCCTGCTTACACGTGCTGACGTCGGACATGTCTCTTTGCTATCATTATTAGACCTGTCTGCGGCGTTTGACACGCTGGATCATGGGATTCTTTTAGAACGCCTACGTGTGTCTTTTGGTATTTCCGGTCCAGCGCTGTCATGGCTCAGGTCTTACCTTTTTGAAAGATATCAATCTGTACGTGTGAATGGGATCATGTCTCAGCCTGTGCTTTTGAAGTATGGTGTCCCACAGGGGTCAGTTTTGGGTCCTCTGCTGTTCTCTCTGTACACTAAACCAGTTTCCCGAATCATCAGCCAGAATAGCTGTATCACAAGTATGCTGATGACACTCAGATCTCTAAGTCTGACCATCCTGGTAAACTGCAGACCATTGTCTCCAATGTGGAGAAGTGTATAGTTGAAGTCAAAGACTGGATGACTTGCAACAGACTCAAGTTAAATGATGATAAAACAGAGCATGCTTGTTGGTACTCGAGCTAGAACATCCGCCTCCAGCAGTGATCATATTTCCATAGGTGGCCAAGACATTTCTTTCAAATCCGATGTAAAAAATCTGGGTGTATTCCTGGATTCAAGTTTATCGATGGAAAAACAGGTTAGCCATCTTTGCCGCACTGCCTACCTGGAGCTCCGCAGAATAGGCATGATCAGATGCTTTTTGACAGAAAAGGCTACTGCCCAGCTCGTATGCTCTCGCATTCTGTCCCGTCTAGATTACTGTAATTCCCTCCTTGCTGGTATCTCATCTGATCAACTCACTCGCATTCAGCGTATCCAGAATAATGCAGCCCGGTTAGTCCTTCGCAAAAAACGTACTGATCATGTCACACCACTGCTAAAGCATCTCCACTGGCTACCTGTCAAACAGAGAATAGAGTACAAGCTGGCCACTTTGGCATACAAACACTATGACAATACGCTTCCTGCATATCTGTCTTCTTCCCTTGCCTCACACAATCCTAGTAGAAGTCTACGCTCAAGCTCACAAAAACTGCTTGTTCAGCCCAGAGTCAGCCTAAAAACTGCTGGTGCCCGTTCTTTCAGTTATCAGGCCCCTCACGTCTGGAACTCACTTCCACTGCAGGTCCGTCTTTCCCCTACCCTGTTGACCTTCAAAACAAATTTGAAGACCCATCTTTTCCAGGTAGCATATCAAGATTAGCTTAGTCTGGATGTGCTGCCTGGAAATGTTGGTTGTTTCCCCATGTTGATAGGCTGTGTGTGTATGTGTGTGTGTGTGTGTGTGTGTGTGTGTGTGTGTGTGTTTCGTGTTAGGAATGCGCCTACATGGTGCGAGCAGATGTTTATTTAAAGAGTGAGTGCGTTCTAATTTTTCTCCTTTTTAATATATATATATTTTTTTGTGTGTGCTGTAAAGCGCTCCAAGCTTGCTGTTCGTGGGGAAGGGCGCTATATAGAAACTATGTATTATTATGTATTATTATTGGATCCCCGGTGTCTCCTCCCCAGTTGTGTAGGGGACACAACTTTGGGCTGAAATCGCTAGGCTATAGAGTGTATTCCATATAGTAATGCCATCGGTAATGTATTTTGAAAAAACAAAGTGCCACATGTCATTAAAGACCATCATTCAGGTGATCTCACATACCATAAGACTTCTCAGTAAGCAAAGATCCTTGGGACCATGACAGCCAGTGAGCCCAAGCACGGCTGTGCATGGGCCCACTGTGGCCACCATGGGCCCGAAGATGTTTTGCTAATGGGGTTGTTGCTCGAAATGGGTTTTGCCATAATGTGTTTTGCAGCTTGTGATAATAATTATAATAATAATAATAATAATAACAATAATAATAAAGAGCATTTATATCGCACTGAATCCCCAGGAGCAGTGGGCTCTAACTTACTTACGCCTGTCACCCCTACCCGGGTATAGGCCGTCGACGAGAGACCTCCAGCAACTCCTGTCCTGTGCTTCTCCTTCGATTCTACTCCAGGTGGTTCCCAGTCTCTTGATGTCAGCTTGGAGGTCTCGACGCCAGGAGTTTCTCGGCCTACCTCTTTTCCTCTTTCCCTGGGGGTTCCATGCCTGCCTAGTGATACTGGAAGCTGGCTTTCTCAGGCTGTGACCGATCCATCCCCATCTTCTTCGCCCAATTTCATTCTCTGCTGTTATCTGCTCTGTTCTGTCCCAGAGTCTGAAATTGCTGATCTTCTCTGGCCAGTGGATTTTCAAAATTCTTCTAAGGCAAGTGGGCTCTAAGCGCGTTACAAAAAAGTATGTATGCAGAATCTCAGACCTTTAAACAAATTTAATCTACGCACACACATACAACTGAAACACACATACGGGTGGTCATTAAAACAGGTTCAGCTGTATCTGCATTTATTAATGTGTGGTAATTTACATTGTTTTCATTCCTACGTCACACAACCAATCTCTTTAGCACAAACTGTGCCACATGACCGAGCTACAAAAACCCTTGTAGCGACAAATGGCAGACTTTTTGTAGCCCTCTTTCTGACGCATCTTGGATGCCAGTTTTGTTATATAAAAGATCACCAAACGTTCTAAAGTTATTGAGTGTTGTTCGAAACAACAGGCACACTACTGGAGATGGCAACTGTCACGTAACGGATGTGACATGTTGTTTTATTTTTTTGCCAAGTCGTTTTCTTGTTAATAAATGTAGATCGCCGAATTCTGTAAATAGCCTTAGGTTAGGAAAGTTAATAAATGTAGTGTGAGCGTAATCGTAAAGCCCGTGCAGCAAGCTTAACAGTGAGCGATTACAGCGGTTGCACGCTTTAGCCAAGTAGCTTTAACCGAACAGTGTTCAGAAGTAAAGTTAAACTGCGAGGTAGCAGAGGGATATTACAGTCAGTCAGCGGAGTTAGCTAGCGAAGTGAGAGTCTGGGTCAGGGTGCGGCCTCGTTTGGAGCCCTTGACAAGCTGTGTGAGGGTTGCGTTACCCTCCCTGCAAGACCACGGCCAGTGTTCCTGGGCGTGGGTGTCCCGAGAGACTATAGCGACCACGGCTGCTACTCAACAGAAGACCCCTCCGGTTCGTCTTCGTCTTTGTTTGTCTCGTCCTGCCGGAGGACTCACCAGTGACAGGTAAATTCATGCCATTTTTCTCAGTTAGCTGCTGTGCTCTCGGGTGTGTGAATGTGTACATAGGTTCGGAAGGGTATGTTCGTCTAGTTTTTTAGTGATGTTTTAATCAAGACTTTAACCATGTTTTTTAGGTTGGGTTGTAATGTGGTGGGTGTCGGATTTAGTTTATGTTCGGCTGTCGCCGAGTGAGTATATTTAAAGGGCCATGTTGTAAAATGAATTAAAGTGGGTATCCTTTCAAATATATCTGTATTAAGTCCTAGATGCAATGTAATAAGATTGTCACGTTGGGTGGTTGCTGGTGATTATTTCATATCATTGTATGTACATGTGGATATTTTGATAATGTTGGTTTTAGCAGTGGCAATGTTATTATACAAAAGTGGTTGTGCTAGCTTAATGTTAGTGTAATGGAGTAGTGCAGACCTGGTGAATGTACATAGGAAGCTTTCATATCCATGATTGTATATTTAATATGGCCAAGGCGGGTATTAGGGTGAGACGAGACACAACTCACGTGGTTTGTGAGTAGATGCGTGTTAAGCCAGAGTTAACTGTGTTGGCACTTTGACTGACAATGCGCCCTTTTCCAGTGCACTGGCTTCGAAGACTGGCTTCGAAGATTGGCTTCGAAGATTTCGTCGTTCTTCGATCTCTCATCATCCACGACCAACGGTGACGCATCATCTGGAGTCAGAACGCCTTCGCTAGCCGGTCCTGTTGGACAAGTACGTTGGCTACAGCAGGCTGATTCTACGTTCTGCGCGTCGGTCACAGGCGTGCGTGGGCAAGCGCGGCTACGGTGCTCTGCGGTGTAGGGGTAGTACTCTGACGTTACGAGCCACCCTGTCTAGTGTGGGACAGAGGACACTGTACAGAGACAAAGTTACTCGCCTTGTATAGCCGTTGGCCATTTTCACTTGTATAGCCATTGCCGATTTTCGTCTGTTAGTCATTTTCACCTGTTAGTCATTTTCACTTGTTAGTCATTTTTTATATGTTAATCTTTTTTAAGTGTTAATACGGTATGAGTGCATGCGTGGGTATGTGTGAGTGTGTGGGGCGTTAGTGGGTTGGGGTGGGGGTTAGAGTAAGAGTGGGTAATAAAAGATTTGTTATTGTTTATCACTGGCGTTGTGTGATTTATTTAGAGTGGGTGGGTTTTCTCGAGTGTTAGCACTCACATTGTCCACGGCGCCCTGACTCCGTCAGGCGTGTCGTGACATATTTGGTGGCAGCGGTGGGATAAGGATTAGGGGGAGGTAACGGATTAGGTAGATTAGGGTATTTTTGTGCGCCAGTGATCATTTGTTCGTGTTGTGGTACGAGTAAGATTTAGCGGGCGGTTGGCGGGAGTGGGGGCGTATTGCGCCGGGGGCCACGGCCAGAGAGTGCAGTGCGCATAAACGGGGGGTGGCATGAGTGGTTGCCTCTCATTACTCAGGTACCGAGTGGTGAGGACCCTTCGGCTCTTGTCACTGTCTAGTCCTTATTCGTTGTTTGTATTCTGTGTATTTATTTGTTTTGTTTTTTCTTTGTCAGGGGTCCTGCTGGGGGGCAGTTGTCGTCGCTGCCTCCGTGACACCCACATCAGGATGCCCCCTAAACGGGATACCAGGGCCACCCGTGCCACGTCGGGGCACGACCCTGAGTCCGAGGGTGGTGGTGCAGGGGATGAGGGTCCAGGAGAGAGAGGAGCCACTTTGGCCACTCCCTCTCGGAAGGAAACGGTGGTGAGTACCCTTACCCGTACTCTCACTGCAGCAGGACTGACACCCAGTAGGGATCAGGAAAGTAAAGAGGGGTTAGGGGTGATAGTAAACCCATATGAGCAGTATAAAGTGATAGGAGAGGGCCTAGGACTTAGTGGGGGAGCTCTAACCCAGTTCGTCCTGTCCGAAGTTAGGAGAGAGGAAGAAAAACAGGAACGTGACCTAGAGCGTAGGGCGTTAGAGAGGCGGTTCCAGATGGACCGTGAGGCGGCTGAGCGGGCTAGGCGGGACGACTTAGCATTAACCGAACGTAAGCTAGCTGCCGCGGAACAAGCACGGAAAGAAGAGCTCGTCGCGGCCGAAACGCGGCTTAGATTACAGTTAGCAGCATCGGAAAAGAAGTCAGTTACGGAGTCTAGTCAGCATTACTCGCTCAAGATGCGTCCGTTAGAGGATAAGGAAGATGTGGAATCTTACCTTCAGCTCTTTGAGAGAGTAGCCGAAACCCAGGGGTGGCCGAAAGAGGTATGGGGGATCAGGTTAGCACCTCTATTGCAGGGGGAGGCCCGTGACGCATACCTTAGGCTGACCGTAGAGCAAGGGAAAGATTTTGAGGTGGTGAGGGAGACCTTACTGAGAAGATTCAGGCGTGACGCTGAATATTACAGACGCCAGTTTCGCGAAGCCAAAAAAGAGAGTCCCGAAACGTTTCCCCAGTTGTTCGTTAGGTTAAAGACCTCAGTCAAGCGTTGGTTCACTTTAGCCCATAAGAGCATAGAGGACGTAGAACAAGTGCTAGACGTGTTTCTGTCTGAGCAACTTTATGCTATTATGAATGCAGACCTTGAAATGTTCGTTAGGGAAAAACGTCCTAGGAATGGTGAAGAGGCAGCGGAGCTAGCACAGCTCCATATCGACACCAAACGGGCAGTCTCGCGTCCATTGGGTGGGGGGCCGATTCGTCCGCCGTTCAAGAAGGACAAAGGGTCGAATAAACCCCCTGAGGCCAAAGCAGAACATAGGACAGAACCAGCTAGTTCAGGCAGAGGGACTGGTGAACGGCTGTGTTTCAAGTGTAACAAACCAGGGCATGTAGCAAGGAACTGTCAGAGTAAGGCGTCAGTTAACCAAGTCACCATTGCCCCTGAGACAGTGGCCGTAATGACAGAGCCCGTGACCGTAGGGATGCGGACGATCCGGCCCTACGACCCGTGGAGTAAGGGATTAGCCAAGGGAAAGGAAGTTCGTATCATGCGTGATACCGGCGCGGATATGAGTGCGATCGCCGCCAAGTGGATAGAACCCAGGGATTTTACAGGTCGGTTCATCGACGTCAATCCCGTCGACCATATTAAGTCCGATAAGTATCCGACTGCATGGGTTGAAATCGATTCCCCATTCGTGCGAGGGACGATCGAACTTATCGTAATGGAGCGCATGGGACCAGACGTAATCCTAGGAAACTGGGTGACTTTTTCAGATGGGAAACGTAGTCCCGTATCCATCGATGCCAGTGAGTGTGCTATGGCAGCAGCGGTCCAAACTCGAGCTCAGGTTCAGAGGGAAGAGGAGGGAGAGAGCGCGCTTAAAGTCGTTAAGCAGGCCGATCTCAATGTGACTCCTGCCCAACTGATAGAGTGGCAGAACCAGGACGAAACTCTAGCTCGCGCTAGGAAGTTGGCCGAAGAGGGCCGAGCAATTCCGTCAGGGAAGAGTCTGATAGAATTTTGCAGGAGGAAGGGAATTCTGTATCGGGTCTATAGCAAAGGAGGCAGCCAAATATCCCAGTTAGTCATCCCGAAGCCTTTGAGGGAGACTGTAATGCGTTTAGCGCATGACCCACCGATGGGAGGGCATTTGGGAGGCAAGAGAACCCGGGAACGCATTTGGGGTACTTTCTATTGGCCGGGGCTGTGTGCTCAAGTTCGCAGGTACTGTGAGTCATGCGAACAATGTCAGAAAGTGGTACCAAGAGGGAGAGTACCGCGGGTTCCTATGCAACAGCTTCCGCTGGTAGATGAACCATTTCAGAGAGTAGCGGTAGACATTGTGGGGCCTATTGCTCCAGCTTCCGACAGAGGAAACAGATTCATTCTCGTGACCGTCGATTACGCCACTCGATACCCCGAGGCAGTACCTTTAAAGGGGATCGAAGCAGAAAGGGTCGCTGAGGCATTGTTAGAAATCTGGTCTAGGGTGGGGATTCCGAAGGAGGTACTCACCGACCAAGGGTCCCAGTTCACTTCACAAGTGATGTCTGAAGTCAACCGTTTGCTGTGCATCCAAGGCAAGTGTACTACTCCTTACCATCCGCAGGCAAATGGCCTAGTAGAACGTTTCAACGGTACCTTGGTGTCCATGTTGAAGAAGTTAGCTAGCGAGCAACCTCGATGTTGGGACAGATACACCCCCTCATTGCTGTTTGCGTACAGGGAGGTTCCTCAGGAATCGACGGGGTTCGCGCCGTTCGAGTTATTGTACGGTAAGACTGTAAGGGGGCCCATGTCAGTTCTACGGGATCTGTGGACGAAAGAGCAGATGGGAGAAGAGGTGAGAGATGCAAGCCAGTATGTAGTAGATTTACGGAATCGCATTGAAGAGACGTGCAGGTTAGCGCAACAGAATCTGAAGCTAGCTTCGAAAAAGCAGAAACAGCACTTTGACCGCAGAGCCAAACCACGCAGTCTTAATGCAGGAGACAAGGTTTTGTTGTTGCTTCCAGTTAAACACAACAAACTGGAGATGGCTTGGCAGGGACCATTCGAAGTTCTAGAGAGAGTCGGAGAGTGTGACTACAGGGTACGGGTGGGCAGTAAAAATAAACTGTACCATGCAAATCTGGTTAGTTAGTTAGTTATTTGGGTTTAACGCCGAGCAGGCAACTAAGGCCATCTCACGGCGGGAAGGGTAAAAATCTGGTCAGCCAGACTAAAAGAAAGGTCTTAAGACATGATGTAAATATACCTTAAAAATATGTCAGGCTAAAATGTCGCACAGGTCTTTAAAGAAAACGTCGGAAGACTCTCAAAAAGGTCAAAATAATAGAAACATCATAATCTATAAACGCTCAAATCTTATTAAAAATATGGCACTCTCTCAGAAAACTGAAGATCTTGTCCGGGGGCACATCCCGGAACAAAACCTTCAAGGAGTCTGCTGTGAAATGTTTATACCTTGTGTCGATTAGATCAGCACAAGACAACAAAAAGTGTTGAACAGAGTACTGCTCGTCGCAGGCATAACACCATGGACGCTCCTCCTGTTTAAGTAAATAAGAGTGCGTAACATACGTGTGGCCGATGTGGAGCCGAGCCAGGACAGTCTCCTCACGGCGGCTGCCGCAGCGATAAGGTAGACCGTCGGACAACTTAGGAAGGGCTTCATGCAGCTTGTTAGCTTCCTCTTTGTCCCACTCGGACTGCCACTCACGGGCTATGTACGCACTAGCCACATGTCTAAAATCACTATAAACAGTCTGTGTGTCAGGGACAGGGTCATTGCGGGCATCATTGGCAGCAGAATCTGCGATCCTGTTGCCTTCGATGCCCACATGCCCTGGCACCCAAATAAAAATGATATCATAATATTCCTTCATCAAGTCCGCGTGGAGCTCTCTGATCTGCACCAGCAGTGGGTGGTCATTTCCCGTGCCCTGAAGGGCCTGCAGGGCAGAAAGAGAGTCAGACAGAATCAGGAAGTTCCTTTCTCTAGATCGATAAGCATGCTTGAGTGCCAGCAGAACCGCCTGCAGTTCCGCACTAAATACAGATGAGTGGTCTGGGAGGCGGTGCTTAAATGGGCGTCTAGGATGGCGAGAGGATACTGCGGCCGCAGCCACTCTCCCATCCTCAGACTTTGACCCATCGGTATAGATGCGACAATAGCCAGGAAAAATTGAAAGCAGTTCATTGAGGCTCTGTTGGTATATGGCTGGTGGAGTAGAGTCTTTCTTGTGGGCAGTCAAGTCCAGCAAGATGTCAGGAACTGGTAAGAGCCAAGGTGGAGTGATGTGTTGCAGGGATTCCGAAACTCTGTCCAGGTCCAATCCGGCCGCCTGCAGATGAGGTCGGACACGGAAAGAAAGTGGACGGACAGCTCCCGGATGGGTATCGTAAATCTCTGCAAACGATGGTTTAAAAACACAATCATAGGCAGGATTGTCTGGATGGGCCTTCAGTTTCAGAACGTAGCTGAGCATGAGGCGGATGCGGCGGAGCTTGAGAGAAGGCTCCCCTGCCTCGGCATACAGACTAGGAACTGGAGACGTTCTGAAGGCCCCAAGACATATCCGCAGACCCTGATGGTGAATTGTGTTCAGACGCTGTAGCACAGACTTGGAAGCTGAGCCATACACCACAGAGCCGTAATCCAGTTTGGACCGAACAAGGGCCCGGTACAGACGAAGTAAGACAGTATGGTCCGCACCCCAGTCAGTACGACCGACGACACGAAGAATGTCGAGAGCCTTCTGACAAGAGGTTCTAAGGTAATTAATATGGTTGCGGAAGGTAAGTCTTTTGTCAAAAATGACCCCCAGAAACTTTGCCTCCTCGGCCACCTTAATTGGCACTCCAGCAATGCTCAGGCTAGGTTCTGGAAAAAATTTCGTCTGGTTAGTAAAATGCACACAAACAGTCTTGGAGGGCGAGAACTTGAATCCATTGAGAGACACCCACCGCTGGATGCGATCAACGCACAGCTGCAAGCGCCTCTCAAGGGACGCAAGTCCTCGACCACGTGCGCACAAAGCAAAGTCGTCAACAAACAAAGAGCATTCAGAATCATCCTTGACGGCCTTTACAATGTTATTAATTTTAATACTAAATAAAACAGGAGATAGAATGCTGCCCTGTGGGACACCCATCTCCTGTTCAAAGGAGTCGGAGAGGGTGGAGCCCACACGGACATGGAACGACCGGTTAGTCAAAAAATTGTGAATAAAAACGGGCAGGTGCCCTTTAAAACCCATGTCCAACAAGTCAGACATTATGCCATACTTCCAGGTAGTGTCATACGCCTTCTCAAGATCGAAAAAAATTGCATAGACATGCTGCTTGTTGACAAAAGAATCTCGAATAAACGATTCAAAGCGGACTAAATGGTCAGTTGTACTACGGAAGCGCCGGAAACCGCACTGGAGGTCTGTGAGGAGACCCTGTGACTCAAGATGCCACACCAGGCGGGCGTTGACCAGGCGCTCCATAGTTTTACATAAACATGATGTCAAAGCGATAGGCCGGTAGTTGCCCGGGTCGGAAGGATCCTTACCCGGCTTGGGGATCGGTACAACCACAGCCTGGCGCCAAGACGGCGGAAAATGACCAGTTCTCCAGATATGGTTAAAGGCCTTGAGAAGTACAAGGAGTGACCTCTCAGGCAGATGCGTTAGGAATTGATAGTGGACGGTATCTAGGCCAGCAGCAGAGTCATTACATTTCTGCAAAGCTTGCTGCAATTCTGATAATGTAAACGGGACATTATAGTCTTCTGAGTTATCGGACTCAAAATCACAAATACGAGACTCTCGTTTCTCCTTCTCTCTCTGGAAGAAAGGTGAATAATGCTCCGTTGAAGAATTATGGGCAATGGTGGAGGCAAGCAAATTGGCCACAGCTTTTTTATCTGTAACCAAACTGACACCATCTCTAAGATGGCCAACAGAAGCCGAGCCACCTCTGCCCCTAATTCTCCGAACAGCCTTCCATACTTTCTGGGACGGAGTCCGAGAAGTTAAAGATGAAACGAAGCGTCTCCAGGAAGCACGGCGTTCACGTTTAAAAATGTAACGGGCTTTCGCCCTCTGTCTTTTAAAGGTTAAAATATTCACTTGCGACGGATTACGGAAAGCACGTCGCTGAGCAGATTTGCGCGCTATTTGGGCCTTGCGGCACTCTTCGTTGAACCATGGTACTCTCGGCTTTCGAGGGACTGATGCGGATTGATTGTACATTGCTTAACGTCCCGACAGCAACAAGGCTTTCTCAGGACGTGCCTGCACTGCTTGTGAAAAAAAAAACAACCAACTAAACAGAACATTGAATGTATGTCGCCAGCCGGTCAAACACATTAAATAAACCTAACACATGGGGCCTAAATAAAGCTAAGACCATTTAGCAACACACATCCAATATCAAGAGCTACAGGCAGTGCAGACAGTAGGGAGAGTTTAAAAAAGGCAAATACAGGTGAATGGACCTCGGGTAGACAGAAACACATGCCCCAGAATAGAGAGAAAACCCCACCCTGTGGGGCTGACCAGGGTGACCCTGGGAACTAAAAAATACCTAACCCCACCCAAGTCCCCCAGGGCAGACCCGGGTGGGGTGGGACTGATGCGGAAGTTTTAGGGATGGTTTCACCCGCTACGTCCAACAAAATAGTAGTAAAAGAAGAAATAGGTTCTTCAGATGACATGACCACCTCCTCTGTAAGACGAGACTGACAGAGGGGGGCGAACAGAGGCCAGTTAGCTTTCTTAAGATTCCAGCGCCCCACCGGCGGATCCTCCCCACAGCTGACCGATGACAGGACTACTGGGAAGTGGTCACTACCACACAGGTCATCGTGAACCTTCCAGTCAAAGTCCAGCATGAGAGAAGGATCACACACAGTGAGGTCTAGAACAGAACTAGATCCTGAACCTGGGTTAGAGTATGTAGGTGAACCATCGTTAAAGACACATAGATTAAGTTGAGAAAAAACATCTTCTAACATCTGACCTCTGCCATCACAGTGGTCACTACCCCAAAGGTGAGCGTGACCGTTAAAATCCCCCATGAGAATAAAGGGAGGGGGCAGTTGATCAACTAAATTAAAAAAATCATTACTACAGACCCGCAGGGATGGTGGCAGGTAAATACTGCATATAGTTATGGTCTTCTTCAAGGTAACCCGAGCTGCGACAGCCTGAAGACAGGTGTCGATGCTAACGGGGCTACATAAAATTTGGCTACTAATGAGAAGAGCCACTCCACCCGAGCGCCTCTCCGAATCAGAGCCTTTATGTATAGCGTTAAAACCATTAAAGGACACAGGGTCAGAAGTCTTCAGGTAAGTCTCCTGAAGAGATATTACTGAGGGGTTATAGCACTTGACTAAAAGACGTAATTCCTCAAAGTTAGCTTGAAAACCACGACAATTCCACTGAAGCAGAGAGTCCATGATTATGTCTTATCTGGGGGTGCGGAGTTTTTCCCCCCTTTGTCCTTTGCCTTGGAAGGAGTCGGAGAAACAGAGGGGGGCCGGCTCCCGGGCCTCCTCTGGTTCCTAGGAGATGAAGGGGGTGGAGCTGCCGCAGCATCGACAACTTCCACTCCCTCCATCTGCTCCTCCAACGCAGCATATTTGTTTTGAAGGGGGACATCAATGTTCCCCTTCTGGGCCCGTGCGCACGGCGGTCCCATAGATTTCTTTTACTTCTGGTCCTGGGCAGCGTTCCTGCCGCTAGAGTTAGCAGCCTTAGAAGGCTGACCAGAGCCAGAAACCTTTGGTGTTGACAAACTAGCAGGTTTGGGTGGGGGCTGAGGCTTAGGGGCAGCAGAAGGCGGTGCCACCGGACCGGTAGCGTCCGCCCTCTGCGTTCCCTGGCTCCTCGTCACCACCGGAGGAGGATTACTCTCCAGGGGTGAGAGGATCCGAGGCTCCGCCCCCAACCAAGAAGTTGGGGTTTGACAAGAGAAGTCTTTGGTGGGGCGCTTGCCTGCCACCGCAGCACTGAAAGTATACACAAAGTTGTTATTTGAGTTTGGCGCCGCCTCAGCTGCACCAGGACCGTCAACCAGTTTTTTTGCGTCCGCAAAGGACAGCCCCTTCTCCACACGCACCTGCTGAATCCTGCACTCGGAGATCCAACGAGGGCACTTCTTGTCCGAAGCCATATGCGCCCCCTGGCAATTCACACACAGGGGGATGGCTGTGCAGGACTCAGCAGAGTGTCCGGGCTTAGTGCAACGGGCGCATAGGGCCTCTGCCTGGCGGCATGTCTTCTGCCCATGGCACTTAAAGCACCGAAGGGGGAGAGGGACGTACTTTTTCACTTTTAGGGAGTAGTAACCTCCCCAGATGGTAGTAGGAGCTGTGGGGGTGCCAAACGTCAGGATGATGGTAGGGAGACGGATCTCCCTACCACCTCGTTTGGAAATGAAGTGCCTGACGTAGGTCACCCCCTGTGACTTAAGGTTCCGTACAAGTTCATCTTCAGACAGTTCGGCCAATGCTTGATCTTTAATCACTCCTCTAGAGGAATTCATTGTTTTGTGGGGAGTAACCTCCACTGGAGTGTCTCCGATGGAGGAGAGCCTCAGTAGCCCATTGGAGTGTGCCCGGGTACAGCACTCTACCAACAAGTCACCAGACCTGAGGCGCTGGGCCTCAGGCCTGCCAACACGGCTCCTGAGGGTCTCCCCCACCAGGAAAGGGTGCAGCTTGGAAACAGGCTTCTCTTTAACTTTGCTGTGGATAATGAGAAAGCGAGGCCAGACGGCCGAAACCTGAGGCGTCGCTTCCCCACAATCAGAGTCGCTATCATTTTCAAGGTCAATGTCAGTGGCTATGTGCTGCTTTGGTGCCAGTTTTGGTTTTTTGATATTTTCCATATTATAGTATTATAGATATTCATCCCCCGGGGGTCCCCGCCCGCCACCGAGCCCAACAAGGGAAAGTGCAATTGTCGGCGGGTCTCCAGCCGACGCACAATGGAGACTGCCCGAAAGATATACTCAAGGGGGTAAGCCCGATTGAACCGTTTGAGCCACCGCCTTCTATCACACTGTTGAATACAGGGGAATACTGGCGTAAAGCACCCAATCAGCATCAGAGGCTATAGCATGGTGCTCCGTATAACAACCCGCATGTCAACAGGGGGATAGGGCTCGACGTGACAAGAGCCAATTGACTAGGCCGGTACGACTAGCCTCCCGTTTAGGCAGAAGTCAAGGCCAAAGTGGAGTGTTTCAGCCACCAGGATCCTCTTCTCCCCCGACACGGGTCTCCAAGCACGGCAAACACTTGGGATCCAAAGGACCAAAAGCTCACGCGTATTTTTAAGGACCAATCCAACATGGTAAGACCTGGGTAAGCACAGCTCCTTAAAAACCGGACCAGTGAAAAAGACTGAACAACATATCTGCTGACATCAAGTCCTAATCCTGGACAAAGATGGCACCCGTCTGCTAGCCCACTCAGTCAGGGACCGAGTGGACTACCCACCCACGCCACGTGGAGGCCGGTGCCGGGTAGGCTGCAAATCTGGTGAAAAAGTTCCAAGAACGAGTGTCAGTAGCTACAGTAGTGATAGATGAGGAGGACGAAGATGAGGGGGGAGAGGCATTCAGGGCGGTAAAGGAAGTACCTACCATTCCTTTAGTAGCGTCTGAAGGACCCTCTGACATCCATCTTGATCCTAACTGTCGAGAGATCCATTCTAGTATAGAAGCTCTGACTGTCCAGTTTAAGGATATTTTGACAGATTATCCGTTGAGGACGACACTAGACTCATGTGAAATCCATTTGACTGATGAAGTGCCGGTGAGAACGAAGCAATATCCTCTACCTCATTCTCAGCTAGAGGTAGTCAAAGCCGAAGTGGATGCTATGCTAGAGATGGGAGTAATCGAGAGAGCCAATTCCCCATACAGCTCACCGATCGTATTGGTGAAGAAGAAGGATGGCACTGTTAGGTTTTGTGTAGATTTTAGGAAACTGAATCAAAAGGTCGTGTTCGATGCTGAACCAATGCCTGACGTGGAGTACCTATTTTCCTTACTGTCCAAGGCTAAGTACTTAAGTAAGTTAGACCTAGCTAAAGGCTACTGGCAGGTACCCATGTTAGAGAGCGACAAACCGAAAACTGCCTTCACCACACCGGCAGGGCAATTTCAGTGGAAGGTAATGCCTTTCGGGTTAAAGACGGCAGGGGCAATCTTTTCTCGAATGATGAGGAGGTTACTAGAACCTTTGCGATTGACAGAAGTTAGCAATTTCATGGACGATGTCATGGTTGCTTCCTCCACTAAAGAGCGTCACTTACAGTGTATTGCCCAGCTCTTTGGTAGGCTAAGAGAGGTCCAGTTGGCGGCCAGACCTACAAAGTGTTACTTGGGGTTCAAGCAGTTGGAATATCTGGGGCATACAGTGGGTAACGGTCAGATAAAACCAGAGGGAGACAAGATGCAGCGGATAAAAGACGCGCCGCGACCACAAACAAAGAAACAAGTCCTATCGTTTCTTGGGTTGGCAAATTATTACCGCCGGTTCGTTCCTAACTTTGCGGCCATAGCAGCCCCACTAACCGACCTGACCAAGGGAGGGAAGACCGGACAGATCGGTTGGAACGATGCATGTGAGACAGCATTTGAGACGCTGAAGGCACGACTGTGTTCAGGTCCTGTGTGCTCATTGCCAGACTTCGATCGTCTCTTCGTGTTGCAGACAGATGCGTCCGAAGGGGGGGTAGGAGCCGTATTATGTCAGGACCATGGTAACGGTTTACAGCCTGTTGCATGCGCGAGCAAGAAACTATCCAAAGCAGAGCGTAACTACTCCACCATCGAAAAGGAGTGTCTCGCAATCGTGTGGGGAATTCAAAAATTCCGTCAGTATCTGTATGGTAGGACATTCGTCGTACAGACAGACCATAGACTATTGCAGTACTTGCAACAAGCTAAATCCACAAACAGTCGACTGATGAGGTGGGCTTTGCAGTTGCAGCCATTTTCCATTAGAGTAGAAAGCATAGCCGGTAAAGTAAATGTTCCTGCTGACTTTTTGAGTAGGACAGGGTGGTAGAAACCGTAAACGTGGAAGCAGTAAGGGGACAGTCATATAGTAATCAAACCCGGGTGTTTGATCTGGGAGGGGGGTATGTCACGTAACGGATGTGACATGTTGTTTTATTTTTTTGCCAAGTCGTTTTCTTGTTAATAAATGTAGATCGCCGAATTCTGTAAATAGCCTTAGGTTAGGGAAGTTAATAAATGTAGTGTGAGCGTAATCGTAAAGCCCGTGCAGCAAGCTTAACAGTGAGCGATTACAGTGGTTGCACGCTTTAGCCAAGTAGCTTTAACCGAACAGTGTTCAGAAGTAAAGTTAAACTGCGAGGTAGCAGAGGGATATTACAGTCAGTCAGCGGAGTTAGCTAGCGAAGTGAGAGTCTGGGTCAGGGTGCGGCCTCGTTTGGAGCCCTTGACAAGCTGTGTGAGGGTTGCGTTACCCTCCCTGCAAGACCACGGCCAGTGTTCCTGGGCGTGGGTGTCCCGAGAGACTATAGCGACCACGGCTGCTACTCAACAGAAGACCCCTCCGGTTCGTCTTCGTCTTTGTTTGTCTCGTCCTGCCGGAGGACTCACCAGTGACAGGTAAATTCATGCCATTTTTCTCAGTTAGCTGCTGTGCTCTCGGGTGTGTGAATGTGTACATAGGTTCGGAAGGGTATGTTCGTCTAGTTTTTTAGTGATGTTTTAATCAAGTCTTTAACCATGTTTTTTAGGTTGGGTTGTAATGTGGTGGGTGTCGGATTTAGTTTATGTTCGGCTGTCGCCGAGTGAGTATATTTAAAGGGCCATGTTGTAAAATGAATTAAAGTGGGTATCCTTTTAAATATATCTGTATTAAGTCCTAGATGCAATGTAATAAGATTGTCACGTTGGGTGGTTGCTGGTGATTATTTCATATCGTTGTATGTACATGTGGATATTTTGATAATGTTGGTTTTAGCAGTGGCAATGTTATTATACAAAAGTGGTTGTGCTAGCTTAATGTTAGTGTAATGGAGTAGTGCAGACCTGGTGAATGTACATAGGAAGCTTTCATATCCATGATTGTATATTTAATATGGCCAAGGCGGGTATTAGGGTGAGACGAGACACAACTCACGTGGTTTGTGAGTAGATGCGTGTTAAGCCAGAGTTAACTGTGTTGGCACTTTGACTGACAATGCACCCTTTTCCAGTGCACTGGCTTCGAAGACTGGCTTCGAAGATTGGCTTCGAAGATTTCGTCGTTCTTCGATCTCTCATCATCCACGACCAACGGTGACGCATCATCTGGAGTCGGAACGCCTCGCTAGCCGGTCCTGTTGGACAAGTACGTTGGCTACAGCAGGCTGATTCTACGTTCTGCGCGTCGGTCACAGGCGTGCGTGGGCAAGCGCGGCTACGGTGCTCTGCGGTGTAGGGGTAGTACTCTGACGTTACGAGCCACCCTGTCTAGTGTGGGACAGAGGACACTGTACAGAGACAAAGTTACTCGCCTTGTATAGCCGTTGGCCATTTTCACTTGTATAGCCATTGCCGATTTTCGTCTGTTAGTCATTTTCACCTGTTAGTCATTTTCACTTGTTAGTCATTTTTTATATGTTAATCTTTTTTAAGTGTTAATACGGTATGAGTGCATGCGTGGGTATGTGTGAGTGTGTGGGGCGTTAGTGGGTTGGGGTGGGGGTTAGAGTAAGAGTGGGTAATAAAAGATTTGTTATTGTTTATCACTGGCGTTGTGTGATTTATTTAGAGTGGGTGGGTTTTCTCGAGTGTTAGCACTCACATTGTCCACGGCGCCCTGACTCCGTCAGGCGTGTCGTGACAGCAACGTCATAAAAGATTTTAAATTACATCATAAGTCTATTATGAAGAAGTATATATTCCTTTTACGTCAGTCATTTCTGGCGCGATCCAGGTCAGAAGATTTCTTCTTGATTTCTTTTACGAAAATAGTGGAGGAATGAAAACAAATACATTATTGGCAGCAGGGGCTTGCTGCATGGACCCTTTGGCCTTCGGAGTACAATAGTTCCTTTGACCTCCCTCAGGCCTACAAGGGTCCATTAAGCCCCCTGCGACCAATAACTTATATTGTCTTCAGGACCTCTTGTTAGATCCAACTCTCCCTGTTACATTCATGCAAAAACCAATAACTTGCCTGCTGAATGGTAGAGCTGATGAGGACGCCCGCACTGTCTCCCAGCTCTGGGAAACCATGTTCACTCCATGCTGACAGTCGCTTGGCAAAGTCTAGTTCGTCTACCACCCCTGCCCAACTGATCAGGGAGTCCATCACCAACATCTGATCACAGCAAAAAGCGTGTGACAAAAATTTGCACAAAGTGTGACATGATACATGCACATGTGTTAGCAATGTGTCAGTATTAGTTATTCTAAATCAGAATTGGGTCAAAGAGAGGAGGTGCTTTCCCATGTGAAAATTTCCAAGCAGAATACAAGAGCTGTTTTCCTCAATGATGTGATCACCGCACATGTGTCCTCAAAACACTCGCATAGATAACTCAGACAAGTACCTCAACTTAACCCTTTGCATGTCAGTAGCAGGTTTTGTTGTGCTGATACCTGTAGAAATCACCACGAAAAAACCCCGCTACCAACACGCAAAGGGTTAAGAATGTATTTGAGGCTGCTCCTTGATGGCTTGAGGTACATAGTCTCCTAAGCCTCTGCGGCTATCTAGGGGCTCGTGAGAGCTACATATCTCCTGCTCCTGGAATTTTTTTTTTTTTTTTATGGGGGGGGGGGGGGGGGGGGGGGGGGGATAATCTTAGCTACTCAGTCTCTGACAGCTGGTACACAGTGTTCACAGACACCTTTCAAAATATGTATTTTTCATTAAAATGTATTTTTTTGAAAAATACTTACCGATGGTATTACTTTAAGGAAATGGTTTCTTAGCTAGTCTAATTTTAGCCCAAAATTGTTGTGTACGAGTATGGTCACGATGGCAGGTGAGGGGCGCCATAGCCTAGTCGGAAACCCGGTAGCCTCCCTTCCGGTTCAACCACGCATGTGCCACACCGCTCATACGCCAGTCAGTTTTCTTTGCGGACCAGCGGCAAGCGGGGCAGGTGGGTGGGACCTTCGAGTAATACCATCGGTAAGTATTTTTCAAAAAAATACATTTTAATGAAAAATACATTTGTTTTCTCAAAACACATTACCGATGGTATTACTTTAAGGAAGAATCCCGAGGAGGAGGCGGGTGCCGCTATAACGCCCCAATCCCCTGCCATCCTGGCCGCTCGAGTCGGCCGTCCCTCCCGCAACCTCCCTCTAATTTTAGCACAGATACTTACGGCGCCTAGGGCGCCGGGAGGGAGTGTTGCGCTGCCATGATGTCCCCCACCAGCGATAGGTTCTGGCGCTGGCTGGAGAGGTCCCTCAGGTAGAAGCGTGCGAAGGTGGTCTCCGCTCGCCAGCCCACGGCCGCCACAATGTCTTTGACCGCACAGTTTCGGTCGAATGCTAGGCTTGTGGCCATGGCTCTGATCTCGTGCGCCCTGATGCTCATGCGTTTGGCTGTATCAGGGGCAAGCTCCTGGTAGGCAGATCGAATTTACCCACCGGAGCCAGGAGGATATCGTTTGGGCCGAGATGTCGTTTCTACCTGGAGACAGAGGAAGGAAAAGGCGGGTGCGTTCCCTGCGTATCGGCTTGGTCCGGCGCAGGTACACCCGTAAGGCTCGCACCGGGTCCTGTTGTCTGGACTCCGGGGTGGAGCTTGGGTCTCGTAATGGTTGAATGGTGACCAGTTGAGGGGCCGTCAACGGCGATCTGGTCTTGGCTAGGAAGGCCGGGTCAGGAAGCAGCTGAACCGAGCCGTCAGCCCGAAACTGTAAACAGGCGGGGCGTGCTGATAGGGCGTGCAGCTCGCTGACTCTGGAGGCTGACGCAAGGGCCAAAAGGAAGCAGGTCTTCCGAGTCACGTCCGGCAACCGCGCCAACTGGATCGGCTCGAAACGGGGCGAGTTGAGCCAAGTGAGCACCCAGGAAAAAGGGATCGGAGGGCAGGATGTTGTAGACCGAAGTGGGCCATCAAGTCGGCAAGTTCTTTGCAGGAACCCGGATCGGGCAGTCCCAGGTGTCTGTACGTGTCGGTAATCATGGCCAGGTAGCCCCGGATGGTGATCGGTGCTAACTGCTGGTTGCTGAACAGCCAGATGAAGAAATCTGCCAACTGGGGAGTTGTCAAGCCGATGGGGTGAAGGTGTCTGTCGTCACACCAGGCGCAGAGGACTCTCCACTTGCCTTCGTAGACTCGTCTGGTTGAGGCTCGACGAGCTATAGCGATCGCGTCCACTGCCGCACCTGAGAAGCCTCTAGCTGCGAGGGCTTGCCAGACAACCTCCAGGCGTGGAGGAGGAGACGCTCGGGGCACGGGTGGAACAGCTGCTGCCATGGTTGCTTGAGCATCGTCCGCGGTGTGGGGAGTGGCAGGGGGGGGGGCCGTGGCAAGGTTCAGGAGGTCGGTTGTCCACGACTTGGTCCAGCAAAATGGCGCCACCAGGAACAGGATCGTGTTGCACCCTCTGAGCTTGAGTAGGATCTTGGGGATGAGCACGGTGGGCGGGTAGGCGTAGGCGACCAGACCATCCCAAGAGATGGATAGAGCGTCGACTGCCCAGGCCAGAGGGTCTGGAATGGGTGAGACGAAGAGGGGAAGCTGTCGATTCCACCTCGTGGCGAAGAGGTCGATCATGGGTGCCTCCCAGGTCGCGGCGATCAGTCGAAAGATGTCGGGTCGCAGCGCCCACTCTGTATGGAGCAGCTGACCGCGTCGGGAGAGGGAGTCGGCCAGCACATTCAGAAGAGGTCGATCATGGGTGCCTCCCAGGTCGCGGCGATCAGTCGAAAGATGTCGGGTCGCAGCGCCCACTCTGTATGGAGCAGCTGACCGCGTCGGGAGAGGGAGTCGGCCAGCACATTCAGATGACCCGGAATGTGACATGCGCGAAGAGAGATGTCCCGATCCTCGCACCAGCGGAGCACCTGGTAGAGTAGTATGCATAGTGATGGAGAGTGGGTCCCGCCTTGCTTTTGGATGTATGAGACGACCGTGGAGTTGTCCGAGAGAACCAACAGTTCCTGATGTCGAATGTGGGGCTCCCAGGCCAGGAGGGCTTGCCATACTGCCTTCAGTTCTAACCAGTTGATGTGTCGGGACAGTGATTCCAGGGGCCACAGGCCGGAGGCAGTCTCGAACGACGGAAGGAGGTGAGCTCCCCAACCGGCGAGGCTTGCGTCGACGCAGAGAGAGAGCGTGGGCGGCGGTGATGACAGCGGCACTCCCGTCATGAGCCAGGAAGGATCCGCCCAGCGCAGCAGGTGGGGACGGAGCATGGTAGGGACTGGAATCGGGCCTCGAGGTCGGCCGACGAGGGTCGCCAGTGAAGGAGGAGATGCAGTTGCAGAGGACGGGAGTAGAGACGTCCTAGCGGTAGCAGGTCCGCAGCAGCGCTGATCAGATCCAAAAGCTGAAGCCAGTGTCTGGCTGGGAGCGTCGTCAACTGGGACACCTGCCGAGCTAGAGTCGCCAACTTCTGTATGCGCTTCTCCGGCAGTCTGACGATATTGTGGTCGGTGAAGAACTCCATACCGAGGTGAATGAAATGGCGTGCGGGAAGGAGGTCGGACTTGCCAAGGTTGACCAAGAAGCCCAGGTTGTCGAGAATTTGAAGCAGAGCATCTCGGTCTTCCATCAGGGAGCGCTCGTCCTGGTTCCTCAAAAGCAGGTCGTCCAGGTAGTTTGACGTCGGGCTCGTAGAACTTCGACGGGCTCTGGCTACCACTGCGTCCATGAGGCGAGTGAAGACCCAGGGGCTGAGGTTGAGGCCGAAGGGGAGCGCGCGGAACTGATAGACGACACCCTCGAAGGCGAAGTGTAGGTAACGTCTGGAAGCCGGATGCATGGGCACGTGCAGGTAAGCATCTGAGAGGTCCAGGCTGACCGCAAAGTCCATCGGCTGTACCGCTGAGCGAAGGGCCCGGGCAGTCTCCATGCGGAAGGCCGGAGCGACGATGAACTTGTTCAGCGCCGAGAGGTCTATGACGGGGCGCCACTTGCCGCCCGGCTTACTTACTTACTTACTTATGCCTGTCACCCCTACCCGGGTATAGGCCGTCGACGAGAGACCTCCAGCAACTCCTGTCCTGTGCTTCTCCTTCGATTCTACTCCAGGTGGTTCCCAGTCTCTTGATGTCTGCTTGGAGGTCTCGACGCCAGGAGTTTCTCGGCCTACCTCTTTTCCTCTTTCCCTGGGGGTTCCATGACAATGCCTGCCTAGTGATACTGGAAGCTGGCTTTCTCAGACTGTGACCGATCCATCCCCATCTTCTTCGCCCAATTTCATTCTCTGCTGTTATCTGCTCTGTTCTCTCCCAGAGTCTGACGTTGCTGATCTTGTCTGGCCAGTGGATTTTCAAAATTCTTCTAAGGCAACTGTTCATGAAGGTCTGTACTCTGTTGACTGTGGTTTTTGTCAATCTCCATGTCTCTGCTCCATATAGGAGAACTGCTTTTACATTGGAGTTGAAAATCCGGACTTTGGTGTGTTGTGACAGCTCTCTGGAACTCCACACTTTTTTCAACTGGAGAAAGGCTGCTCTGGCTTTACCGATTCGTGCTCTGACATCTGCATCAGTGCCGCCTTTTTTGTCTATGATGCTCCCGAGATAGGTGAAGGACTCCACCTCCTCCAACGGGTGCCAGCAAGCAAGACTGGTTCTTCCCTGGTTGCGTTCAGCCTCATTGTCTTTGTTTTCTGTTTGTGAATGGTGAGGCCCACTTGGGACGAGATGTCAGCAAGCCTCGTGGTCTTGTCCTGCATTTGTTGATGAGTGTGGGACAGTAATGCCAAGTCGTCTGCAAAATCGAGGTCGTCAAGCTGTGTCCACAGTGTCCACTGTATTCCACTTCGTCTGTGCTCTGTGGTCATCTTCATGACCCAGTCTATGGCCAGTAGGAAGAGGAACGGAGACAGCAGACACCCCTGCCTGACACCAGTTCTGACCTGGAGCTCTCTGGTGAACAGCCCTTCGTGGATCACGCGACATGTCATGCCATCATAGCTGCTCTTGATCAGGCGGACGAGCTTTGTGGGTACACCGTAGTGTCGTAGGAGTTTCCACAGAGTTTGCCGCCCGGCTTAGGCACCACAAAGAGCCGACTGTAGAAGGCTGGGGAGTCGTGCCGGACCACCACCTCCGTGGCGGACTTCTGAAGCAGGGAGGAAACTTCGCCGTGGAGAGCTTCGGCTCTGAGATGATCTGAAGGTACTGTAGTCCACATCGGGCTCCGGCGCAAGAGAGGCGGGGACCGGAAGGAGATCAGGAGTCCCTGGGTAACGGTAGAGAAAATCCACGGGTTGTCCGGAAACAGCGAGCACCAGGCTTCGCTGTGAAGCACCAGCCTCCCGCCGACAGGAGCTCTGGACGAGGTCGGCGGGGGCCAGAGGGGGAGAAAGTCAGGGCGCCCGGCCCCGCCCGGGGCGCCGGGCTGGTCTGGGCCAGGTGCGGGTGGGGGGGTGGGGGGGGGGGGGTGGGGGGGGGAGGGAGGGGGAGGCTCGGTACTGGGGAAAGGGTGGGCGCGAGGAAAGGCTGGAGCTCTGGGGGGTAGGCGACCCCCTCTGGTGAAGGGGCGGGCGTTGGGTCTAGCAGTCCGCAGGGGGCGACCCAGGGCCTTGCGGATAGGTCGAAAGGAAGCTGGAGCTGGGCGGTTGGGCCAGGCGTCCTTATTAGCTTCCTTCACAGTGAGCCAGGTGGGGCGGAACAGACAGTCACTGCCAAGAGGCGCCTGCCGAAGCTGAGTCTTCACATCCAGCGGGATGGGACAGGAACGGAGAATCGTATCTCGACGCAGTAAGTCACAGTTTGAGGCGGCTGCCATGGAGTTGACAGCGACATGATAAACAGCGCGGTTCCCTGAAACCGCTAGGGCGAGCAGGTCTCCCAGCAGAGGTGAATTTGACGGATGCCAGGCGTCCTCTACACGTCGAACGATGGCTTGCGTGACCAAATCTAGGAATCCCGCTGCTGCCAGGGTGTTCCTAATGAGTGTTGCGGTCTGTTCTACCCCGGGGAGGAGAGACTGACGTAAGGAAGTCCCAGAGAACGCCACTGCCGCGGGGTCCGCCGTCGGTAGAGGGCAGGAGAAGTGCTGTGTATGGCCCGCATACCATGACTGCTGGAAGGCGATGTCTATACCAGTCGGCCACTTGGAGTCTGAGAAGAATCCTGCACCACATGCCCCTTGCGCGAGATGAGCGGAAAACGCATCACATAACTCCCGGAAACCCGGCGGCTGGGGGAGAGACTTGAATCGCTTGGCCTGTCGTTATGCGTCCACAAAGGCGGAAGCTTTCCTTTTAAGGACTGGAGAGGGAGGGCAGTCTTCTGCAGGCAGGCAAGCCGCGATCAGCCGCGCCGCTTCGTCAAGGGCCCGCAGTGTCTCTAACCTATGTCCAATGGCAGCCGGCGGGAATTCCTCGTCGCCACCCGAGAGATTGGACGGGGCGGGGCTGGCCACCTGTAGCAGTGCCGACATCGATTCCTCAGGGTTCAGGCTAAGGGTGTCCTCTTCTGCCGGGACTGAGTGGGGAATCGGGTCCACTCCCAGACGAGGTGGAAGACTCCCCTCGCCGGGGCGGGGAAAGGTCATAGCCGGTGGAGGCGATCTTCTCACTGGTGAGTGGCGCCGCCAGTGTCTGCTAGATGAATGGTCCCGTGAATCACTCGACGCTGAGCGGGAAGCCCGAAGTCCTGACCCGCGACGGTGTCGAGGGCGACGAGCGGCACTACGCCGAGCGGAGCGTGAACGGGAGCGGGGGCGGCACCGCGGGGACCGGGAACATCTGACGTGGCGCGAAGCTGAACGAGAAGCAGAGTTGTGCCTGTACTGTGTCCGCGGATGTCGGCTGGAATCCGAACGGTAGGAGGTGACCCTCGGGCGAGTCGACCTGTCGCTAGAGCGTGAACGATGTCTAACAGCTGAGGTTCGCTCGGACTGAAGACGGGGAGTAACTCGCACCGCAGCAGAGCGGAGTCGACTGCTTCGTACCCGAGAGCGGGAGCGTGTCCAGCGAGAAGACTTGTCGGAACTTGACGCCCGGACGGAAAGAGCTGGGCGGGGCGCTGGCGTTCCGCGCTGGTCCCTAGCGGAGAACGAGGAAGCGGAAGCAGCAGAACGCATCTGTGGTGAGAGCTTGTCAGCTACCTGGAGATCCGTATTAGTTAGGCCCGCAACCAGAGCGGGTGTAGGAGCCTGTAACGGTTCCTTATCAAAGCCGTTGCTACTGGGTAGAGACCACTCGACTGGACTGTGGTGGCTACCGGAGTCTTGTTTAGAGGCCTAGCCCGAGGCGCTCTAGGATCTTTGACCGCACAGAGACCACTCGACTGGACTGTGGTGGCTGCCGGTACAAGAGCACGTGCACGCGGCCGAAGCCGCTGATTCGACTGCTCAGACACTCGGTCAGGGCCACTCGACTGGACTGTGGCGCGTACCGGTGTGGGATCGTTCTTCCGTGCTGGTGTAGGTTTCTTGCGGCCGTAGAATACGCGTGGAGGCACAACCGGAACAGGGCAGGCAAAGAACATGTTCGTCACTCGGCCACTGGAATTGCCCACATCGAGTGCATGTGCGGACTTGCCAACTGCAAAACATAATGTACAATGAAATGCGAGCGAGCGTGCCCCCGTGGGCCCGCACCGAATCCGCGTGAACGAACGAAGTGTACCGTGTAAGCCTACGCCCGGCGCTCCACCCCTACCCTTGAGCGCCTGACGTAGGCAAGCAGAGATATTACCTGGCCATCCGAAGAAGTGAGGCACGAACCCGGTCGAAGACCCACCAGAATGGCTAGAATGCAGACACGGCCAGCGTCGGAAGGAGACCAACGTGAAGCTGATGCCGAGAGAAGCCACTGGCACCAGGAAAAGCGCCGAAACGAAGTCTCCGCAACAGCAGGCACTCAGAGCAGGCTGAAGAGCGAAGCAGAAGTTCTCGGCACACACGGTGTAACCAGCACTAGGCCCGAGCGGTCACAAGTGCGTGAGCACAGTTCAATGGCGCCGCCGCGCCCGGTAAACAAGATGGCGACGACGGGAAAGAATTCCACAAGTAAAGTTCACTGGGAACAAGAGTTCCTAAGTCCGTAGACCGACGGAAACCCCAAGCCAGGTTCCCACCTTGCTTCCTTCTTTAGTCTTTCTTATCGAAGTAGAGTCCTATCGAACAGAGAGAGTCCACGTACACAACCTTCTGTGACTAGCAAAGAAAACTGACTGGCGTATGAGCGGTGTGGCACATGCGTGGTTGAACCGGAAGGGAGGCTACCGGGTTTCCGACTAGGCTATGGCGCCCCTCACCTGCCATCGTGACCATACTCGTACACAACAATTTTGGGCTAAAATTAGACTAGCTAAGAAACCATTTCCTTAAAGTAATACCATCGGTAATGTGTTTTGAGAAAACAAATTAATTTTTCTCTAAAATATATTTTTTAAAAAATATATTTTAGAGAAAAATTAATTTGTTTCCTCAAAACCATTACCGATGGCATTACTAATAGGAAGAATAACGAAAAGGCGGAGGGTGCCGCCTACCATACCCCGTGACAGTAACATGCTTAGTAAGGCGCCCTGGGCGCACTCCCAACAATTTCAACTAAGCATTACCTATGGCGCGTCCGGCGCCGGGAGGGAGTGTTGCACTGCCGAGACATCGCCCATGAGCCCCAGGTTCTCTCACTGTCCCGAGAGGTCTTGTAGGTAGAAGCGTGTGAAGGTGGAGCTTGATTGCCACCCCACCGCCGCCACGATGTCTCGCACCACACAGTTGCGGTCCAATGCGATGCTTGTGGAGACCGTTCTGACCTCGTGTGCTCGGATCTGCAGCCTCTTAGCCCCCTCAGGGGAGAGGTCCTCATATACAGACCGGATGACCCAGTGGAGCCAAGAGGAGATTGTTTGGGCCGAAATGTCGTTCCTGCCACTGAGGCAGGAAGAGGCGGGTCCGTCCCCGCCGGTGGGGTCATGTTCTGCGCAGGTAGATCCGTAAAGCGCAGGGTCTTGCTGTCGCGATTTCTGTGACAGGTCTGACCCCTGGAGGGGCTGAAGTGTGATTACTTGTGCTCCGACCGCCGGCACCTGTTCTCTGCAAGAAAGGCAGGGTTTGTCAGGAGCTGCACTGACCCGTTCGCTCTCCACTGTAGACAGGACGGGTCCACAGACAAGGCGTGGAGTTCGCTGACTCTGGCAGCCAAAGCGAGCGCGAGGAGGAAGCACATCTTTCTGGTTACTCCACCAAGGCGGCCAGGGGCAGAGGTTCAAACCGGCCCGAGTTAAGCCACGTGAGCACCCATGCAAGGTCCCAGCATGGAATCAGGGAACATTGGACCGGCCGCTGCAACTCGAAGTGGGCCATGAGGTCCGCCAGGTCTTTACACGCCCCTGGATCCGGCCGGGTCAAATGCCGGTACGTGTCGGCGATCATGGAGTGATATCCCCGGATAGTGATGGGGGCCAGATCCTGATCTGTAAACAGCAAGAGGAAGAACTTGGCTAGCTGGGGCGCTAAAAGAGCCGTGGGGGACAGGTCTCTGGCCCGGCACCAAGCCTGCAAGACCCTCCACTTCCCCTCGTGCACCCTCAGAGTGGAATTCCTGCGGGCTGCCGTGATAGCCGCCACTGCTGCACTCGAGAAGCCTCTTGCGGAGAGGGCCTTCTGCACAACCTCCAAGCGTGTAGTTGGAGCCTCTCTGGGCACGGGTGGAACAGGTTCTGCCGCGGCTGCTTCAGCATTGTGCGCGGCGATGGTAGCCGCAGCGGAGGGTCCGTGGCCAGACTCAGAAGGTCTGTCATCCAGTTTCTGCAGAACCCTGGGTACCAACACCACTGGGGGGTACATGTAGGCTACGAGGCCTTCCCAAGGGACCGAAAGGGCATCCACAGCCCAAGCGAGCGGGTCTGGAACGGGTGAGACAAAGAGGGGAAGCTAGGTGTTCCACCATGTCATGAACAGGTCGATCATTGGCATCCCCCAATGAGTGCTGATCATCCGGAAGAGCTCCGGCTTGAGCGTCCACTCGGTGTGCAGGAGCTGCCCTCAACGGTAGAGGGAGTCCGCGAGCACGTTTAGGTGGCCCAGGATGTGTCGCGGCCGGAGCGAGATGTCGCGGTCTCTGCACCAAAGCAGTAACTGGTACCGGAGCATGCAAAGGGATGGCAAGTGGGTGCCCCGTTGCTTCTGAATGTAGGACACCACCGTCGAGTTGTCCGAGAGGATCAGAACACCATGGTGCCTGAGGTGCGGTTCCCAGTGTTCCAACGCCTGGCGCACTGCCTCCAGTTCCAACCAGTTGCTGTGCCTGTTCCGTAAGGCCGGAGGCCACTAGCCTGAAGTCACGTCGAACTCGGGCAGGAGATGGAGATGTGCCCCCCAGCCCAACTGGCTCGCATCCGTACACAGCAGTGGTGGGGGGCGGGGGTGGGGGGGCGAGGGGGTAGGGGGGGGCGGGGGGGGGGTGGGGGCGGGGGAGGGGCGGGGGAGAGAGGCGAGGGGTACCCCCGACCTGAGCCAGGTGGTGTCCGTCCATCTTTGGAGGTGTGGTCGAACCAGGGAGTACACTGGAACTGGGGCTACCAGGTCGCCCGAAGACGGGCGCCAGTGGTAGAGGAGATGTAGCTGGATCGGTCACGAATAGAGTCTGCTGAGGGAAAGCAGGTCCGCTGCCACACTGATAAGTCCCAGCAGCTGCAGCCAGGTCCTGGCCGGGCACGTGTCCACGATGCACATCTGACGCGCTACCTGCGCCAGCTTCTGTACGCGCGCTTCTGTCAGTCTCACCCTGTTCTGCTTGGTCAGGAACTCCATTCCCAGATGGACGAAAGTGCGGAAGGGTGAGAGGTCCGATTTCCCGTGTTTGACCAGGAAGCCCAGTCGCTGCAAGAGTGACAGAAGACTGTCCCGGTCCACCTCCTGAGTAGAGGCCACCTGGTTCCGCAGGAGCAGGTCGTCCAAGTAATTGGACGTAGGGCTAGAGGAGCCCCGCCTAGAGAGGGCCACCACCACATCCATGATCCTGGTGAAGACCCAGGGGCTGAGGTTGAGACCGAAAGGGAGCGCGCGGAACTGGTAGACTATTCCGCGAAAGGCTAAGCGCATGTAGCGCCGGGAAGTGGGATGTATCGGGACGTGTAGGTAGGCATCGGCAACATCTAGGCTGATCGGTAAGTCCATGGGACGCATGGCTGTCTCCATCCGAAAGGGGGGGGGGAGGGGGGGGGCTGCAATGAACTTGCTCAAAGCAGACAAGTCAATGACTGGACGCCACCTGTCGCCTGGCTTGGGAACCAGGAAGAGGTGGCTGCAGAAGGCCAGCGAGTCGAGGCGGGCGACGACTTCCATGGCAGCCTTCTCAAGTAGGGAGGCGACCTCACCTGCCAGGGCATCGGCTTTCCCAGGATCGGCAGGGGAGCGGGTCCAGAGTGGCAAGCGTCAGAGAGGGGGGCGGTTGTCAGAACGATATCTGGAACCCCTCTGAGGCGGTGGAGAGTACCCACGGGTCGTCTGGAAGCAGGGACCACCACTTGTCTCTGAAGAGGGCTAACCTCCCGCCGACTGGGGGCTCCGGAATGGTCGGTGGGGGTTGAGGGGGCAGCGAGTCACTGGGTCCTCGCGCGCCCGCGGCGTCGGGTGCTGTGGAGGCCAGAGGCGCAGAGGTTCCGCGAGCTGCGTCCCCGGAGGAAGAAGCAAGGGGAGTCCGTGCCGCGATTGTCCCGAGGAGCAGGTCGAGAGGCGGGTCTGTAGTTCCGCAAGGGACGACCCGAGGCCCTGCAGACATTAGGAAAGCAGGAGGGCTCTGCGGAGGCCACCCACAGCCATAGGTCCTTGGATGCCTCCTTAACCCTTTCAGCCCTGAGTAAATAAGAAGTCTATATACTATCTATGATCACTGGTCGATCATGCACACTTCTCTCCCCTGACAGTGCTTTTACCTACTTTACTTTGTAACCTACGAAGTCTATATACCCTTCAGCCCTGACTTTATTTGAGAAATTTCTGTTGAAAATGGGTATGCATTGTAAAATATTTGTAAATAATACTTTACAACAGATATCCCCATAAAGGTATGATATGTACTGATTTGCCATTGAATGGATTACCGTTTTAAGGATTTGACCACACTGTGTCACATGTCGTAGTGCTTGGTGACAAAAACAGTGACAGGTGACAAACTTGAAAAAAAAGTCTTTCGTGCATGAAAGGTCGCTAGTACTTAACATGCATAATTAAGTAGGGCTTCTGTTACTGTGACACATTAGTTGTCCATGCATTTCCAGCATGCTGATACACCGTAAGGCCCCTACCTTATCACCAGATTTCAATGTTTACACCTGCCACTGACAAGGTATATCCACAGTCTAGACAACATGTAATAAGCGGCATCGAACGATGATCAGTGTGTCTGTGTTGTGTCTCATACACGATCGGATGGAAGTACCAGTGTTGTAAAGACTATACACGTACTACACATGTGACCAATGTGTGTCGTTGGGTGTCCACAGAGACACCTACAGGTGCACCAAGATGTGGCATCAAAAGAACGAAATATCAATTAGAACCTCCGAATTCAGCATCAGAATCAAGCTGTAAGTCATTGACGTTGTCATTGCCTCAAACGTCGATCGCTCCAGCCGACACTGCCAACATGTGGTTATGCTGCCACGCGGTAGGTAGGCACACATGTCCCAATACCTCAAAGCTATCTGCTTTTGAAACCATGTCTCCAACACAAAATTGTATCACTCCGAATATCTACACATCCACTCACCATTCCGACCGTAATTCCCACGCTAGCGCTGCAAAACTGACCACATACCACAGACAAACGTATGTGCACATTGTCAGGACCCTGTAGTGTAAACAGGATGTGTCCGTGTAAAGGGCGAGGTCACCACACGCGCAGCGAGGCTCGCACGTCACCAGGCGCGCGATACGAAACACCTGATGGTTTGCCGGGCTGAACGGTATACGAGACCGCCAAACGCTAAAGCGGTTTGCCGGGACGAAAGGGTTAACTGACTGCCAGGTCGGGCCAAAGAGGAGGGCTCCCCCCCACGAGGGCTTGTCTGAGTTGTACCTTGACCGAAGCCGGAAGGCCGGTGCACCATCGCAGTACAGCGTCCCCTCTCATCAGATCGCACTTAGCCGTAGTGGCCACCGCGTTCGTGGAGGCATGGTACACAGCCCGGTTGGCGGTCACCGCCAAGGAATGCAGATCGTGTAGGGGATCCGGCATCTCTGGGGAAGCCCAGAAATCTTCTATGAGGCGGACCACCGTCTGCGTCGCTAACTCCAAGAAGCCGAGAAAAGGCTAAGGTATTCTGTACGAGGGTCGCTGTCTTGTCAAGTCCCGGGGTCGAGTCCCTCCCAGCTTCCCCATACCTAAGCTCTGCACCAGAGCCGCTGCATCCACTGGTGGGAGTGGGCACATAAAGGCCTGGGAGTGTCCCGCATACCAACTCTGCTGAAAGCGGATGTCGACATCTGCAGGCCATCGGCGTTCAGCGAAGAAATTCCTGTCCCCAAACTTGCCCTGCTGCAGGTGAGAGTTGAATGCGTCTGCGAGGTCTCGAAACAGAGGGGGTTGGGGGAGGGACTTGCCACGCTTGGCCTGACGCGAGGCTTCGACAGAGGCTGATGGGGGGAGACGGAGAGCACAAGTCTGGAGGGAGGGAGCTGGTGATCACGCGTGCAGCCACATCCAGGGCCTTCAATGGTCTCGGATCCTGCGGCGCCGTAGGAGGCGACAGGCGACGAGGTGCGGCGTGAAGAGTGAGGACTGCTGCCAGAGGCGAAAGAAGGTGCCGCTGGGCGAAGAGAAAGTGTGTGGGGGGGGGTGGGGGTGCGCCTACGCGCGGGCGGACAGTAGAGGGCAACTTGCGGGTGGTAGGGGCCACGAGTGCAACAGAACTGCCCGAAGAAGGGGTCCGCGAACCTGATGGGCGGGTCGGTCGCTCAGAGGAGTCTGACCGCCGCGAGGTAGGGCGCGCGCCTGAAGCCAAAATGGCACTCACCTGCGATGTAAGGCATCGTGGCTGCGCAGGAAGGCAGCCAGCCCGAGAGCCCTCTCGCGCTAGAAAAGGCGAGTCAGTGCGGGGAGAGTCCCTCGGCCCGCGCCACGGTGAGCGGGAGCGGTGTAAGTCGAGGCGACAAGTCCTAAACCGAGGATCAGGGCTCCTAGAACGCCGTCGGATGGCCCTTCGCCTAGGACTAACAGGGTGACGGTGATCGTCCTCGACGCATGTTCTGTCTGTCCGCTGGTGCCGTGGCGGTCTGTGATCTGAGCCCCATGCCGCTGGATGGATAGGCGCCGTATGGGCGGGGCTCAAGTAGGAGCGGGTCTCCGGAGCGCTCAGCTCATGGGGCAATGCTCGTGTGAGGCCACAGGCGGGAGCACATCGGGCCTGTGAATGCCTCTCTCATGTGTTTCTCTTATCACTGGCCTGGGCCCTAGTCTCGATCTGGCATAGTCCAGCTAAGAGGGGCCATCCCTGCATCCGTAGGTCCTGATCCCCCGCCGGGTGGGCGCGGACGGTCAGGGGGCAAGCACACTGGTCAGTAGCGGTCAGCCTTCGCGGAGACAGCCCCACAATGTCCGATGAAGCCCGCTTACGGGGTCTCGGGATGGCTAATAGGCACAGCAGTGGCAGTTGTGGTAGCAGAGGGGGCAGGAGCCGGAAGCTGCATTCCGCGGTCCCGGGCGGCCAAGAGTCGGTCCCATCTATAGAAGTTCCAGAGGCGGGACCAGTGCTGCTCTTTCCACGAGTCGCAAACCTTGCATGGTCGGGACGAGGAGCAGCCCGAGCAGGGTAGGCAGCGGTCATGGTTGTCACTAGGCCACTGGAACCCCAAGCATACGGGGCACGAGCGCAGCTGGGCACTGCAACAGACCAACAGAGCACGTGAACGGAAGCGCCGCCGCCACCCGGAATCAAACGGTCTGTAATTTCGTATCTCTTTCTTCTTTCGTTTTTTTTTTTGTTGGTATTATTATTTTTATCTAGGATGGGTGCCAAAGATAACAGTGCAAGACCCTGCTCCTTGTGGTGGCGCGAGGAAGAACAAATGCAAACAAGGCCGGAGACCGTCCACCATGGCTGACGACTCGGGCACTAACCGAGACCTTACCTCATTACCTGCGGGAAGCGTGAGGGCTCGGAAGAGAAAAAGAAGTCCGTAAGGCACAGCCACCACACACAAACCAGTCTCTCGAAGAATCCAACACAGTTGAAGTGAAAGTCCAGTGCACAACACAATGTAATTCACACAAGGCAAACCGGTGCAACCTTTCGGAAGGCAGCTAAGTGTGAAACTGGTGGGTCAGCCCATAGGGCCTTTTGGGAAGGGAGGGGAGGTCACCCAGGGCTGCGTTTGATGAACGACTCCCCGGAGTCGCCTCCCCGGTTGTGCTGATTCACACAATGGACTTAGGCTGAAATCAGGTTAGCTAGCGTACCTTCCTAAGTAATGCCATCGGTAAGGGTTTTGAGGAAACAAATGCAAAAGTCATTAATAGGTGTGAATTTACTCCTGCATTATTGCATTAACTCATTCGCAGCCAGCCGCATCCGGATGCACGGCTTATGCCGCACATTCGGATGTGGCTGGCCGCGAATGAGTTAACCCTTTGACTGTTGGTAGTGCTTTTTGTTGGGATGATTCCTTCAGGATTCACCTGGACAGAAAGTGCTACCAACAGCCACAGGATTAAAAGATTTCTCCATTAAAACATGAAGTAAGATCGAAAGAAAGAATGAACATACAAAAATGTCGAAGTTGCTGGTCCAGTCTCCCTGACGCCATGGCACTCGATGCTGATCTTGCACAATGTCCGTAAAACTGATAATTTCACTGTTGTAATGGAATGCACACTCATCAGGTGACATCCAGCGGGTGGCCAAACCTATGATATCTCCTATTGCTGCACCATATATTAGGCCTGTAACATACATTTTTCACACGTCATATTATCCTTGCCACTGCACCTAACTGTGACTACAAGAAAATGTAATTTACCAATTCAAAGCTAGAAAGCAAACACACTGGATGCCTGTTGCTATATTGCACTCCTAAACAGCTTAATACATTGATCTGTAAGGTTGAAATCCCTAATTTAAAAGTAGTCCTATGAAAATCACTTCAGGAGATAGATCGACCATGATAGTTCAAGGATGGGACCAGAGTATCTTGACGCCAAGCTATTCTGACACCACTTTTGAACTATCATGGCAGATCCATCTACTGCCATAGTGCGCATGTGTCAGGGTTGAATGCATTAAAAAAGGAACAGGAAAAGTTCAACGGTGGTGCCAAAACAGCTTGACACCAACCTATTTTGACACCACTATCAGGGTCGATTTATCCACAAGTCAGGGTTGAATGCATTGAAAAAGGACCCAAAAACCCTCACAAAATGATTTTTTTTTTCTAAAATGTATTTTTGGGAAAAATACTTACCGATGGCAATACTATATGGAATACACTCTATAGCCTAGCGATTTCAGCCCAAAGTTGTGTCCCCTACACAACTGGGGAGGAGACACCGGGGATCCAAGTATAGGAGCCCGGGTGGCCTCCCCTTACCAACCTATCCCGGCATGCGTGTGGCGAACTCACCTCAGTTTCACACTTAGCCAAAACACCTAGCCAAGGAGGCAAGCGGGGCAGGTGGGAGGGCCATCTGAGTAATGCCATCGGTAAGTATTTTTCCAAAAAATTCATTTGTTTTTTCAAAATACATTACCGATGGCATTACTATATGGAAGAATAGCAAAGACGAGGAGGGTGCCGACACCCAACCCCTTATACCTAACACCCTCCGCCGGCCCGCAAGGAGCACTCCCGACGATTTCAGTTAAGAAGTGCCTATGGTGCCTGTGGCGCGCGGAGGGAGTGCTGGGCCGCGGAGATGTCGCCCATCAAGACCAGGGAGTCACGCTGGCCGGATAGGTCGTGGAGGTAAAAGCGGGCGAAGGTGGATACTGCACACCCGCCTACCGCCGTCCCAATGTCTTTAACCGAGCAGTTGCGGTCCAAGGCCACTCTGGGGGCTACTGCTACTTCATGCACCCGGAACTGTAACCGTCTATCCCCGACCGGGGAGACGTCTTGGTAGGCCAACGAGTCACCCACCGCAGCCAGGGCGAACTGTCTGGGCCGAGCTACTTGGCCTGCCTGATGAAGGTGATAGGAAGAGGCGGGTACGCATTAGCCGGTGTGGCTGTGAGCGACGCAGGCAATTCTGCAAAGCCTGGACTGGGTCCTGTTGACGCGCCCCGTGGGGCCGGTCGTCCCTCTGAACGGACGCACGGTCAGCATCTGGGGCGCAGCCGCGGGAGGTCGGCTCTTGGCCTGAAGGACGGGTCGGTGAGAAGCTGCGCTGAGCCAACGGCTCGAACTGCCAACCTGCGGGGTGTACCGAGAGCGCATGAAGTTCGCTCACACGGAATCCGTGGCGAGCGCCAGGAGGAAACGCGTTTCCGGGTCAGGTCGGCGAACCATGCCAAAGGCAGGGGTTCAAAGCAGTCTGTAATTAGCCACGTCAGAGCCCAGGTGCGGTCCCACTGAGGTATGAGAGAACAGGAGAGAGGACATCTGAGTTCAAATGAGCCAACAGGTCCAAAGGTCTTTGCAAGGGCCGGATCCGAAAGGTCCAGGTGGCAGTAAGTGTGTGCGATCACGGAGCGGTAACCCTTGACGGTAAAAGGTGCTTATCCTTGGTCATCGAAGAGCCATAAGAGGAATTCTGCCAGTAGGGGTTAGTGAGACTCGTGGGGGCGGGAGCCGCAGAGCGGCGCCCCACGACTGGGAGATCCTCCACTTGCCTTCGCACACATTCCTGGTAGACAGTCTGCGGGCAGCTGCCATCGCCGCATCCAAGAAACCTCTAGCAGCGAGTGCTTGCTGGACAACTTCTTGGCGTGAAGGAGGAGGAGCTCCGGGCACGGGTGGAAGAGAGCTGGGCGGTGATGCTCGAGCATCGTGGGCGGGGAGGGGGGCTCTATGGCCGGGTCTGTGGCTAGCACGAGCCGATCCGTGGTCCACCTCTTGGTCCAAATGAAGGGGGGCCACCAGGAAGAGAACTGCGGAGCAATCGAGAAGTTTCCGCAGGATCTTCGGCACCAGCACCGATGGGGGGTAGGCAAATGAGATCAGTCCGTCCCAAGGAAGGAGAGCACGTCTACCGCCCAGGCAAGAGGGACCAGGACTAGAGAGGCAAACAGCGGAAGCTGGATGTTCCATCTGGCGGCAAAGGTCGACTAGCGGCGTCTCCCATCGCGAGCAGATCAAGCGAAGGATGTCTGGGCGCAGGGACCACTCCAGGAAGTGGCGGGCTTGAAGAGCAATGTCCCGGTCCTACCACCAGAACAGGAAAAGGTAAGGAGGAAGCACTGTGAGGGCGAGCGAGTGCTTCCTGGTACTGTACCAAGGCCGCCACTGTCGAGTTGTCTGGAAGACAAGGACCTCCTGGTTGGTCAGAGTTCCTGGCCAGCCGTTGAGGGCCATCCCAACTGCTTATAACTCCCAGTTGATGTGACTGTCTGCGAAGTCCCAAGGCAACAGGTCCAAGGCAAAGTCCGGGAAAGTTGTGCGCCCCAGCCCGACTGGCTCGCGTCAGTGCAGATAGAAAACCAGGGCGGAGGGGAGCACAGGGGCACACCCGTCGCCCAACATGCGAGATCCGCCCATGTCCGAGGTGGGGGCGGGAAGCGGGGTAACAGAAACGGATCCGTCAGGGCGCCAACAAAGGGCGCCAGCGTAGGAGGAGGTGTAGTAGCTGCAGCGAGCCTTCTCACTATGTCTCCTCTAGCGCCGGCCGAAGGGAAACGAGTCCGCCGCTGCGCCGAACAGTCCCAGGAGCAGAAGCCAGAAATTGTCCTTGAAGGGGACCCCTAACTCCAACCGCCGAGCTAGTTCGGCGATCTTCTACCGCCGAGCCAAGGGCAGGCGGAACAGGTTGAAGTCGGTCAGGAGTACCGTGCCTACGTGTAGAATGGCGCGAAAGGGCGAGATCGGACTTGCCCGGGTGGCCTAAGAACCCGAGGCGGCGAAGGAGAGAATGCTGGGCGTCTCTGTCCTCTATGAGAATCTTGGCGACTAGGTTGCGAAGCAGCAAGTCGTCCAGGTAGAGAAGGACGGATTCAGCGACCGCTGGCATAAGCTGGCCATCACCGAGTCGAGGATCCGCATGAAGACCCAAGGACGGCTGTTGAGGCCGATGGGGAGGGCACGAAACTGGTAGACGATCCCGCCAAGGCAAAAAGTACCGGCGCGAAGACGGATGAATAGGCACGTGAAGAACGTGTCTGAAGATCGAGGCTGAAAGCGAGATCCATCGGCCGGACTGCTGAGTGGAAAGACTGGCTGTTTCCATTCGAAAGGGCGGCGCCTAAAGGTGTCTTGTGAAGTGCCGATGAAAGGGTGCCAACTGCCCAAGGGATCGGGGACGAAGGAGGCGGTTGTAGAATGCCAGCGAGTCGCGTCAGGAGACCACTTCTGTCGCTGTTATGTTGAGCCAGGCCTTCACCTCTCCGTGCAGAGCGACTGCCTTGAGCCGGTCGAGGGGTCCACAAGGTGGACCAGCGCAAAGGTGGAGGGGACTTGAACGACAGCTGCGGGCCTTCGAAGGCAAAACGAAGAAGAGCCAAGGCAGGCCGAGGCCAAAACGTAGAAGCTTCCATCACCGACAGCCCGCGTCCCTGAACAGCTTGAACCTTGGAAGCGTCCTTACAGTCTGCCACGTGTCGCCGAACAGCTGGGAACCGCCGAAGGGGGCCTGTCGGAGCTGAGTCTTCACCGACTAGGGAAGATTCGCGCAGAGACGCAGGAGGGAATCCCGCCGCCAAAGGACACAGTTGGCGGCCGCCGCCAGGTCGTTGATGGAGGAAAGGTAGGCAGACCGGTTGGCCGCTACCAGGATGGACAGCACATCGTGGAGCGGAGACGAATCCTCCATGTCCTAAGTTTCCTCCAGGCACTGCAAGATCGCCTGAGTAGCCAATTCCAGGAACCAGAGCACAGCAAAATCCGCACTAAGGAAGCGATCCTGTCGAAAGGCCAAGGCCAAGCGTACTGGACTGTTCTGCGGCCGCCCACCTGGTCTAGGGCCGATGCATCCACCGCTGGAAGAGGGACGGCGCAAGCTTGAGAGTGCCCAGCGTACCAGGCCTGGCGGAACACAAGTTAATCCCCGCAGGCCACCGTGAATCTGTGAAGAACCCCATGTCGCCGAAGGCGTCGTGGTGTAACTGGGCTGAGAACGCATCGGTGAGGTCCCGGAAGCCAGCTGGCTGAGGGAGAGACTTGCGACGCTTGACCTGCCTCTGCGCGTCGACCATGGCGGAAGCCTGTCTCTTCAGAGGGAGTGAAGGCAGACAGAAGTCGGGCGGGAGGAACTTCGCAATAAGCCGGGAGGCCTCTCCCAAGCCGCGAACCGTCTGCGAGCCGAGCGAAGGGCCGATGTCGTCCGAGGAGAAGGAGACCGAAGAGACAGCTGACAGGCGGGAGGGAGATCCAGCCGTAGAGTCCCGCAAGAAGATGGCCGAAGCCGAATCCGTAGGATGATGGCTGAGGACATCCGGTTCCAAGAAGCTAGACCGTCTATTCCGCGAAGGCGCACGGAGGGGCGACCGGCTCCGAGAGCGCAGATCCGCCGCACGAAAGATAGACGGAGCCGCCCGCGACGCCTGCAGGGCGAAGCGCTGCGGGGACCGCGATAGATGGACGGTCAGCAGCGAACTGAGGATCCAAACGTGGGTGCCGGAGACCGCTCTCCGAACGAAACAGGTCTTGAGACGAAGTGTCCGGGTCACACCGGGCCCGCCTGGAAAAATCGGGGCGGGGGGGGGGGGGGGGGGGGACCGAAAGGGGTCACGCCAAGTCCGCTCAGGAAAAGCGGAGCGGGGAGGGGACAAATTCCGGGCACGCGGCCCCCGCTCCGAGGCCGGAGCATGGGGGACACGTGACGACATCACACCGGGCCCTTTGAGCACGCGGCCCCAGCTCAGACGCTTCAGAGCGAAGGAGACGCGTGTCCAAGTCACACCGGGCCCGCCTGGTCGGTACGGGGCGGGGGGAGGGGGGGGGACAGTTTATGGACTCGCCAAGCCCGCTGAGGAGAAGCGAAGCGGGGAGGGGACAAATTTTGAGCACGCGGCCCCCGCTCAGACGCTTCAGAGCGTGGCGGACGCGTGTCAACGTCACACCGGGCCCGCCTGGTCGGTACGGGGCGGGGGGGAGGGGGGGGGCGGGGGGGACAGTTTATGGTCTCGCCAAGCCCGCTCAGGAGAAGCAAAGCGGGGAGGGGACAAATATTGAGCATGCAGCCCCCGCTCAGACACACGGAGCGTGGGGGACGCGTGTCAATGTCACGCCAGGCCCGCCTGGACGAGACGGGGTGGGGGGGGGGGGGGGGGGACGTAAGTGAAGCTGGCCGGGCCCGCTCTGATATAATGGAACGGGGTGGGGGGGGGGGGGGGGGAAGCACTTCTAAAGGCCTCAAGTCACGCTCTGACGCCTCGGAGCGTGAGTGAGAACCTCTCTTAGTACGTTTTCTCTCTTTCTTACTACGCTTGCGTTCGTCCTGCCGAACCCGCTCAGGGGACCCAGAGCAGGGGGTGTCGGACGAATGCTCCACTCGCCTAGACCTCTCGCCCGAAGCGGAGCGGGGGGTGAGCAGACACAAGGGGCTCAAGCCACGCCCTGACGAAGCAGAGCGTGGGGAGCGCGACTCAGTAACTCGCCTACCCTGCTCCGAAGACTCAGAGCGGTGAGGGAGTACCTGCGAGGTAATGGTGCGAGAAGGGGACTTAACTGCGGGCCGGACGGCCCGGACGACGGAGCCAAGCGGTGCCTGAGGAGCCGACAGAGTGACGCCTTCCTGTGGAGGAGTCCGGGGAGACTGAAGCGGCCGAGAGGGCCGATCACGTCTGTAGAAGTCCCACATCTGCGACCACCGGTCTTCCCTCCACTCGGTACACACGTCACACGTCCTGTCCGAAGAATAGCCCGAACACGGCAAGCAAGCATCGTGGGCGTCGGAAGGCCACTGAAAGACCCCGCAAAGGAGGCAAGACTTCAACACAGAAGTAGCCATAGCGTCCGCTGAATACCGTACGTAGGCGTAAAAAACACCCAAAGTCGCACTCATACCACGAGGCACAAAGTCACGTGAGTGAAGTCACAAGCCTAAACCCCAAGGCCACAGCCAAGGGCGAAGCTCACTGAAAGGTAGAGCCGGTCCGAACCGGACGGCGCTCAGTTCACACACAGTAGACTACTAACTTCGAAGAAAAGAGAAGCCAACGAAAGGTAGTGAGTCCAAGGCTTATCAAATAAACCCCAAGGCCTAAGGCCTAAGGCCAAACGTTCTTAGTAAACCACTGAAGATAACATCTGAAAAGGAGCAAGGCAAAAAACTCAACCGTACACGGTCGAGCTAAGAGTGAAACTGAGGTGAGTTCGCCACACGCATGCCGGGATAGGTTGGTAAGGGGAGGACACCTGGGCTCCTATACTTGGATCCCCGGTGTCTCCTCCCCAGTTATGTAGGGGACACAACTTTGGGCTGAAATCGCTAAGCTATAGAGTGTATTCCATATAGTAATGCCATCGGTAATGTATTTTGAAAAAACAAATAACCACTATGAGTATTATACATATTTTCCTACACAGCTTCACCTAATATCTTGTCTCTGAGTTCAAAGGCATCGTAGCTAGATGAGCCAAACGGAGGCAGGAGTGGAGTTTTGATTCTGCTGGGAGTATTGGTGGTGTCAGTCTGTTCCTGTATGTACTGCATATGTGCCGAGTGTGGGTTAGACACCGGGCTGTGAAGCTGGTTGCTTCTCTGCCGTGGAAACTCGTTCAGTGGGGTGGACGGTCGAGGAGGATTCAGGTCTCGGTGAGCTTGAAACTGCTTTCTTATGTACTGGAGGGTGCCGGCTGAGCCTTCGTCACAGACAGACTGCGGTGGAGAGTCTAACCGGTTCTTCCCAGCCAAGAGGAGTTTAAGTTTGTCTGAGTTTCCCAGGGACATAGGCAGGTGTTTGATTTTGTTGTGAGTGACGTTAAGCATCTGCAGACTCTCCATTTCCCCGATATCCTCTGGCAGCTCTCTCAACATGTTGTGTGATAGATCCACCTGCAATGAACATGCCTTTCACAGTAACCCACTTGTGCATGCAGCCACCGGTATACCACTTACAGTATTAAGGCATTAACCCTTATCACCAGTGTGTGAAATAAGTCTGGCTAATATAGTTCAAGGGTAGTGCCAGAATAGTTTGGCGCCCGTAGGCACCAAGCTATTCTGGCACTACCCTTGAACTAAAGCCATTGGTCTATATCCTTATCTGTAAGTACTATAATGTAGCTTGCATATGGCAGTGTACAAATTTGAAGTTTTTAGCCTCAGTATAATATGGGTTAACACCATTCCTGCTACTGGTCACAGATTGTGCTTTTGAAATATTTATTTTCAATGCCAAAGAACCATAGTCATCCAAAGAACACGTATATAAAGTGGGGGTCAGCAAGAGGCATAGATCCACATGAGTCCCCACAACTGCGGGGACTCATGAGGATCTATGCCTCTCGTATTTGGGTATTGTTCGTTGTGTTCCAGCAGTGAAGAGGTTAAAGCAAGACTCTCATTTCACCAATCCATTCAGTTGTTCTTCATTTCCTCAAGTTCTTCTTTCTGCGGCGCAACATGCGAGCATGAAGATTTTTTTTCATGAAGTTTTATGTGTACATTAAAAAGCACTCTGGACTGAACTGGACATGTGGCAATTGTCCTCTGAGGTCTACACAACAGTACAGGAGACAGGTCGAGCATAATAGTTAGACGGGGTTGGCAAAATAAACGTATCAACCAGCTAAACGATTGAGCCGGCTCTTCATCCTGGGCATTTAAAAAAAAAATTGGTGTATTGTCCTGTGAAGGCTACATTACACATTAGGAGATAGGTAGCCATTTTAGTTCAAGGGTGGTGCCAAAACAGCTTGGTGCCTTTGGGTGCCAAGCTATTCTGGCACTACCCATGAACTATTATGGTTGAATTTATTTCATGCAAAAGTGTTTCAGGATGGGAAGGGTCAACGCAAAAGACAGTGCTGATGACAAATAAATATGGAAAAGACCTTCTCCAGCTTGACGAGGCGCGTGAAAGTGTCCGGCAGGGCCCGTAAGTGGTTGTGCTGCAGCAGGAGTGTCTGCAGGTGGAAGAGGAGGCCGAAGCTGCAGGGGAGGGAACTCAGCTGATTGTAACTCAGATCCATGTAGCGCAGGTGAGGCAAACGCAATGGCAGCTCTGGTGGCAACTGGCGGGTGAGTAGAAAATGGGAAATGAAAGATGGAAATAAAATTGGTGATATTCATTTATTTCCTCAAAAACATTACCGATGACATTACTATTAGGAAACGAACCCTTCGCTTAACATTTCAGCCAAAATTCCGTTGTGTACCTACACGACAAGGGAGGCGACCCAAGGGCGCCGTAGCCAGGTACCCTGAGTAGCCTCCTGTACCTCCCTATCCGGTTGCGTGCGCAGTGGTGTCACGCCAGTCTGTTCGCTTAGCTTACTGCAAACGGTTGTGTTCAGCCTACTGGATGTTTCAGCTGTGTGCGGTGGTGAACCGGTCGTAACCTATGGATTGACATTTGCCGTGGTTTACCCTGCCCGCCTTGGATTGGCGTTTACCGTGCCTGCCTTGGATTACCTTCGTTCTCTAAGGATTTGCCGTGTGGGCGCTGGGGCTTCCTTTGGATTTTGGGGTGCCTTCGTTGGTTTTGGCTGGGACTTCGGTTGGCACAGGAGGTGTTGGGCCGTTCTCCGCTGCGCACGAGGAGTCTTCAACCTTCTGCCACGCATGACGGACTGCAGCTTACACGTAGCAGTGCCCTACAGCCTTCGAACAGGTTCCCCGTCGGCCTCTCTCGCCATGACAAGGTAAGGCCTCGTTGCTTGCCCTCGACCGGCGCACAGTGTGCCGGGCAGCGGCATGGGCGGTGAAATTCGCTATTTTTACGGAGGTCGCCTTCTCATAATGATAACGAGCATCCCAGTAGGAAGGCCTGGGTTTATCGTAACACTGTCAAATGCATCATTGGCAACTGAGCGTGAGCACATCACACCTGACCAAGATGAGGTGGTCTGTTTGGAAAGGGGCTACTGGGACACTTTAGAGAAGTGCTTTGTTATGATTTGCGTGTGCACTCGTTTTGCGTGGCCTCGCGGAGTCACGCTTGCTCGCCTTTTACTTTGGCTATGTGTTACAGTTACCAAGTACGCAACCTGCATGCTCTGTCAGGACCTCCAATGCCCGAGACCTCTTGGGTGGTAGAGCACTGGTCTCCGCTTGAGGGCTTATGTCGGCGCGACAGCCATATGCCGACCTGAGACCGGCTACCCGCTACCGCACCCCCTGCCGCAGCAGATGCGATGAGGTGCACTCGCTCTGCCGTTGGGGGATTGACTACCTGGGCCATGACGTGTGCTGCAGGTCCCCGGACATAGCCTATTGTGCACCTGCTCCCCTGAGCCTGGCCCACAACAAGCTTGCTCGCCCTGCCTCCCCGCCCGAGTTCTCTCGGGTCTCGATGCGGCTACTAGATATCGGCCCGCCAACCTCTCAGAAGCAGGCCAGCACCAACGCCTTTTGTCCCGCTCCAGGGTCGATGGCAAGTACCCCCGGCCGGACGAGACGACTAGACCCGTGTGCGCCCGCTCCCCCGAGCCTGGCCTACAGCGAGCTTGCTCACCCCGCCTCCCTGCCCAAGTTCTCTTGGGTTACGACGTGGCTACTAGATGTCGGTCCACCAAACCCTCGGAACCAGGCCAGCGCCGATGTCTGTCGTCCCACTCCAGGGTCAGGGATAGGTACCTACGGCCGGACGAGACTACTGGACCCATGGGCCCCCCCCCCCCCCCCCCCGAGCCTGGCCCACAGCGAGCTTGCTCGCCCCGCCTCCCGGCCCAAGCTCTCTTGGGCTACGACACGGCTACTAGAATCGGCCTGACCGCTCCTTGACGCCGGTCCAGCAGCGATGTTGACCATCCCGGTCCACGGTGAGTGACAAGCGCCCCCAGCCGGACGAGGCTACTGGATCCTTGTGCGCCCGCTCTCCTTGTAGCCTGGCTCACAGCAGAGAAAAATGTATTTTTCTTTAAAATGAATTTTTTCGAAAAATACTTACCGATGGTATTACTAATAGGGAATGGTTTCTTAGCTAGTCTAATTTTAGCCGAAAATTGTTGTGTACGAGTATGGACATGATGGCAGGTGAGGGGCGCCATAGCTTAGGCGGAAACCCGGGTAGCCTCCCTTCCGGTCCAACCACGCATGTGCTCATTGCTTAATACCTCAGTCAGTTTCTTAGCAGACCAGCGGCAAGCGGGGCAGGTGGGAGGGACCTTCGAGTAATACCATCGGTATTTTTCGAAAAAACTCATTTTAAAGAAAAATACATTCCTCAAAACACATTACCGATGGTATTACTAATAGGAAGAATCCCGAAGAGGAGGCGGGTGCTGCTATAACGCCCCTACCCCCAGCCATTGATGCTACTAGAGCCGCCCTCCCCATGCAACCTCCCTCTAATTTTAGCAAAGATACTTACGGCGCTTAGGGCGCCGGGAGGGAGTGTTGAGCCACCACAATGTCCCCCACCAGCGAAAGGTTCTGGCGCTGGCCGGAGAGGTCCCTCAGGTAGAAGCGTGCGAAGGTGGTCTCCGCTCGCCAACCCACGGCTGCCACAATGTCTTTGACAGCACAGTTGCGGTCGAATGCTAGGCTTGCGGCCATGGCTCTGATCTCGTGCACCCTGATGTTCAAGCGTTTGGCTGTATCAGGGGTGAGTTCCTGGTAGGCAGATCGTATCACCCACCGAAGCCAGGAGGATATTGTCTAGGCTGAGATATCATTCCTACCTGGGGACAGAGGGAGAAAAAGGTGGGTGCGTCCCCTGCATAGCGGTTTGGTCCGGCGCAGGTACACACGTAAGGCTCGCACCGGGTCCTGTTGTCGGGACTCACGGGTGGAGCCTGGGTCTCTTAATGGTTGTATGGTGACCAATTGAGGGGCAGCCAAAGGAGATCTGCTCTTGGCTAGAAAGGCCGGGTCGGGTAGCAGTTGAACCGAACCGTCCATCCGGAACTGCAAACAGCCGGGGCGTGCTGAAAGGGCGTGTAGCTCGCTGACAAGTTGAGCCAAGTAAGTAACCAAGGCAGGTCCCATCGTGGCACCAGGGAGCACAGAGTGGGACGCTGTAGACCGAAGTGAGCCATGAGGTCGGCAAGGTCTTTGCAGGAACCCGGGTCGGGTCATCCCAGATACATGTACGTGTCAGCGATCATGGCCAGGTAGCCCCGGATGGTGATCGGCGCTAACCGCTGGTCGTTGAACAGCCAGAGGAAGAAATCCGCCAGCTGAGGAACTGTCAAATCGATGGGGGAGAGGCGTCTGTCATCACACCAGGCGCAGAGTACTCTCCACTTGCCTTCGTAGACTCATCTGGTCGAGGTTCTGCGGGCTGTAGCGATCGCGTCCACTGCCGCACCTGAGAAGCCTCTAGAGGAGAGGGCTTGCCGGACAACCTCCAGGCGTGGAGGAGGAGACGCTCGGGGCACGGGTGCCCCTGGTACAGCGCCTGCCGTGGTTGCTTGAGCATCGTGCGCGGTGTGGGGAGCGGTAGCGGGGGGGGGGGGGGGGGGGGGGGCGTGGCGAGGTTCAGGTCGGTCGTCCACAACTTGGTCCAGCAGAACGGAGCCGCCAGGAACAGGATCGCGTTGCACCCTCTGAGCTCGAGTAGGACCTTGGGGATGAGCACCGTCGGCGGGTAGGCGTAGGCGACCAGACCGTCCCAAGGGATGGAGAGAGCGTCGACTGCCCAGGCAAGAGGGTCTGGGATGGGCGAGACGAAGAGAGGGAGCTGGCGATTCCATCTCGTGGCGAAGAGGTCGATCATGGGTGTCTCCCAGACTGCGCCGATCATCCGAAAAATGTCTGGATGCAGCGACCACTCGGTATGGAGAAGCTGACCACGTCGGGAGAGGGAGTCGGCTAGCACATTCATATGACCCAGAATGTGACGCGCTCGGAGAGTGATGTCCCGATCCTCGCACCACCAGAGCACCTGGTAGAGGAGGATGCAGAGGGAGGGAGAGCTGGTCCCGCCCTGCTTCTGGATGTAGGCGACGACCGTGGAGTTGTCCGACAGCACCAGTATCTCCTGATGTAGAAGGTGAGGTTCCCACGCAAGGAGGGCTTGCCAGACCGCCTTCAGTTCCAACCAGTTGATGTGTCGGGACAGCGATTCCAGGGGCCACAGGCCGGAGGCAGTCACGAACGAAGGCAGGAGGTGTGCTCCCCAACTGGAGAGGCTCGCGTTGACGCAGAGGGAGAGGGCAGGAGGTGGCGAGAACAGCGGCACTCCTGTCGCAAGCCAGGTGGGATCCACCCAGCGAAGAAGGTGAGGACGGAGCATAGATGAGACCGGCACCGGAGCCTCGAGGTCGGACGTCGTAGGCCGCCAGTGAAGGAGGAGATGCAACTGCAGCAGACGGGAGTAGAGACGTCCTAAAGGGATCAGATCTGCTGCGGCACTCATCAGACCCAGGAACTGAAGCCACTGCCTGGCGGGGATCGTAGTCGTCTGGGACACCTGCCGTGCTAGATTCGCCAATTTCTGGATGCATGGTTCTGGCAGCCGGATGATGTTGAGGTCGGTGCAGAACTCCATACCTAGGTGCACGAAGTGGCGCGACGGTACGAGGTCGGACTTGCCAAAGTTGACCAGGAAACCCAGAGTCTCGAGGAGCCGAAGCAGGGCATCTTGGTCTTCGTTCAAGGTGGACTCGGCCTGGTTCCTCAACAGCAGGTCGTCCAGGTAGTTCGACGTGGGGCTCGTGGACGTTCGTCGGGCTCTGGCTACCACTGCGTCCATGATGCGAGTGAAGACCCAAGGGCTGAGGTTGAGGCCGAAGGGCAGCGCGCGGAACTGGTAGACCACCCCCTCGAAAGCGAAGCGTAGATAACGTCTGGAGGCTGGGTGCATGGGAACGTGAAGATACGCATCTGCCAGGTCCAGGCTGATGGCAAAGTCCATGGGCTGCACCGCGGAGTGAAGGGCCCGGACGGTCTCCATGCAGAAGGACGGCACGACGATGAACTTGTTGAGCGCCGAGAGATCTATGACGGGACGCCACTTGCCGCCCGGCTTGGGCACCATGAAGAGCCGGCTGTAGAATGCTGGGGAGTCATGTCGCGTCACCACCTCTGTGGTGGACTTCTGAAGCAAGGTGGCTACTCGCTGCACAGGGCCTCGGCTCTGAGCTGGTCGGCTGGCACTGAAGTCCACACCGGAGAACGCCGCAGGGGGGGGGGGGGGGGGGGGGGGAGGGGGGGGGGCGGGGACCGGAAGGAGATCAGAAGTCCCTCGGAGATTGTCGTGAGAATCCACGGGTCGTCTGGTAGTAGCGATCGCCAAACGTCGCTGCGAAGCACCAGCCTCCCGCCAACAGGAGACCCAGAAGAGGTCGGCGGGGGTCGAAGAGTGCGGCAGTCAGTGGGGCCTGCCCCGCCCAAGGTGATGGGCAGGCTTGGGCCAGGTCCGAGCGGGGGGGGGGGGGGGGGGGGGGGGTTGGCGCGGCGCTGGGGAGAGGGCGGGCGTGAGGGAAGGCTGGAGTTCTGGGGGAAAGACGTCCACCTCTGGTGAAAGGGTGAGGGGCGGGTCTAGTGGTCCGCAGGGCGAGACCTGGGACTGCGCAGGCTGTATAAAAGGAAGCCGGAACTGTGCGGCTGGGCCAGGAGTCTTTGTTAGCTTCCTTGACCATGATCCAGGTGGGGCCGAACAGGAGGTCACCGCTGAGGGGCGCCTGACAAAGCTGAGACTTCACGTCCTGAGGGACGGGGCAGGAATGGAGGATCGCATCCCGACGCAGCAAGTCGCAGTTGGCGGCCGCTGCCATGGCGTTGACGGCGGTGTGGTAAGCAGCACGGTTCCCCGAGACCGCCAGGGCGAGCAGGTCTTCCAGCAGAGCAGAAATCGACGGATGCCAAGCATCCTCGACACGGCGAATGATGGCTTGCGTGGTCAAGTCCAGGAATCCCGCGGAGGCCAGGGCGTTCCGGATGAGAGTCGCTGTTTGTTCTACACCGGGGAGGAGAGACTGACGTAAGGTAGCACCCGCGAACGCCACAGCCGTGGGGTCCGCCGTCGGAAGAGGGCAGGAGAAGTGCTGTGAGTGGCCCGTGTACCAGGACTGACGAAAGGAGATATCCAAACCTGCGGCCACTTGGAGTCCGTGAAGAATCCCGAACCATAGGCACCTTGCGCTAGATGATCGGAAAATGCATCGCGTAGCTCCCGGAAACCCGGCGGCTGGGGAAGAGACTTGAACCGCTTGGTTTGTCGGTCCACGTCGACATAGGCGGAGGCTTTCCTCTTGAGTAGGGGGGAGGGTGGGCAGTCGTCTGCAGGGAGGCAAGCTGCGATGAGACGCGCCGCTTCATCAAGGGCCCGTAACGTCTCCAACCTATGTCCGATGGAAGCTGGCAGAAAATCCTCGTCACCGTGAGAAAGACCGGATGGGGCGGGGCTGGTAACCGGGAGAAGCGCTGACACCGAGTCCTCGGGGTTCAGGCTGAAGGCGTCGTCCTCTACAGGCGCCGCGCGAGGGGCTGATTCTACTCCAAAACGAGGTGCAAGATTCCCATCTGCGGTGTCCCGGGAGGTGATTGTCGCCCTGGGAGGCGTCCTTCTCACACAGGAGTGGTGTCGAAAGGGCCGAACTGATGCAGGGTCCCATGAAGCGTTCGACGACAAGGGGGAAGCACGTCGCCCGGACCTGCTAAAGTGCTGAGAGCAGTCACGGCGGGTGGCACTGGTACGCCTGGAGCGGGAGTCGGAGCGGGAGCGGCGTCGTGGGGACCAGGAACGTCTAAGTCGGCGCGATGCTGACCGGAGTGTCGAGTCGTACCTGGAACGCGCCCGCGAAGATTGGCTAGAATCCAAGCGATGGGAAGCAGTCCGTCGTCGAGTCGACCTGTCCCTAGAGCGCGAACGACATCAGGCAGCTGGGGTCCGCTCGGGCCGTGGACGGGGTGTGTCTCGGTGTAAAGCCGCGCCGAGTCGACTGCTTCGTAACCGGGAACGGAAGCATGTCCGTCGAGCAGACTTGTCCGATCTAGGTGTCTGAATGCTAAGACTGGAGCGTGGTGCCGAAGATCTGGGCTGGTCTCTAGTGGCGGGAGCAGCTGAACCAACCTGTGGTGTATGCGGGTCGGCGACCCTGTGTGGTGTACTCGTCGGGCCTGTGATGTCTACCGGTGCTGGAGCTCGTACCCGTTCCTTATCTTGTGCCTGTAAGGTCGTCATCACCGGGTAGAGACCACTCGACTGGACTGTGGTGGCTACAGTTGTCTTGTCTCGGGGCCTAGCCCGTGACGGGCGAGGATCCTTGGCCGCACAGAGACCACTCGACTGGACTGTGGTGGCTGCCGGTACTAGAGCTCAGGCTCGCGGCCGAAGTCGCGGCAGTGACGGCTCAGACACACGGTAAGGGCCACTCGACTGGACTGTGGCGCGTACCGGTGTTGGATCTTTTCTCCATGCCAGTGTCGGCCGTTCGCGGCTGTAGAAACTCCAAAGCTGGGTCCACTGTTCTTCCAGCCATGGGGCGCAGACTGGGCACGGGTGGGTGGAGGTACATCTGGAACAGGGCAGGCAAACAGCATGCTCGTCACTCGGCCACTGGAACTGCCCACATCGCGTGCAGGTGCGGACTTGCCAACTGCAAAACATATTGCACAATGAAATACGAGCGAGCGTGCCCCCATGGGCCCGCAAACGAATCCATGCGTACGAACGAAATTTAAGTGCAGAGCGTAAGCCAACGCACGGGGCTCTACCCCCACCCTTGAGCGCCTGACGTAGGCAATAACCGAGGTTTTACCTTGCCATCCGAAGAAGCAGGGCACCAACACAGGTCAAAGACCAACCAGAACACCGCCGAGTCCAGGCCACACGGATGAAGGCAGGCTCACGTACGGCGGCCGGAGTCAACGCAGGCGCCGCTGGCACGACTGGTTCCAGAAGCTAGGAACAGCGTCAAGGAAAAACAGGAAGCGTCCAGCCAACACTGGACAATCCGAGAGTAGGCGAGGGAGCGAAGGAGAAAGTTCCGGACACACAAAGTGTGAAAACACTAAGGCCTGACCGGCCACGAGAAGCGTGAGCACAGTTCACAATGGCGCCGTCTCGACAGGTCTAAGTCCGCAGACCGACGAAATCCACACGAAAGCGTCCAAGCCTAACCCAAGGCAGGAGTAGGAACACCTCCCACAAACTACACAACCCGTATTCTCTTTCTCTTCTTCACTTCACAACAGGGCACAGTTCGAAGCTAGAGTCACAGACGTACACAACCTTTCCCTGACTAGCAAAGAAACTGACTGAGGTATTAAGCGCTGAGCGCATGCATGGTTGGACCAGAAGGGAGGCTACCCGGGTTTCCGCCTAAGCTATGGCGCCCCTTACCTGCCATCATGTCCATACTCGTACACAACAATTTTCGGCTAAAATTAGACTAGCTAAGAAACCATTCCCTATTAGTAATACCATCGGTAATGTGTTTTGAGGAAACAAAGAAACGTGCGATGCGGCTTAGCGGGATTGGTACCCCCGCTCCTCGGAACCAGTCCGGCGGCTATGTCGATCGTCCCACTCTGCAATGAGCGGCACGTGCCACTTGCCGGACGAGACTGCTGGACCTTCGTGTGCCCGACCCTCAGAGCCCGGCCCACAAAGAACTTGTTCGTCCCGCCTCATGGCCCGGGTTCTCGGCCTCCATCGCGGATGCTCGGAGGCAGCCCCGCCGCTCCTCAGGTACGGTATCACAGCGACACTGTTCGTCCCGTCCCATGCGGAGTGACTAGCGCCACCAGCCGCATGTAGCTACAGGACCTTGTGCGCCCCCTCCTCAGAGCCGGGCCCACAGCAAGCTTTGCCCCGCCTTGCGGACCGAGCGGCTCTGTACTTTGACGTGGTTTCTCGCTTCACCCCCACTGCTTCTCGGACCAGCCCTGCAGCTACGTCGCCCTAACGCGACATGGATCGGCTCACTCCGCAGTGACTGAATGCGCCCCCGACGGGACCCAGTTCTCCGACGTGTCGGCCTACACACTTCCGGCCTGGCACCTCCTCCCATCTTGCGCCGGACTCCTTTGCGTTCCTCGAGGGCCCGACCGACCCCACACTCTCCCACCACCAACGAGCCCCAGCTGTTGGCCAGTTGATTCCATCGCGGTTCTCTTCGTGATGACAGTGGACCTCGTCGCTGGTGGCCCCCAGGCCCTCGGATGGAGACGCGACGGCGTGGCTAATCGCTCCCTGGCGTCCCCGCAGGACTGCCCCCCGTCCCCCCTCCCCCGCTCAGAGGAGGGCGTCGACCCAGATGGATGCCTCCGGGCGGTCCCAGTTCCTTACCCAGCCCTGGTTCCCCGGACCTTGACGGGGCGTTCCGTGCTCTGGCAGCGGAGCTCCTGAGCGACACTGGCTTCTTCTCCGACTCCTCCGGCCCGGCGGACTTAGACAGGGCTGTCTGGCTTTGCTGGTTCACAGCTCCCGGTCAGACCTTCACCAGCAGTGGTTGCCCTGGCAGTGACAGTGTGCGGCTCTTCAGCTTCGTTACTTCGCTCCCCCCGCGGCTTGGACGGGACCACGACCTTCTTCCACTGTGCCCTGGCCTGAGCGAGTTCAGAGCTGTCCGCGCAGACTGTTGTCCGGTGCATTGAGGACACCAGGCTGCATTCTCCGCCTCCGCCCATGCCATGGCCACCGCCACCTACTGTGCCCCGATGCGTCATGATGCGGTCCGCTGTTCCTGCCGCGACCTCCTCGCCGAAGTGAAGACGCGTCTACGACAGACCCAGCGCGGTCGCTCGCCTCTTCGGTTCTAGCCTGCTGGCGGTGACGGACTTGACAAGGACCCCTGGCCCAGCCGCTCTCCGCCGAGTCGCGTGAGCTCACTGCTCCCAGACGACCCTTGGGCCCGTTTCACCAGCCCCGAGGGCCTCCTGACCTCCTTTGATCTCCTCCGGTCCCCTACGATGCTGAGGCTCTCTCCCCTGTGGACCACTGTCCCGACAGTTCGGTGCGGAGCCTACATTCTTCACGACTGGACGGAGTCGCTTGCCTGCCTTCTACACCCATCTCTTTGTGGTCCCCTAGCCCGGTGGCAAGTAGCGTCTGGTCATCGTCCTCTCGGCGCTGATCAGGACGTTGCCGCATCTACGTTCCACCTGGTGACACCCTCGCCGGATGGTACGCACGCCTTCTCACCGCTTCCTGCCGCTGACCTCCAGACCTCGCGGACAGGCACCTCAACGGGTGGGAGCTGGTGGCGATTGGGTGAGCCTTCGTTCGTGAGAGACACACCTCCGGCACCTGGAGCTTCTTGTCCTCTCTGACACCGCCACTGTGGGCTCCTACATCCGGTGGCAGAGGGGGTTCCCCTCCCGCTCCCTCTTCATGCTCCTGTCACAGATCCTCCGGTGGTGTGAAGATCGGGACATCCCTCTCCGAGTGCGACACACCCTTGCCCGCCTGATGATCCTGCCAACTCCCGCTTGCGGTGCGGCGAGCTTATCAACACCGAGTGGGCGCTCCATCCAGATATCTTAGAGGATCTGTGCACGGTGCGAGACACCCATGTCCGACCTCTTCTTGACACAGTGGATTCGCTAGCTATACCCTCGTGGCGGTCGACGCGCTCTCCATCTCTGGGGAGACCCTCTTCGAGGAAACTTATCCGCCAACGCTGCTAGTCCAAAGGTCCTGCTCAAGCTCAAGGGTGCCAACGCGGTGCTGCTACTGGGGGCCCCGTTCTGCTGGACCAAGCCTTGGACCACCGACCCGAGCCTAACCATGCTCCCCCCCCCCACCCACCCCCCGCCCTGCTGTTCCCCACCCAGTGCACGAGGCTCAAGCAACCCCGACAGACACGGCTGTGCCAACCGTGCCCCGAGCGACTTCTCCGCACAAGCCTGTGGATTGTGCAGCGTGGTCCTGGGGCGACGACAGATCTGCCTACTCCTCTGGCTTTTCGTCGACCAGAACTTGGCGCCGATCATTTCAGGAGCTACCTGGCCATGTTGGCAGACACGTGTCTCCACCTGGGCCGCCCGCTCCCGGGCTCTGGCAAGGACCGCGCCGATCTTAGGACCTCCGCTTGCTGATTCCACACTAGGACCTACCCTGGGTGCTGACATAAGAAGATGGGCTCAATGCGGACCGCTTCTACCACTCCCCTTGGCTCGCCTCACGGACCTGACCCGGCAGACCGGTTCCTCCTGGCCCTCGCCTGCGTACAGTGCAGAACGGATGGCTCTGGGCAGCTCCTGACCGACCCGTCTTGCCTGCCAAAGACTCGGTCCCCATTACCCGCGCCCCAGGTGATCGCCCTACGGCACTGACAGGGTTACCCCTACCCCGGGAGACCAGACAGCAAGACCCAGGAGGGCCTTACGGGTGTCCCAGCGCCAATCTGAACCCGTCCGGAATGGACGTGCCCGCCCCCTTCTGCCTTGTTTCCCGGAAGGCAGACATTGCGGCCAGACGATGTCTTCCTGGCTCCGCGGGGGTTTCCAGTCCGCCTGCCGAGACCTCTCCCCAGAGGACGCTCAGAAGCGGAAATCAGGGCGCTCAAGGTGAGAGCCCTGGCCACAAGCATCGCCTTCGCCCACAACTGCATCGTCAAGTCTTGGGACGGCTGTGGGTCGGCGGGCGTGATCTACCTTCGCCCGATGCTGCCGCAGTGACCTTTCAGGCCCATGGGCGACCCTAGCCTGGCTGTGGCCTTTGCCGCCGCGCGACACTCCCTCCCGGGGCCTAGTGTTAGCTTAGCTTAAATGGTCGGGAGTGTGCCCCGGGGTGAGTGGGTCTGGTGGGCCCGTTTACAGGGAGTGTGATTCTAGGCGGCACCCACCTCCTAGTCACTATTCATACTAATAGTAATGTCATCAGTAATGTTTTTAAGGAAACAAATGAATTTTTCTCTAAAATGTATTTTTGGGGAAAAATACTTACCGATGACATTACTCGGAGGACCCTCCCACCTGCCCCGCTTGCCGCTCCTAAGCTAAGCTTCAGACTGGTGTGACACCACTGCAAACGCAACCAGATAGGGAGGTACAGGAGGCTACTCAGGGTACCTGGCTACGGCGCCCTTGGGTCACCTCCCTTGTCGTGTAGGTACACAACGGAATCTTAGCTGAAATGGTAAGCTAAGGGTACATTTCCTAATAGTAATGTCATAGGTATGTATTTTTTTTTTTTGAAAAATGAATTTTTCTCTAAAATGTACTTTTTGAAAAATACTTACGGATGGCATTACTATATGGAAGATACCCTTTAGCTTACTGATTTCAGCCTAAGCATAAGTTGTGTCCCCTGCACAACTGGGGAGGAGACACCCGGGATCCATGCCTAGGAGCCCTGGGTGGCCTCCCCTTCCCTCCCTATCCGGTCATGTGTTGGGCGGAAACCCGCCAGTTTCACACTTAGCTGAAAGGCGGCAAGCGGGGCAGGAGGGAGGGTCCTCCGAGTAATGCCATCGGTAAGTATTTTTCGAAAAAATACATTTTAGAGAAAAATTCATTTGTTTTCTCAAAATACATTACCGATGGCATTACTATATAGAAGAATAGCAAAGAGGAGGAGGGTGCCGCCCTACACCACCCTGCGAATTATACGCCCCGAAAGCCCACAACGGACCACTCCCGACGATTTCAGATATGAGTGACCTAGGGCGCCTGTGACGCGAGGAGGGGGTGCTGGGCCACTGAGATGTCCCCCACCAGGGCCAGGGAGTCATGCTGGCCAGATAGGTCGCGGAGGTAGAAGCGGGCGAAGGTGGAGTTGGCCTGCCAGCCGACCGCCGCAACAATGTCTTTAACGGAGCAGTTGTGGTCAAAAGCCACGCTGGTGGCTACTGCTCGCACCTCATGTGCCCGGATGTGCAGCCTCTGATCCCCGTCAGGGTAGAGGTCTTTGTAGGCCGACCGAGTGACCCACCTCAGCCAGGACGAAATTGTCTGTGCAGATATAAGGTCTGCCCGGTGAGAGGGGCAGGAAGAGGCGGGTGTGGCCTTGGCGGCGCGGCTTCGTCCGACGCAGGTAAATCCTCAGAGCCCAGACCGGGTCCTGCTGGCACAAGCTGTGGGATTGATCTGCACCTCGGAGTGGACGGACGGTCAGCACCTGAGGCGCGGCTGAAGGAGGTCGGTTCTTGGCCAGAAAGGACAGGTCGGTGAGGAGCTGAGCCGAGCCATCGGTCCGAACCTGCAGACAGGCAGGATGCACCGAGAGTGCATGTAACTCGCTCACGTGGGACGCAGTGGCGAGGGCCAGGAGGAAACACGTTTTCCAGGTTAGGTCAGAGAACCGCACCAAGGGCAGGGGATCAAATCGGTCCGAGTTTAGCCATGTCAGGACCCAGGCGAGGTCCCACCGAGGGATGAGCAAACGGGAGACCGGTGGTCGGAGCTCAAAGTGAGCCATAAGGTCCAAGAGGTCCTTGCAAGCACCTGGATCTGGGAGGCCCAGGTGGCAGTAAGTGTCTGCAATCATGGCCCGGCAGCCCTTGATGGTAATGGGTGCTAAGCCCTGATCGGCGAAGAGCCACAGGAAGAAATGCGCCAGTTGGGGGATAGTCAGATCCGTGGGGGGAAGCACTATGACTGGAAGACCCGCCACTTGCCTTTGCAGACATTTCTGGTAGAGAATCGGTGGGCTGCTGCGATTACCTCCACTGCCGCACCCGAGAAACCTCTATCGGCGAGGGCTTGCTGGACAACCTCCAAGCGTGTAGGAGGAGCCGCTCTGGGCACGGGTGGAAGAGAGCCTGTCAGGGGTGCTTGAGCATCAAGGGCGGGGTGGGAAGCTTCAGGGACGGTTCCATCGCAAGAGCGAGGAGGTCTGTGGTCCAGCTCTTGGCCCAGCTAAAGGGGGGCCCAAGAAGGAGAACAGCGGAGCATCCCTGAAGTTGCCGCAGGATCTTGGGCACCAGGATGGACGGGGGGTAAGCGAAAGCAACCAACCCGCCCTCCCACAGTATGGAGAGTGCGTCCACGGCCCAGGTGAGGGGGTCTGGTACAGGCGAGACAAGAGCAGGAGCTGCTTGTTCCACCTGGTGGCAAAGAGGTCAATTAGCGGCGTCTCCCACCGCGCGCAGATCAGGAGAAAAGATGTCTGGGCGCAGGGACCACTCTGTATGGAAGAGCTGGCCGTGCCGGGATAGGGAGTCCACGAGGACGGTTAGGCGGCCCGGAAAGTGACGGGCCCGGAGAGCGATGCCACGGTCTCTGCACCAGAGCTGGAGATGGTAAAGGAGGATACACAGTGAGGGCGAGCGAGTGCCCCCCTGGTTCTGAATGTAAGCCACCATCGTCGTGTTGTCCGAGAGAACTAGGACCTCCTGGTGGCCTAGCATCTCCTGCCAGGTGCTGAGGGCTAACCACACTGCTTTCAATTCCAGCCAGTTGATGTGCTAGTCGGCGAGGTCCCAGGGCCAGAGGCCCGAGGTCGAGAAGAAATCCGGAAGCAGGAGCGCTCCCCAACCCGACTGGTTCGTGTCGGTGCCGATGGACCACCGGGGTGGAGGGGAGTGCAGGGGCACGTCTGAAGCCAACCAAGACAGGCACATCCACCGCTAGAGGTGGGGCCGGACCAGAGGGAGAACGGGTCCCGGGTCCGTCAGCCCGCCGGAGGACGGGCGCCAGTGCAGGAGAAGGTGAAGCTGCAGCGGGCGGGTGTAGAGCTCGCTGAGGGGTAACAGATCCGCTGCTGCACTGAGGAGTCCCAGCAGCTGTAGCCAGACCCTGGCCGGAAGGAGTCCTCTATTTCCACCTGACGAGCAAGATCAGCGATCTTCTGTCGCCGCGCCACCGGGAGCCGCACCAGGTTGAGTTCGGTCAGGAAGTCCATCCCTAAGTGGACAAACCTGCACAAAGGCGTAAGATCCGACTTGCCCGGATTGACTAGAAACCTGAGCCGGTGGAGAAGGGAGAGGAGAGAATCTTTGTCGTCGTCCAGGGTCGCGGTAATCAGGTTGCGCAGGAGCAGATCGTCCAGGTAGTTGGAAGCTGGGCTCAAGAACCGCTGCCGGAACGTGGCCACCACTGCTGCGAGGAGCCAATGTTGATGTTGAGGCCGAAGGGGAGGGCTCGGAACTGGTACACGACCCCGCGAAAGGTGAAGCGCAGATATTGGCGGGAGGAGGGGTGAATGGGCACATGCCGATATGCGTCCACTAAGTCAAGGCTGATCGCGAAGTCCATCAGCCGGACCGCCGAGCAAAGGATCCTGGCTGTCCCCATCTTAAAGTGCAGCGCAGAAACGAACTTGTTTAGTGCTGACAGGTCGATGACTGGGCGCCACTTGCCGCCGGGCTTGCGGATGACCAACAGATGGCTGTAGAAGGCCGGGGAGTCATGACGGGAGACTACCTCTGTGGCTGCCTTGCGGAGCAGGGCCTCCACCTCTCCGAGAAGAGCCTCTGCCATGAGTGGGTCGCCGGATAACTAGGTCCAGAGGGGGGACCTGCGCAGATGCAGAGGGGACTGGAAGGAGACCTGAAGGCCTGTGGAAATGGTCGAGAGGATCCAGGAGTCATCTGGAAGACCGCAGGGTGCGACCCACGGCCGTGTGGGAAGCACGAAAGCGGGAAGTGGAGGGGGCGGTGGCGGGCCGAGGCCACAGATCCTTGGACGCTTCCTTGACAGACTGTTATGTGTCCCCAAAGAGCTGCGAACCCCCGTGCGGGGCCTGATGGAGCTGAGACTTCACCGCTTTGGGAAGGTCCATACAGCAGCACAGGAGGGAGTCCAGGGGCCAGAGGTCACAGTTGACAGCCACTGCCATGTTGTTAGTGGACAAGTGATAAGAGGCCCGGTTAGCTGCCACCAAGATGGAAGGATGCCACGGAGGGGGGACGAGGCTGCCAGGTCCCAGGTGTCCTACAAACAGTGCAGCACCACCTGCGTTGCCAGCTCCAAGAACCCGTAGCAGGTAAGGGAGTTACGGGCGAGGGTCGCAATCTTGTCTAGGGCGCGAGGCCAACCGGCCTGGAGCATCCTGCGCCTGCCCGAGAAGGCTTGGGAATGTCCGACGTACCATTCCTGGCGAAAGTTCATGTTGATACCGGCAGGCCACCGAGAGTCCGCAAAGAAGCCATAGTCGCCAAAGCTGTCTTGGTGAAGCCGAGCCAAAAACGCTTCCATGAGGTCCCGGAAGCCAGCTGGCTGTGGGAGTGACTTGCGACGCTTGGCATGTCTCTGAGCGTCCACCATGGCGGAAGCTTGCCTCTTCAGGGGAGGGGACGGCTGTCAGAAGTCTGGAGGAAGGAAGGAGGAGATAAGGTGGGCCTCCTCCTCGAAGGAATGGATGGTTTGGGAGCCAAGTGTAAGCCCGTCTGCCAGGGAGGGGAAAGAGGCGGAAGACGCTGAAGAAGCCGCCGACCCGGGGGCGGGGGAACCGGCGGGGGAGTCTCAAAGGAAGATAGCTGAGGCGGAGTCCCCTGGATGCAGGCTGGGGGCGTCAGGGTCGACGTCCAGAGACCGCCTGTCCTGCGGCGCCAAGAAAAGGGGTGACCGACTCCAGAAGCACGGGCCAGCCGAAAGGGCAGGCGACGAGTCGCGACGCGGGCACAGACCGGGAGGGACCGTGCGCGGGGCCCTCGAAGAAGGGTGCCGCGGGGAGCGAAGGACCGAGCATGAACGATGAAGGCTGGAGGCACGGGAGGGCTCCGGAAGCCCCATACACCCTGCGGGATGGGAAGATGGGGGGAGGGGGGGCTTACAGGGACATCCGTGACACGCGGTCGGTGGGGGGGCTGCGGGAGCCGGGGGCCGCGCTTGGAAGGAGTGGGGTGAGGAGACAGTGGAACCCCGGAACGCTGGCGCCGCTCAGCAGAAACAGAGGGGGGGGAGGGGAGCGTACCAGAAACCTGACGGTCCCACTCAGAAGCCAAAGTGTATCGCCAGCCCCGCTCAGACGAATCGGAGCGGGGGGAAGCAGGGGGAGCAATTCTAGGGCTTGTAGGGCGCGCCGGCCACACTCACACGAATCGGAGCGTGACCAAGTGCGGCTCGCCGGGCCCGCTCGGATGAATCGGAGCGCGGGGGGGGGGGGGGGGGGGGGGGGGGGGGAGGGGGGGGAGGGGAGGGGGAGCAATTCTAGGGCTTGCGGGCCACGCTCGGATGAATCGGAGTGAGGGGGGGGGGAGCGTGACTGAGTCTCACCGGGCCCGCCCAGACGAACTGGAGCGGGGTGGGGGGGGGAGGGGGGGGGACGGAAATAAGGCACACTGGGCCCGCTCGGACAAATCGGAGCAACTCTAAGGCTCGCCAGCCACATTCAGAAGAATCGGAAAGTGGGGGGGTGCGTGATGTAGGGCTCACCGGCCCAGCTCGGACGAAGGGGGGGGGGGGGGGAGGGCATCTAAATCTCGCCTGCCCCGCTCGTTAGCCTCGGAGCGTGGAAGGGGAGTGTCTTTGCAGCTCGCCGGCCCCGCTTGCAGAGCGGGGGGAGGGGGAGGGGGGGGGGGGCATCTCTCTAAAGTCTGCATAGAAGGAACGCACTTACCTGGGGGCCGCAACGGAACGCAGTGGAGCCCGGCATGCGGACGAAGCGACGACATCCGAGCTGGAGCGCCGCGGAGGTCCTGAAGAGGGCGGGGTAGCTGGGGGAACCTGCTGGGGCTGGGAAGGATGCTCGCACTGGTAGAAGTTACAGAGCTGAGACCAACGCTCCTCCCTCGAAGCGGCACACACATCACGTCCGACCCAAAGCGCAGCATGAGCACGGGAGGCACACCTCGTGGGAGTTCGTGGGACAATGAAAGTCCCTGCAGCGAAGGCAGGTCTCCATGCGTGTACTCGCCATAACACCACACCGTAGCAGGCACAACTATTCTCTACTTTCCACAAGTACACACGAGGCGGAAGCCAACGTAAAATGAATTTTTCATTAAAATGCATTTTTTTGAAAAATACTTACCAATGGTATTATATATAGGAAAAGCCCTTAGCTAGCATAATTTTAGCCAAATTTTGGTTGTGTCTGTAAAAGGGAGCGTTGGCAGGAGTGGGGCGCCATAGACCATGCCAAACCCGAATAGCCTCCCCTTACTCCCATCCGGTACAAGATTACCCAGCATACACCAGTTTAGTTTCTTAGCGAACTGGCGGCAAGCGGGGCAGGCGGAAGGGACCTTCGAGTAATACCATCGGTAAGTATTTTTCCAAAAAATGCATTTTAATGAAAAATTCATTTGTTTTCTCAAAACACATTACCGATGGTATTACATATAGGAAGAATCCCAAAGAAGAGGTGGGTGCCGCTATAGCGCCCCTACTGCCAACAACATTGCCCACAGACCTGCCCTCCTGCAGCAAACTCCCAATAATTTTAGCTAAGATACCTGCGGCACCTAGGGCGCCGGGAGGGAGTGTTGCGCTGCTGCGATGTCTCCCACCAGCGAGAGGTTCTGCCGCTGGGTGGAGAGGTCCCTCAGGTAGAAGCGGGTGAAAGTGGTCTCCGCTCGCCATCTCACAGCCGCCACAATGTCCTTGATGGCACAGGTGCTGTCGAAGCGGGACTTGCGGCCATGGCTCTGACCTCGTGCGCCTCGATGTTCAACATGTGGCTGCATCAGGTCGAGGTCCTGGAAGGCTGGGCGGATCACTCCCCGGAACCAGGATGAGCAGGTCTGGGCTGAGATGGCACGTCTACCTGGGGACAAAGGGAGAAACAGGTGGGTGTGTCCTCTGCGCAAGCTTGGTCCGGCGCGGTCCAGGTTCTGAAGTCTGTTCTCCCGGGTGGAGTCTGTACACGCGCAGGGCGAAACATCTGTCGCCGTCGGGGAGGCCGTGTCTCGTCCAGGAAGATGTTTCAGGTAGCAGTAGCATGAAGCCAGTCGTCTGGCACTGCAAGCAATCTGGGTGTGTGGACAGCGTGCGTAGTTTACTGACCCTGGAAGTTGAGTCAAGGACCGCCAGGAAGCACTTCTTCCTTGATACATCCGTCAAGCGCGTCAGGTGCAGGGTTCCAACGGACGGGGTTGAGACCACGTAAGCCCCCATGGTAGATCACTCTTGGCCCACGTCAAGCAGTGCTGGTCATTCCAGACCGAAGAGAGCCTCCGAAATGCGAGGTCTTGCAGCTACCCGGGTCTGATGAGCGTAATCGCCTGTAGGTGTCGGCGATCATGGTTAGATAGTCCCGAAAGGTAAAAGGAGACCGTCCCTGGGCGTTGAATAGCCAGAGGAAGCAACCCGTCAGCTGGGGCTTCGTCAAGTCCGGAGGGAAAGAAGGCTGTCGTCAGTCCCATCACACAGCGCTCGTCGTCTTCCCTCGCAACTCATCTGGTTGAGGGTCTGCGGGTTGTCTTGGTAGTATCCACGGCCGCCCTAGGGAAGCCTCTGTGGTAGAGGGCTTGCTGCACAATCTCCGGGTGTGGCGGAGGAGTTCAGGGCCCGGCTGTTATGGCGGCTGTCCTGGTTGCTAGAGCATAGTGCGAGTAGTGGAGAGCTGCAGAGGGGGGCATGTGGTGACGAGCTGACCCCGACTGGTGAAGAAACAAAGCGCCCCGAGCCAGGAAAATGCCCACCTACCTCCGCAAACCTGTAACAAAGGGAATGTCGGACAACCAAGCGTATAACTCAGCATTCAATCTCGATGGCGAGCAGGGAAGTTGGAAGATCCAGCCACAGCGACGCCTCCCCGCGCCGCTGGCCTCAAGCGCACTAGCATCACCCATAAGTACGCCCTTCTTCTCCAAGCAGAAGAGGTGTCAGGCTGAACAGCGATCCACTAGCATGTCCTCAGTCCTAAGAGAACTGAAGAAGGTACTGAGGGTCGCTCCTACTCTGCCCTGCTCTCGTCCTACTGGGAGTCCCACTCGAAACAGGACGACCACGCACTCCATCCTTGACAGAATCCATGCGAAGAACCACGTAGTACCTGTCCCGTAGCATAGGCAGCCTAATCGACGGCAAAGTGGGCAGGACCCCAGCCTACCGCCTGGCTTGCCAACTGGTTACGACGTCGAACCTTGAGTTGTCCCAAAGTCCTGGAGACGCACCTCTACTCTCAGGCCTTTGTCTAGCATCTGCCAAGACGTCGAGGCACTTGTGTCGAGTCGAAAGGACGAAGATCGTGCGCCATATCCACCGTCTAGTGTACGAGAAGAGTCGACCATATTGCCACAGAACCGAGTGCAACCACCTCTCGGGAAACTAAATTCCTGCCAAGCTGTCGTCACGTCTAACTCCCGGTACTTGCGCCCCCGGCCGCAGGAACCACAGCTCCGAGCGGGTAACTTCACAAAAGGGCTATCGAGGGCAAGTCCATCCGCTACGGTCAGGCGCCGCAGAATGCCGGAACTCCAAGTCGTCTCCACCCAGGCAAGCGAATCGCTTCCGCTAGGTCCCGAAGCTGTCGTCTTAGAAGAAGACAGTAGTGCTTGATCGCCGCTGACCACGGCCAGGCCAATGCGAAGTGGAGGGTAGCACCCCGCCGGGAGAAGGATGCGACGAGCCGAGAACTCGTCTCAGCAGGAGCTTAATCTGAACTGTGTGCGTTACCCCCGATGTAGACTGAAGTCGGCCCCGCAGTGAGGTCGGTCGGACCAGTCCTCAACCCGCGCTGACCTCTATGAAGGTAGACTGCTACCTGCTAGTCATCAATCGCACGCCTGGAGTATGCTGCCACTGACGTTCCCGGGACTGTGCCGTCGGCGTCACAAAACGTCGCCTCCGTCCCTCGGATGTAAGCCACAAATTCCGGTGCAGCAGACGAACTGCGCCTCCGCGGAAGAGTGGTCCCTGCCAATCCCGTCTGACGGTCTGCGATGACCGCGCGCCTGTCCTGCATCAGTGTTGCTGGAAGACTGCTACATCCAGCGGTGTAAGCAGCGTGAATCGGCTGTGCCACAGTCCTTGTTAGCCTCCTTGCCGGTCTGCCAATGAAGTTCTCCACCGCGCGGAGCCCTGCGTGGCCGGCTCTTCAACTCGGTTGGCCGCGAGTAAGCGTGCAGGACGGTATCTCGAATCATCAGATCACAGTCTGTAGCCACAGCGAAGCGTTGGCAGTGGAAGAGAAGTAGGATCACAAAGTTGAAGCCACCAGTGCCTCCCCCAGCGCCCTGAAGCGGAGACAGAAGCCGGCGACAAGGACCCGGCACCCGAACGGATGAGGAAGAGACTTGAAATGCTTGGACGCGATGAGAGGACCTGTTTCATCCAAGGCCCGAGGAGACTCCCTCCTCTATCTCCACGCAGTTGGCGGCGAATCCAAGACCTCTCGGAACTGTGAGCGTAGCGACGTGGAGTAGCTATCATCGCCCAGCCACGGTGAACGACGTCCTCTGGAGTCAAGCGGAATAAACCGTCTGTCCCGCACGCAGGAGAAGGGATGTCTAACTGTTCCGAAGCCCGGGCGGCGGCGATCCAACGAAGGTGGACCCAGCACTTGGAAGGAACAGCGTAGTCTCAGAGGGCCTGTCCCACGAACTCGAATGGCGACGAAGATACTTCGGAGCGCTTGTCTTCCCATTGCGTAGCGACCCAATGGAAATGGGACGTCGTCTCCTGTTCCTCTCGTACCCCTGGTCTCTGTGTAGTGAGCACATGCTTCTGAAGTCAGGCGAACTGTAAGACCGTGACTGATTCCGGGAACAGGGTCCCATCGTGGGGTCGTCTCTCTGCACTGCATCTAGAGCGGGCTTTCATCTGCACGGTCGGGGCGAGGGCGTGGCCCAACATCTCTGAGCCGGGATCTTGTCGTGTGAGGTGCAGCGGTCCTGTAGCACTTGCGGTCGCCGCAAGCCATAGTAAGTGCTGGTGTAACCCGCGACGGGAGACGGCGCCAACGCGTGTATAGCCAGGGCGAGGGCGCCCAAAATAATCATAATAATAAATTAATTAATCAATACTTATTGAAAGAGTTTTATTTGATTGTAATTGCCCTTTAAGGGATAAATCAAGTTATTTGAATTAAATTGAACTATGAGAGTCAGAATACCACTCTGTTTCTCATCTCCATTTTCTCAAAACTGAAGTAATCGGTTCAGTGGTTCCAGGATTATAGCCTTTTATAGAGGTGTTGCGCCCCAGCAGTCTGGGGAAACCGCTGCGCAGCTGGGAATGCAACATTTTAACACCTGTGGCAAAAGAGTTAAAACGCCTAGCTGGAACGAAAAGGCCTTATGTGCCGTACCACGACAAACTCACATACCCAAATCTTGCACGCTACCGTGCAATACATGCTCTCACATAGACACTCGTCACTGACCTGAGCCCGAGAAGCCGAACAGTTGCTTCTGCATGTCCTGTCTATGATTTGTCGCCTGGCCCGGGACTGGAAGCGTCGTAGATTCGGTTGCCGATGCCAGCCCGGCAGAAATAATTGGTCTTAGCCATCCCAAGAAGGGGGGTTGCCAGCTACCACTCCGGCTGGCAAGTGCTCAAGATATGGTATCTTGGTCGCCACGGTGAGGGAACCTTAGGAGGGCCCTCCGCAAAATTGTCACGGCGATCTCTGATAGGCGTCGCACGCACTCTGTGGGACAACAAAGCCACTGCTTCTGACTTGGGTCCCACCTTGTTACTCTTGGGCGTCTGTGCCCGGCGATCTCTGATAGGCGTCATACGCTCTCTGTGGGACAACAAAGCCACTGCTTCTGACTTGGGTCCCACCTTGTTACTCTTGTGCGTCTCTGTCAGGTGATCTCTGATAGAGTTGGACGCACTTGGCGGTAAAACCCCACAGCTGTAACCATCTTTCTTTCAGTCATGTGGCGCACACATCACAAGTGTGGGTCGATTCGCATCCTGAACAGGGAAGGCAGCCCGCATGCTCGTCAGAGGGCCGCTGAAAATCGCCACACATCGTGCAGATACGAACCTAGTAACTGCAACAAGAGGGTACAATGATGAATGAGCGAGCGTGGCCTCTAAGGTCACGCAATAATAAACCGATGGTGAATCAAACATAATCGAATACAGTCGAATCAAAAGAGTGTACAGCGCATGCCGATGCTCGGCGCTCCTTCCCACCTCAGGAGGGCATTCACCGAGATATTACCTGGCCATGGCGGAAAAAAGGAGCAAACCCACGTATCACCAGTGAAGTGGATACCACCGACAGCAGGTCGTAGCAGCACGCTGCAAGGCACGACCGGGTAGAAGTACGCAGGGTCGAAGCCGCGACCAGTAAAGCCGCAAGGTCACAGTCCCCATGGCACAATCCAGTCGGCCAGTAGACCCCACATGCCAACGAAGAGAGAACCGTCACAGGCGTGAGCACTAGTAAACCCACAAGCTCCAAAAGTTCCAAGTTCCAATGAACTAACAGTCAGTCAAGGTCGAAAGTCGACCGGTCCAAGTACAAAACGCAGAGCTCGAAACAGACACAACCTACTCAGCTGCCAGCTAAGAACTAAACTGGTGTATGCTGGGTAATCTTGTACCGGATGGGAGTAAGGGGAGGCTATTCGGGTTTGGCATGGTCTATGGCGCCCCACTCCTGCCAACACTCCCTTTTACGGACATAACCAAAATTTGGCTAAAATTATGCTAGCTAAGGGCTTTTCCTATATGTAATACCATCGGTAATGTGTTTTGAGAAAACAAGTCCAAGGCAGTAGAAACCACAAAGACCGAGCGAAGCAAGACGAAACTGGTCGTAAACAGGAGCTAGGCCAAAACACAACCACACACGGTCAAGCTAAGGGTGAAACTGGCGGGCTTCCGCCCAACACATGACCGGATATGGAGGGAAGGGGAGGCCACCCGGGGCTCCTAGGCATGGATCCCTGGTGTCTCCTCCCCAGTTGTGCAGGGGACACAACTTATGCTTAGGCTGAAATCAGTAGGCTAAAGGGTATCTTCCATATAGTAATGCCATCAGTAATGTATTTTGAGAAAACAAAATACATTTTAGAGAAAAATTCATATTTCCTGCCAGACACCAAGGAAACAAACAAACCACTGTTAACCCAATTAGTCCCGACGCATGACAGCAGGAGACGGATCGACCATGATAATGGATTGACCATGATAATTCAAGGGTAGTGCCAGATTAGCTTGGCGCCAACAGAAACCAAGCTATCTGGCATTTCCCCTGAATTATTATGGTTATTCCATCTCCTGCAACTGGATGATTGTTGTTAGGTGACACCTCCAAATTTGGGAAATGTGGCTGTGGGGTAAATGGGTAAACATAATGGTCGGTTTGTTTGTTTTGTACACACTTTATTTCTGCAGATTCACTGACCCAACTCAAGATGTCTCTGATAATAATCATACATTTATGAACCATTTACTTTTACACTAGGGAGTGAGCATAAGACACAACTCTGTACGAGTCCCTGTAGATGTGGCAGCCCACACAGATTTGTGCCTGCTGCATTTGCACACTGTTTCATGGCATTCTGGCAACGCAGGGATTAACCCCTTCACTGCTGGAAAATACGAACGCCACCCAACTGTAAGGGGCAAAAAACCTCTTTTGCCTGACCCTGTTCATACCTGTTTTCCTTGGACTGATGGGATTTCTATGTGTTGAATTTGCCTTGCTTTCAAAGAAACAAATTTGGCTCCATTGGCAGCGAAGGGATTAAGTATTAACTCATTCGCAGCCAGCGCATCCGGATGTGTGGAAGTTGCGCATCCGGATGCGGCTCGCCGTGAATGAGTTAACCATAAGCATATCTTTCAGTCCAACCCACAACCTTTTACTCACACACCAACCACAGGAAACGTACAGCGCTCACAATAGCTCAAGAGCCCCCACTGATATCTGTGAGCCTCCTTTGTGAATGGATGGCCGCAGACCTTTGTTTTGCAAGAGATTTTCTAGTCCGGAATATTCACAAACTAGGAAACCGATCAAAGTTATACCCCTCCCTATGTAGCAATGTAGCACCAGTGCCGAAAACATTATTGATGATTGCATGCACAATTGGGTAAAAATAATATTTGAACCTAACATCTAAAAAGATACCTCTGTGAGTGCATTGAATGAAGCCTTCATAATCTCATACAGGCTGATGGAATCACGGACACTGTATGGCAGCTCTCGCAGGCAAGCCTCGTGCACTTCACCATCTAGATGCTGTTCAAAACATAAATTATTAATCAATCATTCAAGTAATCAATCGCTTAACCCACCTCCATCATCATGATGTTGCATAACCTGAAATGTGAGTGCTTTCTGTTCTCTATTTCACACTCTCCTGCCATCGTGTTAGTTATTTAACTATGGTGTCAGCAAACACTCTAAAGTCTTGAAAATGTCTGCTGTAAGCACCTCATATAATTAGTAACAGGAAACAAGATATATACTTGGACCTGAGCAGGAATAATAATAATAATAATAATTGCGGTATTTATAATGTGCTTATCTTATAATAAATCCAGACCAAAAAGGTGACTGCCAAGCGTGTAATATGCAAAGAAGTACCCAACGGAGAAAGAAACACGCTTAGAAAAGATGGGTACAACACAATTTATTAATATTTCGGGTAAATACCCTTTGTCAAAATAGACAATCAAACAAACATAGAGATTAGCCGCTACTTATCTTAAGTAGCGGCTAATAGATAAGTAGCTTTAGATAAGTAGCGGCTAATCTCTATGTTTGTTTGATTGTCTATTTTGACAAAGGGTATTTACCCGAAATATTAATAAATTGTGTTGTTCCCGTCTTTTCTAAGCGTGTTTCTTTCTCCGTTGGGTACTTCTTTATCTTATAATAATTATAACTCTAAGGGCGCACTCACAACTCGCGCACGCTTTTGACAATGACTCAGGTACCACAAATACATTATGACAGTCAGCTTAGGGTGGGGAGCGTGATGGCATTATAATGCTAAAACTGTTGAAAGAGGTGAGTTTTGAGGGCGGACTGGAAGGAGGAGAGAGAGTGTTTCTGATGGACAGAGAGCGGGAGAGTGTTCCAGGTGGATGGACCGTAGACGGAGAAGGAGAGGGGTCCAAAAGTGCTGAGTTTGGTGCGGGGGATGTGGAGGCGGAGAGGGTCGGAGGCAGAGTGGAGGAAGCGGGAAGGAGTGTAGGGGTGAAGTAAGCTGGAGAGATAGGCAGGAGTGTAGTTGTTAAGAATAAATTTAAACCAAAAGAAAAATCCACAACAGCCTATTAAGTTCATATTTCAGGATACATATATAACACTAATCTATGGTACAAACTTCCTGACAGTTGTCCTCTGAAGACTAGTACATTACAATTCAGGAGACACATCAACCATGATAGTTCAAGAGTGTTGCAATGGCATGTACCCTAGGCACCAAGCTATTTTGGCACTAAATGTAAACTATCACAGCGGATCCATCTTTTGTTGTGGTGTGCATGTCAGTTCTAAATTGATTCAAATATATGACAATGCTACCTTCAGGTACTGCTTGTAAGTTGGTTTCCTGCTGAGGTTCAACTCTTTCCGCTCATCCGGCCGCACAGGAGCAAAGTCATGGGCCTCTACATGTATGTTGCCCATTGTTCTTGCTGCAATGCACCAGTCAGATAAAAGGTCTGGATCTTGTACTCTTTATCCTTTGTCTAGCACACACATCTGACAGCTGATCATGATCAATCCACATTTAAAATCTGGAATCCAGGTCTAATGCTTTTAAATGTGAAATGTTTTGTGGATTTGAGAAGAATGTACGTGTACCTGCCAAAAAAAAAAAAAAAAAAAAAAAAAAAAAAAAAAAAGCAACATCATTATCATCATCACTCATCTCTTGTAGTTAACATAAAAGCAAACATGAAAATCGTTACAATGCAATGCATTAATGCAGTACCACAGTGCTCATGACACCATACCTACAAGTACAACATGTGCTAAAATGACTCGTGCAATATACCAGTACCACCTAAATAAACCTTAGGTCCCTGGCATACATAAAACTGACTCCAGATCAATCTTGAATGTGAGAAACTTTGACTGGCATACCTTTATTATTCTCATGCATCACTCAAAACACCAAAAGCAACCTCGTCAATCTGGCTCAGTGATTGGCATAGCCTCTGTGCTGCCATTCTCAATCCTTGGAATATAATTTAAATTTCAAGTGCTACTGTAACCATAACCATGTTTCAAGGCTTGAAGTAGACTTGTGTACTTATGTATAGGTGTGCCAGGCCTTCCCTCCTCCTCCCCCACCCCAGTCAACACTTACCACCAATGTGTTGTGTAAAACCTAAATAAATGAGGTGGATAACTGACGTATGCTCATAATGTGAATACGCACGTCACAACGTTTATTGTATGATAACAATGCGAACACTTGAAATGTTTGCCTACATTTTGATTTACAGTCCGGAAATAAGAACACTCACATACATGTAGGCAGTAGGAGTTCTACGCCCTTTGTTTCGTTGTCAGTAGTTTCAGCACTAAACTAGCAGCCAACACAAATTGCAAATATTGCATTACCTGTATAACCGTGAAGATGGTTAAATTTTAAACATGAGTCTCTCTTAAGCATAGTCATTTACATGATTTTGAAACGATCACAAAAGCGTAAAATACGATTTCATGTTTGCAAGAAGTGGCGACAGCCACGAATGCAGTGTGGAAAACGTCATCAATTCACGTGTACGCAGGAAGTTAAGGTTTCAGTATGGCAGACACTCACGATAAACAGAGTAAGGCTTTTGTGGATGTTCTTTGTGCGAGGTCTTTAGCGTTGGTCGATAGTGCTGACATATTTCTTTTTCGAAGCGACTACTGACCATTTATTCTAACATTTTGATGGAGAGGTGTGAGCTTACAAGTTTGAAGAAAAACACGCCTGCGTTTAGAGAAACATATGGTCGTCATCTTTGTTTTGGGACACGCCGTCGCACTCAAAAACTTTGTAGCGGTTGTGTTCAGTGTAAAAGAATACCCGTCAGAAGCTGTGTCAGATTCAGCTACTGTGTCCCGCAGCTGACGGAAAGACATAATATGTCAGCATTTCATGGTTTAAAACAGACATGATTTTCATGTGTCAGTAGTCAACTGCTTTCTGTCAGAGTTTTGTTTCATTTTGTGATGCAGTCCAGTTGTAATCTTAACTATTAGATTTCCGCCGAAATGATCACTGTCGTATGGCAGACACTCAACTTACAGACACCGCTTACAGACACCGCACGGTGTGTCTTACCACACAGTAACCAGGGACCAATTTTAACGTTGGTCGATTAAAGACCCACTATCGCCGTAACAGTCGAAAGATACACTTCTGTAACAGATGGTTACAAAACACTACACACAGGTATTGTTAGTGTTCATTTAGACACAGGACAATCCAGTTCATCACACGTCATCTTTATTACATAACCTGACAACAACTCCACACCGTTATATATATAAAAGTGAAATGTGTCTTCAGACTTACACGTAATGGTACTTTAAGACAAGTATGAGCCTGTGACAGAAAGTATGCATAACAACCAACATATTTTTAGTCAAGAAAACCACACTACAACAGGAAATTTGTGCTTTTTGTGATTCCCCTATAAAGACATTGTTGTTGGAATGCTTACATTTCTCTCATAGTTTCCTTTTCACCAAAATGGACTAATTTATAGATGATTTTCATGCGTATGTCCAATAGTAATTAGTATTATGCATTGTGACAACAAACATTATTTTCTCTAAACACTGAGCGATATATTTGTATTTCTGTTATCTCATCTAAAGATAATGACTGTTTGAAGAAATGGAGGGGGGGTGGGGGAGGAGGGGTGGAGTGGGGAAGGGGTGACGGGGGGGGGGGGGGGGGGGGGGCTGGGAGGGGAGGGGTGGTGGGGCAGGGGGGTGGTGGGGAGGGGAGGGGGGGGGGAAGTGGTTGATCAAAGATTTTTTTTTTTTGTTGTGATTTAAATTGACTGAGTATGTCCACAGTAACAACCAACAGTGATAGTGAAAGAAAACTTAATTTCAAAAGAAATAAATGACTAAGTGCCAAAAGGTGAGCAAAAAGTGAGTGATCTCTTTTGCGTGAAACTAATACACGTGTTGACTTTAACAAGTGCAATGTGTGTGTGAATGATTGAAGATATACTGGCAATAATTTCTGCACCTAAGGTAAAGCCGTTTGGTGAGTATACTGTAAAACGCCAGAATTCACCAATAAAAATCGGCCCGGAAAAGCGGACAATGACATGCCGTCGGTCTGTTTTGATCTCGCGTGTAAAAGCAACAATAACAAACCTGGTGCCAACCATGCCCATATGTTCAGGGAAGATTGATCTTATAATCCGTGTATTTCCCAGATTTGAAGGCAAGCCATGCTTTTGTTTATTGCTCTTGAAAGTAGCCACTGTCGGACGTCAGATTTGTCGCAACAGCAGCATCTTAATTTCCGCAAACTTGTGCTAGCGAAAGGCACGCTGACCCAAACCGGAAATGGCGTCATTGCGTTGTTTCACTTTCGTTGAATATTTTATATGCTTTAAATTTACTTTTCCGTCACAGTTTTCTAAGCTGGCAAAAAAAAATTGTGAGCGGCCAGTTTTTGTCGCAAGATCTGACGTTCAACTATTTGACAAGTTTAACAAAGTTGTTTTGGGTTTTTTTGGTCTACGATCGTCCGGTTATGATAGATGCATTATGGGCCACATTCCAGCGTGGTTGTTTTGAATGTCCGGTTTGTCAATGGAGAGCTACAACTCGTGACATTTTGTCGCAACTGTTTTCATAAATCTGACGTTCGATCACTTCTGACGTTCGAGTGTAATCATAGACAAAATAAAGAGCCAAATGTTTATTGTAAGGGACCATTTTTAAGAGTTTGAATCGCCCGAGACTCCAGCACCGATTTTAGGCAGTAGGTTGGAGAATGAAGATGATTTCTTGTGATAACAAATTTTATGGCTGTAGCAACCTGACGTTCGATCGCGAACACGTGTCGCAAATCTGACCTCCAATCGATGCAAGTTGGTAAATGAGTTATTTGAATGAACACGGGTCACCGATGTATTTTTGTCGTTTGATGGAGACGTGCAGTTGTTGTGACGCAAACGTAAGATAATGAGATCAAGAAACAGGTGCATTTCATAACATAATAATGCAATGATAAAAAATGTATCGGACGTCAGGCTTGTGCCAACATTTGCTGCTGCAATCCTGACGTTCAACACATATGGATTGTAGAACTTTTGGGGGCAAAGGCACTGTTAAAATGAGCCATTTTGGACAACCAGTTGCATAGCCATTAGGACCTTCTAAATCTGAGGGTCAGAGTTAAAATAGTGCATTAGCCTGTACACAGATAAAACTTATTTGAATATTTGTTTTATTTTTTCGGGCGCAGACTGTTTAGCACGTCATGTTTCATCATGTATATTACATCAGAAAGCTGTATGCAGTTTGTTCTTCATATCTGTTTTGTTTGTTAAGTATTGTAGCTTGAAACTGGGGGAAAGGCTTTGTGTTTGTGGCTTCTGATAACTATTCTGGGGATATCTGCTGCAATCCTGATGTTCGACATAAGTTACAAATTCTGGCCCTGACTGCCAATAAATATATTTGGGCAGCAAAGATAGACTCCCATTGTGCTCTAATGTGTGCATGTATTCCTGTGAGTGGTATATAACATGACAAAGTGTGTTTTTCTTGGTTGTAGGATGTTTTAAAAATGTTTTAAAAATTGAATATGGTCGGATGTCAGGTATTGCAACACAAATCATGTTCGGGGATTAGAACATTCTAAGCCAAAAAGCAGTAATTGTTTGGATAGGTCAATTGTGACCACTACTTATTATTTTAACTGTTTAGAAACTGATTTGTGTTTTTTTATCCCACTAATTTAAAGGCACTATGTCACAATACCTGATGTCCGACATATCCAGACTTACAAATCTTAACAGCCATTTTCTCAAAAACCATTTCAGATATTATCTTTTTTTTTTTTACAAACACATTGCCAATACAGTGTACATCACTTGATACATTTTCTGGTACTTTATGTCACACTTTGATTTTCAACCCAGTTGTCCTCTTTGTGAGAGCACCTTTTGGCACTTAGTCAAATATGTTTCATACTTACATCTCATTTTCTTGTGAAAGAGAATAATCAAAAATGAAAAACTGACTTATTATGATCATATATCTCCACCATAACGAACAACATTTTCAGAAAGGGCTAGATTTAAGTATATTTTATTATTCTCTGCTGGAAATCATCTATTTCTGCACTCACAAGTCTTTAATTTCACATGCCAGATACATGAAAACTAACCAGAGCCTAAAACAAGCCTATTTTTATGACATCTAAGTTTGTTGTTACTTTGGACATTTCTGTTGGTTGTTACTTTTGGCACAAATGACGTTTCGTCACAGGCTCATACACGTGTTCTATTAACTTTAGAGTACTATAGGAACCTTGATCAAACAAACCACATGCTTATACATATAATGTATACATGCTACAGGCAACACCATGTGTGCAGTGAGCCACTTGGACGTTAATTGTGCACAGCGGACAATTGGTTGACAGAATGATAGGGTTATGTTTGCAGATGATTTTTCTTAATAATCATTGTGCATTGACTGCTGAGAAATCAGTATCTTATGCTAAGATGGCATTATTACCACACTATCAGTTTCAAAGTTTTCTAGATTTTTTTTTTTACATCAAGTTTCCTCTGTTGCTTCAGAGGTCTTTCGCTTGCATCACTGCCCAATCAACACCAGTGTGCTCATGCAGGCCCGACAGTTGTTCATGCCAGACTCCCAGCCCTGCTGCTATCTGTGTTAGGTAGGTGGTGACTCCATCTGGATAAAACCGCACAATAGGGGCAGTAATGATATCATTGTATTTGCCTGCAGGAAATACAGAACCAAGCATGGACAAGTCTGCAGGAGGAAGGTGGAACGGTGAGGGGGATTCCACAAAGAATCAGGTCAACCATGAGAAAAATGATGTACTTCCCAGCTCTCCCTATAAGTCAGAAGCCACACAGTCATCAGGTGTTGGAACAGCTTCACAACAAAACAACATAAAGGCCAATGTACCCTCTAACAGCAGCTCTTATGTGAATGGTGGTGGTGATAATGACAGTCCAAAGTTGCCCGCTGATTCAGCAGCTAAATATGGTATGATTGCTTGTATGTTTGTACATATGAGCCTGTGACAAAAGGTCGTTTGTACCATAAGTAACAACCAACAGAAATGTCAAAAGTAATTACCAAAGGAGATGTCTTTAAAATAGGCTTATTTTTGGCAGGTTAGTTTTTATGTATATGGCATGTGGGCATGTGAAATTAATTAATGTGAATGCAGAAACAGATGATTTCCAGTTGATAAATATGATCACATTAAGTCCGTTTATATTTTAATTATTTTCTTTCAAAAGAAATTAATTGTATAAACTCGCAGGTGGAAGTATGAAGAGTATTTTATTCCTTTTGAATTAAGATTTCTCTTAGTCTAACAATCAGTGTTGGTTGTTACGGTGGACATACTCAGTCAATTTAAATGACAAAAACACAGTTCTTTGTGTGATTATCATGTTTTACAAAAACGTTTGTTTCCTCAAAAACATTACCGATGACATGACTTTGTGGAAATGTCTACTACTAGCTCAATTTTAGCCTACTTACCCGTTGTGTGCCTACACAACCCGCTAGGCACTCGGGGAACCCCAGAGGGGCCGAGAGTTATCTCCCGCTCCTTCCTTACAAGTTCCTGTCACGAGACCAACCAGTCTTGCTACTTCGCTCGTGCCGAGAAGACGTGTCGGGCTTTGCTCCGCTGTGCCTCGACCGGTCTTCGTCTTGCCTACGCTCGTTTCGACTTCTCTTCCGTGCCTGCCGCCTTCTAGCGCTGCCTACTTCTTCCTTGGCGCCGTTCCGGGTTCCCTCGGCTCTCCTCTGTGCTGTGACTGCTGTATGGCTACCCTTTCCCCCGTTCCCGCTTCGGCTTGGAGGTAAGGTAACGGTAGCTACCCACAGCCGGCCCTCGGGTCGAGAGCCGGCTGCCGTGGGACTCGTCTTTCGTTGTGGTTACGACATAAGGGCACCAACTATTGAGATAATTTCCATGCCTTGCACAGCCTTCTTGCGACTCTCCTAGCGGGACGTCGCCTTCTCTCTCCTGGTTATGCCTCGTTAGCTTACGAGTAGACTTTGCCTTTCAGACGCTGGTTTTCGTAGGGCCTGGCGGCACTCACGTTCCGTTCGTCCAGCTTAAAGGCCCTTTAGCCCTTGGAGAGTATAACCACTGTTTCACGCGCCGGCGGTCACGGCGCCTGGGGTACCTTGGTGGACAGGGGGAGGTAGCTTAGTGGATAAGACACTGTGCTGGCAGTCGTAAGATCCCGGGTTCGTATCCCCTGGGGGGCAGGAATGGGATATGGACTTTCCTTATTCCATCTAGTCAATTTCTACAGACTCGGCTTACGTTTGCCTGTCTCGCCTTCATGTACACAGCACGCATAATCAAGGGCATATGATAAAAATGCCATTCCCACTAATTGAAAAGAGAATGCCCGGTAGGGCTGGTCAGATGGAAACAATGATATCACAAAGGAGGGCTCGGCGCCCTCTTGCCTGTGTTTGCGACCTTGCTATGCCCTTTGTTACAGAACCCAAATGCTTATGTGCTCCCTATGGGGAAACTTCCAGTGCCGACGGATGACCATGCGGTCTGCCTACCTTGTGCGGGCTGCTACCCGGACCACCTTTGTGATGTCTGTGCGACCTGGCCGGAGATGTTTGGTCGGACCTCTGGAGCCTGTACCGACGAGAGCGGCCCCTGCCTACTTCCTCACTTCCGGCTCCGGTTGATTCTTCTGCAGCCCTTACGGTGCTGACCGCCCTTTCCCGCCCTGGCCTCACGGAAAGGATTCCTGTTGGGACTCGGTGTTGCTGGCTGACCAGAGGACCGCCATTGCTGCCACGCCCGCTGACCCTTCCGGAGGGTCTGTTTGCCGGCAGAGCGCCCGCCTCACTGAGCCCGGCCTGCAGCAGTCTGCCCTGAGCCGTCCCACGTTGACTGGCCTTCCTCACCCGTCTCTCACCACAAGCCGCTGATCCTTCCGGAGGATCTGAACGCCGGCATAGCGCCCTGCTCTCGGAGTCTGGCCAAGAGAGGCGTCAGCTTTAGCTTGCGCGACACAGTCGCGCCCCGACTCCCACCGTTCCACTTTCAGTTCACTTGCTGGCTGATCAGAGGACTGCCACTGCTGCCACGCCCGCTGACCCTTCAGGAGGGTCTGTTTACCGGCAGAGCGCCCGCCTCACTGAGCCCGGCCTGCAGCAGTCCGCCACGAGCCGTCCCACGTTGACTGGCCTTCCTCCTCTCTCTCTCTCTCCACGATAAGCCCGCTGATCCTTCCGGAGGATCTGTACGCCGGCATAGAGCCCTTCTCACTGAGTCCGGCCAGGAGAGACCTCAGCCTCAACCTTCGCGACACAGTCGCGCCCCTGACTCATCCCGTTCCACCGTCAGTTCTAGACACTCGCGCTCGCCCGCGAGCGCCGCCGGAAGGATCTTTCCCCCCGCCGGGATCGTCGCCGCTCCCACCGCCACTCCTCGTCGCGTGCGCGTTCGCGCTCGCACCGTTCGATGCGTTCGCCGCGTCGCCGCCATCATCGGCCCTCTTCCTGTGGTCGGCGCCCCTCTTCGGTTGTCCGCCGTCCTTCGTCCAGACGTCGTTCCCGCGCACCGGACAGGACCCCTCCTCGCTTCTTCTCGCGTTCGCCTCGGCGATCCCCGCCTCCGTCGTTGCTGCCGGCTCGTTCCCGGGCTTCCCGCGAGGTTCGACACGTGTCCCCGCCCAAGCTTCGGCCTTCCTCGGTGCCTCGCCCGCCTTCTCGCCGCCCCCTGGACGAAGAAGCCATCAGTTTGCTGCCCGAGGACTCCGTCTCAGCCCTGTTGGGTGAGGATGGTCGCTCCCTTTCGCCCGCCGACGTCGGTGTTGATGTCCCCTCGACCCTTCCGTCGTCGTCCCGTGCGGAGACCCTCTTAGCTTTGGATGAAGCCGCCAGGATCACCGCGGCCACTCTGCCAGCGGACTCCTGCCCAGTCTCTCCCCCCCTGAAGAGGAAGGTCTCTGCCTTGGTGGATGCCGAGCGTCAAGTTAAGAGGTTGAAGTCGCTTCCCCAGCCGCCTGGATTTGAGGAGCTGCGAGATGCCTTCTCAGCGCACCTGCAACTTTCCGCGTCTCAAGAGCCGGTGTTCTTCTCCGTTCGTCGCTGGCCGGCTGGCCTGGACATCGCCTTCCATCAGGACTGGTATGCCGGCCATTCCCAGGCTTCCTCCATCCCTCTTCCTGCGATGGACCCCCCTGCCGTGTCGCAAGCTAGCGGCTCCGCTCTTCTTCCCCGTTCCCCCACTCGTGGCCTGGATATGACTGCGTCCCTGGTGCGGAACACCTTAGCCTACGCTGGGTTCCTGGAGCTGCTCACTCAAGCCCTGGTTCGTCGTGTGGAAGACGCCTGGCTTCCTTCTATCACGCCTCCGGGTTGATCGGCTCTTCTTAGCGGAGTCGCCTACCGCGCCGCCTACCTCGCGTCGGTCTACGCTTCGCTGCCTCCGCCGACTGTGCCCTGACCCCGTCTTGGCCGTCTTTTTCCCTCGAGGCCTCATGTTCCCCGTGTTTCGCTGAGGCCTCCGCGCGGCAGGAGGTGTCTCCTCCCTCAGGTAAGTCGCCACGGAGGTTTTCCGATTCTCAGACTCGCCAACCTTCTACAGCCGCCGATTTTTCGTTCCGAAGCCTGGAGGAAGTGGCGTCAGGTTTCTTCTCTCGGCCTGTACAGATTTCGGCCCTCCTTCCGGACGGAGACTGCCAGAGCCCTGAAAGCAGCGGTCCAGCCTTAGACTGCGCAGGCGGCTTGGACCTTTCCGATGTGTACCTGCTGTCTCGATGCTCCAGGCCCCCAGGAAGTTCGCTGGTCGCGATCGACGGCGTCTTCTCCAGTTTCCCGCGCTCCCGTTCGGTCTCAACCTCTGCCCTGGCGGTTCACTGGGCCGATGGACTCCTTAGTCGCCAAGGCCCGACAGTCCTCCTCCAGTCCGACGTCGATCTACCCAGACGACCTCTTCCTTCGCCGCCAGTCCGAGAGCTCTCTCGCGACAGACGAGGACGCGCTACTGCACCTCCTGACGCACTTGGGGCTTCCTAGTAAACGAGGGCAAGTCTGATCTCACTCCTTCCCTAAGTCGTCTCTACGCCCAGCCGTTGCTGCTGCATCTCCTACTCCTTGGGCGCCCGGCTTCTGGCGACGTATCGACGATGGCGCCGGTGCCCCAGATTCTGTTGCCTCACCTTCGTCGGTGGACCGACGCCGCTTGGCTGGCTTCGGCAGTTCCCCGGGCATCTTCTCCGCCCCAGTACTCTCTGGGTTCGACGCGAGCCTCTCTGGGTGGGATGCTCATCTCCTGCCGCGGTTCCCCTTGACTTCCGGCCCTCGGCCCTCGGATTAACGCACTTTCTCATCGTCCGGCCAGTGATGCAGGCCGTTGACAAGCCCTTCATTGCTGGGATGACCTCCTCAGACACCAGGAGCTGCTCGCCCTCTCTGACAACACACCTTTGGTGGATTACTTCCAGTTACAAGGTGGCACACGCTCTCTCGAGCTTGGTATGCTTCTCTACCAGAGCTGGGGTTGGTGCGAGGACCGGACCTTCTTGGCGAGCCCGACACATTCCCGGACAGCTGTACGTCTGGACCGACTCGCTGTCCCGCCGCGGCCAGCTCTTGCATGCGGATTGGACCCTTCGGCAGGACATCTATCGGTGGACCCGTGCCCGTTAGGAGTCTCCCCAGGTCGACTTGTTCGCCACAAGGTGGAACCTTCGGCTTCCCCTCTTCGTCGCCCCGATTTCCGATCCCTGGGCTTGGGCTGTCGATACGCGCTCCATTCCCTGGGACGTCCTGGCGGCCTCCGCCTTTCCTCGACGGTCCTCGTACCCAAAGTCCTCCTCAACCTTCGGCGCTGCCCGGCGGCCCTCCTGTTAGTCGCTCCGTTCGCCTGGATCCGCCACAGGAACACCGGCCTTCTCAGCCTCGCCACGGGCCCCCCCCCCCCCCCCCCCCTATGCGCCTTCCCACTCCTCGCACCATGCTCAAGCCACTGCGCCAGCCGCTGATCCTCCCTGCCCGGAGCGGCTCATCCTTCACGACTGGAGGTTGTGCGGCAAGCCCTCGGTGCTAGAGGCTACTCGGGTACAGCGGTGGAGGCGATCGCTGCGGCCCCCAGACCTTCGGCCATTCGAGTCTACGTGGGACATGGCGAGTCCTGTTTTCCTGATGCCCCGATCACAGCCTGAACCTCACGGATTTGTCGTATCCGCAGCTGGCGGAGCTCTATCGGGCTCGGCTGAGACCTAGACCTAGCCCCTTCACGGTGAGGGGTCACCTGTCCAGGCTCGCTTACACATTGACACCGCGGACACCCAGACCCGGGCGCCTGCGCAGACCTCGCCGACCTTATGGGACACTTCGGCAGCCGGCGCCAGGCCTACCGCTCGCTCCTCCCCCGCTGGGACCTACCCTGGGTGCTAACGTGGTTGAATTCTGCCCGATTCGAACCCTTACAGCGGCCCGTTCGCAGATGTGACACGCTACACGTGCTTCCTGCTGGCCCGGGCTACCACCTCACGGGGGAGCGAGCTACACGCGCTTAGGCGCGTCCTATCTGCTTACAGTTCTGAGCGGACGGGTCCGTGCTACTTCTCACTGCCCCGGCCTTCCTTGCCAAACAGGTCCCCTCTGACCGAGCCGCAGGTTTCACCTTACGGCCGCTATGAAACAAACCCCTGTCACAGGAGACCAGGTAACAGGATCCCGTGCGCACCTTTGACTGCTCTGCGACGATCTAAAGCCTTCCGCAGAGGGCGTGCACGCCTCTCCCTACCTCTGAGACCGGCGGAATGACATAATGGCCCAGACGTTCTCTTCCTGGCTCCCTGAGTCATTTGCTCCGCCTATCAAGATATCTCCCTGCAGGGAGCGAAGAGGCTGCACATATGCGCACACGAGGTACGAGCCATGGCCACGAGCGCCACGTTTGTTAGAAAATGCGCTGTCACGGACATCGTGGCTACCTTGGACGGGAAGACTGAATCTGTATTCGCCCGCTTCTACCTCAGGGACCTGGCGGGCCAGCGAGAGAATCTCGCAATGGTGGGGGACATCGCCGCGGCGCAACACTCCCTCCCGGCGCCACCGGCGCCGTTGGTATGCACTTCGCTAAAATTGTCGGGAGTTTGCGACTGGGAGGACGGCTCTGTTCCCTTCTAGGGAGTTGTCATGCGGCACCCTCCGCCTCATCGCAATTCTTCTACAAAGTCATGTCATCGGTAATGTTTTTGAGGAAACAAATTCATTTTTCTCTAAAAGGTATTTTTTCGAAAAATACTTACCGATGACATGACTCGGATGGCCCTCCCACCTGCCCCGCTTGCCGCTTTCGAGCGAAGTATCTGACCGGTTGGTCTCGTGACAGGAACTGGTAAGGAAGGAGCGGGAGATAACTCTCGGCCCCTCTGGGGTTCCCCGAGTGCCTAGCGGGTTGTGTAGGCACACAACGGGTAAGTAGGCTAAAATTGAGCTAGTAGTAGACATTTCCACAAAGTCATGTCATCGGTAAGTATTTTTCGAAAAAATACCTTTTAGAGAAAAATGAATTTTTCAGTCATCTTTATTTCTGTTATCACATCTAAGGACAATAACCGAAGAGCTTTTTCCTGTCACTCAGTAGAGAAAAATGTTTGTCGTCGCACTGGACATACTATCGGACATACACATGAAAATCATCTATAGATTATTCCATTTTGGTGAAAAGAAAACTGTGAGAAATGTTATTGTTCCAACAACAGTGTCTTCATAGCGGAATCACAAAAGAACTAATTTTCTGTCGTAGTGCGGTTTCCCTGACTAAAAATATGTCGGTTGTTACATGCACGATGTTTTGTCACAGGCTCATAATACCTGTGTAAATTCTTTGTTTGTCCTCATTCATTAAATACTACCAGTTATGCCACTTTGCCAAATTTTAAGCTAGAATATTTTGAGTCAATAGGACATTGTAAAATAGTTGCTCTTTGTTTCAGCTAGTGTTCGTGCAGCCAGTATTTCTTTGTTATGTGCCTGATCAAAATACCATCCACTGTCAAAAGCGGTCTCGGATGAAAGAAGTGCTCAGAATTTCTGTGTAACATGTTTAAACACTGTGTGTGCATGTGTGTGTGTGTTTGTGTGCGTGCATGTGTGCTTTTAAGTTAAGTAATTTTCAAACACATACTTGATAACAGAATAAATTCAAGCCAGAACTTGATTACAGGCATGCTGTTTTGCAGATTTCTGCAAAACTGGAAAATCATCATAGCCTCTGTAGCATTCTTGTTACACGTTACTTATGCGGCAGCCTGGACCCTGGCATAGGTTTCAAGGAAAACCATCATAGCCTCTGTAGCAAGGCTGGATTAATAAGTGAATGGAAAATTTTTAGTAGTGTAAAACAGACTACAGTAAATTTATATCAAATTCTTTGTGTCTTGCTAATCTGTGACTTTCAGTACTAATAGTAATAGCTGAGATGTTGATTTCCGTCACAGTGTCTGGACCACGTAAGGCAGGCGAAGAAAATGAGATGGATGAGGAAGATGATGATGATGTCGATGATGACTGGGTGAGTGAGGAGGGTGATGAATCCGATGTTGAAGACAATGTGGAGCTGGCCTTCCCCCTGCGAAGACGAGAATCGAACCCCATCCTGCCGGAAACTGTAACAGCTCTGGATGGCCCACAGGGAGGGAAAGTCTATGTGGTGGGAACAGCGCACTTCAGCACAGAAAGTCAGGATGATGTGTCCAAGGTAGGAAGTTTTAACACATTCAGCCCTGATAGTGATGCAGTACAAGAAGATACAGATATATCAACCATGATTGTTCAGAGGTGATGCCAGGCCTTTAGCAAACAGTTTACCTTTAGCTCATTTGAGACATGCCACCTCCAGATACGTGGCATAAGCCGCGTACCCAGAGGCAACACATCTCGAATGAGTTAACCCATTTAGCCCCAAGGCCACATTTCCTAATTATTTTCTCAAAATCATTACCGACGGCATTACTACTAGGAATGCTTTACTTCTTCTTCTTCTCGCACGCCGTCACACTTGGAGTTTGGCTCTCAAAATGAAATCTGTGGTCTTCTGTAGCACCTCCACAGGCCCGTACAGTTTCTGGCTTCTGCCACATCTCCTCCCTCAGCTGCTGGTGGTTCCCACAGTCCTGGAGGATGTGCTCTGTGGTCTGCTCTGCTTCTCCACAAGGGCACAGGGGAGATGGCACGAGGTGAAAGCGTCTGTGCAGGTGGAAATTGAGTCGGTTGTGCCCGGTCCTCAGACGGAAGATGGTCACCTGCTCTTGTCTGGACAGCTGATGGTAACTGTCTAGGGGCCGTTGTGGTGGTCTGTACACAGACTTAATGATGGTCTTCATCTCTGTGAAGCTGACTCCATTTTCGTCTGCGCCCACTTTGCCATTCTGTCAGCTTCTTCATTGCCGTAGATGCCACAGTGTGAAGGGATCCACTGCAGCACCAGTCTGGTGAACTTGATGTTTTGTAGTGCCTCTTGTAGACGTGGCAGTTTGCTTGCTGTTGCTGCCTCAAGGACAGACATGGCATCAGTCAGGAAGACAATCTGGACATCAGGATCTGCAGTGCCACTAAGGGTGTTTGCCACATGGACCAGTTCTTCCAACTCAGCTCTCAGCTCTGTAATTTGTGCAGTGAAGGCCTGTTGATACTGCCTCTGCCTGCCATTTTCGGTTTGGGTACTGAATGTGCAACCCAGCCCCTCCATTCATGCTTTGCTTAGCTTAACAATTTTAGCCCCAAAAACTCGTTGTGTACCTGACGACAGTGGAGGCAACCTCAAGGGGGTGTCATTACCAGGATCCCCCGTGGCCTCCCCTGCCTCCCTATCCGGTGGCACGCTCACGGTTTCCCGCCAGCCTCTGCGCTTAGCTCACCAGGTCAGGCTCTGTGCACCTCAGGTGCTCTGGCTGTGGATGGTGGGATTACCATTGTGTACTCTGGATTCTTTGGATTATTTGTGTTATGGACATTCGTGGACCTGTGGTGCATTGTGTTTGTGCTTGGATTATCTATGTGTTCTGTGGATTACTTGTGTTCGGTTTTCTGTGGGATTATCGGTTTGAGCCATGACAAGATAAAACAGCGGTTACTGCTTCCAGCCAGTTACGACCGGTCGGCGGCGGTGACCAGGCGGTGATGTATGCAAGCCGACCGGGAGCGCGGTCCCTCTTCGGAGGCTTCCTGCTTCTCTCCAGTCTTTTTCTGTCCTTTGTTATAGTGCTTAGGTACAGACCTGCACCAAGTATGGTGCCTTCCAGTGGCCTAGCGACGGCCATGATGTCTGCCTACCATGCTCGGGCTGCTCCTCCGATCAGACAGGCGACAGTGCGTGATGTGGGAGGAAGAGAGATGGTCACAGCTGTGGGCGTTTTCCTGGAGGGATAAACAGGCGCCTTACACACACTTACTTACTTACGCCTGTCACCCCTACCCGGGTATAGGCCGTCGACGAGAGACCTCCAGCAACTCCTGTCCTGTGCTTCTCCTTCGATTCTACTCCAGGTGGTTCCCAGTCTCTTGATGTCTACTTGGAGGTCTCGACGCCAGGAGTTTCTCGGCCTACCTCTTTTCCTCTTTCCCTGGGAACCCCCATGACAATGCCTGCCTAGTGATACTGGAAGCTGGCTTTCTCAGACTGTGACCGATCCATCCCCATCTTCTTCGCCCAATTTCATTCTCTGCTGTTATCTGCTCTGTTCTCTCCCAGAGTCTGACGTTGCTGATCTTCTCTGGCCAGTGGATTTTCAAAATTCTTCTAAGGCAACTGTTCATGAAGGTCTGTACTCTGTTGACTGTGGTTTTTGTCAATCTCCAAGTCTCTGCTCCATATATGAGAACTGCTTTTACATTGGAGTTGAAAATCCGGACTTTGGTGTGTTGTGACAGCTCTCTGGAGCTCCACACTTTTTTCAACTGGAGAAAGGCTGCTCTGGCTTTACCGATTCGTGCTCTGACATCTGCATCAGTGCCGCCTTTTTTGTCTATGATGCTCCCGAGATAGGTGAAGGACTCCACCTCCTCCAACGGGGTGCCAGCAAGCAAGACTGGTTCTTCCCTGGTTGCGTTCAGCCTCATTGTCTTTGTTTTCTGTTTGTGAATGGTGAGGCCCACTTGGGATGAGATGTCAGCAAGCCTCGTGGTCTTGTCCTGCATTTGTTGATGAGTGTGGGACAGTAATGCCAAGTCGTCTGCAAAATTGAGGTCGTCAATCTGTGTCCACAGTGTCCACTGTATTCCACTTCGTCTGTGCTCTGTGGTCATCTTCATGACCCAGTCTATGGCCAGTAGGAAGAGGAACGGAGACAGCAGACACCCCTGCCTGACACCGGTTGTGACCTGGAGCTCCCTGGTGAACTGCCCTTCGTGGATCACGCGACATGTCATGCCATCGTAGCTGCTCTTGATCAGGCGGATGAGCTTTGTGGGTACACCGTAGTGTCGTAGGAGTTTCCACAGAGTCTCTCGGTCCACACTGTCAAATGCTTTCTCATAATCCACAAAGTTGACGTACTGCGGGTAGCTCCACTCCAGAGACTGTTCCACGATGATGCGGAGAGTGGCAATCTGGTCTGTACATGATCGGTTCTTCCTGAATCCTGCTTGCTGGTCTCTCAGCTGGGGGTCAACGGAGCTCTTCATTCTCTCCAGGATGATCCTGTTGAAGACCTTTCCTGGTACTGACAGCAAGGTGATTCCTCTGTAGTTGGAACACTTGCTGAGGTCGCCTTTCTTGGGAAGCTTGATTAGGTACCCCTCCTTCCAGTCAGCCGGCATCACCTCCTCTTCCCAGATCTTTCCAAACAGTGGGTACAGCATCTCTACTGTTGTCTCTAGGTCTGCTTTCAGAGACTCCGCTGGGATGCCATCTGGGCCTGCTGCTTTGCCATTCTTCAAGAATGCCACTGCTCTTCTGATCTCTTCCCGGCTTGGTCTGTCACAGCTGATGGGTAGGTCGGTCTCTGCCGGCTGGATGTCTGGGGAGTCGGGTGGGCTAGGTCTGTTCAGTAACTCTTCAAAATACTCGGCCCATCTGTTGAGTTGGTCTGCTCTGTCTGCAATAGGCTTGCCTTCTTTGTCTTTTACTGGTCTTTCTGTATGGCCATACTTGCCTGACAATCTTCTGGTAATGTCGTAGAGCTGTTTCATGTTGCCGCTGCCTGCTGCCTTTTCTGCCTCTGCTGCCAGGCTGTCTGTGTAGGCCCTCTTGTCTGCCCTGATACTACTCTTCACCTCGCGGTTGGCTTCCGAGTATTCCCCCTGTGCCCTTACTTTGGCTGCTCTCGTGCGACTGTTGTTGACAGCTGCTTTCTTCTGCTTCCTCACTTCGCCTTACACACAGCTGGCGAACAAAGCAGCATCGACGACCATGAAGGGAAAGGCAGAGTCATACTGGTCGGTGCCTCGGGCAGCGCTGCCCTGCCCTGAGCGGATGAATGAGCCTAGCAGCAGCGATCGGGGCTTGTCCCCCATTCGGACCCGGCACTAAGAGCTCCACCCCGCCTCGTAGAGGCCCGGGACATGCTTGACTGCCAGTGATGGTGTTCGCCCCTAGGCATGTGTCATCATATTGAGCTCGGTCCCCCCGCATTAAGATGTTGGGCCATATTATCACCCCCCAGGTGAGAGACAAAGAGAGAGAGAGCTGAAGTGGGGGACCTCTGAGAGGCAAGTGCCCGCCAGCCTTAGGCCGGACCAGCGCCATCACCGGGCCGCATCTAGGATGCACCTCTCAGGGAGGGACAGGAAAGATAGCCACAGAACACACACACGAGGTCAGGCATCTTGCAGTAAACGGAATTCGAGATTTCAGTCATGTGAGACACAGAACACACGCCTAGTTGAGGCCCCGGATATGCAAGACCGCCCTCGACGGGATTCGTCCCCTGGGTACGCGTCGGCAGATGGAGCTCAGGCCCCTCGCAGTAAGGCGGAAGGCGAGATATAAGTCTCGGACAAGCAAGGTTTTGGGACTGGGACCCTCCCTCAGGACGGTCATGCGGTCAACCGAACCAACTGACGGGACGTGCTTCCCCATCGTGTTTGGACAGGGAAATGTTATGGAGACCAAAGCTGTCCCTAGGGAGGACGGACATTCGGTCATTAGAGCCAGCCGATGGGAGGTGCTGCCCCGTCGCAATTGAACCCCCAGGATACCTCCCCCACACCTTAGGAGCATGGAGAGGGACACAGGCTTCAGGGTCCCGAGTCGAAGTGGACCCACAGACGAGAATGAACTCGCAGGGCAGATCCTCCATGTCCGAAGCACTATTGGGAGGAACTAACTCAGTCAGCAGCCGTCGAGAGGTGGTTCCTCATCGAGTGCGGCCTCCTGGAACGCCACCCTGCCAACCACCCACCCACCTTCCGCCCTAGGAGGTAGAGAGAGACTCACAGTGGTCCAGAGTTGGGGTAGACAACGGACACTCCTATCAGACGGTCGGTGCACACCGCCACATCTGAGACTCCCCACTGCTTGGATGAGGCGTCCCGGCTCGTCGCGTCATTCTTCCTGCCGTCTTCGCCCTGAGAGGAAGGTTGCAACGATGACCAATGCATCAGGCTGCCCAGTGCTTCATGTCGCTCCCTCACAGACTTATGGGATCTAGCGGAGGCGTTTGGCTACCACGCGGCAAGGCGGCGGCGGAGACCAGATCTTCTTCTGAGACTCCTGATGACCAGAGGAGATGAACATCTTCTTCCGACGGAAGTGATGTGGAGTCTCTTCCAGGCGGTTCCATGCTAGCAGTGGATAAGGAGGTGTTGATGCAGGCAGCCTACAGACTCTGAAGCGAGGCTTGGACAGGACTGCTCCCTGGGTTCACTTCTCCCTAGCTGGCACGGGATTTCCTCGAGAGGGCGACGCCTTCCGTGAGCATGTGTCTGGAGAACACCTGGGACCTTTCAGCCTGGGTCCCTTGGCGCGGGACACTCACGCAGCATTTAGGATGGCGTACCTCTCCACAGCCAACTCTTTGGTGGAGATTGGATTCGACGGGATGCGCTGTTGTGACAGGTTCCACGCTCACCCATCTTTGGGAAAGACACAGCTGTGCAAGGCTCCGCGCGAGGACATTCTTCTGTGGGACCGACTAGGCAAACGGTAAGGCGGCAGCGCAGGATTCCTTGGATTCGACGGGACGCGCTGTTGTGACAGGTTCCACGCTCACCCATCTTTGGGAAAGACACAGCTGTGCAAGGCTCCGCGCGAGGACATTCTTCTGTGGGACCGACTAGGCAAACGGTAAGGCGGCAGCACAGGATTCCTTGCCACCTCGGCAAGATTGTCCCCACTCGCTTCAGTCAGCGGCGGAGAGATGGGAGCTTTGGCTACAGCGCTACATGGTGATGCGAGAGCCCTGTCCAGAAGGAGACCACGGAGGTGGGCTGACGTCCCGACGCCCGACGGGCTACGTTAGGCCCTTACAGATCCCAGACCCGGAGGCTAGGTGACGTCCAGTATCGGCTATTGGCTTGCCAGCTAAGTGCGGGAGCGCGAGGGGCTCCCGACAAGCTAAGAACGTGCGAGTCGCTCAAGCCCCAAGTAAGAGGGCAGTACACGAACAAGGTCGGAGGTGAGCACTGCTCACCTACTCCGTCCAGTGAGTGAAAATGGCGGCAGCCCAGGGCCCCGCCTAAGCTAAGAGTATCGCCCCAAATTCTTCTCTTTTCCTCTCCATATAGCACATCTATCCTAATCTGCCCGACAGTCCCAAGGACTGCCACGCCGACACAAAAGCCGCTCAGTCCGGTACCCAGCCCGGGACCTGTCCGAGGGCGCGACTAATTACGTTACCTCTCCGCCGAAGCGGGAACGGAGGGAGAAACGTCCATGCCAGCTACTCAACGCGCAGGCGAAGAACCCGACCGAGACGAACAGTCCACCGAGCCGAATGGCGAGGGCGCACGGAAGGGAGAGAGAGCTAGCGTAGTGAAGAAGGAGTCCACCGGTAACAAGAAGGCGCGAACGGCCGGTCAACAACGGGAGGCTAGAGAGACACGTCCGACGGTCACGAGCCTAAGTAGCTAACTGGCTAGTCACACGTGACTCAGTACCAGCTGGGGGCAGGAGCGGGAGACAACTCTCGGCCCCTCTGGGGGTTCCCCGAGTGCCTCCCGGGTTGTGTGGTAACACAACGGGTTCTTAGGCTAGAATTGAGCAAAGTAGTAGACACTCCCACTTTGTCATGTCATCGGTAAGTATTTTTCGAAAAAATACCTTTTAAAGAAAAAATGCATTTTTCCTTCACTGTGAGCCTTTGGCTTGGACGCTTGCGTGTGGTTTAGTTCTGACGTGACAGCGCCTTGTGAACTTTTCTCACTCGCTTGTGGCCGGTCCGGCCGGCAGTGTGTGACTCTGCCTTGTGTCCTCGCGCTTCGCCCTTCTGCTAGCCTCGAGGACCCTGTGTAGGCTTGAACGCTTCCTGTGACTCGCGGTGGTGTTTCCAACTTCGCGGACCGGTTGTGACTGTTGCGTGCCTGCAGGGGCACGTTCGCTAGCATTTCATTTGTGCGCTATATTTTGCAGTTGGCAAGTCCGCACCTGTACAGTATGTGGACAGTTCCAATGGCTGAGTGACGGACATGCTATTTGACTTCCCTGTTCCACCTGTACCTCCTTGCACCCGTGCCTGGTCTGCGCCCCCTGGCCGGAAGAGCAGTGGACCCAGCTATGGAGCTTTTACCGCTGCGAACGGCCGACACCAGCACAGATAAGGGGTCCAACACCGGTAAGCCCCACAGACCCGACTAGTGGCTATTACCAGGTGACAGAAACTTCAACGCCGTGGCTCAGGCCGTGAGCCCGAACTCTTGCGCCGGCAGTTCCCACAGTCCCGCCTAGTGGCCACTGTCCGGTCGCAGATACTCAAGCTCCGAGAGCTAGGCCTCGAGACAGAACCCCTTCTCGGCACAAGGATGTCGCGCCGGTAATCCCCACAGACCAGGTGACAGAACCGTCAACTTCGGTAGCGAGCCCACACTCTAACGCCGGCAACTCCCACAGACCCGACTAGTGGCCTCTGCCCGGTTCCACCGACTTCATCGGCACGAAGTATGACACAGGAACAGGCTTCAGCACCGGTAGCTGTCTCAGACCTGACGTTTGCTGCTTCCAAGAAGTTGGAGCCTCCTCCTCCTCGCACTCCTAACGCAAGAGGTTAGCGCTCCGGTCAGGACTTTCAGGGACCTTGACCAGAAGAGCAGGCGCGCCAGACGCGCTCCCGCTTGTCAGGAAACAGTACGCGATACGCAGCGTTCCATCGAGGCGACTCTTACCTGTCTCAGACTGATCGGCGCCACTCTTCTCGCTACCGATCGAGCTCGAGGGACAGGTCACCGTGCCGACGGTCTACTTCCCGTGCTTCTCGTGCTAGCCGGCCCTCACAGACGACTTCCAGGTACGACCCGCCACCGGATGCTCGTCATTCCAGGACGCGGCCCCCGGTCTCAGGATTGCCCAGGTGTAGAGCGCGCCCGTCTTCACCACCCCACTCTAGACGTTCGTCTTCCTTGGTCGGACACCACCCTCAGCGACGCTCCCGTTCTAGGAGTTCCCGCCCCCCGTCGCCGGAGCCGCACCCCACGGGACAGCAGGTCACGACAACGTACCTCACGCTGGTCCCGGTATTCTTCACGGGAACTATCGCCGGTTTGCTCTGTTCGGCACCGCTCCCTGGCGGGAAGATCTCCTCCCAAGGCATCGACTTCTTCCCGACCCTTGACTGATCCTTACCTCTCCCTCCTTCCTCGAGCCAAATCACCCCCCGCGCATTGCGCGTAGAGGACGACGCCATCAGCCTCGCCCCTAAGGACTCGGTTTCGGCCCTGCTGCATGATGACAGCCCCTCACGTTCTAGTCCTTCTCACACCGACCATGACAAAGCTGATCCTGATCAGCAGCCTTCCTCGGTGGGACACAGGTTAGAGACTCTCCGCGCCCTTGACGAGGCGGCTCGAATCATCTCGGCTTGCCTACCGGCGGAGGACTGCCCTCCCTCCCCACCGCTGAAGCGGAAGGCCGCGGCCTACGTTGACGTTGAGCAACACTCCAAAACGTTCAAGTCTCTCCCCCAACCTCCAGGCTTCGGCAACCTACGTTCTCCGCACGCCTCGCGCAGGGCATCTTGGGCCCCGCCGGTTTCTTCACAGACGCCAGGTGGCCTTCAGATTTGCACATGTATTTTTGGCAGACCTGGTATGCGGGACACACACAGAACTTCGCCTGCGCCCTGCCGAAACCGGACCCTCCCGTCTGGTCCTTGGCAGCTACCCCCGCATGACGCATACTCCTTCCTGGGGTGGATCAGACAGCGACTCTCATCCGCAACGCTCTGGCCTCGGCGGGATTCCTCGGCCTCCTGACACAAGCCATCGTCTGTCGCGTGGAAGATGTATGGCATCCGTCCCTCATGCCGCTGCTGGGAGACTGGCTAGCCCTAGCCGTCTCAGGTAAACGCGCCGCTTACCACACCTGTGTCAACGCCATGGCAGCGGCCTCTAACTGTGACCTTTTGCGTCGGGATGCCCTCCTCCGCACGTGCCCTCTCCCTAACGACATGAAGCTTCAACTTCGTCAGGCGCCCCTCGGCGGAGAACTACTTTTCGGTCCCACGTGGCTTGCTGTCAAGGAAGCTAATAAGGACACCTGGCCCAGCCGCTCTGTTCCAGCCTCCTTTCAGACTACCCGCAGGGCCCTGGGTCGCGCCCTGCATACAACCAGATTCCCCCCCCCCCCCCCCCCCCCCATTCACCAGAGGTGGTCATCTTCCCCCCAGACCTCCGGCCTTCCCCTGCGCCCGTCCCCTCTTCAGCTCCACCGCCGCACCCTCTACCAGGACCTGGCCCAAGTCTGCCCGTCGCCCCGGGCGGGGCAGGGCCCACTCACTGTCTCACCCCTCGGCCCCCGCCGACCGCTTAGGGGTCTCCTGTCGGCGGGAGGCTCGCACTTCACAGCGCCACGTGGCAGTCGCTGATAGCGGATGACCCTTGGAATGGATTCTCGCGACCATCTCAGAAGGACTCCTGATCTCCTTTCGATCCCTGCCCCCCCTTGCGCCATTCACCAGTGTGGACCTTGGTCTCGACAGACCGGCTCAAAGCAGATGCCCTGCGCAGCGAGGTTCCTGCCTTACTTCGGAAGGCTGCCACAGAGGTGGTGAATCGACATGACTCACCAGCCTTCTACAGCCGGCTCTTCGTAGTGCCCAAGCCGGGCGGCAAGTGGCGTCCTGTTATCGACCTGTCGGCGCTCAACAAGTTCATCGTCGCTCCGCACTTTCGCATGGAAACCGCTCGGGCCCTTCGTTCCGCGGTGCAGCCTATGAACTTCGCAGTCAGCCTGGATCTCTAGGATGCGTATCTTCACGTTCACATGCACCCAGCCTCCAGACGTTATCTATGCTTCGCCTTCGAGGGTGTGGTCTACCAGTTCCGCGCGCTTCCCTTCGGCCTCAACCTCAGTCCTTGGGCCTTCACTCGCATCATGGACGCAGTGGTAGCCAGAGCCCGACGAACGTCCACGAGCCCCACGTCGAACTACCTGGACGACCTGCTGTTGAGGAACCAGGCCGAGTCCACCTTGAACGAAGACCGAGATGCCCTGCTTCAGCTCCTCGAGACTCTGGGCTTCCTGGTCAACTTCGGCAAGTCCGACCTCGTACCGTCGCGCCACTTCGTGCACCTAGGTATGGAGTTCTGCACCGACCTCATCATCGTCCGGCTGCCGGAACCACGCATCCAGAAGTTGGCGAATCTAGCACGGCAGGTGTCCCAGACGACTATGATCCCCGCCAGGCAGTGGCTTCAGCTCCTGGGTCTAATGAGTGCCGCAGCAGATCTGATCCCTTTAGGACGTCTCTACTCCCGTCCACTGCAGTTGCATCTCCTCCTTCACTGGCGGCCTACGACGTCCGACCTCGAGGCTCCGGTTCCGGTCCCAACTATGCTTCGTCCTCACCTTCATCACTGGGTGGATTCCACCTGGCTCGCGACGGGAATGCTGCTGTTCTCGCCACCTCCTACCCTCTCCCTCTGCATTGACGCGAGCCTCTCCGGTTGGGGAGCACACCTTCTTCTGTCATTCGAGACTGCCTCCGGCCTGTGGCTCCCGGAATCGCTGTCCCAACACATCAACTGGTTGGAACTGAAGGCGGTCTGGCAAGCTCTTCTTTCATGGGAACCTCGCCTTCTACATCAGGAGCTACTGGTGCTGTCAGACAACTCCACAGTCGTCGCCTACATCCAGAAGCAAGCGGGACCCGCTCTCCCTCCCTCTGCATCCTCCTCTATCAGATGCTCCGGTGGTGCGAGGATCGGGACATCACTCTCCGCGCGCGTCACATTCCGGGTCATCTGAATGTTCTAGCCAACTCCCTCTCCCGAAGCGGTCAACTTCTCCATACCGAGTGGTCGCTGCATCCAGACATTTTTGAATGATCGGCGCAGCCTGGGAGACACCCATGATCAACCTGTTCGCCACGAGATGGAATCGCCAGCTCCCTCTCTTTGTCTTGCCAATTCCAGACCCTCTTGCCTGGGCAGTTGACGCTCTCTCCATCCCTTGGGACGGTCTGGTCGCCTACGCCTACCCGCCGACAGTGCTTATCCCCAAGGTTCTACTCAAGCTCAGAGGGTGCAACGCGATCCTGTTCCTGGTGGCTCCATTCTGCTGGACCAAGTCGTGGACGACCGACCTCCTGAACTTCGCCACGGCCCCCCCGCTACCGCTCCCCACCCTGCACACGATGCTCAAGCAACCATGGCAGGCGCTGTACCACCAGTGTCCCAAGCGTCTCCTCCTCCACGCCTGGAGGTTGTCCGGCAAGCCCTCTCCGCTAGAGGCTTCTCAGGTGCGGCAGTGGACGCGATCGCTACAGCCGTCAGAACCTCGACCAGATGAGTCTACGAAGGCAAGTGGAGAGTACTCTGAGCCTGGTGTGATGATAGATGCCTCTCCTCCATCATTTTGACAGTTCCTCAGCTGGCGCATTTCTTCCTCTGGCTGTTCAACGACCAGCGGTTAGCACCAATCACCGTCCGGGGCTACCTGGCCATGATCGCTGACACGTACCGGCATCTGGGACGACCCGACCCGGGTTCCTGCAAAGACCTCGCCGACTTGATGGCCCATTTCGGTCTACAACGTCCCACTCTTCGCTCCCTGCTGCCGCGATGGGACTTGCCTTGGGTGCTTACTTGGCTCAACTCGGCCCGCTTCGAGCTGATCCAGTTGGCGAGACTACCAGATGTGACGCGAAAGACTTGCTTCCTTATGGCCCTCGCGTCAGCCTCCAGGGTTAGCGAGCAACACGCCCTTTCAGCACGCCCCGCCTGTTCCGGATGGACGGTTCGGTTCAACTGCTACCCGACCCGGCCTTCCTAGCCAAGACCAGATCTCCTTTGGCTGCCCCTCAATTGGTCACCATACAACCATTAAGAGACCCAGGCTCCACCCATGAGTCCAGACAACAGGACCCGGTGCGGGCCTTACGTGTGTACCTGCGCCGGACCAAGCCGGCAGGGGATGCACCCACCTATTTCTCCCTCTGTCCTCAGGTAGAAATGACATCAAAGCCCAGATGATAACCTCCTGGCTCCGGTGGGTGATACGATCTGCCTACCAGGAACTTGCCCCTGATACAGCCAAACGCATGAACATCAGGGCGCACAAGATCAGAGCCATGGCCGCAAGCCTGGCATTCGACCGCAACTGTGCTGTCAAAGACATTGTGGCGGCCGTGGGTTGGCGAGCAGAGACCACCTTCGCACGCTTCTACCTGAGGGACCTCTCCGGCCTTCGCCAGAACCTTTCGCTGGTGGGGGACAACGCGGCGGCGCAACACTCCCTCCCGACGCCCTAGGCGCCGTAAGTATCTTTGCTAAAATTAGAGGGAGGTTGCTTGGGAAGGGCGGCTCTAGTAGCATCGATGGCGTGGGGTAGGGGCGTTATAGCGGCACCCGCCTCCTCATCGGGATTCTTCCTATTAGTAATACCGTCGGTAATGTGTTTTGAGGAAACAAATGTACTTTTCTTTAAAATGAATTTTTTCGAAAAATACTTACCGATGGTATTACTCGAAGGTCCCTCCCACCTGCCCCACTTGCCGCTGGTCCGCTAAGAAACTGACTGAGGTACTAAGCGCTGAGCGCATGCGTGGTTGGATTGGAAGGGAGGCTACCCGGGTTACTGCCTAGGCTATGGCGCCCCTCACCTGCCATCCTGACCATACTCGTACACAACAATTTTGGGCTAAAATTAGACTAGCTAAGAAACGATTCCTATTAGTAATACCATCGGTAAGTATTTTTCGAAAAAATTCATTTTAAAGAAAAATACATATTTCTCACACACTGCCAAGAATCTTGGAGTAACCCTGGACGAAACACTGTCCATGAACCAACAGATTGTCAACACCTGTCGCACAGCCTACATAGAACTCCGTCGCATTTCTTCTATCAGACACTATTTGACCATCAAAGCCACAAAAATGAATTTTTTTTCTAAAATGTATTTTTTTGAAAAATACTTACCGATGGCATTACTATCTGGAATACACTCTATTGCCTATAGATTTCAGCAAAATTGTGTGTAGCACACAACTGGGGAGGAGACACCGGGGATCCAAGCACTATGACCCCGGGTGGCCTCCCCTTACTACCCTATCCCGGCGAGCACAGGGCGACCTCGTCAGTTTCACACATAGCCACAAGAGGCAAGCGGGGCAGGCGGGAGGGCCATTCGAGTAATGCCATCGGTAAGTATTTTTCAAAAAAATACATTTTAGAAAAAAAATTCATTTGTTTTTTCAAAATACATTACCGATGGCATTACTATCTGGGAGAATGGCGAACAGGCGGAGGGTGCCGTATCTAACCATAACCCAACCACTCCGCCGGCCCCCTCGAGAGAGAACTCCCGACGATTTCAGCTATGATGTGCCTAAGACGCCAGCAGCGCTCGGAGGGAGTGCTGGGCCGCGGAGATGTCGCCCACCCGTGCCAGGGAGTCACGTCAGCCGGATAGGTCTCTTAAGGTAGAAGCGTGCGAAAGTGGAGTCTGAGCGCCAGCCACCCGCTGCCACAATATCTTTGACCGAGCAGTTGCGGTCCAGGGCTAGACTGGCGGCTACTGCTCTCACTTCATGCACCCGGATTTGTAAAGGCTCAGCGCCGCGTGGGGAGAGGTCTAGGTAGTCTGACCTAATCACCCACCGCAGCCAGGATGACACGATCTGGGCCGAGATGTGGCGTCTGCCCGCGGACAAGGTAAGAAGAGGCGCGAGCGCCCCCGGCGCTGCGGCTGAGAGCGGCGCAGGTAAATCTTTAGCGCCCGCACTGGGTCCTGTTGCCGCGATCCAGGGGAGAGGTCCGCTCCACGGAGGGGCCGTATCGTTAGCACCTGAGGAGCCGCCGCGGGCGGCGGTTCTTGGCCAGGAAGGACGGATCGGAGAGCCGCTGCGCAGAGCCGTCGGAACGAACCGCAAACAGGCTGGGAGCATCGAGAGCGCGTGAAGCTCGCTGACTCGGGACGCTGTAACGAGAGCCAGAAGGAAACAGGTTTTCCGGGTCAAGTCTGAGAACCGAGCCAAGGGAGGGGCTCAACCGGTCCGTATTCAACCACGTCAGTACCCAGGCAAGATCCCACCGGGGTACTAGGGAACGTGAAACCGGACGTCGGAGTTCAAAGTGAGCCAGAAATTCGACAGATCCTTGCAGGCGCCTGGGTCCGGAAGACACCGGTGACGGTAGATGTCCGCGATCGTAGCGCGGTAGCCCTTGATGGCGACCGGGGCTAAGCCCCGGTCGTCGAAGAGCCACAGGAAGAACTCCGCCAGTTGGTGGGAGGCTAGGTTAGTGGGAGGGTGCCCATGGGAGGTGCACCAGGTCTGAAAGACCCTCCACGTGCCTTCGTACACCTTCCTTGTAGAGAGTCTGCGGGCTGCTGCAATTGCCGCCACTGCTGCATCCGAGAACCTCTAGCGGCGCGGGCGTGCCGGACAACCTCCAAGCGTGTAGGCGGAGGCGTACGGGGCACGGATGGAAAAGCCGCTGACGGGGCTGCTTGAGCATCGTGGAAGGGGTAGGAAGCTCCAGAGGAGGGTCCGTCGCAAGCGCGAGGAGGTCCGTGGTCCAGCTCTTGGTCCAGTTGAAGGGGGGCCACCAGCAGGAGGACCGCCGAGCATCCCAGAAGCTTCCGCAGTACCTTCGGAACGAGGACTGACGGGGGGTAGGCGTAAGCAATCAGGCCGACCCAAGGAATGGGGAGCGCGTTCACTGCCCAAGCGAGTGGATCCAGGACTGGCGAGACGTAGACCGGGAGCTGGCTGTTTCATCTGGTGGCAAACAGATCCACTAGCGGCGTTTCCCAGTGAGAGCAGAGCAGGCGAAAAATATCCGGGCGTAGGGACCGCTCCGTGTGGAGCAACTGTCCGCGATGAGACAGGGCGCCCGCCATCACGTTGAGGTGGCCAGGGATGTGGCGGGCTCGTAGGGCAATGCCTCGATCCCTGCACCAGTGGAGAAGGTGGTACCGAAGAATGCAAAGGGAGGGCGAGTGAGTGCCACCCTGATTCTGTATGTAAGCTACCACCGTCGAGTTGTCGGAGAGCACGAGGACTTCCTGATTGGCCAAGGTCTCCTGCCAAACGTCGAATGCCAACCCAACTGCCTTCAGCTCCAGCCAGTTGACGTGATTCCCTAACAGCTCCCGAAGCCAACGCCCGAGGCCGAGAGAAATCCGGTAACAGGTGCGCGCCCCAGCCGGCCTGGCTCGCCTCTGTACAGAGAGACCACCGAGGCGGCGGGGAGTGTAGGGCACCCCCGAAGCCAGCCAAGCGAGGTCCACCCACCTCTCGAGGTGAGGACGAGCCAGAGGCGTGACAGGTACTAGATCCAACAGAGCGCCCGAGGGTCGCCAGTGAAGAAGGAGACGTAGCTGGAGAGGCCGAGCATAAAGTCTGCCCCAAGGGAAGCAGGTCCGCAGCCGCACTGAGGAGGCCCAGGAGTTGAAGCCAGACCCTGGCGGTGAAGGAGGATCCCATCCCCATCGAAGTCGCTAAGTCGACGATCTTCTGTCGCCTGGCCAGAGGCAGGCGGACAAGGTTGAGGTCGGTCAAGAATTCCATCCCCCGATGTAGAAACCGTCGAGAGGGAGAAGATCGGATTTCCCCAATTGAGCAGGAAACCTAGACGACGCAGAAGGGAAAGCAGGGCATCCCTGTCCGTCTGGAGGGCTGCGGAACCAAGTTGCGCAGTAGAAGGTCGTCCAAGTAATTGGAGGCCGGGCTCAAGGAGCGCTGACGGAGATAGGCTATCACGGCGTCGAGCAGTCTTGTAAACACCCACGGACTGATGTTGAGGCCGAAAGGAAGGGCGCAGAACTGGTAGACGATCCCCCCAAGTCAAACCGAAGGTACCGGCGAAACGACGGATGAATCGGGACGTGCAGATAGGCGTCTGACAGATCGAGGCTGATCGCAAAGTCCATCGGCCGGAGGGCCGCACGGAGTGTCCTGGCCGTCTCCATCCTGAAGCGAGGGGCCAAGCTGATAAGTTGATAACTGGACGCCACTTGCCGCCTGGTTTGGGAACTAGAAGAGTCGGCTGTAGAACGCCGGAGAGTCCTGCCGTGAAACCACCTCTGTCGCCGCTTTGGTGAGGAGGGTCGCCACTTCCCCGCGCCGAGCGTCCGCCTGTGTACCGTCGAGCGGTTCCTGGGTCCACATGGGTGATCTGCGAAGAGGCGGAGGCGACAGGAATGAAGTTGCAGGCCTGCGGTAACGGTGGAAAGAATCCAGGGGTCGTCCGGGAACAGCGATCTCCAAGATCGCTGAAGAGCGACAGCCGCCCGCCGACGGGAGGCCCGATTACTGAGGCGGGGGCGGAGGCGGGGGCGAGTCAAAGAGCCCGACCGCGGCCCGATCTACGGGCACCGCGGGGCCAAGCAGGGCGAGGGGCGGGGCCGGCCTGAGTAGCCTGGAATGGACGGGCCCGACCTCGAGAAGATCCGACTGTAGGAAAGGAGGGCCTGCAAGACCGCTGGGCACGACCCCCACCGTGCGGGGGGCGCGAAAGCGGGTCGAGGCTGGGTTAGATGCAGGCTTGGGCCACAACCTTGGAAGATTCCTTAACGGTGTGCCAAGTGTCGCCGAACAGCTGAGGACCACCTAAGGGGGCTTGACGGAGCTGGGTCTTCACTGACAAGGGAAGGTCCGAGCAGAGGCGCAAAGGGTATCCCTCCTCCAGAGGTCGCATTTGGCCGCTGCTGCCCTGGTGGTGGCGGAAGAATGGTAGGCGGACCGGTTGGCCGCTATCAGGATGGACTGCACGTCACGAAGCGGGGACTGAGCCTCCAGGTCCCACGTATCCTGTAGGCACTGCAGGGCTGCCTGGGTAGCCAGTTCCAAAACCGAGCACGCCAGCGAGTTCCGCGCTAAGGAGGTGATCCTGTCGAGAGGCCGAGGCCACGAGTTCTGGACGAGCCTGCGGCCGCCCGCCTGTAGTAAGGCCGCCGCATCCACCGCTGGAAAAGGTATGGCGAAGGCTTGGGAGTGTCCAGCGTACCAGGCCTGGCGGAAGCTTAAGGTGATTCCCACCGGCGATCGAGCGGCGGTAAAGTATCCCGTGTTGCCGAAAGCGTCGTTACGCAGCTGGGCGGAGAAGCATCGGTGAGGTCCCGGAAGCCGGCTTGCGGGAGGGACTTGCGGTGCTGGACTTGCCTCTGCGCGTCGACCATGGCCGAAGCCTGTCTCTTCGGAGGAGGCGAAGGCGGACAGACCTCGGGCGGTAGGGACTTGGCGATAAGCCTTGAAGCCTCACCCAGAGCGTGGACCGTCTGTGATCCGAGCGAAGGGCCGGCAACGTCTGACGAGGCGGAGGCCGACGCGACAGCGGAAAAGGCGGGAAGGAGAACCAGCCGCCGAGTCCTGCAAGAAGATCGCCGAGGCCGAGTCCGACGGATGAAGGCTGAGGACGTCCGGTTCCAAAACTGATCTTCTCGCGGCAAAGACGAAAGGGGCGAGCGGCTACGAGAGCGCCGCACCGCCGCGCGCGAGGTAGACGCAGCCGCCCGCGACGCACGCAAAGAGGCGCGCCGCGGCGACGGAGGGACCGTGGCAAAGCGACGGTCAACCTCGAAGTCGGGATCCGCACGCGGCAGCCGACGTGAGCGACAAACCGCGATCGGAATACCGAGGAAGTGGCCTGGTCACCCCTGGCCCGCCCGGGAGAACCGGTGCGAGGGGGGGGGGGGGGACCGCCAATAGTCTCCCCTAGCCCGCTCAGGAAAGGCGGAGCGGGGAGGGGACAAATACCGGGCACGCGGCCCCCCGTCCGATGTTTCGGACCGTGGAGGACGCGCGATGTCACACCGGGCCCGCCTGGTCGATACGAGGCGGGGGGGGGGGGGACAGTCTAGGGTCGCGCCAAGCCCGCTCAGGAAAGGCGGAGCGGGGAGGGGACGATTTATGAGCCCGCTGCCCCAGCTCCGAAGCCTCGGAGCGAGGGGGGGGGGGGGCGAGGGTCCAAGTCACACCGGGCCCGTCCGGTCGATACGAGACGGGGGGGGGACAGTCTACGGTCACGCCAAGCCCGCTCAGGCGAAGCGAAGCGGGGAGGGGACAATTATGTGCACGCGACCCCCGCTCCGACTCCTCGGAGCGTAGGGGGCGAGAGTCAACCACACCCCGGGCCCGCCCAGGCGAGACGGGGCGGGCGGGGGGGGGGGGGGGGGGGGGGGGGGGGGGGAAGAAGAAGCATGCCGTGCCCGTTCGGAAAATACAGAGCGGGGAGGCAGCATTACTAACGGTCTCGAGTCACGTTCCGAAGCCTCGGTGCGTGAGCGAGAGCATTTCTTATCACGTTTACTCTCTTTCTTATGCTTGCGTTCCGTCACCCGTCCCCGCTCCGGAGACCTAGAGCCGGGGGTGGCCGACGAACGCTCATCTCTCCCAGACCGCTCGCCCGAAGCAGAGCGGGGGGTGGGAACCAACATGGGCTCAAGCCACGCGCTAACGAAGCAGAGCGTGGGGAGCGTGACTCCGAAACTCGCCTACCCTGCTCCGAAGACTCGGAGAGGGGAGGGAGAACCTGCGAGTTAACGGTACAAGAAGGGGACTTACCTGTGGGCCGGAAAGCCCGATGCGCCGAGGGAAGTACGTCCACCCGTGGAGGATCCCGTGGAGACCGAAGCGGGCGAGGGGACCGGTCACGCCTGAAGAAGTCCCACCTGCGCGAACACCGGTCTTCCGTCCAAGCGGCGCCACCGTCACACGTTACGTCCGAAGCACAGCCCGAACACGGCAAGCCAGAGTCGTGTGCCTCATCCGGCCACTGGAAGTCCCCGCACGGCGGCAAGTCTTCGACACAGAAGAAGCCTTAAGGCCCTAAACCAACTACGCCGGCGAAGAAAGTCAACCTTGCACAAACCCGCCGGGCACAAGTCACGTGCGTCGTCGAACCCCAAGGCCAAGCCAAGGGTGAACTCACAAAGTCAGAGCCGGTAAAACCGGTCGGCGCACAGGTCACAATGAGTCCAATTGTCAAAGGAAAAACCACGAATGTAGTGAGTCCAGGGCTGAATCGAAGACTCCAATTCAAGCCCACAGTCAAAAACCACTGAAACCCGTAGAACGGAGAAAGGCAAAAACTCGACCGTCCCCGGTCGAGCTATGAGTGAAACTGACGAGGTCGCCCTGTGCTCGCCGGGATAGGGTAGTAAGGGGAGGCCACCCGGGGTCATAGTGCTTGGATCCCCGGTGTCTCCTCCCCAGTTGTGTGCTACACACAATTTTGCTGAAATCTATAGGCAATAGAGTGTATTCCAGATAGTAATGCCATCGGTAATGTATTTTGAAAAAACAAACTCCCATCTGTGCATTTGTTCTTTCCAAGCTGGACTATTGTAATTCACTGTATGCAGGTTGTCCCAAATATCAGATTGACAGGCTTCAAAAAGTTCAGAATTCTGCTGCAAGGCTCGTCACCAAAAAGCGCAAAACTGATCATATTACATCTGTACTTAAATCCCTCCACTGGCTCCCTGTGGCTGCAAGAATTCAGTATAAACTTTCTTCTGTCTGCTTCAGCTGCATTTCCACATGAAGCCCCCCGTACCTGTCCTCTGTCCTGCAGCTGTGCACTCCCTCAAGACAACTGACAGCCGCATTTTGCATGTACCTTTTGTCCTTACCAAGTCTTTTGGCCAGCGGTCTTTTTCATATCTTGGGCCGCTGTACTGGAATGAACTCCCATCCCATGTCCGTCACAGTGCTTCAAAAGACGTTTTTAAATCTGCGCTAAAAACACACCTTTTTCAACTCCATTACCCCACTGATTAATCATTGACTGCTGAGGATTCTGTTGTAGTTTTGCTGTGGTACCTGGAATGTGTGTGTGTGTGCGTGCGCGTGTAATATTGTGTACAGTTTTCTATAATTGTATTTTTGAAATTTGTAAGGCGTCTAGAGCTCTACCTGAGGTTAGGCGCCATAGAAATAATCATTATTATTATTTGGGGGCGGTTAATCCTTGGTTGGATGACCGCCTGGGAACAACAGGTATGGTTGACATCATCTTAACCCTTATCTTGAATTCACCAGTGGGTGACTTACGTTTGAATAAGAATAGTTAACAGGTAGCGCGAGAGTGGCTTGGTGCCGCTAGGCTTCAAACTAATCCGTCCTAGCCTTCAAGTAAAGCCTTCGGGCTGTATTCTTCTTTTTCCTGCGGATGGCAGGGTACAGATTGGAGCTGTTAGCCTCAGGTTGAGATGCGGCAGCACATTCCCTCCCTCAGGGCGGGTACCGAGGGACTCCACAAGCTCAGGGGCGGCTTGGTGATTAGGACCTTGATGACCGTTTTCAGCTGGATCACAGTCCTTCGGAGACGCGCTGCAGACCCCCCTGCCTCAGCTCCACGTCCGAGACGATCGCAACCCTGGCAGCAACTGTTTGTACAGGCACATAGCGGCTGGCGCTGCACGCTGGGAGATGGACAGGCAGCACTCGCACCGAGGTTCTCGGGTGCGGCAGTGGATGCGATTGCAGCGACTCAGGGAGTCTCTGACAGTATGGAATATGCGGGAGAATGGAGAGTACTACAGGCCTGATGTGCAGCAGAGCAACTCTCCCCAGAGACCGGACTACCCCCTTTTGGCCGAGTTCGTCTACGGGTTCCCAAGCAGAATTGGACCCCCTCAGCATCATTCGAAATTACCTGGTGGCAGACACTTATCGACACCTAGCACGGCCGGGCTCTGGCACAGACCTCGCGGATCGGATGGCACACTGTCATCGGCAAGGCAGCCGGCTTCCGCTGGCAATGCTTGGAGATCTAACAGGAAGACCTGCTGACTGTTCGCCCACGCTTCGCACAGTTAACAAGATTGCGCCTTCTGGGGGCATCCCTCCGGTCTCCAGATCAGGGCCGATGACTAGGTGCAGCACTCCACTGGCTTGACTTGGGCTAAGAACGGCCTTCCAGTGTCTGCACCGCAAGTTCAATCATCTGTCCCTTCAGGGATACGGACCAGTCCCAGGAGTTCCGCCTACACAACGTGGTCAGGGCACCAAAGTGGCAGGCGCAGGACTATGCCACTAAGACAAAGGCACATGCCTATTCCTGCCCTTGGATCTGGGCAGATGAGACACATCGGCGCAAATGGTCCCTAGCTTCACTGGGTCGTTCGTTCGGCATACAAGAGCTCTCCCCAGAGGGGGCCCAGACGTTGTGCACCCGAGCACACAAGTCAAGCAGGGGCTACTAGCAGCGCCTTGCCCGCTCTGGCACAAGGCGGAATATTGTGGCGGTCGTAGGTGGGCGGGCAGAGTCTACCTTCGCCCGCAGAGACCTGTCAGACCTATCCGGCCAGCGCATCTACCTGGTACTAGTGGGGGTCATCTCTGCAGCACAGCACTCCCTCCCGGCGCCACAGGTGCCATGGATAACGCCTAGCTAAAATTGTCGGGAGTGGCGCGTAGGGACAGGCCTCGATAGTTCACGAGCAGAGCACTCGGGCAGGGAACAGGTGTACCTGATTGCGGCACCCTCCTCCTATTCGCCATTCATCCTAGTAGTAATGCCGTCGGTAATGATTTTGAGAAAATAAATGAATTTTTCTCTAAAATGTATTTTTTCGAAAAATACTTGCCGGTGGCACTACTCAGAGGTCCCTTCCGCCTTCCCGCTTGTTGCAGTCGAGCTAAGACCCGGAGACTGGCAGGAAACAGTGAGCACGCCACCAGATAGTGAGGCAGGGGAGGCCACTTGACACCCCTTGTGGTTGCCTCCCCTGTCATCAGGTACACGAGGAGTTTTTGGGGCTAAAATTGTTAAGCTAAGCGCAGTAGTAATGCCGTCAGTAAGTATTTTTCAAAAAAATACATTTTAGAGAAAAATTCATATTTTGGAGGTGTCACTTTATGATTATGTACCAGTTGCAGGAGATGGATGGACCATGATAAATCAAGGGTAGAGCCAGATTAGCTTGGCACGTTCAGCCGCCCAGCTAATCTGGCTCTACCCTTGAATTATCATGGTCCATCCATCTCCTGCTGTAAGGCCTTGGGGCTAAATGGGTTAAAGGATTGAAAATTGATTAAGTCATTTAACCCCAAAGCACTACAACCATGATAGTGCAAGGGTAGTGCCAGATTAGCTTGGCGTCATCAGGCCCCCCAGCTCAACCTGCTTTACTCTTGAATCATGGTTGATCCATCCAACTGGTATATATAATATAGTCATTAGGTGACACCTCCAAAATTTGAGAAATGCAGCTGTGTGGTTAAATGGGTTAGCTTCAAATCTCACTTTAGTTTGAAAGTAGGAACAATGGGCAGCAGGAACCACAAAGTCTTGCCTTTGTGCATGCATGTGTGTGTGCATACCTTAATGTCACATATTTTGCAAATTACTTATTTATGTAACCAGCTTGTAGCATTGGATGCCTGTTTCAGGTGATACAAGCTGTACAGCCAGACATTGTGATGGTGGAGCTGTGTAAGAGCCGTATCAACATTCTGGAGTTGGACGAAGCCATGCTGCTGGAAGAGGCCAAAAACATCAACCTGGAGAAGTTTCGCATGGCCGTCAGACAGGTGCTTCAGCAGGAATATAACACTTGAATTTCTTTTAGCCCCTTGACTTCTGCTGACAATACCATTTGGTAGAAGGTACACGTAGTTACGCGTCTTTTCCGCTGAGTCGTGTCGTCAGTAACAGTTAACGCTTTTGCTTGTCGGTAGCATTTTTTGTCGGAATCATCGCAACAAAAACCGCTACCGACACGCAAAGGGTTAAGGGGTTACACAGAATCACCTTTAACACCCTCATGCATGCAGGCTTGGGTACTGTTTACAGTACTGGCACCTGAAAGCACAAAGGGAGGTTAAGACAGTACAGCTGTAGAGTAATTGTCTATGATAGTTTAACTCGTTCAACCCGACGCATGTATTTCCCCAATTTTGGAGGTTTCATCTAACGACTATGCACCAGTTGCAGGAGATGGATCGACCATGATAATTCAAAGGCAGTGCTAGATTAGCTTGGCGCCGACAGGCACTACCCTTGTATTATCATTGTCTTCCCATCTCCTGCTGTAGTGCGTTAGGGCTGAATGGGTTAAGTGTAGTGCAAGGTTAGCATGGCAGTCAGGTCTATAACAAAATTTCACGTTAGCATTTTCTTTTAACTTCTAACTGTTTGACTTGTATAGTTGCTGGTAATGATAGTTTGTAGCCATAGTTTTCAGAACATACCATTTTAATGACCTCTCCACAGGTCAAGGTGTCAAAAGTCAATACAAATTTCAATTGAACATTGAAATTGCCTTTCTACTCTAGTGGTGTAATTTTTCATTTCATTTTATTTTAGTGACCTCTGCTAAAAGTTACAGTCACAGGTTGGTCAAAGTGTTCAGAGTTGTCACACATGTGAGCCTTGATTGCTTTGTTGGTTTTGTTAATCAGTGTATAATGTCTGTTGTTTGGGGTTTTTTTTAACACAGAGTGGAGTGATTCAGGGTGTGATGCACTTGCTGTTGCTGAGCATGTCAGCACACCTGACCAAACAGCTGGGGATGGCACCAGGAGGAGAATTCCGACGAGCTTTCCTCGAAGTCAGTGGGGTTTTCATTACCTGTTTACTTTAGTAATTCATGCCTAATATTAATTGTAACAATGACTTTCATGGCTTTTGAAGTCATCTACAAGATTGCTTAAACCAGCTTTGGGAGATGGATAGTGTCAAATAAGTTTAGTACCTCCACAGGCTTTAGCTACGGATCCATAAGCAAGAATCTGAGTACGATCTGAATGCAATGCGGTGGTGCAATTTTCCTTAAAAAATTACATCATTTTTCGTTCAAAGCCGGATTTGAATTCGTTTCCGCATTGGGCATATTGAAACACACACACATGAAAAGGACTTGCACGAACATTTCTGTTTCGGACCCACTATGACAGCCTCAATCTGGGTTCGGATTGAGTTCATATCGGATTCGTGTTTATGGGTCACTTGCCTAAGACTCATTCTAGTCAATAATCAGTTTTGCTGCTTTTTGAGGCTGTCATAGATGGGGTCATTCATGGTAGTACAAGGGTAGGTCCAGATTAACTCATTCAGCCTGACACCCCATACCCGGGTCTGCCTTGGGGGACTTGGGTTGTTAACTACTTTTTAGTTCCCAGGGTCACCCTAGTCAGCCCCACAGGGTGGGTTTTCCCCTCTATTCTGGGGCATGTGTTTCTGTCTACCCTTGGTCCATTCACCTGTGTATTCCTTTTTTAAAACTCTCCCTACTGTCTGCGCTGCCTGTAGCTCTTGATATTGGATGTGTGTTGCTAAATGGTCTTGGGTTTATTTAGCGTATTAGACCAGCTGGCGACATACATTCAATATTCTGTTGTTTTTTTTTCACAAGCAGTGCAGGCACGTCCTGAGAAAGTCTTGTTGCTGTTGGGACAATGTTGCAATGTACATCCAAACAACCATTCAGCCTGACGCATGTATTTCCCAAATTTGGGAGGCGTCATCTAACAACTATGCACCTGTTGCAGGAGATGGATCGACCATGATAATTCAAGGGTAGTGCCAGATTAGCTTGGTGCCGACAGGACAGGCGCCAAGCTAATCTGGCACTACCCTTGAATTATCATGGTCGACTCATCTCCTGCTGTAGTGCGTCAGGGCTGAATGGGTTCACTTGGCGCTATCCTTGACCTATCTTGAAGTCCATGCCCCACAGTGATGTCCTAATGGTGAACATGTGAAAGGTTACTTTTTGATCAATGTAGACTAAACACAAAAGGGAAGTCTGTGCTAGGGGATTGCAGAGCTAGCCAGGATAAGGCGCAGATCTATCCTGCAAAGTCCTGCAGGAATCATCACGACTAAAACCTCTACCATCACCCACAGGGTTAATGCCGTGGGAACTTTTAAGGTTCTGTTACTTGGCATTATTACTTGGCACTTATTTTACTGATGGGGTTTATTTACATTTTTTATATTTTTGTGTGTTATCTGTCAGGCCCGACACGTTCCTGGGTGTAGGTTACAGCTGGGTGACCGACCAATTCAAATCACGCTGAAAAGAGCACTAGGGGCCTTGTCTGTCTGGCAAAAAATGAAGCTTGCCTGGTACCTCATCACAACAAAAGACCCCATAAGGTTAGTCAAAACAGAATTTTTATTCTTTTGCCACAAGGTATTATGGCAGATTTTTATTCTGGAAGGAGGGAGTATAAATATAGGGCAATCAGACTCCTAGCAGAGTTCACCTTATGGCAGTCACTAGCGCTCTGTCGTGTTGATTCCTGCAGGAATCATCTAGACAAAAAGCACTACCAAGAGCAAAAGGGTTAATTTGATATGTGAATGATTTGCTTGCGTATGTGTTTATAGCAAGGAGGATGTGGAAAAATGCAAGCAGCGAGACCTCTTAGAACAACTGCTGAAAGAGATGACAGGCGAGTTCCCAGCCCTCAGTCGTGTATTTGTGGAGGAGCGTGACATCTACCTCACACATTCTCTCAAAATGGCCGCTCGGCCACGGGAATGTGCAGACATGCCAGAAGGTAGTGTAGTTTGTACTTTTCAGCTTTAAGCCCCATGCTGGTACATAATTTATTTCCTCAAAAACATTACCGATGACATGACTAACTGGAAGTGTCCATTTACTCACACAATTTTAGCCTAAGAACCCGTTGTGCCCCTGCACAACCCGGGAGGCACTTGGGGAACCCCCAGAGGGGCCGAGAGTTGTCTCCCGTGCCTGCCCATCCGGTTCCGAGTCATACGATGATTCCCCAGTCAGTCTACTAGCTCGCGCCGTTCAGACGTATATACTTAGCCTCCGGTCTTGCCTGCGTGCGACTGGTTTGGAACCTGTACTGGACTTTGCTCGTGACTGTTCTTGCACCTGCTACTTCTGCTGTGCCGGCCCTGGCTTTGTGCTGCGCTTCCTAGTGAGCTCCTGTTGCGCTGCTGCCTGCGGTCGCTTCTCGTCCCTTCTTCCTGTGCCCCTGCCTTCCATCGCCGACGGTGGTATGGAGGTGCCTTCCCCCATTCCCGCTGCTGCAGAGAGGTAAGGTAGCTGTTATGGCCTTCGGCTGGCCTCCGGGCGGGACGCCGGTTCGTTGGAGCCCTTGGCTTCACATGTTATATCTGACTACCATTTGCGCCAGACTTCGTCTTAGCTTGGCCCGGCCCCTGGGGCCGGCGCCCGTGCTCTTCGCTGGCTTCAAGTGTGGTGTGGCTGGGCGCTTACTGCATTGTGCTTTGTTCCTTGACAGCTTAGGCTACGCTTCGCTGGCGGGGCCCCTCGCTCCCGCTCCTTCGCACGTTAGGGTCGCCATTGTAGGGCCTAACCCATAAACGTTAGGTTGTTAATGTAGCCGTGGCCTCGAATGTTCGCCTTAGCTGGGCAGAGCCACATGCTCTCGCTTGCATGTGTATGATGTGTTGCAGTTGCCAGGTGAGGACCTGCACACTGTGCGGCGATTTCCAGTGGCCAACGGACAACCACAAGGTCTGCCTTCCCTGCTCCGGCTGCGCCTCGGACTGAGCCTGTGACATCTGCTCCCCCTGGCCTGAACTGAGGTGATCTCAGTTATGGAGCTTCTACAGGTGGGACTGGCCGTCCCCTGTGAGTGACCCTCCCATCCAGGCGCCCCCCCCCCCCCCCCCCCCCCCCCCCACAGTGCCCGGAGCAGTGACCAAACGGTATTGTGCCGACCCTGTGGATCAGACGCCACGCCGAACGCGTGCACCCAGCACTGCTCGGAGAACTTAAGTCAATGCAAGGACACAAGGCGCCCGCCTCAGTGAGCCCGGCCCACGGGGACGTGCTTCGCGCCGCCCCTTGTCCGCTATCAGTTCTTGCTCGTCTCTCATGCTCGCGGACTCTTCCGGGGAGTCCATATGCTGGTAGGGAGCCCGCCTCATTGAGCCCGGGCTCTCAGAGACGAAGTGCCACGCGCCCGAGGACCTCGGAACCTTTGGAGCCCTCTCGAGCTTCCTACTACTCCCGGCAATCCCGCTCTCCTTTGGACGCTCGTCGGAAGGACCGTCGCATGCATCAGATGACCAGCCCCCCCCCCCTCCCCGTACCTCCCCTCGGCACCGCTCAGGCAGGATCCCTTGTCATGGGGATCTTGGCCGTTCTTCCTGTCATCGCAGCCACTCCCCTCGACGCTCCTGGCGGAGGTCCCCTCGGTCTCCGCCCCGGTCTCGCCGCAGCCCCCGTTCAGACTCAGCATGGTCTGTCTTCCTCTAGCGTCCCTCTCCCCCGCCGCCCCCCCTCCCAGGATGACGAGGCGCTGAGTCTTCTCCCTGAGGACTCCGTCTCTGCGTTGCTTGGTCCCCCTGGTCGCTTCTCGCTCGGCCGTCTCCGACGTTTCGGACCCTTCGCCGCTGGCTGCAACCTCTCGTGCGGACACCTTACTCGCCCTAGATGAGGCGGCCCGCCTCATCTCGGCCGCCCTCCCCGTCGAAGCTTGCCCCCCTTCCCCCCCACTCAAGCGGAAGGTCTCCGCCTTCGTTGACGCTGGCAGGCAGACCAAAAAGTTCAAGTCGCTCCCTCAGCCTCCCGGATTTCGTGACATGCAGGACGCCTTCTCCGCTCATCTGCTCGCCGCCCCTCGGGAGACCGATTTCTTCTCTGACCATAGGTGGCCCCCTGGCCTTGACATCGCCTTTCGTCGGGGATGGTACTCCAGACACTCCCAGGCCTTCACCTGCCCCCTTGCCACGGTGGACCCGGCGGCCATCCTTCAGGCGCGCGGCCTCACCCTCCTCAAGCGTGCGATTCCCCGGGGCTTGGACAGTACTGCTACGCTCGTTCACAACACTCTCGCCTGCTCGGGTTTCCTTGAGCTACTCACCCAAGCCTTCGTTCACCGGATCAAGGACGCCTGGCATCCCTCCTTGACTCCCCTCCTTGGAGATCTCCTCGCTGTCGCGGAAGCGGCCATTCGGGCAGCCTACCACTCGTCCGTCAATGCCATGGCGGCGTCCTCCAATTGTGACCTCATGCGTCGGGATGCCATTCTGCTGGCCTGTTGGGGTATGCCTCCGGACCTGCGTAACCAGCTTCGCCGTGCCCCCCTGGGGGGACTCCTCCTTTTCGGCGCCTACCCGGCACCGGCCTCCACGTGGTGTAGGTGGGTAGTCCGCTCAGTCCCTGATTGAGTGGGCTAGCAGACGGGTGCCATCTTTGTCCAGGATTAGGACTTGATGTCAACAGATATGTTGTTCAGCCTTTTCACTGGTCCGGTTTTTAAGGAGCTGTGCTAACCCAGGTTGTACCATGTTGGATTGGTCCTTAAAAATATTTGTGACTTTTTGGTCCTTTGGATCCCAAGTGTTTGCCGTGCTTGGAGACCCGTGTCGGGGGAGAAGAGGATCCTGGTGGCTGAAACACTCCACTTTGGCCTTGACTTCTGCCTAAACGGGAGGCTAGTCGTACCGGCCTAGTCAATCGGCTCTTGTCACGTTGAGCCCTATCCCACTGTTGACATGCGGGTTGCTATACGGAGCACCATGCTATAGCCTTTGCTGCTGATTAGGTGCTTTACGCCAGTATTCCCCTGCATTCAACGGTGTGATAGAAGGCGGTGGCTCAAACGGTTCAATCGGGCTTACCCCCTTGAGTATATCTTTCGGGCAGTCTCCATTGTGCGTCGGCTGGAGACCCGCCGACAGTTGCACTTTCCCTTGTTGGGCTCGGTGGCGGGCGGAGACCCCCGGGGGATGAATATCTCTACTAATATAATATGGATAAAACAAAAAAACCAAAACTAGCACAGAAACGGCATATAGACACCGAATTTGAACATGACAGTGATTCAGACTGTGAGGAAGCGACGCCTCAGGCGTCGGCCGTATGGCCTCGCTTCCTCATTGTCCATAGCAAGATGAAGGAGAAACCAGTTACCAAGCTGCATCCTTTTCTGGTGGGGGAGACCCTCAGGAGCCGTGTTGGCAGGCCTGACGCCCAGCGCCTCAGGTCTGGTGACTTGCTGGTGGAGTGCCGTACTCGGGCACACTCCAGCGGGCTACTGGGGCTCTCTTCCATCGGAGACACTCCTGTGGAAGTCACACCCCACAAAACTATGAATTCGTCAAGAGGCGTAATCAAAGATCAAGCTTTGGCAGAACTGTCAGAAGATGAACTTGTAAGGAACCTTAAGTCTCAGGGGGTGACTTGCGTCAGGCGCTTCGCTTCCAAGCGAGGTGGTGGGGAGATCCGTCTCCCTACCATCATCCTGACGTTTGGCACCCCCACCCCTCCTACTACCATCTGGGGAGGTTACTACTCCCTGAGAGTGAAAAAGTACGTCCCTCTTCCCCTCCGGTGCTTTAAGTGCCAAAAGTATGGCCATGGGCAGAAGACATGCCGTCAGGCAGAGGCTTCATGTGCCCGTTGCACTAGGCCCGGACACTCTGCTGAGTCCTGCACAGCCACCCCCCTGTGTGTGAATTGCCAGGGGGCGCATATGGCTTCGGATAAGAAATGCCCTCGTTGGATATCCGAGTGCAAGATTCAGCAGGTGCGTGTGGAGAAGGGGTTGTCCTTTCTGGATGCCAAAAAACTGGTTGAAGGCCCTGGTGCAGCTGCGGCTGCCCCAACCTCTAACACCTCTGTGTATACTTTTAGTGCAGCGGTGGCAGGCAAGCGCCCCACCAAAGACTTTTCATGTCAGACCCCAACTTCTTGGTTGGGGGCGGAGCCTCGGCTCATCTCGCCCCTGGAGAGTAACCCTCCTCCGGTGGTGACAAGGAGCCAGGGAACGCAGAAGGCGGACACGGCCGGTCCGGTTGTGCCGCCTTCTGTTGCCCCTAAGCCTCAGCCCCCACCCAAACCTGTTAGTCAGTCAACTCCAAAGGCTTCTGGCTCTGGTCAGCCTTCTAAGGCCGCTAACTCTAGCGGCAGGAACGCTGCCCAGGACCAGAAGTCTAAGAAATCTATGGGACCGCTGTGCGCACGGGCCCAGAAGGGGAACACAGATGTCCCCCTTCAAAACAAATATGCTGCACTGGAGGAGCAGATGGAGGGAGTGGAAGTTGTTGTTGCTGATGCTGCGGCAGCTCCACCCCCTTCCTCTCCGAAGAACCAGAGGAGGCCCGGGAGCCGGCCCCCCTCTGTTTCTTCAACTCCTTCCAAGGTAAAGGAAAAAGGGGGGAAAAACTCCTTACCCCCAGATAAGACTTAATCATGGACTCTTTGCTTCAGTGGAATTGTCGTGGTTTTCAAGCTAACTTTGAGGAATTGCGTCTTTTAGTCAAGTTCTATAACCCCTCAGTAATATCTCTTCAGGAGACTTACCTGAAGACTTCTGACCCTGTGTCCTTTAATGGTTTTAATGTTATACATAAAGGCTCTGATTCGGAGAGGCGCTCGGGTGGAGCGGCTCTTCTCATTAGTAGCCAAATTTTATGTAGCCCCGTTAGCATCGACACCTGTCTTCAGGCTGTCGCAGCTCGGGTTACCTTAAAGAAGACCATAACCATATGCAGTATTTACCTGCCACCATCACTGCGGGTCTGTAGCAATGATATTTTTAACTTAGTAGATCAACTGCCCCCTCCCTTTATTCTCATGGGGGATTTTAACGGTCACGCTCACCTTTGGGGCAGTGACCACTATGATGGCAGAGGTCAGATGTTAGAAGATGTTTTTTCTCAACTTAACCTGTGTGTCTTTAACGATGGCTCACCTACATACTCTAACTCAGGTTCCGGATCTAGTTCTGTTCTAGACCTCACTGTGTGTGATCCTTCTCTCATGCTGGACTTTGACTGGAAGGTTCACGATGACCTGTGTGGTAGTGACCACTTCCCAGTAGTCCTGTCATCGGTCAGCTGTGTGGAGGATTCGCCGGTGGGGCGCTGGAATCTCAAGAAAGCTAACTGGCCTCTGTTTGCCTCCCTCTGTCAGTCTCGTCTTACAGAGGAGGTGGTCATGTCAGCTGAAGAACCTGTTTCTTGTTTTACTTTGATTTTGTTGGACGTAGCAGGTGAAACCATCCCTAGAACTTCCACATCAGTCCCTCGGAGGCCGAGAGTACCATGGTTCAATGAAGAGTGCCGCAAGGCCCAAAAAATACGCAAATCTGCTCAGCGACGTGCTTTTCGTAATCCGTCGCAAGCAAATATTTTAACATTTAAAAGACAGCGGGCGAAAGCCCGTTACATTTTTAAACGCGAACGCCGTGCTTCCTGGAGACGCTTTGTCTCATCTTTATCTTCTAGGACTCCGTCCCAAAAAGTCTGGAAGGCTGTTCGAAGAATTAGGGGCAGGGGTGGCTCGGCTTCTGTTGGCCATCTTAGAGATGGTGCCAGTTTGGTCACAGATAAAAAGGCTGTGGCCAATTTGCTTGCCTCCACCATTGCCCATAATTCTTCAACAGAGCATTATTCACCTTTCTTCCAGAGAGAGAAGGAGAAGCGAGACTCTTGTGCTTGTGATTTTATATCAGATAACTCGGAAGACTATAATGCCCCCTTTACATTTTCAGAATTGCAGCAAGCCATGCTGAAATGTACTGACTCTGCTGCTGGATTAGATACCATCCATTATCAGCTCCTAACTCATCTGCCTGAGGATTCACTCCTTGTACTTCTCAAGGCCTTTAACCATATCTGGATAACCGGTCGTTTTCCGCCATCTTGGCGCCAGGCTGTGGTTGTGCCAATCCCCAAGCCGGGTAAGGATCCTTCCGACCCGGGCAACTACCGGCCAATAGCTTTGACATCATGTTTATGTAAGACTATGGAACGCTTGGTCAACGCCCGACTGGTGTGGCATCTTGAGTCACGTGGTCTCATCACAGACCTCCAGTGCGGTTTCCGGCGCTTCCGTAGTACAACTGACCATCTAGTCCGCTTTGAGTCTTTTATCCGAGATGCTTTTGTCAACAAGCAGCATGTCTATGCAATTTTCTTTGATCTTGAAAAGGCATATGACACTACCTGGAAGTATGGTATAATGTCTGATTTGTCGGACATGGGTTTTAAAGGGCACCTGCCTGTTTGTTTCCTCAAAAACATTACCGATGACATGACTTTATGGAAATGTCTACTTCTAGCTCAATTTTAGCCTACTTACCCGTTGTGTGCCCACACAACCCGGGAGGCACTCGGGGAACCCCCCCTAGAGGGGCCGAGAGTTGTCTCCCGTTTCCCGCCTTACCAGCTCCGGTCACGAGACCGGCCAGTTTTGCTACTTCGCTCGTACAGAGAAGACATGTCTGGCCTTGCTCTCGCGCCGCTTCGACCGGTCCTTCTCTTGCCTACGCTCGTTGCCTCTTCGTGTGCTCTGCGCCTCCTAGCGCTGACCTGCCTTCTTGTGCCCTGCCTCTGCTGGCGTCGTTCTGCTGCTCTCCTCTAGGCTGTGGAGGTGTATGACTACCCTTCCCCCTGTTCCCGATTCGTCTCGGAGGTAAGGTAGTGGTAGTTTCCCACAGCCGGCCCTCGGGCCGAGAGCCGGCTACCGTTGGGCTTTCCTTTCGGCTTTGCTACTACGTGGGCGCCAGTTGTTGAGCTTACGCTTCGGCGCCTTGCACGACCTTTTTTTTTACGAGTCTCCTCGAGGGAAGTCGCCTTCTCTCCTTTGGTATTTCACTGTTACGAGAAGACGTTGTCTTGTAGACTAGGGTTTCTGTTCTCGTACGGCCTTCGGGCACCCACACTCCGTGCGTCTACCTTAAAGGCCCTTTAGCTCTGGGAGACTGTAGCCACTATTTACGCGCCGGTGGTTACGGCGCTTGGAGTACCTTGGTGTGGGGCTAGGCTCCCTTGTCCGCCTTTGCGACCTTGTGCTCTTTGTCTGTTGCAGGAACCAAATGCTTACCTGCGCTCAATGCGGCGACTTCAAGTGGCCGACGGACGACCATGCGGTCTGCCTCCCTTGCTCGGGCTGCGCCTCGGATCATCTCTGCGATGTCTGTGCGACCTGGCCGGAGATCCGTTGGTCTGACCTCTGGAGTTTTTACCGGCGAGAGCGACCTCCGTCTGCTATCTCTCGTCCCACTCCTGTTGACGTCGCCCCTGTGGTAACGACCGCTCTTCCTCGCCTCGGCCTCTCGGAACGGATTGATCGTCGGGACCCTGCGTTGTTCGCTGACCAGAGGACTGCCACTGCTGCCACGCCCGCTGACCCTTCCGGAGGGTCTGTTTGCCGGCAAAGCGCCCGCCTCACTGAGCCCGGCCTGCAGCAGTTCGCCACGAGCCGTCCCACGTTGACTGGCCTTGCTCCTCTCTCTCTCCACGATAAGCCCGCTGATCCTTCCGGAGGATCTGTACACCGGCATAGAGCCCTTCTCACTGAGTCCGGCCAGGAGAGACGTCAGCCTCAACCTACGCGACACAGTCGCGCCCCCGACCTTTCCCGTTCCACCGTCAGTGCTAGACACTTGCGCTCGCCCCGCGAGCGCCGCCGGAAGGATCGTTCCCCCCGCCGGGAGCGTCGCCGCTCCCCCCGCCTCTCCTCGTCGCGCGCTCGGTCGCGCTCGCCTTCGCACCGTTCGATGCGTTCGCCGCGTCACCGCCATCGTCGACCTTCTTCCCGTGATCGGCACTCCTCTTCGGTTGTCCGCCGTACTTCACCCAGACGTCGTTCCCGCGCACCGGACAGGACCCCTCCTCGCTCCTTCCCGCGTTCGCCTCGGCGATCCCCGCCTCCGTCGTCGCTGCCGGCTCATGCACGGGCTTCCCGCGAGGTTCGAGATGCGCCCCCGCCCAAGCTTCGACCTTCCGTGGTGCCTCACCCGCCTTCTCGCCACCCCCTGGACGAAGAAGCCCTCAGCTTGCTGCCCGAAGACTCCGTCTCAGCCCTGTTGGAGGAGGATGCTCGCTCCCTTTCGCCCTCCGACATCGGTGATGATGTCCCCTCGACCCTTCCGTCGTCGTCCCGGGCGGAGACCCTCCTAGCCTTGGATGAAGCCGCCAGGATCATCGCGGCCACTCTGCCAGCGGACTCCTGCCCAGCCTCTCCCCCCCTGAAGAGGAAGGTCTCGGCCTTTGTGGATGCCGAGCGTCAGGTGAAGAGGTTCAAGTCGCTTCCCCAGCCGCCTGGATTTAAGGAGCTGTGAGATGTCTTCTCAGCGCACCTGCAACTTCCAGCGTCTCGAGAGCCGGTGTTCTTCTCCGATCGTCGCTGGCCGGCTGGCCTGGACATCGCCTTCCGTCGGGATTGGTATGCCGGTCATTCCCAGGCTTTCTCCATCCCTCTTCCTGCGATCGACCCCCCGGCCGTGTCGCAAGCTGGCGGCTCCGCCCTCCTTCGCCGTTCTTTCCCTCGTGGCCTGGATTTGACTGCGTCTCTGGTGCGGAACACCTTAGCCTGCGCTGGGTTCCTGGAGCTGCTCACTCAAGCCCTGGTTCGTCGTGTGGAAGACGCTTGGCATCCTTCTATCACGCCTCTCCTTGGGGATTTACTCGTCTTAGCGGAAGTCGCCAACCGAGCCGCCTACCACTCGTCCGTTAACGCTATGGCTGCCTCCGCCAACTGTGACCTGATGCGGCGAGACGCCCTTCTGCTTGCCTGCCGAGGGATACCACCTGACCTGCGTGCGCAGCTTCGTCGTGCTCCGCTGGGTGGCCCCCTGCTTTTCGGCGACACCTGGTCATCCGTTCGAGCCTCCAACCCCGACCGCTGGCCCGTGAGTGCTCCTCCTCCCCGCCGCTTTCCGTCCTCCCGCCAGGCTAGGGGTCGCGCCTCGCGGTCGGTTAGACCCGCTGCTGCGTCAGCCCCTGCTTCGGCCCCTGAGCAGGCCCCCGCCTTTGGCCGTCCTAGACCCTCCAGGGCCCGTGTCCCCGCCTGGCCCCGTCCCGCCCGGCGACCGGGTCGCGGGCGGGCTACCTGACTGCCCCCCAGCCTTGCCCCCACCGACCACTTCGGGGTCTCCGGTCGGTGGGAGGCTAGCCTTTTTCAGCGGAAATTGGCTCACACTCTTTCCCGACGACCCCTGGATTTGCGACACCGTCTCGGCCGGCCTCCGGATCGCCTTTCGCAGCCCGCCGCCTTTGCGTCGCTCCCCCCTTTGGACCGAGATCCCCAGCGATCCGTTGAAGGCCTCCGCTCTTCGGGGAGAGGTCTCCTCCCTCCTGAGGAAAGCCGCCACGGAGGTGGTACGCGTCCCCTACTCCCCAGCCTTCTACAGCCGCTTGTTCGTCGTTCCGAAGCCTGGAGGGAGATGGCGACCGGTGATCGATCTCTCGGCCCTGAACAGTTACATTACGTCCCCCTCCTTCCGGATGGAGACTGCTCGAGCCCTGAGAGCCGCGGTCCAGCCTCTGGACTTCGCAGTCAGCCTGGACCTTTCAGATGCGTACCTGCATGTCCCGATGCACCAGGCCTCCAGGAAGTTCCTCCGCTTTGCGATCGACGGTGTGGTATACCAGTTTCGCGCGCTCCCGTTCGGTCTCAACCTCAGCCCCTGGGTGTTCACCCGGCTGATGGACGCCGTAGTCGCCAAGGCCCGACAGTCCTCCTCCAGTCCGACGTCGAATTACCTAGACGACCTCCTCCTACGCAACCAGTCAGAGACCTCGCTCGCGTCGGACAGGGATGCGCTGCTACGGCTTCTGGCACACTTGGGCTTCCTAGTGAACGACGGCAAGTCGGATCTCTCTCCGTCCCGCCGCTTCGTGCACCTGGGCATGGAATTTGCGACCGACCTCAACACGGTGCGCCTCCCAGCCCCTCGGATCCAGAAGATTGCGGACCTAGCAGGTCAGTTAGCACGACTGGACGTGGCCCCCGCCAGAGTCTGGCTCCAGCTTTTGGGCCTGCTGAACGCCGCAGCGGACCTTATCCCCCTAGGTCGTCTCTACTCCCGGCCGATCCAGCTGCATCTCCTACTCCATTGGCGCCCGTCGTCAGGCGACTTAACGACGTTGGTTCCGGTGCCCCAGATGCTGCTGCCTCATCTTCGTCGGTGGACCGACCACTCTTGGCTAGCGTCGGGAGTTCCCCTGGCCGCCCCTCCTCCCCAGACCTCGCTTTGTGTCGACGCCAGCCTCACTGGGTGGGGCGCTCATCTCCTTCCTCGGTTCCTCTCGACTTCGGGGCCCTGGCCCGCGGACTTAGCGCACACTCACATCAACTGGCTGGAGATGCAGGCGGTGTGGCAAGCCCTGCAGTTCTGGGAGGATCTCCTCAGACACCAGGAGCTACTCGTCCTCTCGGACAACACGACTGTGGTGGCTTACATCCAGAAACAAGGTGGCACTCGCTCTCCCGACCTTTGTATGCTCCTCTACCGGATGATGCGTTGGTGCGAGGACCGGGGTATTACCATTCGAGCCCGACACATCCCCGGACACCTGAATGTCTTAGCCGACTCGCTGTCTCGCCGCGGCCAGCTCCTGCACACGGAATGGACCCTTCGGCAGGACATCTTTCGGATGATCTGTGCCCGGTGGGAGACTCCCCAGGTCGACTTGTTCGCCACAAGGTGGAACCATCAGCTGCCGCTCTTCGTCTCCCCGATTCCCGATCCACTTGCCTGGGCTGTCGATGCACTCTCCATTCCCTGGGACGGCCTGGTGGCTTACGCCTTCCCCCCGACGGTTCTCGTACCCAAAGTCCTTCTCAAGCTTCGGGGATGCTCGGCGGTCCTGCTGTTAGTTGCGCCGTTCGCCTGGAACCGCTCCTGGACCACCGACCTTCTCAGCCTCGCCACGGACCCGCCCCTGCTGCTTCCCGCCCCACGCACCATGCTCAAGCAACCGCGTCAGCCGCTGTTCCACCCCTGCCCGGAGCGGCTCCGGCTCCTCCTTCACGCCTGGAGGTTGTGCGGCAAGCCCTCGGAGCTAGAGGCTACTCGGGTGCAGCAGTGGAGGCGATCGCTTCGTCCCGCAGACCTTCCACCATCCGAGTCTACGAGGGAAAGTGGCGAGTCCTGTGTTCCTGGTGCTCTGAGCACGGCCTGTCACCCACGGAACTGACTAATCCTCAGCTGGCGGACTTCTTCCTCTGGCTCTTTCGAGACTTAGGCCTGGCCCCCATCACCGTGAGGGGTTACCTGTCCATGATCGCTGACACTTATCGACACCTTGGACACCCAGACCCGGGCGCCTGCAAAGACTTAGCCGACCTTATGGGTCACTTCGGCATCCAGCGCCCAACACACCGCTCACTCCTTCCCCGCTGGGACCTGCCCTGGGTGCTAACGTGGTTAAATTCTGACAGATTTGAACCCTTAGCTTTGGCCCGTTTCGCAGATGTGACACGAAAGACGTGCTTCCTGCTGGCCCTTGCTACCGCCTCTCGGGTGAGTGAGCTACACGCACTCTCGGCGCGGCCTACCTGCCTACAGTTCCGAGCGGACGGGTCTGTTCAACTCCTCACTGACCCTGCCTTCCTGGCCAAGAACAGGTCTCCTCTGACGGCACCTCAGGTTATCACCTTACGGCCGCTAAGAACCAACCCTCTGTCTCAGGAGACCAGGCAACAGGATCCCGTGCGCGCCCTTAGAGTTTATCTGCGACGATCTAAAGCCTTCCGCAGAGGGCGTTCGCGCCTCTTCCTACCTCTGAGACCCAGCAGGAATGACATAACAGCCCAGACGATCTCGTCCTGGCTCCGCTGGGTTATACGCTCCGCGTATCAAGATATCTCCCCGCAGGGAGCGAAGAGGCTGCACATTCGCGCACATGAGGTACGAGCCATGGCCACGAGCCTCGCATTTGACCGAAACTGCGCTGTCAAGGACATCGTGGCAGCCGTGGGCTGGCAGACTGAATCTGTATTCGCCCGCTTCTACCTCAGGGACCTGGCAGGCCAAAGAGAGAATCTCGCACTAGTGGGGGACATCGCCGCGGCGCAACACTCCCTCCCGGCGCCACCGGCGCCGTAGGTATGCACTTCGCTAAAATTGTCGGGAGGTTGCGACTGGGAGGACGGCGCTGTTACCATTAAGAGTTGCGCGGCACCCTCCTCCTCATCGCAATTCTTCCATAAAGTCATGTCATCGGTAATGTTTTTGAGGAAACAAATTCATTTTTCTCTAAAAGGTATTTTTTCGAAAAATACTTACCGATGACATGACTCGGAGGACCCTCCCTCCTGCCCCGCTTGCCGCTTTCGAGCGAAGTATCACAAAAAAACTGGCCGGTCTCGTGACCGGAGCTGGTAAGGCGGGAAACGGGAGACAACTCTCGGCCCCTCTAGGGGGGGTTCCCCGAGTGCCTCCCGGGTTGTGTGGGCACACAACGGGTAAGTAGGCTAAAATTGAGCTAGAAGTAGACATTTCCATAAAGTCATGTCATCGGTAAGTATTTTTCGAAAAAATACCTTTTAGAGAAAAATGAATTTTTATTCACAATTTTTTGTCTAACAGGTCGTTCCATGTCCGTGTGGGCTCCACCCTCTCCGACTCCTTTGAACAGGAGATGGGTGTCCCGCAGGGCAGCATTCTATCTCCTGTTTTATTTAGCATTAAAATAAATAACATTGTAAAGGCCGTCAAGGATGATTCTGAATGCTCTTTGTTTGTGGACGACTTTGCTTTGTGTGCACGAGGTCGAGGACTTGCGTCCCTAGAGAGGCGCTTGCAGCTGTGCGTTGATCGCATCCAGGGGTGGGTGTCTCTCAACGGATTCAGGTTCTCACCCTCCAAGACAGTCTGTGTGCATTTTACTAACCAAATGAAATTTTTTCCAAAACCTACCCTGAGCATTGCTGGAGTGCCAATTCAGGTGGCCGAAGAGGCAAAGTTTCTGGGGGTCATCTTTGACAAAAGATTGACCTTCCGCAACCATGTTAACTACCTTAGAACCTCTTGTCGGAAGGCCCTCGACATTCTTCGTGTCGTTGGTCGTACTGACTGGGGTGCAGACCGTATCGTCTTACTTCGACTGTACCGGGCCCTTGTTCGGTCCAAACTGGATTACGGCTCTGTGGTATATGGCTCGGCTTCCAAGTCTGTTCTACAGCGTCTGAACACAATTCACCATCAAGGTCTGCGCATATGTCTGGGAGCCTTCAGGACATCTCCAGTTCCTAGTCTGTATGCAGAGGCAGGGGAGCCTTCTCTCAGGCTCCGCCGCATCCGCCTCATGCTCAGCTACGTTCTGAAGCTGAAGGCCCATCCAGAAAATCCTGCCTATGATTGTGTTTTTACCCCGTCGTTTGCAGAGATTTATGATGCCCATCCAGGAGCTGTCCGTCCACTTTCCTTCCGTGTCCGACCTCATCTGCAGGCGGCCGGAGTGGACCTGGACAAAGTTTCGGAATCTCTGCAACACGTCACTCCACCCTGGCTACTACCAGTTCCTGACATCTTGCTGGACTTGACTGCCCACAAGAAGGATTGTACTCCACCAGCCATATACCAACAGAGCCTCAATGAACTCCTTTCAATTTTTCCTGGCTATTGTCGTCTTTATACGGATGGGTCCAAATCTGAGGATGGAAGAGTGGCTGCGGCTGCAGTGTCCTCTCGCCATCCTAGACGCCCATTTAAGCTCCGTCTCCCTGACCATTCCTCTGTATTTAGTGCAGAACTGCAGGCAATTCTGCTAGCACTCAAGCATGCCTATCAGTCTCGGGAAAGGAACTTCCTGATTCTGTCTGACTCTCTTTCTGCCCTGCAGGCCCTTCAGGGCGCGGGAACAGACCATCCACTGCTGGTGCAGATTAGAGAGCTCTACGCGGACTTGATGAAGGAATATTATGACATCATTTTTATTTGGGTCCCGGGCCATGTGGGCATCGAAGGCAACAGAATCGCAGATTCTGCTGCCAACAGTGCCCGCAGTGACCCTGTCCCTGACACACAGACTGTCTATAGTGATTTTAAACCTGTTATTAGTGCGTACATAGCCCGCGAGTGGCAGTCCGAGTGGGACAAAGAGGAAGGGAACAAGCTTCATGAAGCTCTTCCTAAGTTGTCTGACAGTCTACCTTTCCGCTGCGGCAGCCGCCGTGAGGAGACTGTCCTTGCTCGGCTTCACATCGGGCACACGTATGTTACGCACTCTTACTTACTTAAACAGGATGAGCGTCCATGGTGTTTTGCCTGTGATGAGCAGTTTGTTTTCTCAAAACACATTACCGATGGTATTACACTTAGGGAATGGTTCTTAGCTAGCCTAATTTTAGCCAAATTTGGTTGTGTCCGTATACGGTATCGTTGGCAGGAGTGGGGCGCCATAGAATAGGCCCTCGCCAGAATAGCCTCCCCTTCTCCCCATCCGGTGCGAAAATACCCGTCATACCTCAGTTTAGTTCTTAGCTGGCGCCGAGTTCGGTTGTGTCCACTTCGTGCTCCGTGCTGACTTGAACCGGTCTTCAACCTTGGTTGGTGTGCGCCTTCACTCGGCGGCTACTTGGCTTCGCCTGGGTCTGTTCGACACTGTGCCTGGCGGTTTCTGGTGACGGGAAGCTTAGCAGTGGGGACTGGGCCTTGCGGTTTCCGAGCTCTGCTTCGACTTGCTGCCCGGTCGGACTTCGCGGCGAGCGATCCCTTGCGTCGGGGTCTTCACTTCGCTGGACAGACGTGGGTTGACACCGGTCTCGACATGGACAGGTAACATCTCGGTACATGCCCTCGACCGGCGCTCTGGGGGGGAAAAGAGCGCCGAGCGTCGGCACGTTTGGTGCACTCGCTTCGTTTTTCGAGTAGGCTCGATACATTTTGCGCGCAGTCACTTCTTGCGTGTCCTTAGAGGCCACGCTCGCTCGTCCTTCATTCTGCTATCTTGTTTCAGATACCAGGTTCGTACCTGCACGATGTGTCGGGATTTTCAGTGGCCCTCAGATGAACACGAGTTTTGCCTTCCCTGCTCCGGCTGCGATTCCAACCATACTTGTGATGTCTGCGCCTCATGGCCGGAAGAAGCGTGGTCAGACCTGTGGCGTTTCTACTGCAGGGAGCGTCCGACGCCTATGCAAGACCGACCGACGCGGACGGCCAGCCCTAAGGAGAGAACCCAGTCAGTCACAGGGACTTCGTTGTCCCGCAGAGACTATTCCAGGCCTAGCAGAAATAACCCGGCTGAGACGGCCGGAGGCCCACAGGTGGAACCTAAGTCAGTAACAGGGACTTCGTTGTCCCGCAGTGACTACCCCAGGCCTAGCAGACGTAGACTGGCTGAGACGACCGGAGGCCCACAGGTGGAACCAAAGTCAGTAACAGGGACTTCGTTGTCCCGCAGAGACTATTCCAGGCCTCGCAAAAGTGACCGGTCTCAGACGACCAGTGGCCCAAAGGTGGGGCCTAAGCCAGTGACAGGGACTTCGTTGTCCCGCAGAGATCATTCCAGTCCTGGCAGTAGTCACGGGGCAGAGACGGCCAAATGTACGAAGGTGGGCCCCAAGTCGGTGACAGAGACTGTGTTGGCCCGCGGAGAGTGTACAAAGCCTACCAGAGAGCGCCGGTCAGAGGCCTCTAGAGGTTACATAGGGACTTCGTTGTCCCGCAGAGACCATAGGTCTCCTCCGAGAGATCGATCCTTAGAGGCGACCACGGACACCTTTGGGGGGCCCAAGGCAGGGCCTTTACCTGTGGCGGAGAAGGCACCGGAACCTGGAAATGCGTCAGCGGGTGAGTTAGCTGACACGTCGTTAGTGCTAGTAACGGCTACCATTGATAAGACCGCAGAGATGGCGGCTCTCGGCAACACCACGACGCTACCAGACTTCGCTCGCTCAGACGATCGCAGGCTCGACAAGTATAAGCGCCTGCGGGAGGGACGGCTGTCCGGGACTCTCGTCCATTATGAGCAGAGATACTCGCCCTCGAGTGCGACCTTGGTAGCCACCTCGCCACACGATAGAGCGGACAAACGACAGACAGAGAGATTTCCGCCGTTGCGAGACGCAGGCCCCCGCAGGGTGGACAGGCCGGGTTTGGACACACGCACTACCTCCAGATCCCAGGTTAGGGGTGATGCTTCTGTTTCGCCTTTCCGAGCGCGGGGCCACAGCACACGCGGCAGATATAGTTTGGAAAGACGAACCTCGACGTCACGTCGGGATCCGGATCGCCGCTTTCGTTCGAGAGAGCTTAGCTCTTCGGACTCGAGTTGCTACCCCTTACCACGCAGAGACACTCAAAGGAGATCGAGTCCGAGACGGCACGCCAGTACAGTGGACTCTTACCGTCATGTTAGCCCTCGTTCCTTTCGTCATCACGCCTCACGGGAGCCCCGTGATAGGCGCCGCTCAGCGACTCGGACAAAACAGGACTCACGTCGGTCCCGGCGGACTTCGCACAGTTCCCGCTCTTCGCGTCACAGCCGCTCGCCGCGAGGGCACCGTGCTCCCAGGAGTTCGCCTTCTGCACCTGGTGGAAGACCTCCTCTTCCCAACATGGCTTCGTCGCCGCGGCGCCACACGACACCTCTGGCACCCGCGGATCCCGGGAGGGCTTCAGACAAGCTTGGAAGCTCCGCGCGTGTTCTGGACTCCGTCAGCCTGACTCCTGGAGACTCGGTGTCCGCCTGGTTGGACGCCGCACCGAGCCTGCACTCTGATTCTCCGGGGGAAACGGATGTTCCCCCAGCGTCGTTCGGACACAGAACGGAGACCATGCGTGCGTTAGACGAAGCGGCGAGACTTATTGCCGCTACCTTACCGGCGGAAGACTGCCCTCCTTCTCCACCGGCGAAGAAGAGAGCCTCGGCCTTTGTGGACGCGGAGCGTCACGCCAAGCGCTTCAAGTCTCTACCGCAACCGCCTGGATTTCGCGACATCCGGGATGCCCTGTCGACTCATCTACTGCAGGGTTCGCTTGGAGATACGGGATTCTTCTCGGACCACAAGTGGCCGGCGGACCTCATGATAGCCTTCCAGCAGAAGTGGTACGCAGGACACTCTCAGGCCTTTGCTTGCCCTCTGCCGGAGGTGGATCCCGCAGCGACTTCCTGTGCGGGCCTTACTCGACAAAAAGAAAGAGCGGTACTCCCTCCTGGACTGACTAAGACGGCGGTACTCATCCGCAATGCGCTAGCTTCGGCAGGATTCTTGGACTTGGCGACTCAGGCGATAGTTCGACGGGTGGAGGAAGCTTGGAGCTCTTGACCGACATCTTGGCCTTGACCGTGTCTTGCAACCGCGCAGCCTACCACACCTCGGTCAACGCGATGACGGCGGCGGCAAACTGCGACCTCATGCGGCGAGATGCTGTTTTACAAGCCTGCTCACTGCCGTCGGAGATCAAGAACCAGCTGCGGCAGGCCCCGCTGGGCAACGAGCTCCTCTTCGGCCCTCATTGGCAGGCGGTTAAGGAATCCAGCAAGGAATTGTGGCCCACCAGGTTCGCCCCGCCCCGCTTTCCTACAACCCGCAGGCCCGCGGGTCGAGGCTTGCGGACCACCAGACCCAGCGGTCGCCCCTTTACCAGTCGTGGACGTCTTCCCCCCCGCCAACCGGCCTTTGGTCGCCCCCGACGACCTAGACCTGGCCCCGCAGACGCCCCCGTCCCCGCCCCCGCTTGGCCTAGACCTGCCCGCCGTCCTTTCGGGCGTGGTAGGGCCCGATGACTACACTCCGATCACGTCTCCCCCGACCGCTTCCGGGTCCCCTGTCGGCGGGAGACTAGCACTTCATAGCGACGCTTGGACCTCGCTGTTTTCCGACGACCCGTGGATCCTCTCGACAGTTTGCCAAGGACTACAGCTGTCATTCCGCTCACCCCCTCCACTACGCCGTTCTCCACTTTGGACGTCGATGCCTGCCGACTCGCTCAGAGCAGAGGCGCTACGCAACGAGGTGGCTGCACTTCTCCAGAAGAACGCCACAGAGGTAGTCAGACGCCACGACTCTCCGGCCTTCTACAGTCGCCTGTTCGTGGTTCCCAAGCCGGGGGGCAAGTGGCGGCCGGTCATCGACCTCTCCGCACTAAACAAGTTCCTCGTCGCCCCGCCGTTCCGGATGGAAACCGCTCGAGCTCTGCGTTCCGCGGTGCAGCCGTTCGATTTCGCCATCAGCCTCGACCTCGCAGACGCCTATCTACATGTTCCAATGCACCCGGCGTCCAGACGCTTCCTTCGTTTCGCCTTTGCCGGAATCGTCTACCAGTTCCGCGCTCTACCCTTTGGTCTCAACCTCAGCCCGTGGGTGTTCACCAGGATCATGGATGCGGTCGTCGCCAGGGCCAGAAGGACGAGTTCAAGCCCTACGTCCAACTACCTCGACGATCTTCTCCTACGAAACCAGGTGGACTCCGCCTTGGAGAGAGACCGAGACGCACTCCTGGACCTCCTCGACTTCCTCGGGTTCATCGTCAACAGGGGAAAGTCCGACCTCTCCCCGTCCCGCAGTTTCGTCCACCTGGGAATGGAGTTCCACACCGATCTCAACTTAGTGCGACTCCCGGAGACACGTATACAGAAGATCAGCGATCTGGCGCGACAGGTGGCTCAGCAGGACAGGGTCTCTGCACGGGTGTGGCTACAGTTGCTGGGCCTGATGAGTGCGGCTGCAGACCTGATTCCCCTGGGACGTCTCTATTCCCGACCGCTCCAGTTGCACCTACTACTTCATTGGCGACCCTCGACGGACGACATCGACGCTCTGATTCCGGTTCCCCCGATGTTACTCCCACACCTGAGGCGCTGGGCGGACCACAACTGGCTGGCTTCGGGAGTCTCCCTTTACACACCGCCTCCCAGCTTGTCCCTTTGCGTCGACGCAAGTCTCACCGGTTGGGGAGCCCATCTGCTACCGGCATTCACGACGGCTTCGGGGGTATGGCCCACGGATCTTCTGACCCGACACATCAACTGGTTGGAGTTGCAGGCGGTGTGGCAGGCGTTGTTGACGTGGGACTCTCAGCTCCAGGGTCAGGAACTGCTCGTGCTGTCCGACAACTCCACAGTCGTCGCTTACCTACAGAAGCAGGGCGGTACGCGCTCCCCTTCTCTTTGCATCCTCCTGTACCAGCTGCTTCGTTGGTGCGAAGATCGGGGCATCACTCTGCGCGCCAGACACATCCCAGGTCATCTCAACGTGCTGGCCGACTCCTTATCACGCCGCGGACAGCTCCTACACACAGAATGGACACTGCGGCCGGACATCTTCCAGTTGATCGCGGCCAGATGGGAAGCTCCTATGATCGACCTGTTCGCCACCCGTTGGAACCACCAGTTGCCGCTGTTCGTCTCGCCGGTTCCAGATCCTCTAGCTTGGGCGGTCGACGCACTGTCCATTCCCTGGGACGGGCTCATCGCCTACGCCTATCCGCCGACGGTGCTGGTTCCCAAAGTCCTCCACAAGCTTCGCGGCTGCAACACGATTCTGTTCCTGGTGGCGCCCTTCTGCTGGAGCAAGTCGTGGACAACGGACCTGCTCAACCTAGCCACCAGTCCACCTCTTCAGCTTCCTACGCCTCGCACGATGCTCAAGCAATCTCGACAGCCGCTGTTTCACCCTTGCCCGGAGCGCCTCCTTCTACACGCTTGGAGGTTGTGCGGCAGGCCCTCACCAGAAGAGGCTTCTCAGGTGACGCAGTGGAAGCTATCGCTGCTGCACGCAGACCCTCTACCAGACGAGTCTACGAGGGGAAGTGGAAGGTGCTGTGCGACTGGTGTGGTGACAACAACCTTAACCCCACCGAGTTGACGATGCCCCAGCTGGCGGAGTTCTTCCTCTGGCTGTTCAACTTCCAGAGTTTGGCGCCTATTACCATCCGGGGTTACCTGGCAATGATTGCTGACACCTACCGCCACCTGGGCCGGACAGACCCTGGTGCCTGCAAAGACCTGGCTGATCTCATGACGCACTTCGGTTTACAACGCCCGGCGCTACGGTCACTGTTGCCTAGATGGGACCTGCCTTGGGTGCTGACCTGGCTCAACTCTGCCCGTTTTGAACCCCTACAGTTGGCAAGCTTACCGGATGTAACTAGAAAGACGTGCTTCCTGTTGGCCCTTGCTACCGCTTCCAGGGTCAGTGAGCTTCACGCGCTGTCCACACGATCAGATTGTCTGCAGTTCCGGACTGACGGCTCGGTGCAACTGCTACCTGAACCATCCTTTCTCGCCAAGACGCGGTCGCCTCTGACGACCCCACAGATGATGACCATCCGACCTTTACGTGTGACAGAATCCACCCGGGAGTCCAGACAACAGGACCCGGTGAGAGCCTTGCGTGTGTACCTGCGACGGACCAGACCGCTGCGCAGAAGACGGACCCGCCTTTTTCTCCCTCTGTCCCCAGGTAGACAGGACATATCCGCCCAGACCATCTCCTCATGGATTCGTTGGGTGATCCGCTCGGCCTATCAAGACCTCGCGCCAGAAGTAGCCCAACGTATGCACATCAGGGCGCACGAGGTCCGAGCCATGGCCACAAGTCTCGCCTTCGACCGCAATTGTGCAGTGAAAGACATTGTGGCGGCCGTGGGATGGCGAGCGGAGTCCACATTTGCCCGATTCTACCTGAGGGACCTCTCCACCCAGCGGCAGAACCTCACGCTGGTGGGAGACATCGCAGCAGCGCAACACTCCCTCCCGGCGCCCTAGGCGCCGTAAGTACCTTAGCTAAAATTATCGGGAGTTTGCTGTACGAGGGCGGGTCTGTGGGCTGTGTCGTTGGCAGTGGGGGCGATAGGGCGGCACCCACCTCCTCTTTGTGATTCTCCCTAAGTGTAATACCATCGGTAATGTGTTTTGAGAAAACAAATAAATTTTTCAATTAAAATATATTTTTTTGAAAAATACTTACCGATGGTATTACTCGAAGGTCCCTCCCACCGGCCCCGCTTGCCGCGGTTGGCTAAGAAGCTAAACTGAGGTATGACGGGTATTTTCGCACCGGATGGGGAGAAGGGGAGGCTATTCTGGCGAGGGCCTATTCTATGGCGCCCCACTCCTGCCAACGATACCGTATACGGACACAACCAAATTTGGCTAAAATTAGGCTAGCTAAGAACCATTCCCTAAGTGTAATACCATCGGTAAGTATTTTTCAAAAAAATATATTTTAATTGAAAAATTTATTTTCTGTTCGACACTTTTTGCTGTATTGTGCTGACCTCATTGACACCAGATATAAACACTTCACAGCAGACTCCTTGAAGGTTTTGTTCCGGGATGTTCCTCCGGACAAAATCTTCAATTTTTTGAGAGAATGCAATATTTTTAACAAGATCTGAGCATTCATTGACTATGTGAATTTTTTATTTGCCCTTTTTGAGAGTCTGTAGACGTTTCTTTTAAAGACATGTGCAACATTTTAGCCTGAGATTTTTAATCTATATTTACATCTTGTCTTAAGACCTTGCTTTTAGTCTGGCTGACCAGATTTTTACCCATCCCGCCGTGAGATGGCCTTAGTCGCCTGCTCGGCGTTAAACCCAAATAACTAACTAACTAACCTTTTCGGCGACACCTGGAACTCGGTGAAGATGGCGAATGCAGACCGGTGGCCTGGCAAGACTGCTCCCCCTTGCTTTCGTCCAGCCCGCAAGGCTATGGGTCATGCCCTGCGGTTCCCCAGATCCCCTGCGTCCTCTGGTCCCATGCCTCCGGGCGCTCCCCGCTGCCACCCCGCCTTCGGCCGCCCTAGCCAAGTTGGCGCCTTTGCCCCCACCCGGCTCTGCCCTGCCCGTCGCCCCGGGCGCGGGCGGGCCGCCTGACTCCTGCGCTCCTTCATCCCCGCCCTCCGTCCCGGGGTCTCCAGTTGGTGGGAGGCTTTCAAAGTACAGCGAAGTTTGGCACTCGCTGTTCCCAGACGACCCCTGGATCCGGACCACCGTTACCGACGGCCTTCAGATCTCCTTTCGCTCTCCTCCGCCGCTGCGTCGCTCCCCTTGGTGGACCCCCGTGCCGTCCGACGCGCGGAAGGCCAATCTCCTCCCTCTTGATGAAGGCCGCCACGGAGGTGGTTGTGCGCCCCGGCTCTCTAGCCTTCTACAGCCGCCTCTTTCTCGTACCCAAGCCGGGCGGGAAGTGGCGACCAGTCATCGACCTTTCGGCGCTGAACACCTTTATCGCCGCACCATCCTTCCGTATGGAGATGGCCAGAGCCCTCAGAGCCTCCGTCTAGCCTTTGGACTTCACGGTGAGCCTGGATCTATCCGATGCGTATTTGCACGTCCCCATTCACCCCACCTTGAGGAGGTACCTCCGCTTCGCCTGCGATGGGGTAGTTTACCAGTTCCGGTCCCTGCCGTTCGGTCTCAACCTCAGCCCTTGGGTTTTTACCCACCTGATGGACGCAGTGGTGGCCAAGGCTCGGCAGTCGTCGTCCAGTCTGACGTCCAACTACCTCGACGACCTCCTCTTACGCAAAAAGTTGGTGGCCATCCTAGCAGCGGACAGGGATGCACTGATGCGACTTTTGGCTCAGTTAGGGTTTCTGATCAACGCGGGCAAGTCGGACCTCATGCCCTCTCGCCACTTCGTCCACCTGGGCATGGAGTTCGCCACCGACCTCAACAGAGTACGTTCGCCAGAGCAACGGGTTCAGAAGTTAGCCACCCTGGCCGGCGAGTTAGAACAGCAGGACGCAGCCCCCGCCAGAGTCTGGCTTCAGCTCCTCAGTGTGATGAATGCAGCCGCGGATCTCCTCCCCCTGGGGCGTCTCTACTCCCGGCCGATACAGCTGCATCTCCTGCTTCACTGGCGCCCTTCCTCCGCCGATTTGACAGCCCTGGTACCGGTAACTCTGATGCTTCGCCCCCACCTGCAGCATTGGATGGATCTTGCATGGTTGGCTATCGGAGTTCCCCTTTTGTCTCCTCCCCCCCAGTTATCCCTGTGTGTCGACGCAAGTGTCTCGAGTTGGGGTGCCCACCTTCTACCAGACTTCAGCTCGACGTCCGGCTCCTGGCCCCCAGAGCTGGCCTGCCGGCATATCAACTGGTTGGAGCTGCAAGCAGTTTGGCAAGCCCTCATCGCTTGGGAGACACGACTCAGTCACCAGGAACTCCTGGTCCTCTCCGACAACGTGACAGTGGTGGCGTACATCTAGAAGCAAGGCAGTACTCGCTCCCCTGACCTGTGCATGCTCCTCTACCGTCTGATGTTCTGGTGCCAGGACCGCGTCATTTCACTACGGGCCAGACACATTCCCGGTCACCTGAACGTCCTGGCCGACTCTCACGTCGCAGTCAACTGCTACACACGGAGTGCACCCTTCGCCAAGACATCTTTCAGATGATCTGTATGCACTGGGAGACCCCTATGATCGATTTGTTCGCCACGAGATGGAACCACCAGCTTCCCCTCTTTGTCTCCCCGATCCCGGACCCCCGGCCTGGGCAGTCGACGCACTCTCCATCCCCTGGGACGGACTCTTAGCTTATGCTTACCCCCCGACAGTCTTTGTCCCCAAAGTCCTCCTCAAGCTTCGGGGATGCAATGCGGTCATCTTGCTGGTCGCTCCGTTCTCCTGGAACGGGTCTTGGACCACCGACCCCCCCCCCCCCCCCCTCCCTGCGGCTACCTACGCCGGGGACCATGCTCAAGCAGCCTCGCCAATCGCTCTTCCACCCATGCCCGCAGCGTCTCCTCCTTCACGCCTGGAGATTGTGTGGCACGCCCTTACCGCTAGAGGCTTCTCGAGTGCAGCAGTGGAAGCGATCTCTGCCGCCCGCAGACCCTCGACGCGGCGCGTCTACGAGGGAAAGTGGCGAGTACTGTGCTCCTGGTGCGAGGACCAACGCCCCCCTCCCCCCCCCCCCCTCCACTGAACTGACGAATCCACAGCTCGCGGACTTCTTCCTCTGGCTCTTCGGAGACCAAGGTTTGTCCCCCATCACCATCCGGGGGTACCTGTCCATGATTGTCGACACCTACCGGCACCTCAGCCGCCCTGACCCCGGCGCCTGTAAAAACATCGCCGACCTTATGACTCACTTCGGCCTGCAGCGTCCAGTGCCCCGCTCACTCATTCCACGCTGGGACCTCCCCTGGGTACTGACATGGCTAAACTTTGCCAGATTTGAACCGCTGCCGTTGGCCCGCTTGTGACTTGGCCCTTGCCACCGCAGCCCGAGTCAGCGAGCTACACGCGCTCTCGGTGCGCTCTGCCTGCCTACAGTTTCGTGCAGACGGCTCCGTGCAGCTTCTCACGGACCCTGCTTTCCTTGCCAAGACCAGGTCTCCACTGACCGCGCCACAGGTGATCACCCTACGGCCGCTGCATGGGATGAGCTTTCCCCAGGAGACCAGGCAACAAGATCCCGTGCGCGCCCTACGCGTTTACATATGCCATACCAGATCTGTACGGAGAGGACGGTCACACCTCTTCCTGCCTCTAAAACCTGGCAGAACTGACACAACAGCCCAGACGATTTCTTCTTGGCTACGCTGGGTCATTAGGTCCGCCTACCAGGACCTCTCCCCACAGGGAGCGAAGAGGCTCGAGATACGTGCACACAAGGTACGAGCCATGGCCATGAGCCTCGCATTTGACCGGAACTGCGCGGTCAAGGACATCGTGGCAGCCTTGGGCTGGCGAGCTGAATCGACCTTTGGTCGCTTCTACCTCTGGGATCTGGCAGGCCGGCGAGACAACCTCGCTCTGGTGGGGGACATCATGGCGGCGCAACACTCCCTACTGGCGCCTCAGGCGCCATAGGTATGCACTTAGCTAAAATTGTCGGGAGTGTGCGACAGGGAGGATGGCCCTGCATTGGCCCTGTGGGGATGGTTGAGGTTGCGGCACCCTCCTCCTTCTCGCTATTCTTCCAGTTAGTCATGTCATCGGTAATGTTTTTGACGAAATAAATTCATTTTTCTCTAAAGGTATTTTTTTGAAAAATACTTACCGATGACATGACTCGGAGGACCCTCCCACCTGCCCCGCTTGCCTCTGGTGAGCTAAATATCCTGACTGAGGAATCATTGTATGACTCGGAACCGGATGGGCAGGCATAGGAGACAACTCTCGGCCCCTCAGCGGGTTCCCCGAGTGCCTCCTGGATTGTGCAGGGCCACAACGGGTTCTTAGGCTAAAATTGTGTGAGTAAGTAGACACTTCCAGTTAGTCATGTCATCGGTAAATATTTTTCGAAAAAATATCTTTTAGAGAAAAATGAATTTTTATTAGTTGATTTATTAGACAACAGTGTTCAAGCAACAGGAGCAATACAGCAGAATCTGTTTTGAGTGATTACCCTGATATGAGACACCTGTCATGACAGGTGACACATGCTTTTTGACATCAGAGAGCAGTGCTGCTCAAAACAGGTTCTGCTATATCACAATCAAACATCCATAAATAATGCACACAAAAAATTCACTGAAACAGTCGCCTGCCACAGCTCAGCTGTCGTGTTTGTGTTTGATCTAGAGTCTGCATAATCATGACGTTCATGTGTGTTGCTTGCACTGTTTCAGGTTTTGTCCCTACTGTGGTTGTAGGTGTGGTAGGCATCGGACATGTGCCGGGCATCATAGCCAATTGGGACAAAGAGCAGGACATCATTGACATTCTCAAGTGAGTTGGCTTTGCTTGTTTTACAGGAAGACATTTCTCTGTTTGGTTTATTTTAGGTCCTTCTTAGCGTATGTGTGAAGCAAAAATGAGTATGTTCTGGGTTAGTGGTTGTCCACCCAGCGTTTGTTTTTTCAAAATACATTACCGATGGCATTACTATATGGAATACACTCTATAGCCTAACGATTTCAGCCCAAAGTTGTGTCCCCTACACAACTGGGGAGGAGACACCAGGGATCCCAGAATAGGAGCCCGGGTGGCCTCCCCTTACCAACCTATACCGGCAAGCGTGTGGGGAACTCACCTCAGTTTCACTCTTAGCTCGACCGTGGACGGTTGGGCTTTTGCCTTGCTACGGTTTTTTGACCGGTTCTTCTGTGGTTTACTACTACTTGGCTTTTTGCCTTGTTTTTGACTTCTCCTTGGACTCAGTGTACTTCGTTGGTGTGTTCTACACTTCAACGTTTTTACTGTGTGTGGACTTAGCGCCGACCGGTTCTGACTGGTTTGACTTTCAGTGAACTTCGTCCTTGGCTGCAGCCTTGGGGTTTCAGCTTGTGACTTTACTCACGTGGCTTTTGCCTCGCGGTGTGAGTTCGGCGCTTGAGTGTGTTCCTTCCTGTGAACAGTGTACAACGAACGCTATGGTGGCTTCTGTTGAAGTTTTGCCCCCTTTTGTGAGGATTTCTGTGGCCCTCGGACGCCCTCATCGCCTGCCGGCCGTGCTCTACTGCTCTTCCGACAGGATGTGTGACGTGTGTACCAACGGGAGTGAGGACCGGCGGTCTCAGGTGTGGGATCCTACAGACGTGTCCTTTCTTCCTGGTCTCAACGTTCTCCCCGGACTTCTCCGCAGGATGGCGTCACTACATCGGCTTCTCGGGCCCCACTTCACTACAGCTTCCAGGCCTTCCAACCCGCAGGTAAGTCCCCTTCTTTTACCTTAGCCGCGCAGAAACTCCCTCCCCTCTCCGAGTCTTCTGAGCGGGGCAGGCGAGTATCAGGGTCGTGCTCCCCACATTGGCGTGTCGGAAGCTCCATTTTTTTGTACTAAAGAGGTTACCCGCCCGCTCTGATTCGTCCAAGCGGACCCGGTTTCCTACGTTTACGTCACCCCCCCCTCCCTCCCCCCCCCAGGCGGGCCCGGTGTGACCATGGTCACGCGCACCCCACGCTCCGAGGCTTCGGAGCGGGGGTCGCGGGCCACAAAATTGTCCCCTCCCCGCTCCGCCTTCCTGAGCGGGCTTGGCGTGACAACTTTCTGTCCCCCCCACCCCACCCTGCCCCGTATTTTCCAGGCGGGCCCGGTGTGACTCAGACATTTACTCACAGGTGCGGATTCGTGCGCACCATTTGTCCCCTCCCCGCTTCGCTTTTCCTGAGCGGGCTTGGCGTGACACTTTTCTGTCCCCCACCCCCCCCACCCCCCCCGCCCCGAACTTTCCAGGCGGGCCCGGTGTGACTCAGACTTTTACTCACAGGTGCAGATTCGTGCGCACCTTTTGTCCCCTCTTACTTACTTACTTACTTACGCCTGTCACCCCTACCCGGGTATAGGCCGTCGACGAGAGACCTCCAGCAACTCCTGTCCTGTGCTTCTCCTTCGATTCTACTCCAGGTGGTTCCCAGTCTCTTGATGTCTGCTTGGAGGTCTCGACGCCAGGAGTTTCTCGGCCTACCTCTTTTCCTCTTTCCCTGGGGGTTCCATGACAATGCCTGCCTAGTGATACTGGAAGCTGGCTTTCTCAGACTGTGACCGATCCATCCCCATCTTCTTCGCCCAATTTCATTCTCTGCTGTTATCTGCTCTGTTCTCTCCCAGAGTCTGACGTTGCTGATCTTCTCTGGCCAGTGGATTTTCAAAATTCTTCTAAGGCAACTGTTCATGAAGGTCTGTACTCTGTTGACTGTGGTTTTTGTCAATCTCCATGTCTCTGCTCCATATAGGAGAACTGCTTTTACATTGGAGTTGAAAATCCGGACTTTGGTGTGTTGTGATAGCTCTCTGGAACTCCACACTTTTTTCAACTGGAGAAAGGCTGCTCTGGCTTTACCGATTCGTGCTCTGACATCTGCATCAGTGCCGCCTTTTTTGTCTATGATGCTCCCGAGATAGGTGAAGGACTCCACCTCCTCCAACGGGGTGCCAGCAAGCAAGACTGGTTCTTCCCTGGTTGCGTTCAGCCTCATTGTCTTTGTTTTCTGTTTGTGAATGGTGAGGCCCACTTGGGACGAGATGTCAGCAAGCCTCGTGGTCTTGTCCTGCATTTGTTGATGAGTGTGGGACAGTAATGCCAAGTCGTCTGCAAAATCGAGGTCGTCAAGCTGTGTCCACAGTGTCCACTGTATTCCACTTCGTCTGTGCTCTGTGGTCATCTTCATGACCCAGTCTATGGCCAGTAGGAAGAGGAACGGGGACAGCAGACACCCCTGCCTGACACCAGTTCTGACCTGGAGCTCTCTGGTGAACTGCCCTTCGTGGATCACGCGACATGTCATGCCATCATAGCTGCTCTTGATCAGGCGGACGAGCTTTGTGGGTACACCGTAGTGTCGTAGGAGTTTCCACAGAGTCTCTCGGTCCACGCTGTCAAATGCTTTCTCATAATCCACAAAGTTGACGTACAGCGGGGAGCTCCACTCCAGAGACTGTTCCACGATGATGCGGAGAGTGGCGATCTGGTCTGTACATGATCAGTTCTTCCTGAATCCTGCTTGCTGGTCTCTCAGCTGGGGGTCAACGGAGCTCTTCATTCTCTCTAGGATGATCCTGTTGAAGACCTTTCCTGGTACTGACAGCAAGGTGATTCCTCTGTAGTTGGAACACTTGCTGAGGTCGCCTTTCTTGGGAAGCTTGATTAGGTACCCCTCCTTCCAGTCAGCTGGCATTACCTCCTCTTCCCAGATCTTTCCAAACAGTGGGTACAGCATCTCAACTGTTGTCTCTAGGTCTGCTTTCAGAGACTCCGCTGGGATGCCATCTGGCCCTGCTGCTTTGCCATTCTTCAAAAATGCCACTGCTTTTCTGATCTCTTCCCGGCTGGGTCTGTCACAGCTGATGGGTAGGTCGGTCTCTGCCGGCTGGATGTCGGGGGGGTTGGGTGGGCTAGGTCTGTTCAGTAACTCTTCAAAATACTCGGCCCATCTGTCGAGTTGGTCTGCTCTGTCTGCAATAGGCTTGCCTTCTTTGTCTTTTACTGGTCTTTCTGTATGGCCATACTTACCCGACAATCTTCTGGTAATGTCGTAGAGCTGTTTCATGTTGCCGCTGCCTGCTGCCTTTTCTGCCTCTGCTGCCAGGCTGTCTGTGTAGGCCCTCTTGTCTGCCCTGATACTCCTCTTCACCTCGCGGTTGGCTTCCGAGTATTCCCCCTGTGCCCTTACTTTGGCTGCTCTCGTGCGACTGTTGTTGACCGCTGCTTTCTTCTGCTTCCTCGCTTCTATCTTCTTCAAGGTCTGTGTCGACAGCCAGTCCTTGTGGTGGTGTTTCCTGAACCCTACAGTGTCTTTGCAGGTTGAGTTCAGCGCCTCTCTAACTGCCTTCCACTGCTGCTCTGTGGTGACCGCCTCCTCTTCATTTACTAGCTCCTGTAGCGCTTGAAACCGGTTGGACAGCACCAGTTTGAACTCTTCTCTAACTCCAGTTTCTCTCAGGAGGTCTATATTATAGCGCTGTCTTCTTGTTGTCTCTGTGCGGCTTTTCTTTAGCTTGAGCTTCATTCTTAAGGTAAGCAGATGGTGGTCTGAGGCAACATCTGCTCCCCTCCTCACTCGAGCATCTTGAAGGGATCTTCTAAATTTCTTGATAATGCAGATATGGTCTATTTGGTTCTCTGTTGTATGGTCAGGTGAGACCCAAGTTGCTTTGTGAATTCTTCTGTGTGGGAAGATGCTGCCTCCAATGACATGTCGGTTTAGAGCACAAAAGTCTACAAACCTCTCCCCGTTCTCACTCATCTCTGAGCCTAGTCCCTGTCTCCCCATCACCTCTTCGTATCCGGTGTTGTCCTCCCCTATTTTGGCATTAAAATCGCCCATGACGATGGTGATGTCTCGCTCCGCACATTTGTCCACGGCACTCTGGAGTCGGTCGTAGAACTCTTGTTTCTCTTCCTCGTCACTGTCATTGGTGGGCGCATAACACTGGATGACGTTCAGCTTGAGCTTTTTCTTGGTTCTAAAGGCTGCCTTTATAATTCTTGGCCCAAGAGGTTCCCAGCCCATCAGCGCTCTCTGTGCCACTGGTGACAGCATGAGTGCTACTCCTTCTGTATGGGGGGCATTCTCCTCTTCATGACCTGAATACAGAATCATCTCCCCACTTAACAGCCTTTTCTGGCCAGACTGTGTCCACCTGGCTTCACTGATGCCTAGCAGGGAAAGGTTGTACTTTTGCATTTCCGCTGCTATCTGGGCGGCCTTGCCGCTCTGGTACATGGTCTTGACGTTCCATGTGCCCATGGTTGTATCCCTGGATAGAGAGAGGCGGCTCAGTCCTGTGGCTTCCGAAGACTTCCGGCTTTCACCACAGGACGTCATAAGTCTTCTAGTAGAAGAACCTTCCTCCTCCAGGAAAGGAATTACTGTTAAGTCTTTTCGTCGGCGTTTTTGTAGCTATTTCCTTTTTTGCAGGGTGGGGAAGCTACCCCCACGCCCAACCCCCTTACTAGGAGGACCAGGGGTTTTCTGTCGGGGTCACCTTCCCTTAGACCATGTTGGTTCACGGCACCTTATTTCATTCGGTGCACCCCTCTCACGAGGGACCCCCTATCCACCACCCAGGGGACGCGCCTCAACGCCGTATGGTCCCAGCGCGAGGATGTGGTAAAAGAGCAAGACCGGTCCCACCCAGGTATGCATCCGGTCACTCTGGTCCCGACGCCTCAAAATGTCCGAGCAGAAGAATGTGAAGCACTCGGGGGCGTTTCGATCGGTATTCGTAGTTAGTAACTACAGGCTCCGATTTACTCATCAGGGAACCGGCCTACAATTCTCAGTCCATTTCTTGGTGTCTTCCTCCCAGTGTGTCGCATTTAAATCCTTACATAAGGACATGTTATCCGTGTAGTCCATGCATGTAACTGTAGTCCTGACGCGGCATTATTGATGTCCAGTATGGTCGCTTTCAAACCCTTGCAGTATTCATGACGCGGTGTTATAGATGTCTAGTATGAACGCTTTCAAATCCTTGCAGTATTCCTGATGCGGTGTTATTGATGTCAAGTATGATTGCTTCAAATCCTTGCAGGGTCCAGTCTTGTGTCGGGATCCGATTGTATCGCTGCGTCTTCTGTTCCCTCGGCGCTTGTGCCTGTCCGTTCCAAGATCATTTCCTGCTCAGCGGGGCTTAGCCGCGATAAGATACAAGGAACCGTTGGGCGGAGTTTGCGTGTATTGACGTGGGAGTCATATTCTTTGTTTATTAATCCGTCCGTTTTGACGGATCAATCCCAGACTGAGTGTCGTTGTTGTTGTTGTTGATTCTCCGTGTATTCGTGTTTGTAGACGATGCCGGTTGTTTGTGCGGCTGTGTTGCCTTCCATACGACAGATTCATCATCATCATCATCAGTCCCTTGCCCGAACTGGGCGTTGGGGGGACTGAAAGACAGCAGCAACAGACAGTGCTCTCCACTGAGTTCTGTTTTGGGCGGTGGCAAGCAAGTCTGGCATCTCGAGTTCGGTCCATTCTTTTATGTTTGCGACCCAACTCTTTCTCTGACGACCTCGCCGACGACTTCCTTCGAGAGTGCCCTGGAGGATAGTCTTGGACAAGGTGTTGTGTTGGGTCACGTGGCCAAACCAAGCAAGCTTGCGCCGTTTCACGGTTGCCAGAAGGGGTTCATGTGGGCCCACCAGGGAAGTGACGATGCTCCGTACATATTCGTTGGTCTTGTGCTCGCGGTACGAGATGCGGAGCAACTTCCTCAGGCACTTGTTCTCAAAGGCCTGGATTTTCTTTTCTGAGTCTGCAAGCAGTGTCCAAGTCTCACAGCCGTAGAGTAGAATAGACACTACGAGGGACTTGTAAAGCCTGTACTTGATGGTGAAGCTGATGGAGTTACTTCGCCATATCCTGTCCAGCCTGGCCATTGCGGATGTTGCTGTACCTATCCTGATACGGATCTCTGCTATGCAACTACCGTCTTTGGACAGGGTGGCTCCCAAGTACTTGAACCTATTGACCTCTTCTAGCTTCTGGCCGTTCATGTGAATGTTGCTGCTGCTGTCGCTTGTGGTGTTGATCATCACTTTGCTTTTATCCGTACTGATCTCCATGCCATAAGACCCTGCGCTAGTTGAAAGTTTGTCTGTCAGGTTTTGGAGCTCACTATTGCTGCCTGCCATGAGGTCAATGTCGTCTGCGAATCGAAGATTGCACAGGGATCTGCCACCAATAGAGATTGAAGTATGGTGGTCGTGGAGGGTTTCCCTCCACGACAGATTAGTGTTTCTAGTATTGTCCTCTGTGTAGGTGGTACGCAGTGTTGCTGTGGTGCATATCTCACAGTTGATGCTTTGAAATCAGCTTATTGTTGTAGCTGTTGCTGCTGTTTTGGTGTGGCTGTCGTTTCGTTGATTGCTGTTGTTGCCGTTGGCTTGTTGGGCCGCCTGAATTGTATACCGTTTTGGTGGTAGGTGCCGGGTTTTGTCGTTGTAGAAGGGCCTTCAATTCTTCGAGTGCTTCACAGAATAGTTGGCCTCGCTTGTTGCGAGCGTTCCAATCCTCCTTTCACTTTTGTGCGCTTTAGAACGAGTTCTTTGTGACCAGTGTTGCCTGGTGTTGTAGATTAAAGTTGGTGCTGCGTAGTTTTGTGGTTGGTGTGAAGTAGACAATGTCCGTTTCCTCTATTCTTAGTCCGTGTTGTAGACAAAGTGGCTTGCCTTTCTCGTTGGCGGGAGGTAAGTCTTTTAGCAAACAGTATGACGTCATAGCGTGTAGCGATTCATGACAGATGTCACTTCAGTAGAGGGTTTTGCCGTGGGGGCTGCAGGGCCGATTGTTGGCCTCAGTTGAGTAGCTGGCTCACACGTGTCTTGTTAAAGTAGCAGAAAAAAAGGATCGCAGTGTAGTTTGTCGCTTGTTCTAGTTTGTCAATCGTGTGGTGTTAATTGGTGATTTTCGTTCCATCCACATTTTCTCAGGTGTGGGGAGTGCGTTCCAACCACCCTATTATAGGTGTGGGAGTGGGTCTCAACCACCCTATTATAGGTTTTGGGAGTGGGTCTCAACCACCCTATTATAGGTGTGGGAGTCGGTCTCAACCACCCTATTATAGGTGTTGGAGTGGGTCTCAACCACCCTATTATAGGTGTGGGAGAATGGTCGAAGAGCTCCTTCTTGCTTGTGGTTTCTTGGTTGTATTCAGTCGTTCCATCCACCCTTTATCAGGCGTGGGGAATGGGTCTCAACCACCCTGTTTCAGGTGTGGGAAACCATCGATGACTTTCTTCTTCTTTGTAGTTCTCCGTTGACATAGATGTCTTGGGTCTTGATCCCCGTTTCTGGCGGAGTTAGGGCTGGCAGCTGTTGTTTCCTTCGTCGTCTCGCTTCGAATGAGGCTTTGCTGGGTGTGAGGGCAGAGCGGCTTAGTGCAGCGCGCGTGCCGATGACGTATGGTCGAATCCCATTGGTCGGCTGTCGTGGTCGGACTGATCGCCCGCTGTCCGTGTGAGATAGCGTCTTGTGACCTTGGTTGCAGGTGGAGTCTATCTTCTATGTCGGCCAGTCCATTTTTGTGGTATGCTATATCTCTGTCAGCCGTATAGACGTGGAGATGAGAGGTAGTTGTCTGTTGATGGTGTATATCTGGATGCTTAGAGTAAACATCTGTCATGACACGTCCGTTTCCCGTAAGTGTTTGCTAGAAAGTGAGCTAGCTGGATTGCTCTTTTACCGGCACTGATATGAGCTATCTCCTCTTATTTAAGAGGCGCTCTCTGCTTTGTTGAATCAGTGTTCCGATCCCCTCAGGACGGTGAGCCTGAGGTTGGGGTTGTGTGCATTGAAGCGTGGCCACTCCTAACGGTGCGCGCGTGGCCGGGGCCGATAGCGGTGGCGTCATCCTGATTGCATCATCATTCTGGCCGCGAAGTGAAGATGAGTGATGGTGGGCCGCTGTATTACGCTTAGTCCCTTCGTGTGTTTGTCGATTCAATCTTGATGGTCCAGTAGAGCAATGAAGATGCGATATTTTTCCTGTTCGCACAGTCCGAGTGAAAGGAGAATGAAGTGGGCATAATATGCCAGGGTTTGAAAGCGAGGCGTAGGTGAAACCAAAAGTGACCGGTTTTGCACATTGCTGAGGATAGCAAACGACCCTAAAAAAATCGGGTGGCTATTCACGGGTCCTAGTCAGGTCGGTGCTACGCACCTTCAATCCAGTGGTAAAAGAGCAAGACCGGTCCCACCCAGGTATGCATCCGGTCACTCTGGTCCCGACGTCTCAAAATGTCCGAGCAGAAGAATGTGAAGCACTCGGGGGCGTTTCGATCGGTATTCGTAGTTAGTAACTACAGGCTCCGATTTACTCATCAGGGAACCGGCCTACAATTCTCAGTCCATTTCTTGGTGTCTTCCTCCCAGTGTGTCGCATTTAAATCCTTACATAAGGACATGTTATCCGTGTAGTCCATGCATGTAACTGTAGTCCTGACGCGGCATTATTGATGTCCAGTATGGTCGCTTTCAAACCCTTGCAGTATTCATGACGCGGTGTTATAGATGTCTAGTATGAACGCTTTCAAATCCTTGCAGTATTCCTGATGCGGTGTTATTGATGTCAAGTATGATTGCTTCAAATCCTTGCAGGGTCCAGTCTTGTGTCGGGATCCGATTGTATCGCTGCGTCTTCTGTTCCCTCGGCGCTTGTGCCTGTCCGTTCCAAGATCATTTCCTGCTCAGCGGGGCTTAGCCGCGATAAGATACAAGGAACCGTTGGGCGGAGTTTGCGTGTATCGACGTGGGAGTCATATTCTTTGTTTATTAATCCGTCCATTTTGACGGATCAATCCCAGACTGAGTGTCGTTGTTGTTGTTGTTGATTCTCCGTGTATTCGTGTTTGTAGACGATGCCGGTTGTTTGTGCGGCTGTGTTGCCTTCCATACGACAGATTAGTGTTTCTAGTATTGTCCTCTGTGTAGGTGGTACGCAGTGTTGCCGTGGTGCATATCTCACAGTTGATGCTTTGAAATCAGCTTATTGTTGTAGCTGTTGCTGCTGTTTTGGTGTGGCTGTCGTTTCATTGATTGCTGTTGTTGCCGTTGGCTTGTTGGGCCGCCTGAATTGTATACCGTTTTGGTGGTAGGTGCCGGGTTTTGTCGTTGTAGAAGGGCCTTCAATTCTTCGAGTGCTTCACAGAATAGTTGGCCTCGCTTGTTGCGAGCGTTCCAGTCCTCCTTTCACTTTTGTGCGCTTTAGAACGAGTTCTTTGTGACCAGTGTTGCCTGGTGTTGTAGATTAAAGTTGGTGCTGCGTAGTTTTGTGGTCGGTGTGAAGTAGACAATGTCCGTTTCCTCTATTCTTAGTCCGTGTTGTAGACAAAGTGGCTTGCCTTTCTCGTTGGCGGGAGGTAAGTCTTTTAGCAAACAGTATGACGTCATAGCGTGTAGTGATTCATGACAGATGTCACTTCAGTAGAGGGTTTTGCCGTGGGGGCTGCAGGGCCGATTGTTGGCCTCAGTTGAGTAGCTGGCTCACACGTGTCTTGTTAAAGTAGCAGAAAAAAAGGATCGCAGTGTAGTTTGTCGCTTGTTCTAGTTTGTCGATCGTGTGGTGTTAATTGGTGATTTTCGTTCCATCCACATTTTCTCAGGTGTGGGGAGTGCGTTCCAACCACCCTATTATAGGTGTGGGAGTGGGTCTCGACCACCCTATTATAGGTGTGGGAGTGGGTCTCAACCACCCTATTATAGGTGTTGGAGTGGGTCTCAACCACCCTATTATAGGTGTGGGAGAATGGTCGAAGAGCTCCTTCTTGCTTGTGGTTTCTTGGTTGTATTCAGTCGTTCCATCCACCCTTTATCAGGCGTGGGGAATGGGTCTCAACCACCCTGTTTCAGGTGTGGGAAACCATCGATGACTTTCTTCTTCTTTGTAGTTCTCCGTTGACATAGATGTCTTGGGTCTTGATCCCCGTTTCTGGCGGAGTTAGGGCTGGCAGCTGTTGTTTCCTTCGTCGTCTCGCTTCGAATGAGGCTTTGCTGGGTGTGAGGGCAGAGCGGCTTAGTGCAGCGCGCGTGCCGATGACGTATGGTCGAATCCCATTGGTCGGCTGTCGTGGTCGGACTGATCGCCCGCTGTCCGTGTGAGATAGCGTCTTGTGACCTTGGTTGCAGGTGGAGTCTATCTTCTATGTCGGCCAGTCCATTTTTGTGGTATGCTATATCTCTGTCAGCCGTATAGACGTGGAGATGAGAGGTAGTTGTCTGTTGATGGTGTATATCTGGATGCTTAGAGTAAACATCTGTCATGACACGTCCGTTTCCCGTAAGTGTTTGCTAGAAAGTGAGCTAGCTGGATTGCTCTTTTACCGGCACTGATATGAGCTATCTCCTCTTATTTAAGAGGCGCTCTCTGCTTTGTTGAATCAGTGTTCCGATCCCCTCAGGACGGTGAGCCTGAGGTTGGGGTTGTGTGCATTGAAGCGTGGCCACTCCTAACGGTGCGCGCGTGGCCGGGGCCGATAGCGGTGGCGTCATCCTGATTGCATCATCATTCTGGCCGCGAAGTGAAGATGAGTGATGGTGGGCCGCTGTATTACGCTTAGTCCCTTCGTGTGTTTGTCGATTCAATCTTGATGGTCCAGTAGAGCAATGAAGATGCGATATTTTTCCTGTTCGCACAGTCCGAGTGAAAGGAGAATGAAGTGGGCATAATATGCCAGGGTTTGAAAGCGAGGCGTAGGTGAAACCAAAAGTGACCGGTTTTGCACATTGCTGAGGATAGCAAACGACCCTAAAAAAATCGGGTGGCTATTCACGGGTCCTAGTCAGGTCGGTGCTACGCACCTTCAATCCAGTGATAAAAGAGCAAGACCGGTCCCACCCAGGTATGCATCCGGTCACTCTGGTCCCGACGCCTCAAAATGTCCGAGCAGAAGAATGTGAAGCACGCGGGGGCGTTTCGATCGGTATTCGTAGTTAGTAACTACAGGCTCCGATTTACTCATCAGGGAACCGGCCTACAATTCTCAGTCCATTTCTTGGTGTCTTCCTCCCAGTGTGTCGCATTTAAATCCTTACATAAGGACATGTTATCCGTGTAGTCCATGCATGTAACTGTAGTCCTGACGCGGCATTATTGATGTCCAGTATGGTCGCTTTCAAACCCTTGCAGTATTCATGACGCGGTGTTATAGATGTCTAGTATGAACGCTTTCAAATCCTTGCAGTATTCCTGATGCGGTGTTATTGATGTCAAGTATGATTGCTTCAAATCCTTGCAGGGTCCAGTCTTGTGTCGGGATCCGATTGTATCGCTGCGTCTTCTGTTCCCTCGGCGCTTGTGCCTGTCCGTTCCAAGATCATTTCCTGCTCAGCGGGGCTTAGCTGCGATAAGATACAAGGAACCGTTGGGCGGAGTTTGCGTGTATCGACGTGGGAGTCATATTCTTTGTTTATTAATCCGTCCGTTTTGACGGATCAATCCAGACTGAGTGTCGTTGTTGTTGTTGTTGTTGATTCTCCGTGTATTCGTGTTTGTAGACGATGCCGGTTGTTTGTGCGGCTGTGTTGCCTTCCATACGACAGATTAGTGTTTCTAGTATTGTCCTCTGTGTAGGTGGTACGCAGTGTTGCCGTGGTGCATATCTCACAGTTGATGCTTTGAAATCAGCTTATTGTTGTAGCTGTTGCTGCTGTTTTGGTGTGGCTGTCGTTTCGTTGATTGCTGTTGTTGCCGTTGGCTTGTTGGGCCGCCTGAATTGTATACCGTTTTGGTGGTAGGTGCCGGGTTTTGTCCCCTCCCCGCTTCGCTTTTCCTGAGCAGGTTTGGCGTGACACCTTCTGGCCCCCCCCCCCCCCCCTGCCCCGAACTTTACAGGCGGGCTCGGTGTGACTCAGACATTTATTCACAGGTGCGGATTCGTTCGCCCCAATTTTCCCCTCCCCGCTTCGCTTTTCCTGAGCGGGCTTGGCGTGACACCTTTCTGTCCCCCCCCCCACCCCTGCCCCGAACTTTCCAGGCGGGCCCGGTGTGACTCAGACATTTGCTCTCAGGTGCGGTTTCGTGCACCCATTGGTCCCCTCCCCACTTTGCTTTTCCTGAGCGGGCTTGGCGTGACACCCTTTACGTCCAACCCCCCGCCCCGAACTTTCCAGGCAGGCCCGGTGTGATGCAGACTCTTTCTCTCAGGTGCGGATTTGCGCGCCCCAATTGTCCCCTCCCCGCTTCGCCTTTCCTGATCGGGCTTGACGTGACACCTCTCGGTCCCCTCCCCACCGCACCAATCTTTCCAGGCGGGCCCGGGGGGACTCAGATATTTTCTCACAGGTGCAGTTTCGCGCCCAGGTGTCCCCTCCCCACTCCGCCTTCCTGAGCGGGCTTGGTGTGACACTTTCTGTCCCCACCACCCCCGCCCCGAGCCTTCCAGGCGGGCCTGGTGTGACTCACAGGTGTGGATTCGCGACAAACAGGTTGGGGGTGCCGGCTTTTCCCCATGAGCCTCCCCTCTTACCTTCGGAGTGTGGTCTCCGCTCTCGCTTTCCCCTCGTCCTCCGCGTGCTATTCCCGTCACTAGTAGCCCCCCCCCCCCCCCTCCCTCGCACTTCGGCGAGTCGGGGGCTTACAGAGCCTATTTAGCCTTTGGCCGCGGTCCCTCCTCCTTCGCGACGCCCCGACTTACGGGCTTCGCGGTCGCCTCCTCCTTTCCTTTGGGCTCGCCCCCACCAGTCGCTGCGGCGGTCCCACGCTCTCGGAGCCGGTCGCCCTCATTGCAGCTTAGCTTGGTAGGCGGAGGTGGAGGTAGACCCTGACATTCTAAGCCTGCTTTCAACGGTTTCGGCTTCAGCCATCTTCTTGCGGGATTTGCCCTCTGATCATCCTCTCGCTTCACAGCTGTTTCGTCGGCCTCCTGCTCGTCTAGGATTTAGGCTCTTCGCTCAGCTCACAGTCGGTTTGTGCTTGGAAGAGGCCCCCGTCTGTTCGACTACTTCCTCCCTCCTGACTTATGACCACCTTCGCCTCCTCTGAAGAGACGGGCTTCCGCCAGGTTGTTGCTTTGTGGTGGGCTAAGGTCACAAGTCTCTTCCTCAGCCACACGGTTACGGGATCTCATCGACGCTTCTCGACCCGGCTTCGCCAGGACTCAGTCGGCGACGAGGAATCTTTTGCAGCTATGCGTTCACCAGGCTTGGTACACTGGACACTCTCAAGCCTTCAATGTCCCTGTTCCTTTGGTGGATGCTGCAGCCGTCGTCTTGGCGGTGGGCTCCGGCTACTCCAGAATGCTTGTCCTCGCCCTCTTGACGAATTCGCTTCCTTAGTTCGGATTGGCGACGCAAGCGGTGCTTCTTTTACTTGGAGGACTCTTGGGATCTGGAATCTTCGTCTCCGCGCCGTGACTTTCCGTGGTTGCTGCTTACAGGGCCGCCTACCTTCCTCAACCATCCCTGTGGCGGCGTTGGCCTACTGGGACCTTGGGCCGCGTGGTCACTCCTACGACTCGGCACGGATCTCCCCTAGACGGTGAAGACGCAACTCCTCCAGGCTCCACTCGGTGGATCCCTCTTGGTGAGACGTGGCAGACTGTATAGGAGACTCCGCCCCCGCTGCGTCTCCTCGCTCGGGCCCTCTGACCTTCCCCTTCTCCAACTCCGGCGCCAGTTCCTGGGTCTCCAATTGGCCTTCTACAGCGACCTTAGGAGATTGCGGTTCCCAGCCGACCTTTGGATCATCTCTATGGTCGACCAATCTCTTCTCTGCACAGTAAGGTGAAGGCCTGGCTCAACAAAACAGCGACAGTAGCGGTCTCCCGACACGACTCGCTGGCGTTCTACGTCCGTCTCCTATCGTCCCCTTCCTTGGGGCAGGTGGCACCCAGTCATCGGCGCTATACAAGTCTTCTTTGGGAAACGCCCGTTCAGATGGAGACAGCCAGACTCTTCACTCAGCTGTCCGGCCAATGGATCTCGCTGTCAGCCACGATCTTCTGGCACGTTCACGTGCCGATTCTTCCGTCTTCGCGCCAGTATCTACTTGCCTTGGCGGGATCGTCTAACAGTTTCCGAGCCCTCCCCGGCGTCCGCAACATCTGTCTGTGGGTCTTCATGAGGATCCTCAACTTGGTGATGGCCAGCCTTTGCCAGCGGTCGCTGAATCCGTCCTTCTCTTCCTGGACGTTCTTGATGCTGCGCAACCTAGTCACCACGACTCTCAGAGAGGACAGAGACGCCCAACTTTTTCTCCCTCTAGGACTGGGTCTGGCTTTAGCTCCTGGGACTGCTCGGCGCGGCAGCAGACTCATCTCCCTTCGACCGGCGCTAAGGGATACGAAGAGTGAAGGCTCGCCGCGGCTACTACACCTCCTCCTACGCTGGCGCCCCTTCGTTGACACCCTGTCGGTTCCGTTCTGTTTCCCACTTCCTACCCCCGCTTCGAACGTGGGCGGATCTGGCGTGCTGGGCGTCGGGCGTGTCCCTGTGCTCCCCTCTGACCCAGTGATCAATCTCCACTGACGCGAGCCAGTCTGGTTGGGGCGCTCTACTTCCCGGACCTTGCCTCGGACCGGTTACCCGGGGACTTCGCAGACAGTCACATCGACTGGGAGTTATAGCAGTTGGGATGGCCCTCAACGCCTGGCCAGAGACTCTGACCAACCAGGACGTCCTCGTCTGCCAGACAACTCG